>OZ038520.1:21146129-21178629 GCA_964036315.1 Acanthosepion esculentum | reverse complement strand
AATCTTGTCTTTTTAATAATAAAACCAAATTGGAAAAGATTTCGTGCTTCATCATTAAGGACTTCATCGGACCACAGTGAGGTTTATGTTGATGAAGATAGGACACCAAGAATTTTATGTTTATGTAGAGTCGCATCCATGATTTAGAATGGTTCGTTTCAGCCTTATCCACATATACAACTGCTGGTGCATACATAAAGGATACTTACTTTGCAAATACAATGATCAAATATTTTTTTGTGCTCGCATATATGCTGCTTTTATTAATCTCACGTCTCAGAGAATCTTTAAAAGTTTACCTTTGAAAAGTAACGATTACGGCATCATACTTTCAATAACATATACGGTTTCCAGGAATATGAAGCAATAGAAATTGAAACAAATAAGGAAACTACGATAAATATAGCATTTAATTTTCATTTGGCTATGTAGATTAAAAAAGGTTTTCTCTAATAGAAATTTAAATAGAAACCCTTGCTTTTCGTTAGAAACAACAAAAAAAAAAGAAAGAAAAGAGTACTGAACTATTACATAATGTAAGAGATGAAGAAGAGGCTTGAATCAACAGAAATATAGTTCTACAGAAGGATGCTGACGATACCAGACACCAAAAAAAAAATGAGCAACAACGAAGTTTTAGAGAAAGTGGAAACAAAATGAATAGATAGTTGAAATTTCTAGGTCACATAATGAGGAAAGTGGGCTTTGGAAATTTGATACTCATTGGACCGACTGAAGGCAAGAGAGATAAAGGAAAACAACGCATAACCTATCTAGCGAGCTTTAGTAAAAGGTTGGCAGAACATGGGTTAAGGAGAGACAACAAAAAGACTACATCTATTAAGAGCTACAAAGGAGGACCATAATCGTCAAGGTCTTGAAGGGATAGGAAACACAGGAGAAGATAGAAGGAGAAGCATAAGTAAGTTATCGGTAGAAATCTATAATTAATTTCATATGGTAGTGAATACTGGACATTCTCCTCACAGATGAAATAGAGATTTTTAACCAACAGAAATGTGGGTCTACAGAAGGATGCCGAGAATACTATGGAAAAAATATGTGAGCAACGATGAAGTTTTAGAGAAAATGAAAACAAATAGGTCACTTATACTTAACATCAGGAAGAGGAAGAGAAATTTGAAATATCTAAGGCATATAATGAAGAAAGGAGGCTTGGAAAATTTGATACTCACAGGACAGTTCGAAGGCAAAACGGATAGAGGAAAACAACGCATATAACTAGCAAGCAAAGTAAAAGTTTGGCAGAACAGAGTTTAAGGAGAGACAACAAAAAGATGACATTTATTAAGAGCTACGAAGGACAAGAAATTGTGGAGAATCATGATCGTCAACGTCCTGAAGGGACACGGTTCATAGAAGAAAGGCTTCGTTTATATTGAAGAGAATTTGCTTATTTTGCATTTTGCATTTATATTCAGAATACAAATCAGTTTCTGGTTGAATTTCTGGAATGAGTAGTTATTGTTTACCTTATTTACAGTCAGAATAATAAGCTCAGCTTCGTTGTTATTTTCATAACGTTTCAACCATTGTGCCCCGCGGGCTTCTTCAGGTGTTTTTCGATTCTGGTAACATTCAAAGAATTTAAATCTGAACTCTATTTAATTTACGTACCGAAATTTTGGAGAAAATGGAGACAAAAAGGAAACTAATGCTTAACATCAGAAAGAGACATTTTTGAGATTTTGCGGGGGGGGGGGTGCATATAATGAGGGAGGAGGGCTTGTAAAATCTGATACTCACGAGACACACATATAGGGCAAGAGGGACAGAGGAAAACAACGCATAACGTACTTGGTGTGTTTGAATAAATGGATGGCGGACAGGGCTTGGGAGAAATAAAGAACCACATAGAATGCAGGTTTTCGATGATTTTCTAACGCGTATCAAGTCCTTTTTGTATTGCTCTCTTATTGCTAGTCTACTTAGCACTTATGCTCTGTATATCCACCCTATCCGATCCCGGGTTTGAATTCAAGGGACAATGATTCAAATGCTTTTACAACCTTTTATTTTTTCATCACACGGCACACTTGAACTTGGTTTGGTTTGGTTTGGTTTGGTTTGGTTTGGTTTGGTTTGGTTTGGTTTGTTTTACAGTATATCAAAATCAATTATTTAATGCCGACAAGATTTTTATTGTTGGTAATATTTCTTTTTCAAAAATTTATTGCTGGTAATAGTTTTAAAAAAAATATATTGTTGGTAATAATGTATTGTTGGTAATAATATTTTCTTCAAAAATTCATTGCTGGTAATATTTTTTTTCAAAAATGTACTGTTAGTCATAATGTATTGCTGGTAATAATATTTTCTTCAAAGATTCATTGCTGGTAATATTTTTTTTACAGAAGGATGTCGAGAATACTATGGAGCAAATATGTGACCAAATGTATTGCTGGTATTAAAATCTATTTTTACATTTTCATAGTATCTTGACCCCAGTTTGGGTGTTAACTATTTGCCCATAGCTGGGACCTTAAGAGGTGCTACCACCAAGGGGCAGAGTGGACCTGGGAACACCAGCAATTAAAAGGTGATTCCACGCTCCTCAAAACCTCCCGATCAGAGGCCTTGCTGTTGGATGTAGTTATTGTCTTATCCAGGACGCGGATGTAGTTTATCGTCTTACCCAGGACGCGGATGTAGTTTATCGTCTTACTGAGGACGCGGATGTAGTTTATCGTCTTACCGAGGACGCGGATGTAGTTTATCGTCTTACCCAGGTCGGCACTTGAACTTCTGCGATACTCTTAAATTACTCTTAAAAAGAGTATACATTTTTTATATATTTATTATCAAAAACAAACCAATATATTTTAATTTATAATAAAAAATCAACATTCTTAAAAAAAGCCTGTATTTATTTATTTTTTGCTTATTATAATTTAACATTTAATGAGATATGTGGGCTTCACGTTTTTTAGGATATCTTCTTTGCAAGCTCGAATTTTCGACAGGCATACTCTTAAATCTTTTTCCAAGGATTCTAGCCATGATCGATTTTTGTTTTTAATATTGTTTATTACAGAAAACCTTGCTTCGCACAAATATGACGTTGAGAATGTTTTTTAATTTTCGTTTTTTTAATTAAAAACTTGTCCATTTTAATTGAACGCTATGCAATTAAAATAATAAAAAAATACGTTCAGTGCGAGCTACATGTCTTCATTATTTCGGGGACAATTCAATGCGTGGAAGAATGGGGAATTGCTGAGTCATTGGATGAGTTCGACAAACAGTATATCGTTGTTCATCGGCAAGTCCTTGTCAAACTGCGCCATCTATGGACCTCATTTCGCACACACCACCCTTTTTATATTGTGTATACGTTTTTTTTTTTTTAATAACAATGTCATACTCGTATAATCAAGTTAAAGGGGCTTTAATTTTGATCTGTACACATATTGTACTTAGGATATCTTTCGGAAATAATTAATGTCATTTACAAATTTTTGCGGGACACCTACGGTACTCTTACGGCACATCGGTGCAGCACATCAGTTGAAAATTACTGACTTAATAAAATAAAGCATTTGTTAAGGAATTAGGTGACAATAACAGAATTCGATTATGGTGATATAGACAAATACTCAAATTCAGTGGAAACAGAACTACCAATAAGTGAATATTTAACGTAGACATGAAATTCCTAGAGATGAACAGTGGAACGAAAACAATGTACACACATAGATTGAATAAAGGGTTAAAGTCAAAATTCAGAGGGAGGTTATCTCGATCGAAAGACACCTGATGAAGGCCGGAGGACACAACGACTGAAACGTTGTGATCGTAACAACGAAGATGACGATAATAGTCTAACTGTAAATAATGAAAACAGTGCATACATAGTTCGTGAAATATTTTTCTGTATAACCGAATGAAAATACGATACAATGTATTGAGTATTTATTTATTATAACCATGGCTATAATATGTAACACAAAGTATTTTTCTTGTACAGAACTATTTTGGAATATCAGTTCACTTATATGGCAATGAATGATGGACAATCTCCTCACAGATGAAGAAGGGACTTGCAGCAGTAGAAATAAAGAAAAGAACACTGAACAGGTATATAATATCGGTCCTGGTAAATGGTAATGAATGCTGGGCAATCTCCTCACAGTGTTATGTAATATCGGTCCTCCTATATGAGAAACAAAGGAAAGAGGACTGAACGGTTATGCAATATCGGTCCCCCTATATGGCAATGAATGCGGGAGAATCTAACATATGAAGTAGAGATTTGCAGCAGTAGAAATAAAGAAAAGAATACTGAACAGTTATATAATATCGGTCCTGGTAAATGGCAAGGAATGCTGGACACTCTTCTCACAGATGAAGTAGAGACTTGCAGCAGTAGAAATAAAGAAAAGAATACTGAACAGTTATATAATATCGGTCCCGCTAAATGGCAATGAATGCTGGGCAATATCCTCACAGATGAAGTAGCGACTTGCAGCAGTAGAAATAAAGAAAAGAACACTGAACAGGTATATAATATCGGTCCTGGTAAATGGTAATGAATGCTGGGCAATCTCCTCACAGTGTTATGTAATATCGGTCCTCCTATATGGCAATGAATGCCGGAGAATCTCACAGATGAAGTAGCGACTTTGCAGCAGTAGAAATAAAGAAAAGAATACTGAACAGTTATATAATATCGGTTCCGGTAAATGGCAATGAATGCTGGACAATGTCCTCACAGATGAAGTAGCGACTTGCAGCAGTAGAAATAAAGAAAAGAATACTGAACAGTTATATAATATCGGTCCTGGTAAATGGCAATGAATGCTGGGCAATCTCCTCACAGTGTTATGTAATATCGGTCCTCCTATATGGCAATGAATGCCGGAGAATCTCACAGATGAAGTAGCGACTTGCAACAGTAGAAATAAAGAAAAGAATACTGAATAGTTATATAATATCGGTCCCGCTAAATGGCAATGAATGCTGGGCAATATCCTCACAGATGAAGTAGCGACTTGCAGCAGTAGAAATAAAGAAAAGAACACTGAACAGGTATATAATATCGGTCCTGGTAAATGGTAATGAATGCTGGGCAATCTCCTCACAGTGTTATGTAATATCGGTCCTCCTATATGGCAATGAATGCCGGAGAATCTCACAGATGAAGTAGCGACTTTGCAGCAGTAGAAATAAAGAAAAGAATACTGAACAGTTATATAATATCGGTTCCGGTAAATGGCAATGAATGCTGGACAATGTCCTCACAGATGAAGTAGCGACTTGCAGCAGTAGAAATAAAGAAAAGAATACTGAACAGTTATATAATATCGGTCCTGGTAAATGGCAATGAATACTGGGCAATCTCATAGATGAAGAAGCGACTTGAAGCAATAGAAATGTGGTTCTACTTGAAGGATGCTGATGTTACTATGGACCGATACATGTGAGCAACAACGAAGTTCTAGAGACAATGGCAATAAAAAGTCACTTATAACTAACATCAGGAATAAACAATTAACTTTTCTAGAGTTCATAATGAGGAAAGAAGGCTTGGAAAATTTGATACTCACAGGACAGTTTGAAGGTAAGAGAGACAATGAAAAACAACGAATAACCTACCTGATGAGCTTGAGTGAATAAATCTCTGAGCAGGGTTTATGAGGTATGACACAATAAATTCGTTAAGAGATACAAAAGATATTGTGGAGGACCATGATCGCTAACGCAGAGAAGATCAAAATACGACAATAAATTGACGTTTGTTTTATACACCCGGTGATATACGGTATAAATATTATCATAGGTACTAAAAATATATATTTTAATGTCAGATAAAAAATATATATATAACAAGATAATTACTTAGAAATTAAATACATATTTTGCATTTTGTGAAATTTAGAATTTATTTTCTATAAGGTTACTTGAAATAAAATCCTTGTTCTTTTCGTGTCAGGTGTATTTATTTATTTTGCTTGCTGATAGATGCAAAGTACAACACAGGATCATTTTTCGTGTAGTAAGTGGTTTATTTTACATAAATATAGCTGAAATTTCTATGACAGTTTTTGTTTTTTTTTTTGTTAGTAGTTGACAAAAATGGCTCGATTATCGATGTTTGCTGAAAGCATCAGGATATCGTAATTTCCTATTCATCTGCTGTGCAACAAAGGTACTGTCTGGATACGTATCCCCTCTATCAAGGTGGAAATTAACCCATCAATTTAACTAGTTTTTGATGTTCTACACTGATTTTTTTTCCCATACAAGGAAGAGATAAATTTGACAGCGGTTGAATTTTCACAAACATCTGATCAGGTAATGCCCACGTGTCTAGTAGTTAAGCTACCATGGATTTTGTTTTTGTTTTTTAATTATTATTTCTCTATTTTAATCTTTTTTTAAAATTTGTCCACCTTTTTTCACAAGCCAAGAGTTACACAAGGAATTAGGGTATTTGTATCTGCCTTTCAAGACATCTCCAATACAACACTGGCTTATTCCACTTGTCGGCAAATAAGAGTGGATTCCTCTGCAGAAAACGAGAAAAAAAGAATCCCAAATATGTCCCTTTAAATTTGACAAGGACATTGTTTACTCTTAAATACCTCAGTTTCTCTTTCTCTATTTTTCTGTCTATCTGGCTGATTGTCACTCATTTTCTCTTTCGTTATCTTTCTTTATATCTTTTATTTGTTTTTATCCTATATATTTATTTATTTATTTTTATTTATTCACCAAAACAGCAGGTGCTTGCAACAACAAAAAAAACACTAGCATATATCAGGAGGATGGAAAACGCTGTAACTTTTTACGTGACGGATTTAACGAAGCCTTTTATTTTATTTTCTTTCTTTCTTTTTTTTGTCTTCTTCCTTTTAAAGATGTTTTCGTCCCAGATTGATTTCTTTAATGTTGAAAAGCAAATTCCTTTCATGAAGTGAGTGCCCTCTTGGACAGTTGGGTGTGAGTGGGGAAGAAGCATTTCTTTCCTTTTCCTTTTCTTTTTCTTTAATACCTTACTTGAAGTTGGATGTCACGTAATCATAAAAAAAGCGTCTAGTCAGACACCGAAAGTGTCAAAGGAATCGGAAGTCACAGCTGTTCCAAATGAGAGTTCGAATCCTTATACAGGTTACCTTACTGCAGACTTCGTTTATGTGTGACACGTTTTATTTTTATAATTATACGAGAAAGAAGACATTTCCATCGCTTTAAAATACATTCTCACATACTTTTATATATATATATATATATATATATATATATATATATATATATATATATATATATGCAAATATATAGAAAAATAGAACACGTGGGGTAAATAATCCGGAGTACTTTAATATTTTTGTTTTTATTTTTAAAAAACAGTGCTCCATACAGAAGTAGAGCTTAAATTATAATTATTAAAAAAAAAAAAAGATTCCTTCGCTACATAAGAGTTCTCATGTTTCAAAAACAAGAGCCAAAAACCTCAATATAATTATTAAAATTAAATTGAATTAAAGTATCAAGCCCTTTTTCATCCTCAAGCGAAAATTTAGGAATAATCAATCTTGAAATTTACGCATCTTTCTAAGCATGTTCATTCGTAAAATTGATTACTATGGAAACAGCTGGAGCGACCATTCTGATAAGGGGCTAAAGAGTTAACAATTTTTATCAGTCACCTTCGGAAAGACGTCAAACCCTAACAGGGCCGGGGTGTCCATTTCCTAGCGAATGAATAATTATAATATATTATATATATATATATATATATATATATATATATATATATATATATATATATATATATATATATATATATATATATGTATATATATGTGTGTGTGTGTGTGTGTGTGTGTACGTGTGTGTGTGTGTGTGTGTGTGTGTGTGTGTGTGTGTGTGTCTGTATGTGTGTGTGTGTGTGCAATAGAAGTAAAAGTACCCTACTATGAATTTCACGGAAGTATATCCACTTTCCAAGAGACTTTATTGTGAAAAGATATTTACAATCACGTCTCAGAGAGGATATAATTCTGTGAAACTTAGAGTAGATTTAAGACAAACGCATATTTGACGCTTAAGCCCATGAAACACGGGTTCTCGTACGATCACTGAAGTTAAGCAAAGTCGAGCCTTGTCAGTACCTAGATGGGTGACCGCTTGGAATTATTAATCTGAGTGATGAGTTACAATTCCCGTTTCGTTCGTTATAGTCACTTACGCTCAAATACCATGTGAACGGTATAAATCCATCCGTTTCCCCCCCAGCTATGGGTTAATTCATGAGCCTTATATGACTAAAACCATTATTATCTTAAAAAATTAAAAAATAAAATTGCTTACAAGGTATTTAGTTTCTGGCATTAAATAACCTATAGAGATTGATATGCCATTGAACAAAACAACGAACAAATGAATTTTATGTATTGCTATTAATGATATAAATAGTTAATACTATAACACCTGTGCCAGCATCACCGGGAACAACGAACCACTGAAGGAAGTGTTCAGCTTCAAACACTTGGAAGCAAGTCAAAAGATGACACCTACAACGCGGAGATTCACACATGGATCGCCACACCGACAGCAACGACTGTCGGACAGGAAAGGATATGGAAGAGCAACACTAGGTTCGATAGCATGTTCAAGCTCTACAAATCGCTGATAGTATCCAGCTTCCACTATGGGTGTGAGATTTGGAGACTCCTAGTTGAGCAAGGAAAAAGGATCCAGGCCTGAAGATTGATTGAGTTTAAGCATGAAACCGACTGTCGACTTTGGGTGTTGACTTTAATATTCAATTTTATATTTACATATGCATGATATTGACGAGGAATTTAATCCATAAAATAGTATTTATATATATATATATATATATATATATATATATATATATATATATATATATATATATAAATATATGGAATATAATAAAAAGACTTAAACGCTAATATTCCATGGTCATAATTTATTCCATTGGAATCGTAAGAACGATCCAATTCATCAGACCTACAGATTCAAAAAGAAAACAGAAAAACAACTCCGGGAAAAATTGGTGAGAGTATGTGTGAGAGGGTGGGGGGACATGTGATCTATATAGAGGAGTAACAGACGAGAGAGACAGGGAGGTCCAAAGGTGGAGGGGGCATTAAAATCTAACAGAGAGAAGATTTAAAGAGGGGTTTCAGTGAGAAAAGGGTGCGTATTTTCAAACGTCCGAAGATATACCGGAAGAGTGTACATTTCTTGGCGACACACACACCCGATAGGCGATAAAATGTTATACTCCAGCCCAGACCCCTACAACGCATACATACACACACAATATTACACATCTATATCTATATATATATATACATCTACATCTGCACGCCTAGCACAACCGATTTCAAAACCAATGCTAAATTCGCTATAATGAGATAATGGAATAGTTTAAGTAAGATAACATTAGAAAGATTTTAGGATTCCTTGAAGTTAAGTGGATATGGCGCTCGGAAACATATTGTCTAGCCGGGCCAAGTCATAAACTAACAATATAGATAGTTCTAATATATAACCCTGCAAATCACAAATTACTCACCCACACCCACACGGATCTATTCACGTACGCACATCATCTCATACACACTCTTTAATGAGTCAAGTGATCACACACACCCACCTCAGTATACACGCTCACGCATACCCTACTCACACCCTATTCAAGGACCAAAAACACATGCGCGCCCACCCCCACCAGCAGAGGCCCCATAAAATTATCAGACTGGCTAAATGATTCTCGGGCGGCCTGTTTTCATCCCGCCCTCATCCCAAATAACAACCCAAACGAGACCGTTTGACCAACACAAGGAATTTTGGAGAATTCCCGCCGACAAGATAAAAGACAGATGAAAAACTACAGACAAAATTCTATTTTCACTCTTCGGACTTCCGGTTGATTATACATACCTGCGTACATCTACACCCATATACAGCTATATGTCTACATATATATCTAAATATGCACACACACACATAACCACATCTGCATATATATCTACCTACGTATCCATACGTCCATACATGTAGGTATACACACACACACACACACACACACACACACACACACACACACACACACACACACACACATATTTATATACTTACCCACATACACATATATATATATACATATATTTATGCGTATACTTATATATACACATCTAAACACACACGCATACACTCATATGAACGCACATATACATTTCTATATTTAAACCAAATCAAAGGCCAATTAAAAATATATATAATATTCTAAAACCGCTGGGTGAGTAGCGTGTATCTATCTCTAATGTTATAATGTATACCTAGGTGTCTAACTATTATAATGCTATCTGATTTTGCAAATCAGTTATTAGGGGAAATGTTTACCTACTTAACCACTCACACATGTATCACCACATGAATAAAGAAAAACCAAAGTTACAAAAATTAGAAATACATGGCGCATCACATAAACATACACAATGATACATATAAGTAATCGTCATTACATGAATGAAGCCTAAAAAGAAGAAAAAAAAAATTGGAATACATGGCGCCTCACATAACCATTCACAATAATACGTACAAGTAATATTCAATACACAGAAAGTCATACCCGATGTTACTGGGCTAAGGTGGAAGTGTCACACCCGACAACGTGTTACAAAACGGTGTTCATGTTTTGAACCGTTTTATGTGTCTACATTTAGAGAAGATCTCACTCCGAAGGTTTAACAGTTCATCCTGATTTTCATCTCTGATAATAAAGATCTTTTCGGCGATGCACAGATTACACCTATCACGGAAGTTATTAGGTGTGCTAGCTCTTGACAAGTATCTCCATTCGAAAAGTGGGGTTAGACCCCTATCCACTAGATCCCAGTAGTGTTTGGATAGGGACGTTTGGTTTCTGGGGTATCTGTGTCTGAAGGAGTGCCTATGGCTGTATAGACGTTGCTTCCAATCACCAGCGGATATACCTATGTATTTTTTCTTCTCGTTTCTGTTTTCGTCGGGGAAGATAGTTGCCTTGTACACTACGTTTTTATACATGCACTTACCCCCGATAGGACAAAGGTCTTTATTCCTACAACTGCAGGTGGGGTCACTCCTTTGAGTTAAGTTATTGTGGTAGTTTTTAAGTATTCTACAATTATGGGAAGATATAATTTTCTCTATATTATTCACGCACGAGTAACTAATTTTCAGTGTTTTCCTATTAAAAACTTTATGTAATGGATGTTTACTATGAAAGTGTTTATCTACTAATCTAAGAAAGAAACTACTTATATCAATTTTAGAGAGCTTGCAATATGGTGGGTTAAACCATATTACTTTCCTCTTTCTGTATTTAGTTCTATTCTTAATATTTTGATTTGTTAGTTCTCTGTTAAATTTTAATTTTTGTTTAAAACCACTATTCCTGAGGGCCTGGTTGTATGTAAATTTATTCTCTTCAAAAATTCTATGGTTAGAAGATAGCTTGTTTATTCTAGTATTTACGGTTTTGGGGATGTGGTCTATCACACATTTAGGGTGGTTAGAGTGGATGTTGATATATAGGGATGTCTGATCCAGTTTATGGAAAGGTCTAAATGTATCATTTGATAGGTTAAGAGTAATGTCCAAAAAGTTAACAATTTTAAGGTTGGAAGATATTTCAATCTTAAGGCCTAGGTATTTGAAGGCTCTGACGACCTTCTTATGTAAGCTGGAAGTTAAGGGGCCATTACTACTAGGGACGAAGATCAGACCGTCATCTCTATAAAGCCGGTCTTGGTTGAGGCTAACTATTCTACTTAAGGTATCTAGGATATATATGCCCACTACATCTGCAATTTGGGCGGAATCGAAAGCTCCCATAGGTACATCGAAACTTTCATTATACTTCTTCACCCCATTAGCGTCATTGTATTTCAAATAGAAGGGTAAAAATCCAAGATGTCAAATTGGATGAAAGTGGCTCTTTCTTTGTTGGGGATCTCTCGGAACCATTTGATTGTATCAGCTGAGTCTTTCCAAAGTTTGGCTGGGTGATTATTCAGGACACATGAAGTAATCCTCTTGATAATCCTTTTGGAAATCAATCCCAACTCAGATTTGGAGGGATTGATAAGACGGGACTGCAAGTTATTGGAAAAGTTAGGCTTATGGTCCTTAAAGAGAATGTAAGCATCTTTCACATTAAATTTACCCATTCTGTCCGCAACTCCGAATTTGTTAGCAAATTTGCAGATGTTCTCATTTATAGAAGATAAGGTCCTATTGACTTTGTCTTTTTTGTAAGAGCTGAAATATATATATATATATATATATATATATATATATATATTCCATATATATATATATATATATATATATATATATATATATATATATATATATATATATATATATATATGTATGTATGTATGTATAAATAAAAAGAAAGAACAGTAAGATATATAATCCGGTGTTCTTATCGATATTTTTATTTTTTATTTTTACAAAACAATGCTCAATGTAAATTTACAGAGCATAAATATTATAAATTAACTGATTTAAAATATGGTTTTTCGCTACACAATAATAACCATGTTTCAAAAGCAGAAGCTAAGAACTTCAAATTTAATTATATAATTTAATTAAAAGCATTAGTTTCGTTTCATCTTCAAGCGAATATTGGAATAACTTATTTTAAAATTTACTGAGTTTTAAACGGACATATAAATTAATTATTTCCTGTTTCCAAGCTTACAAAAAAATCAAATCATTCAGACAGGGGCGGTAGCGTGTTCATTTTTAATAACTATTGTTGTATCAATTATGAGTTACGTTGGTGGAGAATATTAATACTATTAAAAAAAATCACAGACAAACTTTAGATTAATACCAAAGACATGACAAACTGGTTTGCTGATATAAAGGAGAAAACGAACTGAACACCAATGCAGTTTGATACTGAACATTATTATCAATCAATATCTAAAGAACTGTTCATGAATGCGTTGGATTTTGATACCCAGTACACGGATATTACAGAAGAAGAAAAGAACATTATTGTAAATGCGAAAAAAATTGGTACTGATACATAAAGGTGAGCAATGGATAAAAAATTCATATGACCACTTTGACATCACAATGGGATCACCAGACTCAGCTGAGTCTTCTCATCTTATAGGTCTTTTTATATTATACAATCTCACAGCGCACCCTGAAATTAATATAACTGACATTGGTTTATACAGAGTCGATGGACTTATGGTTATAAAGAATTCTACTAACTTTAAAATCGATAAATTTACAAAGATATTATATAAAGAATTTAAGAATTTAAAAGCTTTAAAAATTACGGTAAGCACTAAATTAAGAAAAGTTAACTTCCTTGAAATAACGTTAGATTTAAGGAAAAATACATACACACCTTATAAAAACCCCAATAACAATCCTTTATATATACACCCTTAATCAAATCATCCTCCATCTATAATTAATCATATACCTTTATCTATCGGAAAAAGAATAAGTACAAATTCAGCAAATGAGAAGATTTTCTATGAACATATTAATTTCTATAATAAAGCTCTAAAAGATAGTAGCTATAAAACCCCAAAACTAACTTATATAAAAAAGGAAAATGGAAAGCATTGAAAAAACAGAAGTAGAAAAATAATTTGGTATACACCGCCATACAACCAAATGGTAAAGAATAAATTAGGACAAAAATTCCTCACATTAATAGTCAAGCACGTTCCTAGAGTAAGTAAACTAAGTACTATTTTTTAAAAAATACACTAAAATTAAGTTACAGCTGTACTGAAAACTTAGAAAAAATTATTAAGAAACATAATGCTAATATCTTAAATAAACACTTAGACTAAAACAAAAGAAATTTAGACAATATAAAAATAAAAATAAAAAAAGATGAAGATAAACAAATATATAATTGAGGCTGTAATCCAATGCTTCACAGGCAGTATTCAGGGTAATTGATTGACAGTTATTTTGTATTTCTCTTTATTTCATAATTTTTTTTTCCTTTAGACAGAAAGCCGAATTATTGCAGTTCAGGATCAAAGCCTCGCAATTAGATCCTATCACTCTCACATATTCAAGGATGGAACTACCCCGAAATGCAGAGAAATATGATGAAATTTTCGACCATATTATTTCAGGATGCCGGAAGTAGCACAAAATCGAAACCACTGAGAGATAGTATGACTACCAACCAGACACAGTTATCCAAATAACAATGAAAATATGCTCTGGGACATGCCAATTCAAATTGACAGGGAATATAAAAGCCAATGTACATGATATTATCATAAAAGACAAGAAATTCAGGAAGTGTATGCTTATTGACATAACAATACCATCTGAGAGAAACACTTCCATGAAAATTATCGAGAAATTGTCCAAATACAAGGACCTGGTGATCGAGATTAACAAGATGTAGCGAATGAAGACTGAAACTGTACCAGTAGTAATTGGAACTGTGGGCCTCGTAAGAAAAGGAATGGACAATTTTATTAACAGCGTCCTAGGTAACATCAGCATGCAAGTTACCCAGAAGATCGCTCTACTAGGAACATACCACATACTAAGAAAATGCTATCAGTTAAATGACAATTTGCCTATAGGGCCTAAGGACCATAGTTTGGACTCCGATCTGCACGATGCAAAGCAGGAAACATAACATACACAAATAATAATAATAATAATAATAATAATAATAATAATAATAATAATAATAATAATAATAAAGATGGCCTAAGGACCATAGTTTGGACACGGCTCTACAGGATACAGAGCAGGAAACATAACATACACAAATAATAATAATAATAATAATAATAATAATAATAATAATAATAATAATAATAATAAAAACAAGAAATTCAGGAAGTATATGCTTATTGATATAGCAATACCATCTGAAATAATAATAATAATAATAATAATAATAATAATAATAATTATTATTATTATTATTATTATTATAGTTGTTGTTATTATTTATTTATTTATTTATTTATTTATTCTTAACGTATCATGGTCATTCTTATTGTGTAGATGTCTCCAGTACGAAGGAAGATATTCTGCTTGTTTCGTCACAAAGTTTTCAGGCAAACAATACTTATCTAGGTTCGCAATAATGCGGAATTCTATGGCGTTCTGATATGTATATTACATAAAGTTGGAAATATATTCTTTAAACTTCATTGGAATGGAACCGAGTGCTCTAATTACAACCTGAATGGCTAATATTTCTCTCCGCCATTTTCCACAATCTGGTAATGTCAATCTTCATTTCCGAGTAGTTACTGAGCTTTTCTATTTGCTTTGTTGTTATATTGTAGTCAGTAGGTATCTTCATAACAATTATTTGACATTCTTCTTCTTCTTATTATTATTTCCTTCGATTTCTGTTCTATACATATTCCCTTCCTGGTCCCAATCAGAGATCTAAGGTCAGAAACGGCTTCATATTTTCCACTGTTCAGTTTTGTGAAAAAAAGAAACTAAAAAAAACAAAACAACGACAACAACAATAAGAAAAAAAACCCTAAAATCACACACATTTTACATATATAAAGGTATTATTATTATTATTTTTATTTTCTTTGATATCTGGCGTTTACACATTTCTTTTCGGTTCCCGCCCAGGGACCTAAGGTTAGAAATGGCATCATGACACTTTCCACTGCAAAAAAAAAAAAAAAAAAAAAAAAATTACATAGCTAAAGCCCTTCGTAAAGTGTGGGCTGTACTTGTCAGAATAATTTTTTGTATCTCTTTGAGGCATGGACTTCCAGGGATCCCTTCAATTAGTCTACTGGAATGTTTTCCAACCAATTCTAAGGCTCCAACTACAACAGGGATTGTTGATGTTCCCATGTGCCACATTTTTGAGATTTCTATTTCAAGGTCCATGTATTTTGACAGTTTTTCGAATATCTTCAAAGATACATTGCAGTCTGCAGGGACTGCCATATCAATAAGGAGGCAGTTATTTTGTTTGTGGTCGTTAATAACAATTATTATTATTATTATTATTATTACTTATTCGCGCTATTATCTTCACCTTGTTTGTTTGAGTAAATATTTCGTCCGTTGAATTTTCCGCATTCCTTAGCCGTTTATCAATTTTGAAACAAAACTTTTGTTCAATCAACAGAGGGAGATTACTCTTATTCCGATAGCCATTATATGGAATATCTTAACAGTGTAATGAGTATCTCTCATAAGATTATACCAGAATAAAATTTGTATTGAGTATAGCATCATACCATCAAGAGGGCCAAGTGTAGCTTTTTAGTGAGGTAACCTCTCTGCTGCAGAATGATATTGCTACAGAGATGCACTTAGTCTACGTGGGAAACAATCGTATTACATATAATTATATAAACACCTACTACAGCAGTGAATGTGTAATCTCTCAGACGTCTCAGACGAAAATATAAGGGACATGTTTCAGATGAAGGGCTCTGGCCGATGGAAAGTGAAGAAATCTGTAGTTGCGATTTTAACTACGAGATATTTAAGTATCGGATTATCATTTAGCCTGTCTCTCTATTTTACTATTATTATTATTATTATTATTATTATTATTATTATTATTATTATTATTATTATTATTATTATTTCAATTTCTGCTACGGTCAAATTACCTACCAAGTCTGCGGGAAGACCTCAGGCAGGTAATGACGTTATGGCTAGTGTGTGGGCTGTATCTATCAAGATAATTCTTTGTATTTCTCTTAAGCTAGCATTTCCAGACATTTTTAAATGTGTTGTTGGGTTCCTTTTTTATTATTCCAAGCGCACCTACTTAATTGTACTATTCTAGTTTTCAATTTCCACACTTCTTCTATTTTGATTTTCTTGTCTTTATACTTCGACAGTTTTTCAAATTCCTTCTGTGCTATGTTACAGTATGCTCGGAAAGCCATAACAAGTTTTTTTTTCTTTTCGGTTTTTGACAATTATGTCCAGCTTTTTTTCTTTATTTTTCTTGTTCTTCTTCTTCTTCTTCTTCTTCTTCTTCTTCTTATTATTATTATTATTATTATTATTATTATTATTATTTTCAGATGATCTCTCGCCTGATCTAGCACAATGGAGGAAAACGGGTTGGTCACATTTATTGCTTAAATACAAACTAGTGAGGTTCCATCATCACCAAGCGAACCCTGAATTTTTACATATCACGATGAAGTGGTATTCTCTCAGGGCAGTCACGTACCTTGATTTGCCTATTGGCACTTGAACTGAAAACAGACCCTCATGTGGAACTCGTACATCACTGAAGATACTAGAAAAATGGTGGGTTCCATATACTGATCCAGTAAATACCTGACTCCACCTGATACCCACTACCTTTACAAGACCAAAATGGAGTACTGCTGTCATATATGGGAAGAAACTACGCAGTTTCCATTTTTCAGTGTCGATAGAGACCAAAAGCTTCTCCGCGTCCTTGCGGGTGATGAATTATTTTCCACCCTACAACCCGTTTCCTCCAGACAAAATGTAGTGTTCTGTCGCTATTTCCATGGAAAGTGCTTAAACGAACTAAATTCCTTAGGTTCATCAGTTCTAACCCTCCACGGTTAAGACCAACCAAACGACACACATTTTAACGAATCACCCTCATTCCCTTTGCATTCTATTAGTGTGACGTCAGTTCCACTCGAGCAGCTTCTTCCCACGAACCGCTGCTTTGTGAACCTGATTCCCAAGAGGATGCTTTCCCGATCACTACAATGTTAACCTGTTCACGTCTAGGATTAACCGTTAGCATTCACACATATCTGCATAAACTGTGCCTCTTACTTTGTAAATCTGCCTCGAGAGGCTTTTTGGTCTTGTAAGGCTGAACATCATTGTAAACAACAAATGTGCTGCGTCTCTTCAGGGCCTGGGCGATCATGGTTCTCCATAATTTTCAATGTAGGTCTTAGTAAATTTTGTCTTTTCTGTTATGCCAACCATTTACACAAGCCCGTTAGGTAGATTATACGCAGATTTTCTCTGTCGCTTTTACTTTCAATATTTCCTGGGAGTGTCAAATTTTCTAAGCACCTTTCCTCAATAGGTAATCTAGAAATCCTGGTAGGATTACATCAAGATAATTTTTCTTGTAATTTTACCTATTTTAACTAACACAGAGTATGTGGTTTTCACTGACGGTGACAAAGTTTAACCTCACATCAGCTTAAATACATGCATCAGTATTCAATGAAGGAGACTCAGAAAGCAAACAGTTCCTGTCTAGAAAAGTGCGAAAACTTGAAAATATCAAAAAAGGATAGTGTTCTCATAAGTATTTTAGGAATTGGAGATTCGAGGAAGGAGTGGCACGATTAAGAACATTCTTCTTCTTCTTCTTCTTCTTCTTCTTCTTCTTCTTCTTCTTCTTCTTCTTCTTCTTCTTCTTCTTCTTCTATCTACGTTGACCTTTCAGGACGTAGGCGACCATGGCTTTCCACAATTTACAGCCCTTTGTAGTCCTTAACAAATTTTGTTTTTTCCTTAGCTCTCCTAAATCCTGTCGTGTCATCAATTTATTCAAACTCACTAGGTAATGCGTTGCTTTCTTCTGTCTCTCTAAATTCAATCTGTCCTGTGAGTATCAGATTTTCCGAGCCCTCTTTCCTCATTATGTACCCTAAAATAGTTGAAATTTTAGGTTACATAATGAGGAAAGAGGGCTCGGAAAATCTCTTTCTGATGTTAGGTATATGTATCGTTTTTGTTTCCATTTTATCGAGAACTTTGTCATTGCTCACATGTTTGGTCCATGGTATTCTCAACATCCTTTTGTATAACAACATTTCTGTTGCTTCAAGTCTCTTCTTCATCTGTTTAGCTTTCACTGCCATATAAGAGGAGTGTTAAATGACGTTGGAGTATAGTTCTCT
Source organism: Acanthosepion esculentum (assembly GCA_964036315.1). Lineage (NCBI taxonomy): Eukaryota > Metazoa > Mollusca > Cephalopoda > Sepiida > Sepiidae > Acanthosepion > Acanthosepion esculentum. The sequence continues at coordinate 21,159,712 of OZ038520.1, read as the reverse complement.
TTTCTTTATTCAAGATGAACGTTTCCTGTTTCTTAATACTTTGCTAAAATTTTGGAAGGCACATTTCGCTATCGTAATGCACCTTTGGATTTCAGTGTCGCACTTTTTGTCCTCTGCTAAAACACTTCTCAGATATTTAAATTGCTCTTCTGGTTTATTTTGTTATTTCCAATTTATAATTTTCATGTTGGAATACTTGATTTGCTGATAACAACTGTGCACATTCTTTTTGCAATTGATGTTTAGTCCTTTTTTAGTCTCACTTTTCTTCACTACCTTCTTGTAGTTTCCTTTCTACGTCAGCTATGAATATTGTGTCATCTGTATATCTTACGTTGTTAAGATTGTGGCCGCCATTTATGAATCCTAATAGGAATTCTAGAGTACTTAAATGAAATTCAGCATCAATGTTGGTTGAAAGTCTTTCTCTTAAAACAATATTTTGTAAAAATAGTTTTCTCAAGTTCACTTGATGCTATTCTCCATTTCTGCTATTGATAGAAGTTTCCTAATATGCTATTTTAGTTGCTGTTCTAAAAAGTATTATCTTGTGCTATGGTTCCTATTATTTGGTGAAGTTCTTTGTTTCTTATTCTTTTGCGCCAATCTACAAGATCCGGCGATGGATAGTTCTCTTCATGACCCACTAAGTTCATTCGCTTGAATTCATTTTTTATCATTGATCTGGAAAAAAACAAAACAAAAAAAAAAAACAAAAAAAAAAAAAACGGTTGTATATAACTGATATCCTAGATGGTCCTGAAAGAGTTGGATGCCAGGCATGAGATTTTCGATTTGCCGAGGCAATTTAAGAACATGACTCGAGTCTTTAGGGTAATATTTCGGTTTTGTAGTATCTTGGGGTGTTGTACAAAATTATCCCAAATACATTGTTCTATGTTCTGTGTTAAATGATAGAATGGATATTTCTGAATGTGTTGGATGCTATGCATGATATCCATATGAAAGTCTTCATCTGATTTGGCTATTTAAGAACATGACTCAAGTTAACAAGCTGAATATTTTGGTTTGGTAACTTCTTACGGTGTTGTACAAAAGAGTCCCTAGTGCAACCTATCCCATATTCAATTTCTTTTTCTCTTATACTAAATTTGTTATAACTGATCCAATATATTGAGGCATTTCATTTAATCATTGAGAAAATTGTTGTATCTTGTTGATAGGTTAATATTTTCTTTTTATACAATCTTGTGATTTTAATGTGGTAATATAATATTTGTGAAATGCACGAATTCACTTATTCCTCTGAATAATATCTTGGCATGAAATTTTCTTACTGAAGTAAGATTATGATTTTAAATACAATTTCTGTCTGCCATATCCGCAAGCAGATGCTACTTTATTGTTATTCTAAACAGGAACCAATAATCATAATATCTGTAATTATATACACTGTAGGATTAGGCACCCGTTTATCTTGCAGGATAATGGTTGCGTTCTGTTTGGTCAAAATTCAGTTTTTTGGTGGTTATTCTGGAATGATTTCTCTAGTCTACAGGTTTGGGTGATAGTATATAGATACTATGCCCTCCAATTCTCAGTCGTATAAACAAAATCCAAAGGAATACAGGAATTACATTTGGGGCCAGCTTGAATACAAGAGTTACTGGAAGGTTTTCAGTGTTAACAGCCAAACACCTTCTGCTCTTCATTTTAGGTTTTCTGTTTGGATTTACTTCCATTGCCTTTTAAAAACGTATTTGGATGTGACCACATGGTAGTGGAGGGGTCAATCAGTGTGCCATTGAGATTATTTTTACACAAGTAAAGATTTAATTTATTTGCTAAATAGAATTGCAGGTCGAAAGGGTAAAATTTAATTTCCTAAAATGTATGCATGATATCAGCCACTGTTTCTTCACCTCAGAAATATTTTACGAACTTAAACCTTGTAATAAAGCAAGAACCAATAAAATCCGACGTACCCACACAAGCAATGAGTATAGAAACATATACCTGACAACCTTATATGCAATAATCGATCCACAGCGCTATTAGACGCTTATAAAAACAGAGTAGTGAGCTGTTAAATGAACGTCTTTAACAACAGGCGTGATTCAATATCCCGGCATGTATACTCGTAGACACTCACCTCGTTCGTCACAAATCAAACAAGCTCTCAATCATAGCCTGCCCCAAACCCTACAACTGTGATAAACATTAAGTTTTGCACTTTTATGTGACATCAACAAATCAAAATTACATGTTGATGTTTTCGTCTCTAATATAACAAAGATTGCGTAGATATTCGTTTTCGTTGACGGAGAGATGCGGAACTTTTCGACAGTTTCTTGTGAATAGGGGCCAAATTTGCCAAACAAGAGGTTTTCAACTATGTTATCCGCCACGAAAAATCGATTTTGTACACTCAGCGGATATGAAATGTTACTCTGTTACATCTTATGCGTCGATACCAATGACGCTGAGCGAACGGTCCCTTTTTGCGTGTTGTCACTGGTCGGACTGAAATCTCAAATGTTGAAGACTGGAGTAGGGGTGTGAGGAAGACTGGCGAGACGTCACCTTTAGAAAGAAAACTGGTTACTCATTAATGTTAGTTGTAGAATTGAAATCTCCTGCAAGAGAGAAACACTTTATTGTTGGTGACGTAGTAGATTATTTCCTGGTGTCAAGAAAATAGAAAATAATCACGTACCTCCGACGAGTCCTTGCTGTCATTAGATTAAATTTGTTGTCTAAAACTTCTGTGTACTTAGTCAAAATGTTAGTGTTATTTTTTATTTCAGATTTTTCCGCCTTCGGCAGGGTTACTTATACTCATTACGATAATCGGGATCATTATGATTAAGGCTTACGTCCACATCACATTGAAACACTGATTCACGTACGAACGCCGAAGTTAAGCAACGTCGAACCTTGTCAGTACCTATATGGATGACCGCTTGAGAATACCAGATGCTGTAAGCTCGGATATGCGGGTGGCATGGCTTACGGACACGTCACATGGAAACATCGGTTCCTGTACGATCACTGAAGTTAAGCAACGTCAACCTTGTCAACCCTAAGATGGGAATACCAGGTGTTGTAAGCTTGGATGTGCGCATGGTTTACGACACGTCACATGGAAACATTGATTCCCGTAGGATCACTGAAGTTAAGCAACGTCAACCTTGTCAACCCTAAGATTGGAATACCAGGTGTTGTAAGCTTGGATGTACGCATGTTTTACAACAGTTCACATTGAAACATTGATTCCCGTATGATCACTGAAGTTAAGCAACGTCGAATCTTGTCAATACTAAGATGGGTTACCAAATGCTGTAAGCTTGGAAGTGCCAGTGGTATAGTAGATAATGACACGAAATTATTAATCGGAAAGCCGATTTCCAATTCCAGTTTGTTTTGTTATTACGCGCAAATACCGTTGGAAAATGTACGAATCCAACTTCTTCTCCCCCTAACTATGGGTTAATTAGTAAACCATTATTATCTAAAAAAATAAGATATTTAGATTTTGGCATTAAAAACAAATATGTCGTTAAACAAAAACACCCAAACAATTATAATTAACTGCATTGTTAGTATCAACATATTATCATTTCGAATTATTATTGAGTTTTCACAAAAGTAATGAATGGCGGTTTTTAATGAAGATCAAGGGACAACAAGTTCGATAAATGTTACAGCACTCCCCCGCATTATCATAACTATGTTTATTAATACAGTTATTGGATACTCCCAGTTATTTATAGGATTCCCAAATCTTATAATCTCTTTGAATAATCCTTGAGGACTGTTTCTAATAATAATGGTCACAAGTGTCACTTTTTCAATTGTCTCACATGATCCATAAATTCTTTCAGAATTTTCTTTTCTTTCTATGGCCGACTGGGACGACGAAATCTACAGTAGAACAAATTACAATAAACAAATGGACAGCGTTATTCGTATAATTGTTCTAATAAGAAGGAACACAAACTAAATAATAATAATAATAATAATAATAATAATAATAATAATAATAATAATAATAAATACTTGATTAGATACGCAATTTATTATTATCATTATTAGTGAGTGAGAGGGTAGCATGCCAAATAAGTGACGCTGAGGTGCAAATATTCAAAGCTCAATATACCCATCATGACACCTCGTAAGATAAGATTATACCATCTACATGAATCACAGAATTATTATTATTATTGTTATTATTATTATTATTATTATTATTATTATTATTATTATTATTATTATTATTATTATTACTGAGTGAGAGAGCCTGATGCCAACAAAGTGACACTGGGGTTAAAATATTCAAAACCCAGTATACCCATCATGACACCCAGTCTGATAACAGTATACCATCTACACGCATCATAGTATTATTATTGCTATTATTATTTGAATTTCTGTCGTATAATCATTTTTCTGGGTTCCAACAAGAGACATAAAGTCAGGAATGACATTTTCCACTGAAATTTTTTGTAAAACCAAAAAAAGAAGACTATCTAACATCACACACATTTTACATAGATAAAGCCCTTCGTGAAGTGTGAGCTGTACTTGTGAGTACAATTGTTTGTATTTCTTAAAGACATTTGCTACCAGTAATCCCTTTAATGTGTCTATCGCAACCATTTCAAATCAAACTGAGGTCTCTAAATACAACTGAAACTATTTATGCCCTCATGTGCTACATTTTAAGATTTCCACTTCAAGATTTTTATATTTTCTAAAGTTTTAGAAGATCTTCAAAGATACATTAAAGTCGGCAGGAACTTCCATGTTCATAGGGAAGGTTATCCTATTTTATTGTCTTTGATCACGATGGGGGATTAGTTTTGATTGTTCTGTCTGTGTGTGTTGCAATGTTCCACAAAATTGTTATAAGTACTATGTCTGTAACCAGGTCTGGGTGAAGTTTATACCATTTTCTTGCAGTTTCCTTTCCTTAAAAGTTGCATATTTTCCATTGCAGATATTGGCTCACTCTATCATGCTGACTTTTATATTCAGTAGGTGCTAACAACGTGCAAACAGATACAAGGAGGTAAACTGTTTCTGGATATTTATTACAGAATCTTCACCTCGGGTTAACACAATTTTTCAGTATGTGTGCTTGTTAATTTCTAGTTGGCAAATATTGGTCCTGTGCAGCAAGAATAAAACCATCTTTTTCAGCTTTTAACCATGCGTTACGTAACTATTGATGGATACATGGTTTGTCTATATCAGCTTCTTTGGTACAGGCAGAGTATTGAACATGAAGTGGCTCATTTTGCTATCGTTATTGTATTTGGTCCATTGCATTTGCGTCTACTTTTATTTTTAGTTTCTTTGCCGCTGCAGTAAGTGTATTAATGTTTATTTACACTTCTTCACTCACTTGAAATTCCCTTTTGAATTTGTTGGCTTCTTTTATTACTGAATAAAGTTTCTTATTTCATTCATGTTCTTTGACACAGACCACCATCCAGTCTTCTGTAGCTTCTAGGTATTTTGAAGAACGATTTCCGTCATTAGTTGAACTAATCCTCTGTCTCCTTCGGATCTGGACACATAGAGACGATCAACAGCCTTAAGAAGATACATGCGGTGGCAAGTGAGAAGCTTTTTCGTTTTGACATCCGCTCCCTTAATGTCAACTATAGTCCCATTAAGGATCCTGAAACTGTATTAGACCACTGGGACAACCAAAGTATTTATCGCTGATGTTCTGTTTTGTGAATTCAACTCGGTATTTAACACCAGGTGAACACGTGTCTGTAGTGTTCTTTTACTTTTTCTTTCATTTTGGTATGCTATATTTCATCTCCTTCGCTGACTCCTAGGTATTTATAGGTTTCTTCTTGTTCCAGTCCCCTTATCTTTGTGACAAAATCTAGATCTATTAAATATTGAATTCTCCCTTTCTTGAATATTACTCTTGCACATTTATCTAATCTGAAATCCATACTGATATCATCAATGAAACATTTTACAGTGTTGAGGATACGCTTCAACTCATTGTCGTCTTTAGCAACGAGTTTGATATAATTCATGTAGAATAGATGATTAAACACTTTCTTTTTTAATTTATACCCGTAGTTATTACTGTTTAGTTCATGTGAAAGTGAGATTAAGGACAGACAGAACAGAAAAGTCGACAGGGAGTCCCCTTGAAAGATTGCTCGTCGGATATTCAAATAATAGGAAGTGTCACTACATTTGGTCTGATTTTCCACAGTTAAATTTACCATTACCGAAGAGACTTTGTACATTTCCTAAGCCTTAAGAATCCAAGAGAAGTAGCACCAAAGGTATAATGGGGTTTTCCACATGTTTAAAGAAATTTACTATCACCGAGGAAACTTTGAACATTTTCAAAGCCTTAAGGATTCAAGAGTGTAGCACAGTAAGAAAAGCTTTACGATAATCTATCCAAGATATGCTGAGATTTCTACCATTTTTTCGTGCAATTATGCAGAATCCTTTTATTTATCTTGGCAATCAGATGAACCTCTTCGACATTCTTTCTATTCCAGGAGAAGAATGTTGTTTTCATCGAGAAAAGAGTGAGTACAGTTCGTCAGGACATACGTGATCAATTTATATGTGGTGGACAGACATGATATTAGCCTATAATTTTTTGGTCCATCTGTTTCACCCGTTTCGGTAGGGGATATGTAATACTTTCAGGGATCTATTCTGGAACTTCATTGTGGTTATTAATTAGCAGTCATAAAGATTGCGTAATTTCTTTTTTTTTTTGATTGATGACTATTTCTCTAAGTTGTTCTTTAAATTTATTTTCGAGGTTGGTTCCATGTGACTGTGTGCAACACACCGGTGATTAATGGCAATGTTTATTATTATTATTATTATTATTATTATTATTATTATTATTTCCTTTGATATCTGGCGTTTACACATATCTTTCCGGGTCCCGCCCAGGGACTTCTAAGGTTAGAAATGGCATCATGACACTTTCCACTGCAAATAAAATAAAATAAAATAAAAAAAATAATTACATAGATAAAGCCCTTCGTAAAGTGTGGGCTGTACTTGTCAGAACAATTTTTTGTATCTCTTTGAGGCATGGACTTCCAGGGATCCCTTCAATCAGCCTACTGGAATCTTTTCCAACCAGTCCAAGGGCTCCAACTACAACAGGAATTGTTGATGTTCCCATGTGCCACATTTTTGAGATTTCTATTTCAAGGTCCTTGTATTTTGACAGTTTTTCGAATATCTTCAAAGATACATTGCAGTCTGCAGGGACTGCCATATCAATAAAGAGGCACTTATTTTGTTTGTGGTCTTTAATAACAATGTCTGGGCGGTTGGCTTTGATTGTTCTGTCAGTGTGTATTGTGTAGTCCCATAGAATTGTAACAGGTCCTATCTCCGTAACCGGGTCAGGGTGGTGTTCGTACCAATTTCTTCCAGTTTCCTTCGCATAGCAAATTTTCCAGTGCAGATATTGGCCCACTCTGTCATGCCGGGTTTTATATTCAGTGGGTGCCAATATCGTGCAACTTGATATAAGATGATCAATGGTTTCTGGATATTTGTCACAGAATCTGCATCTTGGGCTAACAGAGTATTTTAGTATATGTGCTTGATAATTCCTAGTTAACTATCATCGGTCTTGTGCAGCAATGATAAAACCTTCAGTTTCACCTTTCAACCCTGCACTACGTAGCCACTGATGGGTGCGGTTTTTGTCTACGTCAGCTTGTTTGGTACGGGCAGAGTATTGGCCATGGAGCGGTTTATTTTGCCATTGTTTCTTTATCTGGTCGGTCGCATTTGTCTTTGCATCCTTTTTTAAGTTTTTTGCAGCTTCTTTATATTGATTTTGCTTAATTGACAGCCATCTAGGAGAACCGTATTACATAATAGTTCAATACATTTTTTTCTTTGTTTCTAACGACATCTACCTGTTTCTTAATACTTTGCTTGACTTTTGGTGGGCTTCTTTGCTATTCCAATGCGCCTTCGAATTTCGTAGTCTTATTTTCCGTTCTTTATTAAAATACTTCCTTGATGATTCCATTTTGTTACTTGCTTCATCCTGACGTCTTCAATTCGTACTTTGCATCGTGGGTTGTTCCTTTTGCTTTTGATTTAATTTGTTGCTTTCTTTTGTCTTCAATATTTCCTGTGAGTATGAAATTCTCCAAGGTTCCTTCCTCATTATGTGCCTCAAACATTTCATTTGTCTTTTTCTGATTCTAAGTATAAGTGTCGTTTTGTTTTTATTTTCTTTAAAACATTGTCGTTGTTCAATTATTCAGTCCATAAGATTCTTAACATGTTTCTGTAGAACCACTATTCTGTTACCTCAAGTCTCTTCTTTGTAGCCATATAGGAGGACTGATAGTACATAAGAGACTAGTACTCTTTTCTTTGTTTCTAACGGCATCTTCCTGTTTCATAATACTTTACTTAGCATTTGGAAGGCTTCTTTTGTTTTTTCCAATGTGTCTTCGGATTTCGCTACCTTATTTTCTTTTTTCCTGTTAAAAACACGTCCTTTATATTTACTGGATGTGTTTTGTAACTGGATGTATATTTATCGTTTTCGAAACAGTTTAATTTCATTTCAATGTATAAGTTCATGAATAAATAACCACCGTAAACAATATAACGTTAAGCAAGTTGAGTTTATATCAATCATTACTGTTTATTCATTAACCCCCCCACACACACACACACACACACGCACGCACACACACACACACATATACATACATATATATATATATATATATATATATATATATATATATATATATATATATATATATATATATATATTAAATATATATAAAAGGAAAAAAATCGAAAAAAACTTAAGCAGTAAATTGGTGATACCAACTGAAGAGTGGATAGATATGTCCGCCTACGAAACTCTGGAGTTGGGATGCTGAAGGTAACATCAATCTGCTAAGTGACAAACTATTGCTCACGTTAATCCTATATATATATATATATATATATATATATATATATATATATATATATATATATATAGGCTAAGAAGAATTTGGTAATCTGTATAGGTAGTCCCAAAAAGGATGAAATCCTGAGAGCTCAATGTAAATCCAGAGCTAATAATTTAAAGGAAAAACAGTCTCGATTCGATATACGGGTAGCGCACAGATTATTGTGATGGTCAGTAGAATTGGTGAGCCTGGTTCAAACACCGGCCTAATCTCCTGCATTCACTTTCGCACAAATGCACGAATCCATCAATTCTCACATCAAGTTATGCATGAAATAGCAATGTTGACTATGTTCCTTGGCCTTTTATTGGTAGCCAGTCTTAGGAGAAGGGCCACTCTAAATTCTAAACCGCTGAGAAAACCGCGGAAAATCGTTATATACATTATCTTTCCCAAGAGTTATAATCGTATACACCCTGAAAAGATATGCCATTTAAAAATATCTGTTACGTGAATATAAAAATCTACATTAATCGCTTTTCCAAATAAATAACTACATTCTCATATAACCCTTTTCACTTCGTTAGTATTTATTTTTGTAATCATTTCACCTCAATGAAGACAAAAAAGCCACTAAGACGCAAGGGGTTACTGTGTGGGAGAATATCAGGAAAATATACTATTAAGGAGTACAATAAAAGAACAGGAATTAAAAAGACAGAATATAACGAATTACATTACATTTTAAACATAACACATCCCCACACTAACTCCTTCATCAATTCTCCTCATTCTCTCTCTCTCTCTCTCTCACTCTATCTACCTATCTATCTCAGTTTGTTCATATCTATGAAAGACTGTTTTTATCTATCTATCTATCTATCTATCTATCTATCTATCTATCTATCTATCTATCTATCTATCTATGTGTTTGTGCTTCTGTGAGTGTGCGTGTGTTCCTAGCCATCTCTCTTTCCGAGTAGGCAGATGTTTCCATCCACCATCGCTGTCTGCTACTAACAATCAATTAAAGCGACAATGTGCTTTTCCGTGCAAGTTTTTGTCTGCCTGTCACTTCGACACCGTTGTTTAACCGGAAGACGCAAAGCTGATAAACTGAATATGTTATTTTTGCAGGACTAGGGACGATTGTGCTTGTTCTTGTCGTCGATGTATTTCTCATCTAGTTGGCACTGCTTGACAGGGATTGAGTGCTGGCTTATTGGTGGGACCGACCTTTTCATCGAGAAAGTTCCGGTCGACTTTTCTTTGTTCATGATAACGAAATATTATAGAAGTTTAAGCTGCGTTAAAATATTATGGTAATTTATTCTCTTTTAAAATACCATGAAAATTTGCGCTCTATTAAAATACTATGGAAATTTGAGTTTTATCAAAATATTATGGAAACTTGAGCTCTCTTAAAATATTATGGAATTTGCGTTCTATCAAAATATTATGGAAATTTGCACTATATTAAAATATTATGGAATTTGCGCTCTATTAAAATATTATGGAATTTGCGCTCTATAAAAAATATTATGTAAATTTGAGCTCTGTTAAAATATTATGGAATTTGCGCTCTATTAAAATATTATGGAATTTGCGCTCTATTAAAATATTATGGAATTTGCGCTCTATTAAAATATTATGGAAATTTGAGCTCTGTTAAAATATTATGGAATTTGCGCTCTATTAAAATATTATGGAATTTGCGCTCTATTAAAATATTATGGAATTTGCGCTCTATTAAAATATTATGGAATTTGCGCTCTATTAAAATATTATGGAAATTTGAGCTCTGTTAAAATATTACGGAAATTGCACTCTGTTAAATTATTATGGAATTTGCGCTCTATTAAATAATGTAAGTTTTCTCTCTGTTAAAAATGAGAATGTTTGAATTACATTGGTGTCGTGCATGTGGATCCTACATTGACCAAATAGCCACATCTGTTTTTATATTCAAGCAAATTTAATTTATAGTTTTCAAAATTATTCTTCCGTATTATAGAGCCAAATGGAATTTTTCTACTAATGGAAGGATAAAAGCAAATCGACATGTCTTGATTTAGGGTTGTTTCCGATTTTTATTGGATTATATTATAAGTAATTACAATATATATATATATATATATATATATATATATATATATATATATATATATATATATATATATATATATATATATATATATATATATGTATATATATAAAATAAAGACATTTATAATATGTTTAACGTTCTTTTTATAGATACAAGTATTTAAGCAAATGCTCTGTTTTATAATAAACAGTATTAAATAACATTTACCGGCCTGAATGTCCGGGAAATTTTCATAGAAAAATGAAATATGAAAATTTCCCGGACATTCAGGCCGGTAAATGTTATTTAATACTGTTTATTATAAAACAGAGCATTTGCTTAAATACTTGTATCTATAAAAAGAACGTTAAACATATTATAAATGTCTTTATTTTATATATATATATATATATATATATATATATATTACTGACATTTGGAAAAACTTTCATGAAAGTATATCATGAAAAAACATCCGACTATACATTTTGCCTGTTTGGCTTCATCAGATCGAAGATCAAAACATGAGTGCTGGTGACTAAAAAAGAGAAAGAAAATATGTGACTTTTAAAAAAATCGTTTAACATTTTAGGTTCACCGTCTTAAGTGTCCAAGTTTATAGGTAGAAATCATTCAGAATGGGTAGAAAATAAATGAAAGTGTTGTTTTTATCCATGCGTTCTTAAACGCATACACATGCACAAATGCATACACACGCAATACATTTTTCGCCTACGATCAGATGAAGCCAAACATGCGAAATGTATAGTCGGATGTTTTTTCGAAATATACTTTCATAAAAGTTTTTACAAATGTTTATAATAATAAATAAATTTATAAACTCTGTTGGGATTATATACCCAAATTTATAACACACACACACACACACACACACACACACACTCACACACACACACGCACACACACATGCAGAAATATAGTCTTAAAGTGTGCTATATTTATGGGATAAAGTGCTCAATATCAGAGATAGAGCGTATGCAAATATAAATATAAAAGTGAACATTGAAATCAACACTCAGAGGCGACAGGCTGTTTCATGCTAGGCGCAATTGTCAGGACGAAGATATGGTGACTATATATATATATATATATATATATATATATATATATATATATATATATATATATATATATATATATATATATATATATATAGTCACTATATCTTCGTTTAAACATGTTTCATTGCATAATATGGAAATTTTGTGTCTATTTCTTTTTATACTGATCCTTTCCAGTTGTCTAATCAGTTTCTTGATGTTAAGGTGAAACTCATTAAGGAAGGTGCCATTTTTTATAACCCAAGTACATTCGATTTTTTCCAAGACCATCTTCAGGAGAAAATTACAAAGATAAACTTATTGTAACTGCGATAAAATCTGTATTTCGTTGTGAATTAGCTAACACTCAACAAAATTTATTACGATTGTAGCAGAAACATACTGAAGTGCATATAACAAACATTTAATGCCATTTTGCATTTCTACCAATTTCCGGTCAGCTTCCTTATATTGAAACGCTTCTTTCTCTAAATAATCTTTTTATGATGGTACATTTTTTTTAATTAACAGTGGAAATTCTTGTTACACTACATGTTTCGAATCAGGAACCCGCACTCGTGTACCACATGCCAACATTTTTCGAATAAATGGCTTAAAAAAACGAAACCTATTTTTAAAATACAAATTCTGCTTCCAATTAAGAAAAGCATGTCGGAAAATCTGCTAGGACAAAGCGATATTGATTAAGGTAGACGACACAATAAAAGCCATAACAGAGAATTAATGTTATGAATGGCTCCATAAATTTAGCTACAACACTGATAGATTATATAAAAGTTGATGATGTGATGATAGAACGTGATGATAATCGAGATGTTGCAAATATTGATTGAGAAGGTGGGGGTGACCTGGTAATATTTGAGCCGGTCTGTAATAGTACTTGAGAAAATGACACTGACAGTACACATGATGAAACATTTAGTTGCCATGTCGGTAAAAGTACTTGGGATAATTACCTTGATAACTACTCATGATGCAATCGTTGACTGTTATACGATAATAGAAAAGATTTAAGATGGTTGCTATGTCAGTAATCATACTTGAGATAATAGCGTTCTCAACTACTTACGATGAAAAGGTTGACTAAGAGACAACACTAGCAGATATTTAAAATGGCTGCCTTATTATCGATAACGGTACTTGATATAATCACACTGATATTAATCAAGGTGTAAGGACTGATGATTTGCTAATAAGAGAAAAAATATGCTAGTTGCCCTGTCGGTAATCGTACTTGGAATAATGGCCCTGATAGTAATAATGATAAAAGGACTGAATATGTGATAATAACAAAATATTTGAGCTGATTGCAATGTCGGTAATCGTACTTGCGATAATAACTTTAATATTAATCATGGTAAAAGGACGTGCGATGGTATAATAATAGAAATAATTTAAGCTGGTTGCTATGTCGGTAATCGTACTTTGAATAATATCCCTGATATTAATCATTAGGAAAAGACTGTTGATTTGATAATAGAAAATATTTAATGGTAATAGTCA
>OZ038520.1:21106129-21141129 GCA_964036315.1 Acanthosepion esculentum | reverse complement strand
AGTAACTGCAATAGAGATAGCCTTGACTGATGCTCTTGGGCTAAAATACGAGAGTTCACGAACAACATTAAATGTGAACAACATTAAATGTGAATGCATCAATTTGAATCAAAGGAATATAAAAACAGATACACCAGATATTGGATTGTCAGAGAAATAGGTTTCAACGATATAATTAAATAAAATTAACGTGTGTACAAATGTGTGGTTATACTAGAAAATAACATGAGTAAAATACAATGGGATTTTAAGATCCAGACAGAAGTCCCCAGTGAATGTTGGACAATTCATTCACATATAAAGGAACTTGAGGTAACGTAGCTGGAGAAAAACACTGAGAAGTTTCCCGATCACGGGGAAGAGCTACCCGCGGCAGTAACCCCCTTATTGCACAAAGTGTAGAGTCATTATTCGTACCGATGCTAAAGCAACAGACAGTTGCGGGAACTGGATAATTTTAAGCCCTGGTCCAGGTGTACGCGCTCGGGTTCCGCACATTAAAACCGACCTTGTGTCATATCACATCGCCGTTGGGGAGACGGGTCAATACCTAGTCACTGTTTAACTCACTCCTTTTGGCCTTTGATATGTCATTTGAGTAACAAATTGTTCAAATCACTGAGCCGCTGATGCTGATCCGGCTGATGACGCTGCTGCTGAGGATATTGATGATGATGTTGATAATGATTATGATGCTTTTGATGATGATGTTGATAGTCGATTACAATCAGTCATGGAACTGATGATGAGATTAATGATGATAGTGATTATAGTAACAGATTATCAGTCATGAAGCTGCCGCTGCTGCTGCTGAAGTATCTGATGATAATGCTAACGAAGGCTACAATCTATCACAGTCTTTATAATTAATATTCCTGCATTGACAGGGAAAGAGATTATTGAAATAAAAACCCAATGTATTCAAGAATCATTTTCATTCGTTCAGTGTGTAAGTGATACTCTTTAGTCTTTATGTTAAATAGGAATTCGTGTGCAAAACTGAAAGACTAAGAATAAATTTTAAGCCATCTTTTAAAAAATTGTATTTCAAGGTTAATTCGAAATATATATATGTTCTTTTGAAATATTCCGAATAGAGAATAGTGTTAAAAAGGAAAGTATCGTAAAAGAGATTAAATTTTAGTTGCATTATACAGACAAGAAACTGAATTAAAGAGCATAGCAAAGACCTTCAAGGTCTTCAAGATCTAGGATTTCATATCATAACTGATTGATTCTACTCTAAAATTGCTCTAAAGCATTTTGATCGATTTAATACAGTCTATTTTATTCGTATGATTATTCGTATGATTATTCGTATGAAAGAGGAAAAGTTACCTCATCAATCAATGTACCTGTTGTAAAAGCAAAATTGTGCAAATCCTATAACAGCATAATAGGCAATCCCACAAAATGTTTAATATCTAAAAAAAAAACACTAAACTAATTGAATTTCTTTTTTTTTCCAGATTTTCAGATAAGATGCTTAGCCATCTTCACACTATTTGCCGTAAGAATCACTGAAAAACACTTTGCTATTCATTTAGAATTCGTTTTGTGTCAGACCCAGTTTCCCCAATTGATCAATGCTGAGAGGATAAAAACAATTCAGGCCTTCAGTAATAGTACCAACAATCATACCCTGGTTTCCATTTTCAAAGTTCATTCAAGAACCATCAAGAGAACGATGAATAAATTAAAATAGAGGGAACAGTAGAGAGAAAAAGATCTAATACATAAGACGTTTGGCACGTAAAAGAAGAGTTTCACCTATGACAGCCCAAAGAGCAGTGAACAAATACTTGAAAATAAAGTCGTATGTGAAAATTGTTAGACAACTTGTTACTCCAGGACAGAAGGTTAGTGAGGGTGAAGATCATCTTGAATAAGTTGGAAAATAACCCTGAATTATATAAATATATTTCAACTTCATGACCTTCCGATCCTTAGCTATGATTAATTAATGAACATGTCATTTTCGGTTATAATCGAATTCATCATGATTCTTCTGTTAAGGTTGGAGTGTAATTATACATTCTTATTGCTTAAAGTAGAGGCTAATAGTTTTATAAAAAAACATCGGAGAAATCCAGTTAGATATTTTTAATCACTTATAAGATACAACATTTCAGAACTTAATCTAACAGTTGGATAATTTGGGTGTTACACCCGGTATATGAGCTCTATTGTTCTCAACTGTGAGTTTAGAGCCATTTTGATTTTAATTCTTCAGTAGTCATTTCAGTGCAGTTAAGCTTGTTTTTGTTATGACTATTAGCGTAATGAAAATACGATAAGAGTATGTAGAATGTATTTCATGTGTTTGAGCATGTATATATCTTAGTGAGGGGGAGCAAAATCGTTATTTATCACTTCAAGCCGGGCGCCTCGCCATGTTCCTTGCTAGATCGAAACTGTAACTGTGTTTGCTTCCTTTTCTATGGAAGAGCGTAAATTTCTGGGGAACCGGAAGTTATCTGTGATTTGACTATAAATTGCCAAGAGTTGTTGCAGTGTGTGATTAAAAAAACGAGAAAATTGTAGCTGACTGATGGCACACAAGTTGATACCCGGTCAGCTGGGCCACCATATAGAGAGGGTATGATGTTAAAAGATCCCTAATGAACTTCGGCGGAAAACATCAATGATGACGTGTGCCAAAGAATGAAACAGATTTCTTTTATTAAATCATCTTCATAGATATTTCGACTTAAAGGTACACAGAAAATCAATATGGTTTCTTATCTTTTGATCAAACCCATTTTTATGTTTGTTCAATACTCAAAGAGTCAACACGTGCAATTATGCTGATCAGTCCTTAATTACAGTTTAAGATATGTGCCACGAGCCGTTTTGAATTCCAAGTTGTCCTTCTTCTATACCGGTTGTTTAGGAAGTTCAGTCTGTCCTGATATTTAACCCTCAGTTATAGGAGATTCATACTTTTCTCAAGGGCATTTTTGCGAATTCGCACTTAACTTTCAGATTTCCCTTTCTAGGCCACCAACCATTACACCACCTGCCATTCCTACGAATATTTATAATTTCCAATAATTGATCAGCTATATATAAAGCTTAATAAAGTAAATTAAAGCTAAAATTCAATATAATCAATATTTTGTTTAATAAACACGAAGCGGGATTAATATTTTGCTTCCTTCTGTTTTCCCGCCATATTATGAAGATTACGAGATTAAATAATGCTAAAAACATCTACTCATTTTGCGTATTAAGAAATGTCTTATTTGTTAACCACAGGCAAATTACTTGCAAGCATTTTAAAACAATTAGATATTAAATTTGTAACTTAATCCTTGATGAAGATTTTTGGTAAAGATATTAAAAATATTGATATTGTATTAATAATATTGATATCGTATGGCATGTTGAGTTAGGTCGTTATAAATATATAACTACAGGAGAATGCTTTAAAGAGTGGTATATCAAATCCAAGAAATATACTATTAGAATAGAACTGTTACATTTACCTATTTCAACAGTAAAACGGTGAAACATAATAGACAATCTAGACAGTCAGTTATGTGCCCCGAGTGATACAGGCGTAAGCGATCATGTATCTTTCGATACATGACTGACGAGGCAGATTTTTTTCCCGCAGTAGGTTGTCATTTTTTCTGCGGTAGACCAGTTACTATCCAAGGCTATAGAACCCAGGAGAAGAAGAGAATTCATACTTTTCCCAAGGGTATTAGCACGTAAGTGAATGTAATGGAATCGAGTGGAATTCGAATTCGGCTCTCCGATTCCTCAATCCGAGCCGCTATCCATTACTCAAATCTAGTAGTACGCTTAAATTCATGCAGTCGAGGCATCAAAACAATTGTCATGAAAATATTGTTTACAAAAAAAAAAAAAATAATAGAAGGAAGCCACGTAGTAGCCTTGGGAAATTCACTGAAGCCGAGATGCCAGGTCAGAACCGATAACATTACAGACCCTTCTTTGGATTTTGTTGAGAATATCGAAATATATAACAGGAGCACCAAAACAGATAACAATCATAAAGTAAATCGTAAATTAGTAAATTATTTTTTTATTAAAATATTTTAGAATGTCGATTTACTGTATTAAAAAATAAAATGCATTAAGATTTACTTTATTAAAATTAATTAAAAACAAAAAATCTTCATTTGATTTTTGAATTTTTCGATTTACTTTATTAAAAAAATGATTAAAAACAAGTGTGTTTTATTGAATTATTTTTTATATGTCAATTGACTTTATTAAAAAATAAATTTCTTTACGACATACTTTATTAAAAATAATTAAAAACAAAAAAATGGTTCATATTTTATGTAATGCTTTTTTCAAATGCCTTATTTGAAGAAAAATATTCACTAATTAAGGTTTTAATCCTTACTAAATTACATTTATTCTATTATATTCTATTATAAAACAGTTATGTTTTTCTGGTGATGAGTTGTGTCGGTCCTGAGTTATTCCGACACTCAGTCGGCGGTGTTATGTTCGTGACGTTGAGTTGTCCTGCACCCTTTTCGACGTATGTTCGTGTGAACATTTTACTTTGTATATATCTATATGGGGATCAAATATATATATATAAAATCTGATAGAATGATAGGATAAAGAACAAATAGGAAACGATTCTAAATTTAACACCCAATCATGAATGAACATGACACACAAAATATTAACTATAAATAGGAATTTATGAAATTTATATTATGTTTTGAAACACAATATTTTGACCGTATTTTTGGCAACAGCACCGACATATTCTCAAAAAATTGCAAAAATTTGCAACGAAAATAAGTTCCAGCATTCAGTAACAAAAATAATTCCAGTGGTTATTTCACTAGCGTCCATCTTTGATATGAAAACACCAGACTAAAATATCTTTAGCATCTATAGATAATTTTGTTTAAATAAACTCAGTATTTAGCTACTGATTTAAACTCTATTACATATTAGTTAGTTTGGACGAAGGATATAACTTTGGTTTCCCGAATATTGCTTATATATGACCGGAAATGGTTATTAATAAGTTATTTATTATTATTGTTTTAGTAGCTTAAATGAGAGTAATTGTTAGAAATTTTTAATAGTGAGATGCAATGAAAGAAAAATCTTGAAACAATGTCTTGAGATTCAATAAAGCGGAAATAAACAACTCACAATTAACATAGAGGCCAATGAACCGATTAATTCACCCGTTTCCTTTATATTTTTAGACATTCAATAGTATCCTTGGCTCATGGATTACTCCTGGTATTATATAATTCGCTTTTTGTTCAATATATATTCATGTTAAAAATTTCCTTTAATATAGCATGGAAAGGAAATATCACTCGGAAGAAAATGATTAGCAACAAAACGACAAAGATAGCGACGACAAAACCGATTTCAAGACTAAGTTGAAACAAGGTGATCACTTAGTAGACAAAGGTATCTGAATGCCTCATATGAAAGGCTTGAACAAATAAGACTGCAATCTAACAAAGGTAGGAGTAAAGGGACTCATTAACTAAACGGTTCATTTTGCTCGGGAACTAATTTTGTCTAAATGCAGATAAATATTTTATTTGCATAGATTATTAAAACGACTAAGAGAAGTAACCACTCTTAAATTTACTAACTTAGTTGATTTATCTCCCTTGACACTACAGATGTTACAGGAAATATATAAATAAATACACATTGATAATTATTATATGGTTTGATTTTTTGTGTTTAATTTAAGTGTATCGTGCTTCGGATTTGAGTTAAAATTAAAAACATTTTTTTTTATCAACAAACTAATTAAATTACAAGTACCGTGACATTTTTGTATGGTAATATTGTAAACGATTTTTCTGCAATAAGACCAGTTCTTAGAGTGCACAGGAGCGATACAGTCAGTGTTAATAACAGCACAATGTTCGATTCATTTCACTAATCGATTCTGTAGTTGCAAGTATGATTGACATGTTATTCAAAGCCGTTTGCCCAATTGGTATATCTGTGTGAGCTTATAATCTATTTTACCGACCCAGAAACGGTGAATACCTTCCTGTATATATATATCTATATATATATCTATCTATCTATCTATATATATATATATATATATATATATATATATATATATATATATATATGTGTGTGTGTGTGTGTGTGTGTGTGTGTGCGTGTGTGTGTGTCTTATGCTCTGTGGCCTTTCTTAATGGAAAATACCAACTATAATTATACCATATAATGACCGGAAAGTCACAAAACAAATCACTGTTGTTTCCAAATTAAAACAGATAATAACTGCTTTGCTTTGACATTTAGATGTCTGTATCATAGCGAAAAATGATACAAGGAGCGGGTCACCATTTGCTTTGTACTGCTAACACATGACGACATAGTCCACAGCGTCTGATAGTTGGTTTTCCTGCCCTTACCCTCACACTTATTTCTGGCACGAATTACATCTCCGTTTGGGTGGGGTGTAGATAAATATCCAACAAAGGATGACATATCTTGTCTCACTCTTTCCCTTTACTTTCTCTCTGTACCACACATACATAAAAATGCCTAATTTACTACAAGAATATAGGCGCGCATGCTCATACCATCAAGCACATGCACATGAAAGAAGAGTATTTCTTTTTTAACTACCGTTCATTAAGATGATTTAGATACGAATGTATTTCTGCACGCCCACAAGTAAAATATCATTGTGATCATAAGCAAACAGAAACCTTGATTCTTCCACTTATATCATTGTTGAGCATATTATAGGGCACAGCCCATCCTGGGAATATATACGATGACCCATATGTGAGTGTGCGATAATTACTAAAAAACAAATACACATATAAGAATTTAAAAACAAAGGGATGAAACTGTTAAATATTTCTGATATATTTCAGAAAAAAAAAAAAAAATCTTCCCCAAAAAAATTTCTTTCGTTTTTTATTGCTTTCAGAATGTTTAATATGTATCTCTTAATTAAACTGTGGCACCTTCATTTTTTTTAAAAAAAGACAAAAATTAATCAAAAAACGATTTAAAAAAAATTAAAAACAAAATAGTGTTTTCCGACTTAGTATCTCAAAAATAGTGTTTTCCGACTTAGTATCTCAGATTTCACTTCTTTATTCTTGCTATTTTTGGTTAATTGAGTTCACTTAACAAAAGTAGAACGTATTAACTGATCGAAATGAAATACAGAATGTGAAATGAAGTATGACAAAACGATCTATCTATCTATCTATCTATCTATCTATCTATCTATCTATCTATCTATCTATTAACAATATTTCAAAGCTTAGTGTCCACCGGAAATCAACCAACGCAAACGATCTAATAAATATCTATTCTCATCATAACAACAAAATAAAATCCGGTATACTCATCGGATTCTACTTAGGATTTGCAGCCCTCACTATTTACATGAAGTGGAGAAATACATTGAAAACACACTTTCAAGCTTCCTCGGTAGCCTAATTATTTTATATTCAATGCGAAACACAAGGCCCATAAAATATCCCAAAATAGAAGAGCTGTCCTTCCTGACAAACTCAATGAATCAAAAAATATATTGTCCTACTAACTAAATCTATCACATCTACAACTGAAAAAAACTTATCTAAACTAAACATGAAATATGTTACTACTCATTGAAAACAATAAAAAAACTTTGACAATATTAAACAAAACAATAAGCTAAACCTTGAAGGAGGAATTTACTCCATTACCTGTAATAATTGTCATAAAATATACATAGGAGAAACCTCGAGGAATATAAATAAAAGATTATATGAACACAAAAGGTACATTTTACAAAACAATATATCAAATGTGTAGGTTGGCCACTTTAATGGGACTGACCACAATTTTGACATAAATGATACTCTGATCGAAGGAGAAATCAATTCACTAGGACGAAAATGTTAGGTGTGCCTTGATCGCAAGGACATCCACAGTCAATTTGCACCTTGGGTCTTACAAGATTTCACAATTCTGGCAGATCTTCTAAATTAAATAATGCTAGATATATATATATGTATGAATTAAATTTTAAATTCCTAGCATTCTTCGTTCACGCTAACATAACAAATTTAGTCCGATGAAGTCCTAAATAATGAAACGCATCACACAAAAACTTTTTACACTTTGTCATACTCTCTCTCTCTCTCTCTCTATATATATATATATATATATATATATATATATATATATATATATATATATATTATGTTTAACGTTCTTTTTATAGATACAAGTATTTAAGCAAATGCTCTGTTTTATAATAAACAGTATTAAATAACATTTACCGGCCTGAATGTCCGAGAAATTTTCATAGAAAATTTTCGCTCTCCGACAGGAATCGAACCTGTATCCTATACGGAACCATCATTTCGCGTGATGTGCCTTAACCGTTCGGCCACAGAGGAGCGTCTGGTTAGCAAGGTCGATTTTACTATCTTTAAACTTAAATCTTCCATGAATCTCTTCTATTCATATCTGCTCTTAGTGTATCAAATGTAAACAAATGACGTCATATATTTTTAGAATTGGACATAGTCCGACAATTTATTTAACGACATTTATATATATTATGTTTAACGTTCTTTTTATAGATACAAGTATTTAAGCAGTATTAAATAAATAAATGTTATTTAATACTGTTTATTATAAAACAGAGCATTTGCTTAAATACTTGTATCTATAAAAAGAACGTTAAACATAATATATAAATGTCTTTAAATAAACGTTAAACATAATATATATAAATGTCTTTAAATAAATTGTCGGACTATGTCCAATTCAAAAATATATATATATATATATGTATACACTCTCTCTATCTCTCTATATATACACTATCTCTTTCTCTCTTTCTACATTTCTTGATTATTTTGAATACTTTTTTCCCTGATGCTATTATGTTCGTGTTTTCCACAAGTATGTTGCGGACGCATATATATATATATATATATATATATATATATATATATATATATATATATATATATATGCACAAAGAGATGATTTTATATATATATATATATATATATATATATATATATATATATATATATATATATATATATATATATATATATATATATATATATATGTGTGTGTATATGTGTGTGTGTGTTGTTAACAAGTATGTTACGAATAGTGTCCGGTAGGTCTCCATGAATGTTTAAATGAGATCTAATTGAGCTATTGTCAGAAAGGTGTAGAGTTAGTCTGCGTGTCAAACATGTTGTAGTATGGCCTATACAATTATTTACGAATTTTGATTGATCAGGATTAGGTGAAAACAAGAAAGAAACAGAAAATCTGAAAGCTACATTTCAACAAAATTCCGTCCTAAATTTTATCTATGAACATAGTGAAAAAAAAACTTCCTTTCTTAGATGTTCTCGTCGATTTTAGTAATAATACATTTAAATCTTCTGTTTATAAAAAGCCATAAAGTAAAGACTCGTGCCATCTTAATTTCTCTAGTGAACGCCCTCTTAGATATAAAATAGGTGTTATTAAAAATTTCCTCAAAAGAGCGCAGGAGAACTCGCACGCTTTTCTTTAAAGAATTAAACAACGTAAAACAAACGCTGATTAATAACGGATTTCCTAATCAACTGTTGAATTTCCATATTAGGCGTTTTCTCTCTAAGGTAGCTAAAAGCAACGACGAGAATAGAAACATAAACAATAGCATTAATATTTTTTTATAAAATTCAAATGAACGAAAATTATAAACAAAACGAAAGACAAAACTGGTGTGGTGCATTTTTTTAAGAATATTCTTAAACATTATAAAAAAATGCACAATACCAGTTGACAATAGCAAAAAAATTAGATTAATTATTTATTACAACAAATTTAAAACCTCTAACCTTGTAATTAAAAGTAATAATTCACCTCTTAGAACAAAATTAAATAGGACAAATATTATTTACGAATTTAAATGCCCATTAAGGGAATGTATTTCTGATCAATCAAAATTCGTAAATAATTATATAGGCCACACTACAACATGTTTCACACGCAGACTCACTCTACACTTTTCTGACCATAGCTCAATTAGATCTCATTTAAATATTCATGGAGATACGACACAATTCGTAACATACTTGTTGACAGCACAAATATAATAGCATCATCTATAAGCAAAAAAAGGCTAAAAATAATGGAAGCCTTATTAATATATATATATATATATATATATATATATATATATATATATAATTGTGTGATTGTGTGTGTGTGTGTGTGTGTGTGTGTGTGTGTGTGTGTGTGTGTGTGTGTGTGTGTGTGTGTGTGTGTGTTTAGGATATATAATCCAGTCAAAAGTGGAGAAATAAGTCAGACAGAATTTTCTTTCATTCATTCATGAAGACGTCTACCAAACGAAAGTGAAAGACATTGCCTGGCTAGTTCCTGAGTACACACACTTACTCCTTTTGTTGGGGAGGCTATGTTATATATATATATATATATATATATATATATATATATATATATATATATGTGTGTGTGTGTGTGTGTGTGTGTGTGTGTGTGTGTGTGTGTGTGTGTGTGTGTAAATTACATATGTCTACATGTATATATATATATATATATATATATATATATATATATATATACACACACGCATATATATATAGAGAGAGGGAGAGAGCGAGAGCAACAGAGTGAGAGATAGAGAGAGAGAGAGTGAGTGAGAGAGAGAGAGAAAGAGAGGGGGAGTGGTTGGGAGTGTATTCGTTTTTATTTATACTGGCTTGTCTGAAGAACAACCAAAGTTCTTTAAGAGCATTTTATTTAATTCTTTTACAGTTCGAATCATTTTTCTATTCATGTTCCATCCGGAGACCAGACAAATCATTCAAACTCTATAAATATCAAATCTAATTTAAACATTAAACAAAGGATATTCGATGGTCCCCCACAAAATCTGCATAATTTTCAAATGTAATTTAGATTTATAACTGAACAACGATATTACCGATTTATTAACCCTGTTCCATCTCTCTCTCTCTCTCTCTCTCTCTCTCTCTCACACACACACACACACACACACACACGTGCGCATACTCGCACAAAATACACTTCATTTTTTAAACGAGATTATATTTAGTAATATATACAATTCAAAAATATCTTATAAAGTGAATTAATATTTGTTGAATATGCTATTGGATGATTTTAATTTGTTTGTTTTTTCGGAGGTTAAATTTATTAAATTCGACCTTGACCTGGTTTCATTCAAAACAAAAAAAATATCTAATTTAGAATATTTTACAAAAATCTTTCTTACTTCATTATCGAAAATCGTTCACCAATATCTGATAGAATTCATCTCAAAATCATCACTGTCATGAACTTCATTATGTTTTTTGGTTCCTGCCAATCTTTATCGAATTTTTTTTTTTTTTAATAAAATGCAACTCTAGAACTAAGAAAAGTGCCTTCTTTTTTTTTTTTAAATAATTATCACTTGCAGGATATAAATGTATTTTCAGCATTGATATACTCTACACGTCATATTCTCTTGCGACATGGGCGCGCCGATAAATACCTATTTTACACAATTGAGAAAGTAATCAAATGGATTAGAAAGTAATCAAATGGTCTCCCACGTCATAATCAAAATTCTTCAACATTTGATGTGGCTAGTTCAAAATACAACTGAGCAGATTAAACTATCTAACGAGATAATCATGTGCTAAAACTGTAAATTCTTGTCAACTATCTCTTTCTTTTGACTTCTACGATACTGACCAACACAATGAAAATACCATACTTGGTATCTAATTTGATTTTAAGTGTGCCGCCTTGAGAAGACGATTGTTTTTACTTCCTCATTTCATTATCTGAAAATGCATTTCTTAATTAACTCAGTAGACCTTGGTAAGATACAGTGGCTTTTTATCCATTAATGTTTTGTATAATCATTTCACCACAAGCAAATCAACAAAGCCACTAAAACGGAAGGAATTACTGAGTGTGAGAGAATATGAGAAAAATAAAATGTTATTAAGGAGATAGAACAGTAAAAGACAAGAAGTGGACAAAAGATAACGATTAATATTGCATTTAAACTTTTGAAAATCAAAGTTAACTGAAATCCAAGAAGCCAGAAGAGAGTTTCACAGTCGAAAAATTCGAGAGAAGAAACACTTAGCATAGAACTTACTGTATCATCTAGCCATTTCAACTGAAAGTTGATGAGACCTAGCTGCCAATTTAGTACTACACTTAAATTCATAAGGTCTATGTATCATTCTAATGTTTTAGTTAACTATATCCAATAATAATGCATGTAATATCCAGATATTAGTATCATATTATAAAATATAAACATAGTGTATATGCATCTTTTACATTGTTTACGTTTACACGATGTTCAGTTGTTACTCGTTCGGTTGTTTATGGCTGTATGCGTTTACGCAACGAGTATAGCGTTACTAACGATACTTTTATTATTCTCTTTTACTTTTTTAGCTAGAAGATGGGATAAAGATATAGAGGAAAGGGGTTTAGTCTATTGTGATTTGATTCCGTAAAAAAAGGGACTCGCATGATACACGAGATACGTAATAAAATCATTTTTTATCGACCCACTGTCTTTCTCTTTCTCCACATCCCCTCCCTTGCCACTCCTATCTGCTCTTCCTCCAACCCTTCTTTAACCCCTTGCGTGATAGTGGCCTCTGGCCTTGCTTGGGGTGATATGATTAAAAAAAAAAAAGAAAAAAAAAAGAAAAAAAAAAGAAAAAAAAGTGAAATTTTGGGGGTCGCACGATACGCGAGACCGCGCGTTACACGAGTATATACGGTAAATACAATTTGATATTGAAAAATATGTTCATATTTGTACTGAAAATTCATCAGGTAGGTATTTTCAAAATATTTTCATACTGACCCCTGACTATTCTTTAAAAAATTGTATACGCAAATAGCACACCGAATACCATCAGAGTATATATGTTTGCTAAACTTAAAACGGTATTGGCACGAAGCCACAGGCATAGATAATCATCAAATGAACATCATAAATAAACACACCATGAAGAAAGAAAACACTTGAAATATTTGCATGCCAGCTGAAATTTCATTCCAAAAATCGATAAATACACGATTACTCATTATTTATACTAATTGCATGCGGACTATTGTATTCATCTTTGTTATTATTACAATGTTTCGGCCTTTCATCAGGCTTTCATCAGGTGTATATCGATCCAGGTAAGCTAAAGAGAATTCCAAACTGGACCATCTGCGAGGGTAGACTGTTCCCCTTCCACTGCCCATGTCTAGGGATATTATTTTTAGTACTGCTCAGTTACTGCACGACCTGTTTTTACACACTGTCCTGCCTAAGGATTGAACTCACAAAAACGATGTCCCCATATCCAGGAACCACTGCTTTAATCCACTAGGCTATTTTCCCGTAGGAAAAAATGATTACCATAATTCCCCATGTATAATACGTATTTTTTTCTAAAAAAAATAACAAGCAAAATTAGGGGTGCGTATTATGCATAGCTACAAGAAACCTTCAAAAAATTGCCTTTTCATGGGTCGATTTCAGTTGCGAAATGACTACTCACCACAAACATACGAAAATTTGACACTAACATTCGGCAATTGCGACCCCATAAGAATGTCAGATATAATCATATGTACCTAACAATAATTACAAATGTAAAACGAAATAATAAATTAGAATATTATTATTCTATGTTTTAAACCATTTTTTTATGGAAAACGACATACATATCCGATAGACTTCACAATTAATCGAAAAAAAAACATGTTAATGAGTCTGCGCAGTAGGCATAATATAGGTATTTCCGTTTCCTTTTAGAATCGTGATGATCGGAAATTTTGATAAATATCTTTAATTACAGCTTGAATAAGAGTAGGAAACACTGACCGTAATGAAATTGGAGAGGAAAAATTTATTACCAAACATGGTGTGGGTATTATGCGTAAGAAGAAGCATTTTCTTACACTTTCAGCACAATATTAGGGGTGCATATTATGGATGAAGGCGTATTATACATGGGGAATTACGGTACCCATTCAGTTTTCTTTTTTAATTTGTTTTCTGTTTGCTTTAATTATTTTCTAAATTGCTTCCCCCTATCTGTCGTATACTTTCAGGTACAGTGAAATATTTGCAAGAATGGCAGAGTCCTTCGTCAAAAATGTTGGCATAAATGTCTAGCAGTGCAATGTGTGTCTTACCGTGTTGCCTAATTTTTCGCTCATGTTCTGGAGTTTTACTTTGCGAGGGAAATTAATATGTGTTGCCATGTTTCCTTGTCGGCAGTTTCTCTTAAGAGTGCTTTTTAAGGAGTCATTGTATCTTATATTTGGGTGTCTATCTCTACTGACCATAGATTAGTTTTACAAAGATGGTCTTTTTACGATGATTGTCTTATTGCGTTGTCATATGGTTCACTCAATGCTGTTGGTATTTTACAGCAACGACTCAGTAATTCTGACATGAGGAACTTAGTGGTGAAGTTGCCTTAGTCAATACTGAGAATGAAACAAATGCAAAGATGATTGAAGTTTACGAAACTGATATGAAAACAAATTTGGTTTTAATTATTAGGCTCGATATTTGCTTTATAAAATATCGTCTTAAATTTTTGGATATTTTTAGGTTTTCCACATATCAAGCGAGTAATTACACTACATCAGTAAGGAACAATAAATATCTAGAAAAGGTATCAAATATTTACCCGGTCTCACAACTAAGGCAGGATGTGATACAAATTCGATTTTACGTGGAAGCCCCCCCTCCACACACACACACACATGTATGCATATGGCAAAAAATTGCCCAGTCCATTCGATTATTGTCAAACTGGCGTCGATATTACACCAACCCCACCCCCATTTCTTAGTGAAATGAGGAAGGTGCTGACATAGGGTTAAAAATGAGGAGATATGTTTATTCTACTTTTGGCTAAAGGTGAACTCCTAGAAAGAGCGCATATAGCTCAATGGCAAAAATTGTCCAGTCTCTGCGATTATTGTCACACTGGCGTCGATATTACACCAACCCCACCTCCATTTCTTAGTGAAATGAGTAAGGAACTGACACAGGTTTAAAAATGAGAAGATCTGTTAGTCTACTTTTGACTAAAAGCGAACTCTAGAGAGAGTAGTATCCTACTGAGAATACTCTAATATTGTAGGATAAATCTAGTGCAAGACTAAATATTTTATTTTCAATAATAATAATAATAATAATAATAATAATAATAATAATAATAATACAATTCACAATATCGAAATACGAAAAAACTTCAAGAATTTTACGTGTTTTTATGCCAGCAGAAAATGCTCAGTAGATAATTAGAGCGACATTATTCAATAAATCAATAAATAAATGTTTAATAGAATTATCTCAATTTTTCGTTTTCAGGAGTTTGCAAAATATTGGTCATCAAGATCAGATTTGTCAGAATGTCTGTTACTGACGAGCAGTATTACGCGAAACTGTGTCGCCAGTCAATTAAGATGAGTCTACTGAACATTTATTTATCAATTTATTGAATATTATTAGAATGTTTTCTGCTATATCCCAATGGATCTGTCGTAGGATAATAGTTAATGGGGTTGTTTCACTCTATATTACCAGTGTCATCTGTTCTATCCTCCCCTTGGTTTTGTTAGGATAGCCAA
Source organism: Acanthosepion esculentum (assembly GCA_964036315.1). NCBI lineage: Eukaryota > Metazoa > Mollusca > Cephalopoda > Sepiida > Sepiidae > Acanthosepion > Acanthosepion esculentum. Next base: position 21,125,454 of record OZ038520.1, on the reverse strand, counting down.
TATCTCAAAATAATGATCAAAATTGAAGATTCGTAAATCTTGCTTTACTTTCAGAAGGAACTTACTAGACTAAGCTGTTTGGTTACTGATGTTTGAGAACCACAAATTTTGACTTCATATTTTTGTACTGTAGTAAAGGAAAGCGAGAAAAAAATGAGTAAACATCATTTGTAAGGAGACAATGGTTATCAAGAAGTGGAACATCCCAAGATATGAACTAGGAGACAGCAAAAACAAACAAGTACAAACATTTAAATATCTGTGAAGTGTTTTAACAGAGGTCGGAAAGCGCATCAGTAAAATCCGAAAGCGAATTGGGATATAGAAAGATGCCTTCCAAAAGCTAAGCATTAAGAAATAGGAAATTTTCCTGAGAAGCAAAAAAGTTTTACAGAACCGTTAGATAATGTCAGTCCTCCTAAATGGCTGTGAATAATAGATAATCTCCTCACAGATGAAGAAGAGACTAAGTAAGAGATATATGGTTCTATTGAGGATACCATGGTCGGAGCATGTTTTAGGGAGTTGAAATTTCTAAGGTACATAATAAGGAAAGAGGGCGTGGAGAATTTCAAATTCAGAGATCATATTGAAGGCAAGGGGCAAAAATAGCGAATAACCTACCTGACGAGTTTGTACAAATGGATCGCAGAACAGGGACTAGGCGATATAGCAAAAAAAAAAAAAAAAAAAAAAACACTAATTGGTAAAAAGAGAGAGAATATGTCCCCATGTCATGAATTAATACACACACGCGCGCGCGCGCGCGGACGCACACAATGGGTCGTATCAAATGTATGAAAAATACTTTTACAAACATTGGGTCCCTTACACCAAAACAAGGACAAAAGTCGACATAAGACATACGTCTGCATTTAAGTTAAGTTTCAAGAAACCTCGCGTTCATTACCATTGGCGAGGCCGTATATAAAAATTATATCTGCCTGCTCACGATATGAATATCCTGCCATTGTTAAACGGAACAGTTCTCAGTTAACTCATTACCACACACATTAAACGTTGCAGACAGAATGGCTACAAATGAACATGAATGACAAATGTAACCTAGTCCACATGGCAACACAGCGCCATCTACCGTAAAGTTTCTTCAAAATAAATAATTAAAAGAACAAAGGATATGCGAACATATGTTTATATGGAGTTTTTCCTTGTTTTGATGTGAGGAACCCCACCCACAATGTTTGTAAATTAGTTTTGATACACCCTACACACACACAGACACACACACACACACACACACACACACACACACACACACACACACACACACACACACATATATATATATATATATATAGTAATCCTTCGGATAATTTGTACATTAAAAGATGCGCACTAATCGAAAAGACATTAATCGAATTCAAACAAAATTGACAAACCAAATAATTACACATTTTTCATTTTTAAATTTCAGAAAACTTTAATTAATCTGGGGTTATAAAATAAAGCAATTTTCAATTATTATGATTAAATTGAAGAATGTTTTATCGCATGAATCGTGTACCATGTATGAACTAATCGAACTTTGGTATAAAAATTTCAGCGCACTAAACAAAAACGCATTAATCGATGGATGCATATATATATATATATATATATATATATATATATATATATATATATATGGCGTCGGTGGTATTGAATCCTTTCTGATGCAATCACAGTTCAGATGGGCTGGTCATGTCATCAGAATCATAGATGATCGGATGCCGAAAATCCTCATGTATAGCCAACTTTTTCGTGGTAAGCGTAATGTAGGCCGTCCTTGGTTTCGCTTCAAGGATAAACTTAAATACAATTTAAATGCTGCAAACATCCCTATAGAAGAGTTCGAACTGGCTGTTGAAACCCGAGCAAATTGCAGAAACACCTGCTACCAAGGTATAACTAACTTGGAAAAGAATCGTCTCAACCATCTGAGAGAATTAAGAATTAACACAAAATCTCCGGCTAATACATCAAGCTATATGACGGTCAACCATTCAGTATGTCCTTCGTGTGGATTTGTTTGCAAATACCATGCAGAATTATGGTCTCATACAAAACATAAGCATAAAAACTGAGCTGAAAGACATTCATACGACAAAAACGACGGGAGAGTCCATCATATATATATATATATATATATATATATATATATATATATATATATATATATATATATATTATTATTATTATTATTATTATTATGTGAATGGTGTCTTTTTTCATTACCCTGACGATCCGTTTAGGTGAAACCTAGGTAGGTTTGGCTGGCTTTTAGTGCCGCAGCTATGGGCAAATAATTAACCCCCAAACTGGGATCAAAACACTATGAAAGTGTAAAATAGTTTTTAATATCAACAAAATATTTTTGTGAATAATAATACCAGCAATAAATTGTTTGACGAAAAATTATTACCAGTAATACATTATTACTAACAGTACATTTTTGAAGAAAATAAATATTACGAGCTATATATTTCTGAAGGAAAAAATATCATCAGCAATACATTTTTAAAGGAAAAAAATATGATCAGCAATACATTTTTGAAGGAAAAAATATTATAAGCAATGTATTTTTGAAGGAAAAAATATTATCATAAATACATTTTTGAGGGAAAAAATATTATCAGTAATACATTTTTGAAGGAAAAATATTATCAGCAATGTATTTTTGAAGAAAAAATATTATCAGTAATACATTTTTGAAGGAAAAATATTATCAGCAATGTATTTTTGAAAGAAAAATATTATCAGCTATGTATTTTTGAAAGAAAAATATTATTAGCAATGTATTTTTGAAGGAAAAAATATTATCAGCAATGTATTTTTGAAGGAAAAAATATTATCAGCAATGTATTTTTGAAAGAAAAAATATTATCAGCAATGTATTTTTGAAAGAAAAATATTATCAGCAATGTATTTTTGAAGGAAAAAATATTGTCAGCAATGTATTTTTGAAGGAAAAAATATTATCAGTAATACATTTTTGAAGGAAAAAATATTGTCAGCAATGTATTTTTGAAAGAAAAAATATTATCAGCAATGTATTTTTGAAGGAAAAAATATTATCAGCAATGTATTTTTGAAGGAAAAAATATTATCAGCAATGTATTTTTGAAAGAAAAAATATTATCAGCAATGTATTTTTGAAAGAAAAATATTATCAGCAATGTATTTTTGAAGGAAAAAATATTGTCAGCAATGTATTTTTGAAGGAAAAAATATTATCAGTAATACATTTTTGAAGGAAAAAATATTGTCAGCAATGTATTTTTGAAAGAAAAAATATTATCAGCAATGTACTTTTGAAGGAAAAAATATTATCAGCAATGTATTTTTGAAGGAAAAAATATTATCAGCAATGTATTTTTGAAAGAAAAAATATTATCAGCAATGTATTTTTGAAAGAAAAAATATTATCAGCAATGTATTTTTGAAGGAAAAAATATTGTCAGCAATGTATTTTTGAAAGAAAAAATATTATCAGCAATGTATTTTTGAAAGAAAAAATATTATCAGCAATACATTTTTGAAGGAAAAACTATTGTCAGCAATGTATTTTTGAAGGAAAAAATATTATCAGCAATGTATTTTTGAAAGAAAAAATATTATCAGCAATGTATTTTTGAAAGAAAAATATTATCAGCAATGTATTTTTGAAGGAAAAAATATTATCAGCAATACATTTTTGAAGGAAAAAATATTGTCAGTAATGTATTTTTGAAGGAAAAAATATTATCAGCAATGTATTTTTGAAAGAAAAAATATTATCAGCAATGTATTTTTGAAGGAAAAAATATTGTCAGCAATGTATTTTTGAAGGAAAAAATATCAGCAATGTATTTTTGAAGGAAAAAATATTGTCAGCAATGTATTTTTGAAGGAAAAAATATTGTCAGCAATGTATTTTTGAAGGAAAAAATATTGTCAGCAATGTATTTTTGAAGGAAAAAATATTGTCAGCAATACATTTTTAGAAAAAAAATAAAAGCAACAATACGTTTATTTGAAAAAAATATTACCAGAAATAAAAATCTTGTCGGCATTAAGTAACCCATTGAAGTTGATATGCCGTAAAACAAAACAAACCAAACCAAACCATCTGTTTTTCTACTTTATTTTCATAGCTTGCCTTTGACAAAATCATAGTCATCTTGATTTGTTCTAAATGTGAATTTCTACCTATATTCATGAAATTAACGCAGATAGAGTACTATCAGAATCTGAACTCATTTCAACTACCATATCAATTAAACTCCCACTTACAGCAGTAACAAATTGGTCAATAATCTGGGTGTATCTCAAACCATTCATGCAATTCATTGTAGAACGTAATATGATATATAAATAACCAAAAAATAATTCCTTTGAAAATCGAAACATTGCAGTCTTTATACTTATAATATTACTTAACAATCGCGAATTCAAATATACTAAAGTGTATAACATAAAATAGTAGATCAGCGTAAACCTGACGAGTAAAACAATACAATAATATATAGGGATACTATCATTAGTGCATGAAATATAACACTGATTTTATTGTCAATAATATAGATACTACTTGCACTGAATGCAATATATATATATATATATATATATATATATATATATATATATATATATATATATATATATATATATATATATATATATAAAAGTGAACATAGAAGTCAACATTTAGAGGCGGCAGACTGTTTCATGCTAGATGCAATCATCAGGCCACCATTTCTGAAGGAAAAATATTATGCCTGGTTTGTATTACATATATATATATATATATATATATATATATATATATATATATATATATACATTTCATTAAAAACGACTGACAAGGTGCTTTTATTTAGTCTTTTATATAATTTCTCGTGTGATCTAATAATGTTTTTCTTTTCAGATGATAAATTATATAAAAATTGTTCGAATGTTCTTTTTATCCGAGTGCTTTCGGCTATACATTTAGCCATTTTCAAGGATTATATTTAAACTGTTAGAATTAGAAACAGTTAAAATATAATCCCTGAAAAAGGCTAAATGTATAGCCGAAAGCGCTCGGGTAAAAAGAACATTCAGACAGTTTTTATATAATTTATCATCTGAAAAGAAAAACATTATTAGATCACACGAGAAATTATATAAAAGACTAAATAAAAGCACCTTGTCAGTCGTTTTTAATGAAATGTGCATGAAAGAAGTATTGCTGCCTAAATACACAATTATATATATATATATATATATATATATATATATATATATATATATATATATGTATATATATATATATATATATATATGTATATATATATATATATATATATATATATATATATATATATATATATATATATATATATATATATAATATAAACCAGGCATAATATTTTTTCCTTCAGAAATATAAAGCTCATAATATTTATTTTCTTCAAAAATGTATTGCTGATCATATTTTCTTTCAAAAATACATTGCTGATAATATTTTTTCCTTCAAAAATGTATTGCTGATCATATTTTTTTCCTTCAAAAATGTATTGCTGATGATATTTTTTCCTTCAGAAATATATAGCTCGTAATATTTATTTTCTTCAAAAATGTACTGTTAGTAATAATGTATTACTGGTAATAATTTTTCGTCAAAAAATTTATTGCTGGTATTATTATTCACAAAAATATTTTGTTGATATTAAAAACTATTTTACACTTCCATAGTGTTTTGATCCCAGTTTGGGGGTTAATTATTTGCCCATAGCTGGGACTCTAACAGGTGCTACCACATCGTGTCAAGGTTGACCAGGGAACACCCGCAATTAAGAGGTGATTCCATGCTCCTCAAAACTTCCTGATCAGAGGCCTTGCTGTTTGATGTAGTTTAGCGTCTTACCCAGGACGCGGATGTAGTTTATCTTCTTACCCAGGATGCAGGAAAACAGAGCTATATATACACATATACTTGCGGTAAATATTTGCCCATCCAGTAGCTGTATCTTACTGTCAGAAATCACAAACGATGGACGTTGCATGTGAGAGCTGAGAGTTTCTACCCATTTTAATTTTTTAACGTATCTTATATACTCGCGTATCATGCGGCCTTTGAAGACCTAATTTTGAATCTAATTTGTCTACAGTAAAAGCATATATATTTTGGTCAACGATGTAGCCAGGACCAGAATTAAATGCGCTAATTTATATGTCGTGTATGATGCGACCTCCTTAAAATTACCTTCAAAATTAGGTCTTCAAAAGCCGCATTATACGTGAGTATATACGGTAATTCCTACTTATTACTTCTGTTTCTTTTTACTTTTTACCCTTTAATAATAACTAATTATTGATATAAAAATTATTAATTATTCAAATGAAAATTATAATCAATATGATTTCAGTTCTTTTCAGATCTTAATATGAAGTATTTTATTTATTTTTTAAAGTGTTCTTCGTCTAGGGCTTCATATTGTAACTTTAAAAGAGTATTCAGTCACGAAGGTTGATATAGAAAATAGAACAAGAAAATGAGTAAAGACAGTTAAAATTAACTATTAATTTACTGTCGATTTTGTTTATCTCATTAATGCCAACAGTGAATGGAAACTAGGGGGTAAGGCACAATAAGAGAAATTCAAGTAGCATCAGCAATCGAGAACATCCCAAAGAAAACTAAACAAAGACAAATGAATAGGTAACAGATGAAATATTCGACTTGGTGAAAAGGAGACAAAAACAATGCCACGGTAGAAATAAATTAGGAACAAATGCATGCAGGTTAAAAAGGAACGACTCAACGAAAAATGTGCAGAGAAAGAATGAGTATCAGAGATAGAGCACATATGCATAAAAATAAGAAAACTAACAGGACAAAAGATATGCTGATCAACAGCACGGTTGCAGGGTTTAGAAAATTGACACACACAAGGCATATTGAAGGCAAGATGGACAGAAGAAAACAACGCATAACCTACTCAATGAGTTTGAGTAAATAAATGGCGAGAGATGACAAAAAAAAACGAAAGATCCTAAGAGTTACAAAGGACAGGAAATTATGGAGAGCCATGATCGCCAAAGCCCTGAAATGATACGGCACAGATAATAATAATAACAACAATAATAATAATAAGAAGAAGAACCTTGTCCAGTCATAGAGTCTCTTATTTATGTATCTAAATGTGTCTTTCAAGTTACCTTGGCTGCCTCATCCTGCAAGCGTAAAAGAACAACGATCTCAACACCCCGCTACTATCGCTCATGAATGGAAATATACAATGCAACAGACCCTCGGGGACATGCCAAACTTGTTATGGTCAGGAAATTGATAATAAAATCAGTGGTATTGAACTATACATTTGCTGTAGCCCATCTTATTTCACCAAGACAAAACATGTTGATCTTAACTCTTCCAATCAATCAAAATCAGAAGACACGAGAACAGTGCCTGCAGAAGCATCATCATCATCATCATCATCATCATCATCATCATCATCATCATCATCACGAACACCACCATCTTCATCTTTATTATTATTATTATTATTATTATTATTATTATTACAGCACTTTAATAAAGTAACACTCGGGTACATACATACTCATGAGGACATCCAGTCATTGCTTAAAATATATTTTAAGTCCATATTATCATTACAATGTTTTCTCATGTGCTTCTTTAGAAATATTATCCAAGTCATTATAAGATGCGATGGATAAATTGTCGTCTAAATGACGCAAACATAAAAATAACACTGACATCTCATTTTGAGATATATTTACTAAAATTACACAAAAATATCTTGAAATACTGAAGAGTAAATTTGTTCAATAAAATCACCATTGGCTTCAAACACGGTCTCCAGATGACATCAGAATCTCCTGCATCTCTTCTGGGCGGTCTCCTTGTTTAAACTGGTGAATGTTGCCATAATTCTTATCTTCAGTTCATCTTTGGTGTTACAAAGAGTTTTGTTGGTCTCTCGTTCAACTGCGCCCCGCAGATAATAAGCAAGGCGGTCAAATTAGGTGGCCATATGTAAGGGCTGATGTTGTCGCAGAAATTGCCCGACAACCATGATTGGGTTCTGCTCTCCAGGCATAGGTTTTTCCAGCAGTCACCCTATTGACCCAGGGTAGTACTAACTATTCAAGGCACTTGATGTAGGCCTCCGTGTTGAGTCTGTGGCCCTCACCAACAAATTCGGGAGTTCTTTTATTATCAGAACGATCAAGGTGAGTTTCTGAGCTACCGTGCCTTCGTAATCACAATTAAACTCACCCAATTATTTCCAATTCCACAGCACTGTCCTCAGATTCCCAAACACACTGAAATATTTTTATTGGAGCTCCAGACGCGAATACTAAACAGTGTAGCATGCCGTTTCCTAATTTCTGGTGGAGTGAATTCCGTCATGGTGGTCTTTTTCTCATAGACGGTGCCCAACTGACCCCACTATACTGTTCAGTCGACAAAATCAAAATAAACAAAGCGCATGCGCGAAATTAAAAATATAAAATGGCGACAATTTACTCATCGTAACCTGTATATTAATATGTAATGAAATTGTGGTCATCAGTTTATTACTTAATAACAATAGCAAATCCTACTTTCTTTCCAAAATTTATTTTACTATTAGTATTTACTCACGTGGTAAAAAATTCGATATATTTGCTCAGGCTTTACTGTCATAACATAGTTTTTAATCCTGATTCTTTAAATATGCTAGGTTGGCCAAAAAGTCCTGACACACATAGGAAACGGAAAGAAAATAATAAATCTTGATCTCTGTCTGGTGTAATTTCCGAGTGTACGACAAACTAATCGAGGTCGGGCGTTGTTTCTGCAAGACAATGCGAAACTGCATACTGCCAAACTGACTAAGGAGAAGTTCAAACAGATGGAAGTCGTTGAGATTCTTCCACATCCACCATTCAATCCCGATGCCGTTCCGAGTGACTATGAACTATCCTGCTCAACGGCACACTTCCTCCGCTGTTCAACGCTTTTGATGAAGTGAAGGAAACTTGTTTACAATTTTTTGATTCAAAGCCAACGGACTGGTATCGGGGTACAGATTCGGATGCTGGCTGATCGCTGGCAGAAGATCGTCAAGAATAATGGGCTAATTTTGAAGAATAAACGTTGTTCTATAAAAAAAATTTTTCGGTTCTTAAGCACTTTCAGGCCAACCAAATATTTTTCAATTATACGCGAAGCATTTTAAAACATACGTAGAAATAGCTGGTTATAAGGATACTTCAAATGTTTTGATATTTATTTGCAGCAAAGAAAATTCTTATACGTTAATCTGTTTGTAGCGAAATTAATTCGAAGTAATACATTAAAGTTTCAGCCTTTTTATAAACAATCCTCTTTTGAATAGCGTGAATCCTATCAAAATTTAAGCAAGAAATGGCATCTGAAATTTATGATAAAACCTAGTTTAAAAAATCAGGATATTATTGACAATTTGAGGAATGTTTATAGAGATAATTTCCCGAAAAAAATCAAATTTAAAAATGTATAACTCTTCCCAAGTAGGTCAATACGATAATGAAAAGGACGAACGAAGATCAGATTATGAGGAAAAATCGATGCAGTTTGAGATTTAACTGAAGCAGACCGAAAACTATCAGCATGAATAATAGCCATCATCATTAAATTGAGCAAACCTTTTGCTCTTTGGGTATCAGAACTGTTACAACCTGATCATCAAGACAAGAGCAGAGCTTTCGATTGACATTTTAAATGTATGGCTTTACCAGTATGATCCTGATATCAAAGCCCATCCAAAGTTGGAAAGTGTCAAACCAAAGCAAAAAAGTCATTCTGGAGGAAAGGCTTCGTCAACAGATTCCAGGAAAGCTAAATACATTAAACTAGTTGACTTTTTAGAGGTGGGAAAAAGACAGTAATATATGTTATTATGAAACTGTTTTGAGATAAGTAGTTAAAAATTTAGAAAAAATAAAAATAAAACCAGCAAAAAAAAGCATCTTGGAAAGCTTCACCAGAGAATCCCTTTCTATTAGAACATGGCCTTGAAAATTCGCCTCGTCAAACAAGTGGAACATTGAAAATATTTCGAAGGAAAATTAGACATCCTTTTCACTATCATGATTAATTATCGTCTGATTTTTTCTTATTTCCTAACCTTCTTAAAAAAAATTGAAAGGTATCAATTTTGAAATCATTAATAACGTAAAATGGTTGTTCTAATGTGACTGAATTCCCCATGTCTTTCACGATTGTATAAATGAATGGTATCATCGCTTACAAAAGTGTTTTGAATCTGATGAAGCTTATGTGGAGAAGTTAAAGTCATACTTAAAAATCTGCTTTAAAATCAGTTTTTCCATAGACTTTTTAAATGTCCCTCTTAGTAATATGAACGATCACTTAATAGTAATAGAAAAAAACAAACCCTGCTTTATGTCAAGCAGAATCTTATGTTAATATTAGTTTACTTTGCGTCATAAAAATTATATTATCATGATGAATCCCACTTATACGCCTATCGTTTCACACTCCACCCCAGTCTTTTGAACAGGAGTAGGAGTTTATCACTTGCTTCCTGTTTAGGATTAGCATTCTGGATCCTTTTAAAGTCTTCCCACTCTCTTTCTCTCCTAACAGCAGAGCCTTGCATCTTAGTGGCATTATTGTCTTCCTTGGGGTAATTTGAATAAAAAGAATGATCTGAGACGCACAGAAAATCAGTTAAAGTAGACAACTGACAAGCATTATAGTTTTGAACTTAGTATTTACTATAGCTTTTCTCAATTCACGAAGATCAAACATTTGCCTTAAGATCGGAAATCATGAGAGCCATATCTGATGAAGCATCCAACGATGCTACTACTACTACTACTACTACTACTACTACTATGACTACTACTACAACTCTTCACTAAGTATTTACACCGGTAGTAACTAATAGCTTGCAATAAAGATTAAGTTACAGTAACTGTCATCCATTATTATTATACATTATCATGATCTTGCCTCTCTCTCTCCTTTTGCTTTTCTTCTCATTCTCTCTCTTATTCCTTAAAATCTTCTCTACCTATCCCCGTTTTATCTGTTTATTATAAAGCCATTATTTTGATCAGTGGTCTCACACACAAGGCATTAGAACGTACTAATAGCCCTGTACTGATAAATCATCATTTATCTCCCCTTACGATCTAGGAGGTATAAAAAGCACCCTATAAAATCCAACAGTAGGCGAGTAGTCAGAATAAAGTGCAATAAAGTTTTGGTATAAGTTTACTCAGTTTACTTACTGTTTTTACTACACCCCCACCTTCAATATTTTTAAATAAATATTTTTTAAATAAGCATTTATCGTCTATTGTTTTCAAGCAAATAAAATGGATTTATCTAAATTAAAGTTATTGTGTCTCCTTTTGAAAGTATTATTGTAATAAAATAGTAAATAAATTAAGGTTTAGATATTTCTTTCTTTTTAAAAAAGCAACAACTGTACAGCCTTATTTCTATTTAAAAAATACAGGGGGTGGGGCATAACGCCCAAATCCCCACACCAGAACGACCCTAAAATCAATTTTCAATCAACTTTTATTTCATAGTATCGAATTTTCCTACCTTGTCAAAATTACCGAATTGTCCGTTACCGAATTTTCCGGGCACCTTCCAAAGGAGAGGTACCAACTGGGTAGTAGTAGCCCACCCACTCCGGGGGCCTGAGTTAATAATATTTTCAACTTTCCTGGCAGAATCCAGTGAAGTATGGCAAAAATATTGGTCACAAAGACGCTTCCGCGTGGGTCGCATGTTTGAGACCCATATATGACTAAACAACAAATATTTTCTATTGTCATTTCTTTTGTCTTATCTCTATATAAAAAATTTATTGTATCGAATTTTTAAGCGTTTACATCCCTACCTGATTCAAGTTTAGTTCGTTACATTCACTTAAGATTTTACTGAATAAATTTAGTCTTTAGTATTTCAAGATATTTTTGTGTAATTTTGGTAAATATATCTGTTAAAATGAGATGTCAGTGTTATTTTCATTTTTGCATAATTTAGAAGATAATTTACCCATCGCACCCTATATATATATATATATATATATATATATATATATATATATATATATATATATATATATATATATATATATATATATATATATATATATATTAATGGATATTTCATTAAATAATATAGACAAGTTTTGTCTATTTTAAGTAAATTTCTTTCATATTGTCGAATAAACTTTTTAGCGTTATCACTGAAACACCAAAGAAAATCACCATGTTGATACATGTTTTATTGTTAATCCTGTCTAAGCTTTCAGCTTACATAAGCCATCATCAGACAATATATATGTAGCGGTTGCTATGTTTTTTTCCCGCCCACATTTTATTCGTCTGCGATTGCCTAATAAATCACTACTACCTTTCTATAGGACAATTTAGCCATCGCAGTCGTTTCTTTGAATCCTTCGATTTTGAACTTGCTTGTTTGCCTGTTTTGTTAGTACGAATGTAGTGATTGGTTAATTTTTAACCAATCACATATTTTTAATGCAAGATTAACTTTTCCCGCGCTTCCGTGGGAACCTACCCTTTTTCCTTAAAAGAGGCGACTTTTTCACAAGTCGTCGGTAAGATACAGTAAAATTCGCTTGTCCACGATCTTGCTCATAACATTTCAAACGCACACACAGATACAGAATTTCGTAACATAAACTTATATTTCTCTGTGTGACTTAGCCAAGCTCAATCAACCAGGACTCTGTTGATTTCGAATCATTCTATAACACAACCCATTTTTGATCAATTGTATTCTTGTGTTATCTATTCTAACAAACATACCTTGTTCTAATATTGATTTCTGAACATTTTTCTCTCAAGAGAACTTTCTTTGAACAATCAATTACAAGTCAAAATACAGTTAAAGGGGAACAACAGCTTTCCCTTAATCTATACATTGAATACAATTTTATGGCATGTTTGTCCTTGTATGTTATTTCAATATATACTTGTTGAGTCACATTTGGAGTTTTGTTGTTTACTTGAATCCTGTATAATAATATAAATAGTATTGGTCCATCTACCCACTGGTCCATTACATACATACATACATATATATATATATATATATATATATATATATATATATATATATATATATATATATATATATATATATATATATATGAGGAAATATATGGAAAAAACAAAAAATCCGAATATGCAAGTTTACTGTTTTTAATGTTGTTTCAATGTCGACGTCAGACGTTTCGGTCTAGTAGACCTTCTTCAGGACATAGTTATTAAAACATAATTAAAATTAGACGATATTCAAGTCAACATGAAATGACGATAGACATGAGAATAATCAAAACAAAATGACTGAATTTTAAGATCAGCGTTCCGTTTTGAAATGCGATCACGTCGGCGTCACGTGGGCGATGTTGTGAAAACGTATTCCTAAAAAAGAGTATATTATTAACGAAAAAGAAGAATTTTACTAGAATTTAAAGTTTACAAGTACGTTTGTCCAGCATTAATCTTGCCAGAAAAGGGGAAATATTAAAGAAGCCGGGTCTAGTATTCACCGTGCGCGAGATAGATATTATGCCTGCCTCATAAATCCGTCTAAGATTTTTATTATGAATATATTTTAAAATCTTCACAGAATCAAAGTCGAAATTATGATCAGATTTAATTATGTGTACAAATAAATCATTGTTTAAATTACCAAGGCGAATATCTCGTTTATGTTCGAAAACACGAGATTTTACGAACCTACATGCGACGTGATTGCATTTCAAAACGGAACGCTGATCTTAAAATTCAGTCATTTTGTTTTGATTATTCTTATGTCTATCGTCTTTTCATGTTGACTTGAATATCGTCTAATTCTAATTATGTTTTAATAACTATGTCCTGAAGAAGGTCTACTAGACCGAAACGTCTGATGTCGACATTGAAACTACATTAAAAACAGTAAACTTGCATATTCGGATTTTTTGTTTTTCCATATTTTTCCTCATACTGTCGGATCTATATCCACATATTTGCTTACATATATATATATATATATATATATATATATATATATATATATATATATATATATGAGTGAACATTGAAGTCAACACTCAGAGGCGACAGGCTGTTTCATACTGGACGCAATCGTCAGGTCGCGAAACCTGACGCTTGCGTTCAGTAAGAAACAGCCTGTCGCCTGTGAGTGTTGACTTCAGTATTCACTTTTATATTTATATGTGCTCAATATCAGAGCTAGAGCGTATGTAACGCTCTATCTCTGATACTGAGCACTTTATCCCATAAATATAGCACACCTCAAAACTATATTTCTTCATATATATATATATATATATATATATATATATATATATATATATCCGAACCACATTTTCAGCATTTATCAATTAATGAATGGATTGCTTACTGAATGAGTTCTTTGTGGAAATATTTTTGTCGGTGATGGTGAGGGGGGGGGTCAATTTCATCCCCATACACACACTTCGTAGTTTTAAAGACCTAGTAGAAAAAGAGAAAGAGTGTGTTAAGAAGGAAATCTCCCCATCACATTCTCTCGCATTTATACAGTTCATTCCAGTAAAGTATTTACGTAGGTTCTCGGCCAGAAAACAACTAATTCCAGCCCGCAAGGGTTAAAAATTGTGCAGATACTACACATTTAATCCTAGGTAGAAAAGTCCAACGGATATATTCCTGAATAAAGAGATTATTATTATTATTATTATTATTATTATTATTAGTAGTAGTAGTAGTAGTAGTAGTAGTAGTATAAATAATTGTTATTATTATTATTATTATTATTATTATTATTATTATTATTATTATTATTATCATCATAATTATTATTATTAGTAGTAGTAGTAGCAGCATAATAAAAATAATTGTTATTATTATCATTACCAAAATTAGAAATCCCATTATGACTCCTGTGGCCCATATTCATTCAGAATCACGAAAGTCGGGTATTTAATAATGTTCCGGAATCCGTCCACAGTGATTTCTATGATAATTTCGCACACCTAAGTTCTAAGCTTGTCCATGGTTTTGTATTCGCGAAAAGGTTATGCTCATTATCCACGGCGTCAGCGCGGCCCGACGTGGCCTGACACGCGGCCCATGTTTGGTTGGGGGACACAGATAAACTGGGCCGGCACATTCCTCTAGAAATTAATCCGCCCACTCACGCGTCAGTCCATTTTGAGACAAAATAACTATTAAATATACACATACACATGCATACATTCATAAATATTTATTATATATATATATATTCGTATACTCGTGTGTGTGTGTGTGTGTGTGTGTGTGTGTGTGTGTGTGTGTGTATATATATATATAAATATGTATACATCTGTATGTACACATATTTATACATAAACATACAATTATATATATATATATATATATATATATATATATATATATATATATATATATATATTAGAACTTAATTTTATTATTGCTTACATTTTCTTTATTTGAGTATTGAATAAAAAATATTTATTTAATAGCCGTAGATTTTATTAAAAAAATCTAAAATGTAATAAAATCGATTTCCAGTTCGATAAGTATGTTTTATCCTTAAATATTTTTTTATAATAAATACATATACATAAATAATAAATATCCTTCATTTTATTTAAAATAAATATATTTTATTTATTTTTTAATTTGTTTAATAGGTATTGCCCCATGCAAGGCATTAAAGCCACTAAGAAACAAGGTGTTACAGGGTATAGAGGAATTAGGAAGAGAAACATTAATGATGAAGAGGAAAGAGTAATCAACAGAACATAAGGTAGCGATTGACATTGCATTTAAATTTTTGCAGATAAAAGTTGACTGGAAATATTGTTACTTTGGAACAAAATTAAACTTACTAAATGATACAGTATTTACATTAGTCGGACTATTGTCCTCATCTTTGTCACCATATTTGTCACAACGTTTCGGCCGTTGTACGTTCCGGCCTTCTTCAGGTGGTTGGAATTTCGAACTGAACCCTTTATTTCGATCACTGGCACAATAGTCCGACTAATGTAAATACTGTACATAATACCTCATCTCAGAAATATAGACAGATTACTAAATGATAAATATAACTATCACATTTTCTTTATTAAAATTTTTCGTATCCCCAGGCCAAAAGATGTGATACACTATTTAAAATAATTTAAAAAAAATTTCAAACACGGTTGTCCACTAAATATATCCTTTGAAGTAATAAAAATATCAGCGCATATAGGATATATCAAAAACTCATTTACAAACTTTGGGGTCGGATTCCTCACATTAAAACAAGGACAAAAGTCTATATAAACATCTTCACGTTCTTTGTAGCACTGAGTAAGGTTTGTCTTTTTGCTATTTCTCCTAGTCCTTATTTTACCAACCATTTACACAAGTTCGTTTGGGAGGTTATTCACTGGTTTCCTCTCTCCCTCCAGTATTCAGTAAGTTCTGTGAGTGTTAAATTCGCCGAGTTCTCTTGCCTCATTATGTGCACTAGAAATTTCCTTTTTTTTCCTTTCTGATTCTATGTATATGCGTCCTTTATTCCGTTTTCTCTAAAACTTTCTCGTTTCTCATATTATATCCATGGCGTTTTCAGCACCCTTCATTTCTGTTGCCTCAAGTCTCTTATGTGTGTGTGTGTGCGCGCGCGCGCCGATGGCCCGCCCGACATTGCGGCAGTGGTACTGTATATTTATATGAACACAGAAATGTTTTATACACACACATGTGCACGTACATATCCTACCATATACGTACGCGCTCACACAGACATACATATTTCCAAATATAATTGTACACGTGTGTTATTCGATGAAATATTGATTACAACCTGTAAATCTCTTACGGTCAAGTAATTAATCTGCTAACGCATTATTAAATAATAACAGAAGATTACATTCTCGTTAATCACTGTTTTATGCGGAACAACCATTACTAACCGACACCGTCATGTGACCATGCGTGAGAACACAGAAAAACGCACACACACACACACACACACGCCCACATATAAACATACACGAAGATATAAGAACACACACATATTGATGGAATATAAATATATTGCCAACATATTGAATATTGTTTAGGTGTACCCAAGATTAAAAATACAGGTAATATAACATAGTTAACCATATAGGTTCCTCTCTGGCGTATAGTGGCCCATCTTAAACCTGTTAGCTATTAGAGCTGCGTTCCCCGATGGGAAACCATCATTAGATGCTTTAGATCTCTTCTCTGGTATTTTGACAGTCATAGAAAAATATTCGCTTCAGTGAATTTAGTTGCACCTTGACTGAAAAAGAAAAAAAATGTTCATAAGCATTTTGGTTCTCATCAGTCGAGGTGCAACAAAATGCACCGAAACGAAGTTGTATCTTTGTAGCGAGTAAATTGTTTTTGCCTATATGAAAAAATTATAATAAATAATTATTGCTCTACTATCGGTATTGAGTCATCTTTTGAATTAATGTTGTGAACGTTAGAATTTATATATTATTTTCGTTCTCATGTGTGTGTATGTATATATATATTGCCTAAATATTTAAAAACGCATTTTTTAAAGGATCCTTTTTAATGCAAAACTCCTTCAGAAGGATACGTTGGTACCTTATTAGATAAACAAAATATTTTTTATTTTTTTAATCAGTACTGCCCCATGAAAGGTAGTAAAGACACTAAGACACAAGGGGTTACAAAGTGTGGAAGAATTAGGAACAGAAACATTAATAATGAGCGGAAAGAGAAAAGAGTAATCAGGATGACAGTAGATAGTGTTCGACATTGCATTTAATTTTTTGCAGATTAAGGTTGGTTGGAAAGCATGGAGCCGGAAAAAAGTTCCACAAGCGAGAAGTATGTGAAAAGAAACTGTTAACATAGAAGTTACAGCTACATCTAGCTAACTCAACTGTCAATTTGGACATCAGCTGCCACTATTGAAGCAGGAGTAAATGGTAGTGTCGTCAGTGTAGATGCCAAATTGAGTGCTGATGGGATGAGGAAGCTCATTAATGAAAATTAAAAACAGAGTAGGAGGAAAGATGGGGAACACCCATGTTAGTACAAAAGGATCTAGACGAGTGGCCATTAAGGATAACTTTCATTTCTCGATTTGATAGGAAAGACTGGATCAGTTCAAAAATAAGATGCCATAAAGTTTCAGCTTGTGGAGAATACCTGTATGCTAAACCCTGTCAAAGGCTTTCAAGATGTCCAAATCTGCAACCTGGACTTCACTGTTTTTATCTAGATCATGATAGATTCTTTCCGCAATTATCATCAGTACATCAGCTGTTGACCTGGAGAAATGAAAGCCATATTGCTTGTCTGAGAAAAGGCCCTGCAATGAGAGCTGTTGAACTAAATTAGCATTTCTAGATTAGGGTCTCTAGGAGTTTCCCCAAAAGAGGTAGAAAGCTAATAGGTTGATAGTTCACCAGAGTTCTTAAAACTGGAACAACAGACAATGACTTCCAGCAATGAGGCATTTATTAGAAAGTTTAAAGAGAATAGGAGCCAGATTGGGAGCACACTTCTTAATGACTATAACAAGGATACCATTTGGTGCACATGTTTTGTGGGGATCAACATTATAGATGACAGCAGAAACCATGGAAGGAGATATATGCATATCACTCAAAAGTGGGAAGTTAGGCAGGGATACTTCAGATGAGTCAACGGTAGACTTTGAGGAGAATTTATGGGAAAAGCATTCAGTTTTATCAGCGGAGAATCATAACACCTCAAATTGATTGAAAAGGGGGAGTTAATGAGACCTTGCACTTATTTAATACCAAGCCACCAGTAATAATGAGAGCCAGCTTGTTGGAGGCTATGCAGTGCCACATTCTCTTGACAAGCAGTACTTTGAGAACTCGCTTGCATTTAAGATCAGTAACGAAAAGGAAGCTGTTGAGTTGAGAGCTGTCATGCTGATATAGCTGAAAATAGTGGTTCCTGTAGGCTATAGTGGCCAAGCATGGAGAGGACTGAGGTTTCACCTAGTATTTCCAAGAAGGGGTGAAAGTGTCCATGCTGAATTTGACCCAGTAAGAAACATCAATGGTGCAATTTTCAATTGGGAGATTAAAGATGTCAGTCGAAGGGCATCACAAAGAAAATCACAGAGAGTCCCAAGCAGCATGCTGGTAACGAAAATAGGTCTTATGGATAGGATGTTCTTGTTTAATGGATGGTTGGAATGGAATATCAGTGGATACCATAGAGTAGCTCTAGTTACCAAGAGGGCACTGTTGTGAAGCTCGGCAAGAGTG
>OZ038520.1:21056129-21098629 GCA_964036315.1 Acanthosepion esculentum | reverse complement strand
GAGATGAAGAATTCTAATTATTTAAATTATTTACATTGTTGGGACTATTGTTCTTATCTTTATTACTATATTCACCTGAAGAAGGCCGATGCATACAATGACCAATACATTGTGAATATGGCAATAAAGATGAGGACAACAGCCCAAAGAATGTAAATAATATAAATAAATATACTGTTTAATAAATAGTGTATCTACACAAATACAGGTATCCACTAGAAATAATGTTTAAGTAATAAAAATACGTGAGGAGACACGGTGGAGTAATAGATAGTAGCTTGTATTGAGGAATTGGAGAATCGGATTCAAATTCCAAATGAATCCATTACATTCACTTATGTGATAATACCCTTGGGAAAGGTATGATTCCTCTTCACCTCCTCCCCCTCCAGCTAAGGGTAAATAATAGGAGAGATTGGGTTCTATAGCCATGGGTGGCAACTGGTCTTGGAGAAGGACAACTCTGAATTCAAAACCTGATCCACCAGGTTGGGGGTTGTTCAGAAGGCTAACAACTACTTACTTAAAAACTGGCTTGTTATAGAAACTGCAATGATATCTTGCAGCCCTATGTTCCTCAAGGCATTTAAAGGTATAATATATAATAAAAATATGTTGAATTAATAAATGAAAAATCAATTTCTAAGATACATATATATATATATATATATATATATAAATATAAAAGTGAACATTGAAGTCAACACTTAGAGGAAACAGCCTGTCACTTCTAAGTGTTGACTTCAGTGTTCACTTTTATATTTATCTATCTCTGATATTGAGCACTTTATCCCATAAATATAGCACACCTTAAGAGTATATTTCTTCATATATATATGTGTGTGTGTGTGTGTGTGTGTAAAATTTTCAGACAGAATGTATCTGTAAAAGGACAATATGAAAAAAGGCCAAAGGAACAATTAGCTACTGTTTTTGTTTTCCATGTTAATCTATAGTTTTTATTCATATTGTTCTTTTACAAGACTGAGAGAATGTGCCTGTTATAATATAATGTAAATATATACCTAATTATTTAGTATAGAAATGCATTGCTAATCAGGAGAAAATGATTGTCAATGGTTAGAAATAAATGCAAGCCTTAATGATAGAACAGAGCTATTATAATTAAGGTGTTAATAAATTGCTAATGATATAAGAATGCAATGGTCAGGAATTAATGTAAGTATTACTGATGGAATAGGATTTATATATGTATAATGTATATGCACTACTAATGATTTTATTATTAAACATCATTGCAAATCATCGAAGAAAGGGATTGTCAATGGTCAGGAATATATGCAAGCTTTACTGTTAGAATAGAGTTATTTTATATATATAATTTAAATGCATTGCTAATGATTTCACTATAGGAATGCATTGAAAATCAAGAAGAAAGAGATTGTCAGGAATTAATGCAAGTATTACCGATTTACTTATGGGTAATATACATGCATTGCTAATGATTTAATAAGTTCTTGATTTATTGATATACCTACAGACATGCCTTTATTTATCAAATTCATTAGCTATCAATGCCTGAGTCATGAATGAGATAGATGAGTCTGCCACACTGAAGTGAATGATCATTGTTTGTACCCAGGGGAAATCTACAATCTGGACTCGATTTCCAAGAGGAGAAAGCCTTCTTTATATTGAGTATTCACAGTGGAATGTGTATGTCTCTTATAGAATAATACAAGCCCAATTCTATAACTACTAAGCTATCAGGCACAGACAAATGCACTCTGTTTGTTGGTATTTTGGTTACAGATTTGACAGAAGAATTCCCTCTGTAGTATCGAATATGGCGCCATTGTTCTTACAAGAACTGCCCAGGTGTCTATCATTACCCCATTTCTTACCTAGAGGGGAATCACAGTGTAGGCAATACTGTAGTCACATCTAGCATCTTGCTAGGTTTCTTTGATCTTTCAGGGCTTACTTATCCAGAAATCTGTGTTTTCTCGACCGGTAGCAAACTAATATGTAATTATCAGTAGCCTATGTGGAATAAATGAATGGAAATTATGAAGAAAAGAAGTGGTGGGGCGTGGGGAGATAGAAGAAGATAAAGTGGAAGAATGATTTGCAATGGAAGAACATAAACTAAAAAATGAAATAAAAATTAGATAGAAGAAAAAACTAAAGCAGAGAGAGAGAAGAAAAAAAGAATGGAAAAATGAAAATAATAAAAGCGAATGAAAAGAAAAAGAAATGAAATGAACTGAAAATGTGAGAAAGAAAGAAAGAAAGAAAGACATTCAAGTGATGTGGAAGACAATAACATGAACATTAGCATGAATTACTAAAAACTTTTAGACAAATTATAACAAATTACTATAATGAAAAGTAAAAAGAAAGAAAGAAAGAAATAGAAAGAAAATTAGAAAGAAAGAAAGAAAGAAAGAAGGACATTCAAGTGATACAGAAGACTATGATATATGAAGGTTAACATGAATTATTTTTCGACAAAATGATTATTATAATGAAAAGAAAAAGAAAAAAGAAAGATAGAAAGACATTCAAGTGATGTGAAAGACAATAACATTCAAGTGATGTGAAAGACAATAACATATGAACATTAGTAGGCATTACCAAAGACTTTTAAACAAAATGATTATTATAATGAAAAGAAAGAAAGAAAGAGAAAGAAAGAAAGAAAGAAAAAGAAAGAAGAAAATTCAAGGGATACAGAAGACTATATCATATGAAGGTTAACATGAATTGCCAAATACTTTTGGACAGAATGATTATTATAATGAAAAGAAAGAAAGAAAGAAAGAAAAAGAAAGAAAGAAAGAAAGAAAGAAAAAGAAAGAAAGAAGAAAATTTAAGGGGTACAGAAGACTATATCATATGAAGGTTAATATGAATTGCCAAATACTTTTGGACTTAATGATTATTATAATGAAAAGAAAGAAAGAAAGAAAGAAAGATATTCAAGTGACACAGAAATCTATAACATGAAGGTAAGCATGAATTATCAACAACCTTTTGACAGAATGATTATTATAATGAAAAGAAAGAAAGAATAGAAGAATGAATGAAAGAAAGAAATCTTCTAAAGAAAAGAAAATGGCTCTAAAAGAAATGATGTTAAGAAAAAATAACAAAACAAAAAATGAATTAAACAAAATGAGATAAAATGTAGAAGAAAAGTAGAAAATATGGAATGAAAATTATAAAAAGTGAAGGAGGACAAAGAAAAGGGAAAAAACTGTTAAAATTAAAAATAAGAAAGGTAAAGAGAAATGCTATGTTTCTCGGGGAGACAGCTACCTGACCCTGTTTTATATGGTGTCTACGGGGAATTTTTGGCCAAGCCTATGGGCTCAGATAGCCCACATTAAATTCAGCCTTGTGCCACATCTGACTGCGTGGGGTGGTTCGTAGATATCCTGCAGATGGAGATTCATTGTGGAATTCATTTGACTCACTTCTAGCAGTTGACGACTTCTGCACACCACTTGTGAATCTTATATGTGTTGTTCTTGTCCTAATGATTATTGTTCATTACCAACCCTCATGTGATTATTCTATTCAGTAACCTTCCTTACGTTACAACATATATATATACCATAATGAGAAGCCACGTATACTTTCTTAATATGTATATATAGAAAAAACAACTAAAAAATTGTAAATTAAAAAAATAATGTTTTTTTATGAAAGTATTTATTTATATTTTTTTGTATATAGGTAATTTGATATTTCAGATCGACCTCGATCTTTCTTCAGAAATAACTATACATATATATATATATATATATATATATATATATATATATATATATATATGTATATATATATATATATATATATATATATGTATATATATATATATATATATATATGTATATATATATATGTATATATATATATATATGTATATATATATGTATATATATATATGTATATATATATGTATATATATATATATGTATGTATATATATGTATGTATATATATGTATATATATATATGTATATATGTGTGTGTGTGTGTGTGTGTGTGCATGCTTGTATGTTTGTAGTATGTATAATAGTATGTGAAACAAAAGAGAAGATGATGGCATCTCTTATTCTCCAAAATCTCAATGCCTTTTCCTTACACACAGTATTGTCTTTCATTTAGACCAGAAGAAGCCAAATTCAACACATGTCTGTGAAACATGTTGTTTATAAGCTTTTATACTTTGATATCATTGGTAGTATTTTTTCTCTCCAGAATCTATCTTACATATCTATAAGTCTTCCATTCATCCATGCTTAGAATATTGCTACCACATATGGTCCAGTGGCCCTGCTATTTACATATATTTACTTAATAAAATCCAAAGAAGAATCAGCAATATTATTGGCCCTGTTCTGGCAGCTTGGCTTCAGTCACTTTCCCAACACCATAAAGCTGCCTCCTTGCCTTTTCTATAAATACTTACATGGTAATTGTTTGAACGAGCTCTTCTCTATGGTATCTAAACTTTTTGAATTTAAGTGCAGTAAAAGACTGGCATCGAGGACTCATCCATTTACAGTTGAGCTGGCTAGATGTTACTGTAAATTCTATGCTAACAGTTTCTTTTCTCACACTTCTTGCTTGTGAAACTCCCTTCCAGCTCCATGCTTTCCAGCTACTTTAATCTGCAAATATTTAAATGCAATATCAATTGTTATATACTATCCACCTGATTAATCTTTCCTCATTATTAATATTTCTGTTATTTATTCTTCCACACCCTTTAACCACTTTTGTCTTAGTGGCTTTACTGCCTTGAATGGGAGGATACCAATTTTAAAAAAATGTACTTACATTCACTCACTCTAAGCAACACATATGCAGTGATACAATATACAATCATGCCAATGGAAATAAAGATAAGTCATCATGGAATTTTATTTTCAAAATGACTATTTTTAATCATATGCATAGATAAGGTTTTTCTTATCACCACCAACCAGCTTCAATCATTTTCTGAACTATATATTTCTATATATTCTACAGTTTATATTTATATATACTATTTTTATGCATATATATTATATTGTAGATCTATATTCTACCTACATTTATATATGTTATTTATATATATTTCCATTCAACATCATCACTTGATAAGACAACATAAGATGTATATATATATATTATATTGTAGATCTATATTCTACATATATTAATATTTATACATATTTCTGAACTACATATTTCTTGGGGTTGAAATATTTTTCAAGTTTTCTGGGTAAAGACTAAATTTTGACAATTATATTAAATTGGTTTTAGTAAATTTTGTTACTTATTCTCTAAGTTATGATGTGAAAATGCAAAACAAATGTTTTCAAGAATTAAAGCTGATCTCACTGACAGAACTGGATATCTATCTATCTATCTATCTATCTATCTATCTATCTATCTATCTATCTATCTATCTATCTCAGTCGGTTCATATCTATCTATCTATCTATCTATCTATCTATCTATCTATCTATCTATCTCAGTCTGTTCATATCTATCTATCTATCTATCTATCTATCTCAGTCGGTTCATATCTATCTATCTATCTATCTATCTATCTATCTATCTCAGTCTGTTCATATCTATCTATCTATCTATCTATCTATCTATCTATCTATCCTATTCTGTTCATATCTATCTATCTATCCTATTCTGTTCATATCTATCTATCTATCTATCTATCTATCTATCTATCTATCTATCTATCCTATTCTGTTCATATCTATCTATCTATCTATCTATCTATCTATCTATCTATCTATCTATCTATCTATCCTATTCTGTTCATATCTATCTATCTATCTATCTATCTATCTATCTATCTATTTATCTATCTATCTCCGTCGGTTCATATCTATCTATCTATCTATCTATCTATCTATCTATCTCAGTCTGTTCATATCTATCTATCTATCTATCTATCTATCTATCTATCTATCTATCTATCTATCTATCTATCCTATTCTGTTCATATCTATCTATCTATCTATCCTATTCTGTTCATATCTATCTATCTATCTATCTATCCTATTCTGTTCATATCTATCTATCTATCTATCTATCTATCTATCTATCTATCTATCTATCTATCTATCTATCCTATTCTGTTCATATCTATCTATCTATCTATCTATCTATCTATCTATCTATCTATCTATCTATCTATCCTATTCTGTTCATATCTATCTATCTATCTATCTATCTATCTCAGTCGGTTCATATCTATCTATCTATCTATCTATCTATCTATCTATCTATCTATCTATCTATCTATCTCTGTCGGTTCATATCTATCTATCTATCTATCTATCTATCTCAGTCTGTTCATATCTATCTATCTATCTATCTATCTATCTATCTATCTATCTATCTATCCTATTCTGTTCATATCTATCTATCTATCCTATTCTGTTCATATCTATCTATCTATCTATCTATCTATCTATCTATCTATCTATCTATCTATCTATCTATCTATCTATCCTATTCAGTTCATATTTATCTATCTATCTATCTATCTATCTATCTATCTATCTATCTATCTATCTATCTATCTAGTCATCCATAGACAGACTGTTTTGCTGTATCACAGTTCCTCGGTGCAGCTAGATGTCTGATTGCTTCAAGCCGGGATCAAAACACAACTGATTTGACATCAATCAGATATCTTACCCCTAGGCCATCATCACACAGCAGAAAGGAAGGGAATTTTAAATTTATGATTTTCCTATAAAAATGTATTGCAAATGAGGAAGAAAGATATTAATATTGGTCCAAATTGAATGCAAGCATAATTGATAGAATAAGGTTATTATATTATAATGTAAATGTATTGCTAATGAATTTAGTATATAAATGTATTGAATATTAGGAGGAAAGGGATTGTCAGTGGTCAGGATTTAATGCAAGCATTGCACATGGAATAGGTCTATTTTATTTAAGATATAAATGCATTGCTAATGAATTTACTATATGAATTTATTGAGTATCAGGAAGAAAGGGATTGTCAGTGGTCAGAAATTAATGAAATCATTATTGATAGAATAAGGCTATTATATGTATAATGTACATGCATTGCAATTGAATTTACTATAGAAATACATTGAAAATTAGTAAGAAAGGTATTGTCATGATTTTGCTATAGAAATACATTGAAAATTAGTAAGAAAGGTATTGTCATGATTTTGCTATAGAAATACATTGAAAATTAGTAAGAAAGGTATTGTCAATGATCAGGCACTACTGTTAGAATAGGTTAATAGAATTATATGTATAATCTAAATGCATTACTAATACCTTTTTTATAAAAATCCATTAAAAATCAAGGAAAAATAGATTGTCAATGGTTGGGAATGTATACAAGCATTGCTGATAGAACAGAGCTATTATATATATGAGGCAAATGATTTCACTATAGGAATGCATTGAGATCAAGAAGGAAGGGATTTTCTATAGTCCCAGTTTAATACAAATATCACTGATGGAATATATATTTTATAATTCTAATTATTCAAATGCATTCCTGAGCAGGATGAAAAGATTAGTAGACAGGAAATAATACTGCCAATAATGATATAATAAAAGGTATTACATGTTTAATTTACAGAAAACAAAAACTAATGTCTACAAATCCATGTTTTGAATGTCAAGGAAAATTATTTAAAAGTCTCATTTCATAAGTTTAAATTTCAGCAAAAAATGAACATATTTTTTTCCATGGAAAATTGCTGATGATACAAAATTTTATTTTCAGTTCTTGTATTTTAAAATTAAAACCCCAGGACTGCATAACATATATGAATGATGAAACATAAACTGGTTATGTTACTATGTTTTCTTTTCCTTCTATTTTTTAAAAATATATTTGAACTATAATGTAAACTACTTAGTTTTTCAAGTTATTTAAAAAAATAATTAAAAAAACAAATTTTCCTATCATAATTAAAAACATTGGAAACATATTTTCTTTCGTTGTTTTTGCTTGCTTGTTTGTTTTAAGGATAAAATTTTCTATATTTCATTGACATTTAAAAAAAAAAATAATTTAAACATAAAATTAATAATTTTCTTTTAATGCTAGTAAAAATGGTTTTAAGGAAATATTTTTTAAATGTTAGAACCGAATTCCTTTATTCCACCAGAACTAACCATCAAAACTGGGACCCACCATGATGCACACATAGTAGTGAACCACCCTCATTCCCTACAACTCTTATGCAAACCGTCATATAACCTGACATGCTGTTACCATTCAGCCACAGAGAAGTGTCTGGGTAACAAAGTCCAAATTTAAGTCTGAATGGTAGCAGTATGTCAGTCTATATGACGGTAGCCATAAGGGTTACATGCTTGATTCCTGTTGGAGGGTGCATATAGCCTATGAAATTTCTCAAATATTTAGGCTGGTAAATGTAATTAATAGTGTTTAATTAAAAGACAGATCATTTAATTAAATAAATTATATTTATAAAAATAACGTATAAAAGAAAATATATGAAATAATTGTCAGTCTTAATTCATTTGATTATATATATATATATATATATATATATATATATTTGTAAATAAATGACAATAAGAAAACAGTAATTGCTGACGCGTTTCGTCCTAATGCGGACTTTTTCAAAGCAAGTAACGAAACGCGTCAGCAATTACTGTTTTCTTATTGTCATTTATTTACAAATATTGTCTTCTCTAAAAGTTAAATTTGAGAAATTTTCACATATATATATATATATTATATA
Source organism: Acanthosepion esculentum (assembly GCA_964036315.1). Lineage (NCBI taxonomy): Eukaryota > Metazoa > Mollusca > Cephalopoda > Sepiida > Sepiidae > Acanthosepion > Acanthosepion esculentum. The sequence goes on along the minus strand of OZ038520.1, from coordinate 21,089,874 downwards.
TATATATTATGTATATATATTATGTATATTTATTATATATATATTATAGGAGGCACGGTGGAGTAATGGATAACGGCTTGGATTGAGGAATTGGAGAGCCGAGTTCGAATTCCAGTTGAATCCATTACATTCACTTACGTGCTAAATACCCTTGGGAAAGGTGTGAATCCTCTTCTTCTCCCTCCACCTATGGGTAAACAGCAGGACAGACTTGGTTCTATAGCCTTGGATGGCAACTGGTCTAGAAGAAGGACAACTCTGAATTCAAAACCTGCGCAGGGTCGTTTGGGGACCTTGTGGCACTCAGTGCACCAGGTCTCTGTATTCATCCCTTCAAAAAGTGTGGATGGTCCTGCACGAAGCCTTCACCACTATAATCAAATCTCATGTGTTGGTGTCGGGCTCTCAGTTTCTAGGAACTGATATGCTTGACCCTCATACGTCGAATTCGACGGGAGAGTCGATGATATTATATATATGTGTGTGTGTGTGTGTGTGTGTTTATATATATATATATATATATATATATATATATATATATATGTCAGTCTGTTCTTATTTATTTATCTATCAAAATTGTCCAAATCATGTAACAGTATAATTATTCATCCCACAAAATGTTTAATATCTAAAAAGCCACTGAACTAATTGAGTTTCTTTTTTCTAGGTTTTCAGCTTAGCCATCTTGAGACCATTTTTTGAAAGAATCACAGAAAAGCCCTTTGAGTTATTCAACTAAAAAAAAAGCAGGTTAAAATTATTTTGTGTCAGAACCATTGTCTTCCCAACTGAGTAATGCTGAGCAGAAAAATTGTGTTCAGGCCTTCAGTAATGGTACCAACATTCATACTCTGGCTTCCATCAAAGTCTATTCAAGAAACATCAAGCAAACCATGAATAAGTTTCAAAAAGAGGGAATAGTAGAGAACTAATCTCATTATACACACTTTACCACATTGTCATTCAATTATATATATATATATGTATATATATATATATATATATATATATATATATATATATATATATATATACATATATGTATATATATATAAATGTAATGAGAATGAAAATAATATAAATTCTAATGTTCATAGCATTAATTCCAAAGGGTGCTCAATACAAAGAGTAGAGCAATAATTATTTATTATAGATTTGTACATGCAGATAAAAACAATTACCCACTACAAAGATGCAGTCTTGTTTCAATAAAGCATCAAAACAAGAAGGCATTTTATAGTGAGTAATTGTTTTTGTCCACATGTAAAAATCTATAATAAGTAATATTAATATATATATATATATATATATATATATATATATATATATATATATGTATGTATATATATATGTATATATATGTATATGTATATATATATATATGTATATGTATATATATATATTATAAATAAAAATTATTTTATAAATAATGTCAATGCATGTGTATAGTAAAATAATTTTCATTTAATTCCTTTTGGCATTTGTTTTCACTGTATATGCAATCATTAGAATAAATGAAAGTTTTGATATATCTTTTAACAACTCCTACTCATAATATCAAAGGTTACGTAAACAGATAGAATTATACGTAACTGTTAGCCATGGTATTAATATCAAGGCCAATATTTCTAAATTTATATTATCAGAAAATGGAAATATAATTCTTTGAGATCAAGCAGGAGGTATTTTACTCTCAGGGGAGTCATTTTAAATCTAAAGGGAGAATTTTAGCTCTGGAAGAAATTGGGGCATAATTTCAGTCAAATGTTTAAATCAAAAGTATAATAAATGAAAAAATAAACTACTTGGCTAAAATCTGAAATTGGGGAGGAACTGAGGAATCTTGAAACCACAAGTGGAGCAATGTGACCTGGGACTACCGACGAAAAAGAAAAATAACAATAAATCTGAATAGGTATATAGATACACATACATTTATATCTATCTATCTATCTATCTATCTATGTATATATATATATATATATATATATATATATATGTGTAATTTGGCAGCAACTTTTCTTTCAAACATGTAGTGTTGAATGTTAAAGACCCTGAAGATGAACAATGATGTTCGAAAGCGCTAGGTCATCGTATGGAAAATACATATTTCGGAACTATTTTCAAATATATATATATATATATAGGTACATATATAGTTGTATATTTAGGCAGCAATCCTTCTTTTATGCAAGTTTCATTAAAAACGACAGACAAGGAACTACGGTTAAGTTTTTTATTTAATTTTTCTTGTGTACGAACAAGAGCTTTCTTTGCTGGACAAAGGGTGTGTAAGAACTGTCCAAATGTTTTATTTTTCCGAGCGCTTTCGGCTATACCTTCAGCCATTATCAAGGATGATTCGATTTTTCAGCTTAATTGAGTGTGTGCATTATGTATATGTCTTAGTGTGTAGTAGTGGTGTTTTAATTTCCAAATACGGTTAGCACGTTGTGGCTTTGTTCGTAGTTAATATTGTTGAGGGTAGGCTTTTTCTTTTTTATTATTAAAGCCTCCATTATTTTTAACCTTTTTTTACAGGTGGAAGCAATTAATATATTTGTGTTTTCTACTAGTATATTTCTAATGGAGTCTGGTAAATTTTTGTGTGTGTTTAAATGGGTTCTAATGGAGCTGTGATCAGATAGGTGTAACGTAAGACGTATTTGGAAATTAAAACACCACTACTACACACTAAGACATATACATAATGCACACACTCAATTAAGCAGAAAAATCAAATCATCCTTGATAATGTCTAAAGGTATAGCCGAAAGCGCTCGGAAAAATAAAACATTTGGATAGTTCTTACACACCCTTTGTCCAGCAAAGAAAGCTCTTGTTCGTACACAAGAAAAATTAAATAAAAAACTTAACTGTAGTACCTTGTCTGTCGTTTTTAATGAAACTTGCATAAAAGGTACATATATATATATATGTATGTATGTATTAAAATAATGAAAATGAACAGTTGAAAATGAATCAGAAATAAAGATTTTAAATTTAATTATATTATTAAATTTAAGATTTAGTTTCTGTTTTTGAAACATGGTAATTCCTGTGTAGTGATGGAACCATATTTTTAAATTATTAAATTTATAATATATATATATATATATATATATATATATATATATATATATATATATATATATATGTATATATATATATATATATGATTAAAAACAAAAAGAAAACTTATCTTGGCCAACACATTTCGTCCTCTGAGGGATTTTATAAAGACAAATTTATCAGAGGACAAAACATGTCAGCTAAGATAAGTTTTCGTTTTATCTCTATTCATATTGTCCTTTTACAGATACACTATACAAAATTTTACTCACACACACACACACACACACACACACACACACACACACACATATATATATTGTGTATTTATAATTTTATATTCTTTAAGGCAGCTATTAAAGACAATAAATATATTGTATCAATTAATTTTAATGGTCAACTATTTCAAAATAATGCATAATCCTCCTCAGACAAAATGGAAATTCTTTCAGGAATTGCTTGAAGTTCATTTCAGGAGAAAAGTACAAGATATGTAGTCCAAACTTTTTAATTTCTTAAGTCATCATCAGGGTATGTAGAAACAGTTGATGAGTTTTATAGATGTAGTGAGTCACACACACACACACACACACACACACACACACACACACACACACACACACACACACACACACACACACACACGTATATACACACACACATGTGCGTGTGTGTGTGTAAAAAAAATTCGGATAGGGCATATCTGTAAAAGACAATATAAAAAAAGACCAAAAGGAACACCACTTATCTTAGCCATGCCATTTTGTCCACTGAGGGGGGCTTTATCAAGGCAAATATCAACATTTGTCTTGATAAAGTCCCTCACAGGACGAAATGCCTTGGCTAAGATAAGTTTTCCTTTTGCCTTTTTTCATATATATATATATATATATATATATATATATATATATATATATATATATATATATATATATATTAGGAAATGGATTAAATTCAACATATTTATAATTTATTTGTTTGAATGTTTTTTCCAATGAATACTCATACTTGAGTAGATGCACTTTTTTATTTATTTATTAAAAAATATATTATTTATTTATTTACTTGTCTGAATATTTGAGAAATCTTGTTAGAAAACTGTGCGTCATCTGGCAGGATTCAAACCTGCATCCCCTGTGGAAAACTGTCATTAGATCTGATGTACCTTAGACCAACTTGGCCATGTAGGACATCCTGATCAGAGAAACACTGTAGAGTACTTTTGAATACATATCTTCCTGATTCTCAAAAAATATATATATATATATGTATCTGCTCTGTTACATATCCTAACATAAACAAAGTGAATTTTTTAGGAAATGTATTAAATCCAATGTATTTGAGAAATCTTGTTAGAAAAATATTCAGGCCAGCAGATGTAAATAAATAAATATAATGTTTAATAAATAAATAAAAACAGTGCATCTATTCAAATATGAGTATCTTTAAAAAATAACATTTAAACAAATGAATTAAGAATATATATGCATATATACATATATATATATATATATATATATATATATATATATATATATATATATATATATATATATTAATGCACAATAAAATCCAAAATCAGCTACTATGAGGAATAAGCTTATTTTGACAGATAAAAACATAATTCGTCTGTCTTATCACCCCGGTATAGATTGAGAAATTTAACTGAGAAAGCTCCAAAAAAAGTGAAAAAAGTAATACAGAATTTAGCCATTTTAATGTTTCACTCAGATGAAAGGCACAAGGCAGTGGTCAGGGGTGGGGTGGTGAGGGTTGGATTTTAGGTATTTTTAGGTTTTATAAAATTAAACCTAGATATTAACCATATGACATTAAATTGGAGTTATATGAAGAATGAAAAGTTAGGATCCCCTTGGATTATATGCCAACTTACTTGTTACCTGTACTATGTATATATATATATAAAGATATTTTTGAAGGTACAAAGTTTTATCACAGCAATAAACATATGAAGCTTGATATTATTAGATATATTAAAAACGGGTGAAGCAACCGGTTTCGCTCCCGCTCATCAGGCTTACAACGGGAGATTTAATTTGAATTAAAAAACACAGAAAATGTACAATGAAAAGGAAATGTGAAAGAGGAGGGAAAAAAAATAAAAAAATTATGAGCAAACAACGTGAGTGTTTGTTGGGGCTCGCTGTCATTTGCCTCTAGCTCCTTTTGCTCATAATTTTTTTTTTCCCCTCCTCCTCCACATTTCCTTTTCATTGTACATTTTCTGTGTTTTTTAATTTAAATTCAATCTCCCGTTGTAAGCCTGATGAGCGGGAACGAAACCGGTTACTTCGCCCGTTTTTAATATGTCTAGTAATATCAAGCTTCATATGTTTATTGCGGTGATATATATACAATAAAGAGAAAGAACAGACAGATTAACAATACACAATTCTTTAGCATTTACTTTTTTTAAAAAAAGTGCTTGATACAACATAGAGCATAATATTTTAATGATAGTTTTATTTAAAAAATATTTTTTAAATAAATATATTATTAAAATATATATATATATATATATATACACAAATGTAAAAGAACAAAGAATAAAATTACAACATTCAAAACATTCATTTAAAACAGGGCTCAATACAAGAGGATAGCTATAAATAAACAATGTCCAAGGTAGTTAACAATGAATAAATAAATATCATTGATGAGTCGTTGTTTATTAAACGTCAAAACAAAATGTACAACTTTTTAGAAGTTACTTACATGTTCTAATGTAACAGTGTATAATAAATATATATATATATATAATTTCATATTACAATTTATATGAAATGTGATATCGAGTGGATATGCAAGTTTGAGTAGACTGTACATTTTAAAAGTGCAAATTTTCCTGATTTTTATGACCTGAGCATTTTGGAGCCTTAATAAAGAAAATTTTTCCCATGGAAAGCTTTCACAATCTATCAATATTCAATCTATCAAAATTCAGTTATCCTTTAGCTAATGCCTATCTTTCTTTTGGATCACTCAAATATCATGTCTGCTAAATTTGTTTATGTATCTAAAACATAAGTGCAAGAACATCTAAGGAATTAATGGATTTTATTTTCAGAATCTGACATCATTTCATATTACTTTAAATCTTAGAACATAAACATGTTTAAGTAGAATTGTGGCCAAAAATAAATAAAGTCAACTATAAGTATAGCAACAAAGTTCTTAAATGTTTGTAGCAGAAAAAGTGTTATATAAAAAATACTAAATTAAAATGCAACAATTAAAAAAAATCTTTAAAGAATTTTTAAAATTACATAAGTTACCTCCCTTGCATAGAGGTAAAAAATATTTTGAATTTATGGTGTTAATGCATAACACATCCATAGATATGCAACCCCTGAAGATGGTTTCAGATGAGATTGAAAGTATGAAAAATGGAAAACGAAAGAACTAGAAACATCCGATTAGGGTGAAACAAATCATCCAGTGCCTTAAGTTTTTAGTCCAAAGAAAAAAATGTAAACAAGTAATAAAGCTAAAATGTAGAGTGCTCAATACGCTAAGTAGAGCTGAAGATCCGTTTAGGTGAAACCTAGGCTCTTTAGGATTTATTTTATATATTATATATATATATATATATATATATATATATATATATATATAATATGTGTGTATATATGAAATCTTTAATCAATGTGTTTTATCTTCTGAGGGTCTTTATCAAAGCAAATGCTTTTGCCTTGATAAAGTACCTCAGAGGATGAAACATGTTGACTAGCTTTCATTTTGTCTTTGTTCATATTGTCATCTGACATTTTACATATATATATATAATATTTATATTAATATTAATGAATATCCTATATTCATTAATTAATAATTTTGTTCTGTCACTGACATCGAGCTCTCCTTGGATCTTTATCCTCTTGAAAATTTCCTATAGATTATCATTTTAACTTATATATATTAGAAAAATCTATGACAAAATGGGAAAAATTCATCATCAATTTCCCTAAAAAAAGTTCTTAAATGTTTGTTGCAGCAAAATGTTATATAAAAAATATACTAAATTAAAAAATCTTTTAAACATCCCATAAGTTATCTTCCTTGGATAATGAGAAGAAAAAAATATTTTGAATTTACAGTGTTAAGGCATTACGCATCCATAGATATGCAACCCCTGAAGATGATTTCAGATGACATTGAAAGTACTTGGGAAAATAAAAATTATTTGAAAGAAAATTTTGGAATTTATCTTAATCAATTTTCTACAGCCACCAAGAAATTAATTCATGGATTTGAAAGGATTCAAACTAAAATAAATAGACATAATACATCTAAATTATTTAACCAAATTTGCTTGGATGAAAATAAACTGTTATACATGTGTATGCATGTATATATATGAACACACAAACACACATACATTGATTCTTTGAAATATTTTACTGCTGTTGGTTACTGCAGAAATTTATAAACAAAGTGTAAACAAGAAGGCAGGAGATACAGATAATGCTGCCAGAGGTAAGAAGCATAAGAATAAATCTTCATTGATGCTAGAAAAGGTGGAGTTACTGAAGAAATTAGAGAAAGGAATGTCTGTAAAGACTTTGTGTGAGTCCAGTGGCATTAGATTATCCAGTGTTTATGGTTTGGTTTTAGTCATTTTAAAATTTTTTTATTGAAACAATAAAAAATTTTGTTTGGAAGCATTAACGATTGTTTTATTTCTTGTTTTCAGCTTTTTCCTACATTTCATAACACAGCAATATATATATATATATATATATATATAGAATGAGCTGGTAAGACTATGTTTACATAGCTTCTTTAGGGGTGATTTCTGTCATCCTGAAATATTCTGTTGTCCAGTAGTCAACAGTCAAACTGTAATAAAACAAAATCTTTTTGGTTGTCAGATCTGATAAGGTAATTTAATTAATTACTTCTCTTATCCCTCAAAATCCTAATGAATTTTTCTTTTCCTTACACATAATTTTGTCTTTCATTCCAACCTGATGCTGAACCTAATACAAATTGCTGAAATGTATTGTCAAAATTTGTAAAATTTCCATTTTTCAGGGGTTTCTGAAGACTGTAAATTTTACAAAGAAACTTTGAAGTCAGTATAAAATTGTTATATATATATATATATATATATATATATATATATATATATATATATATATGGATAGATAATATTAGTGGTAAATATACACATACATATGTAATCATATATCTAAAATATAAATATATATACATACATACATACACATACATATGTGTATAAAAAATAATTCCAAGAGGATAGAATCCAGTTAGCACTCAATGTCCAGGACAGAGTAAGGATATAATAAAAAGGCTTAAACACTAATATTCCATGGTCATAATTTATTCCATTGGAATCGTAAATACAATCCAATTCATCAGACCTACAGATTCAAAAAGAAAACAGAAAAAACAACACTGGGAATAAAAAATAAAATTTAGTGAGAGTGTATGTATGAGAGTGTGGGGCGAATGCTAGCGTGAATGAAAGCCAAAGGGAGGGGTAACAGACGAGAGAAGAATAGGAAGGTCTAAGGATGAAGGGGGGTTTAAAATTTAACAGAGTGAAGTTTTAAAAAAGGTAGGCAAAGATGGTTTAAGTGAGAAACTTATGCATATTTTCAAATGTCTGATACATTAAAGATACACTGGAAGAGTGTATACATTTCTTGGTGACATACACACACAATAAACGATAAAATCTTAAAGCTCAGAAGATGAGAGACAGAGAGGAAAAGAGAAAGGGGGTGGGTGGAGTTGTGCCTCTACACAGCACTGGACAATAAAACAAGACATTTAAGAATTCTTCACAGTCGAAAACCACCCTGTGATTTCTTGGAAATTATTAATGTGTCTTGATTGCATTTGCATATTGACAACGAATACCTTTTGAAAAAGTGTTAGTCGAAAGGTTCCTAAAGGTATAACAAAAAAAAAATGATATTTATTTTGTTCAAATATGTATACCCATGTATATGTATATATATAGTTAGAGAGGAGATTTTTTTAAAACAGGAGTTCATTTGGTCAAATCTCAAATCACAGGCATTTCAGTCATATGTATGTTGTAAGTCTTATAAGGAAAATTACTCGATGTTAAATTAAAAGTTTGGGTGGAATTTAGGAAATCTGGGATTATAAGGGGAGCAATATGGTTGGGAAATCTGGGAACTAATGTTCTTGTTGCCAATATATTAAACTAAAATCTAAAATAGCACCTATTTGTCGTTAAAGAAGGAGACAAAATTAAGTATGGCATATTTAAATAGAGACTCTCAATAGGAAATTACATTGATAAGTCTATCTATCCTGAAACTAAGCAAGTGTTTAAAACTCTGTAAATTATCTCTAAGTGTGTAGACACCCACTGATAAATAAATCAGTAAAAGTAATTAAGCAGAAGTGTTCCAGAGAAATAGAATCTCACATATCTGACATATTGCCAAAAAAGAATTTGAGGAAAATATATATAATTCCCCCAATCTATCATGATTCACAAAGATCATTCTAACAGTAATACGAGGTATCATTGGCATTTATTTCCTTCATTTAAGTTAATGCCCTTATGTTAAGAGTTTATACATTTGAGGTACATAAAATAGGTGCTCAATTTTGTCATTACCTGATTACTTAACTGCCTAGGGTAATTAACATCCTATAACATATATAATTAGCTTACTAGCATCAGAGTTGTTTGATATTTAGCTGATGAGATATCATTGATTATCATTAGTTGATTATGTCTGATATATATCAAGCTGGGAGTGGGGATCAGTTTTGTCATTATTTGAAGCACTTATAGCCATACTGAAATGACCAGTAACTTTTTGTCCTATGAAAAATACATAACAAATTACTTCAAATGGTATTTGTTACAAGAGGTGTCACTGATTTTTACTATTCAGATTAATGCTCATTAAGCTGTTAGGAATCTTTCTTTTGTTTTAACTCAAGAAAAATATATTAGATCTATTATTCTTTTTATTTACAATAATATTCACCATTCATGTTGTACAAGGCCCCCCTGGGGTGTCACTTGAGGTAGAGTGTTTCAGAGTAAGAGGTACCCCCATTCCAAGTATTGTGAAAATGACACAAGGTGTCACTGGGAGTGAAAGAAATGAAAAAATTTGGAAGGAACCAGAAACCAAAGCCTAAATAGGAAAAAAAGTATACACCCCTCTACTCTTATTCAAAAACCACCTGAAGACATGCATACTGTGTTCAAACATAAATGTCTGTATATATATATATATATATATATATATATATATATAAATAAAAAGAAAGAACAGTAAGATATAAAATCCGGTGTTCTTATAGATATTTTTATTTTTACACAATAGTGCTCAATGTAAATTTACAGAGCATTAATATTATAAATTAATTGATTTAAAATATGTTTTTTTTCACTACACAGTGATAACCATGTTTCAAAAATGGAAGCTAAAGCCCTTGAATTTAATTTTGTTGGTTTAATTTTGTTGGTTGAATTTTGTTTGTTTAATAACAAAATTAAATTCAAGGGCTTTAGCTTCCATTTTTGAAACATGGTTATTACTGTGTAGCAAAAAACATATTTTAAATCAATTAATATATATATATATATATATATATATATATATATATAGATATATATATATATATATATATATATGTCGCCTGACGATTGCACTAGCATGAAACAGACTGTCGCCTCTAAGTGTTGACTTCTATGTTCACTTTTATATTTACACACGCTCTATCTCTGATATTGAGCACTTTATCCCATAAATATAACACACTTTAAGACTATATTTCTTTATATATATATATATATATATATATATATATATATATATATATATATATATATGTGTGTGTGTGTGTGTGTGTGTGTGTGTGTGTGTGTGTGTGTGTGTGTGTGTATTTAAGTAGCATATTTTCATTCAAACAGGTTTGGTTAAATAATTTAGACGTATCATGTTGATTTATTTTGTTTGTGATCCTTTCAAGTACACAGATTATTTTCTTGGTAGCATTAGAAAATTGATCAAGTACGTTCAATCTCATCTGAGAGCATCTTCAGGGGGTTAAATTATCTGTGAATGTGTATATGTATTTCTGTAAATTAAAAACATTTCAACTGTTTGTTTTACTGCATTATGCAATGTTCTGGATTCAAAATTCATCTTTTATTTCCACAGAATAAGAGAAGTAACTTTGTTTTATTTATTTATATATTATTATTCATATATATCTATATATCTATCTATATATCTATATATATATATATATAAGAATAATTAATAACATCCCATATCACCAAACATTAGATTTTTTTAAGAACTTCTTGGTCAGTTTGAGAACTTTTCATCCCTTCACATGCATGAGGTGAAAGTAGATACATTAACCATTATAATGCATAAGGATATAAATACCTAATAAATATTTATAAACAAACAGAATTTCAAAACACTTATGTAGATAGGTCCATTGGGACCTATTATAAAGCAAGTTATCAGAAAATTATACTAATGTACATATTTAGAAGAGGGTACTAAAAAATCCTCTACTAAGAGGAATGAAGTTTAGCTATGAAATATGTACCATATACACTAGTGTATAAGTCAACTCCATGTTTAATGTGACACCTGAATTTCTTTGCATGAATTTTAACCTCTGCAAAAAATAATTAACAAAAATTATCATCCAAATTCTGATGAATAAAGTGTGCAGCAGAATCAAACTGCAAATAAGACTGGAACAGTTCAGGTTTGTCAAAGACACCAGAACAAGAAATGTAATTTTTTTTATGAGAATCTTATCAGAAAGAACAATTTAAATGTAGAAGGACGTGTATCTGTGTTTTATAATTAAAAAAAAAAAAGGTGTTTGATAAAGTACATCACAAAGATCTGTTGAAACTTCTCAGCAACCTTGATATATTTAGGAAGGATATTAGAATCACGAAGAACCTATACTGGTAGCAAAACCACCTGCATACGGATAGAAAATAAGTTCAGAAAACATACAAAAATAGAAAGGGGTCTAAGACAAGGATGTGTCTTCTCACCAGACATATTCAACCTATACAGCGAGGTGATTCTGAGAGAATTAGAAATCCTACCAGAATTCATCATTGGTGGCCATTGTCTTAATAATATAAGGTATGCAGATGACATAGTGTTGATAGCAGACACAAAAAGAAAACTACAAAAACTCCTACAGAATGTAGTGAAGAAGAGCGAGAAGAAAGGATTAAACATGAACTGTAAAAAGACAGAATGCATGGTTGTTAGCACAAGGGGTGAGATCAAAGTGCGAATTGAAAATTGGGGATACCAAAATCAAACAAGTAGAAAAATTTAAGTATTTGTGAAGTGTGTTACAGAGGATGAAAAGTGTGACACTGATATCTGTTCTCCTCCATGGCAATGGGTGCTGAACAATCTCAAAAATGAGGAAGAGACTTGAAGCAACAGTAAATGTGGCGCTACAGAAGGATGCTGAGAATACCATAGACAGATTATGTGAGCAACAACAAAAATTTAGCAGAAAAAGAGACAAAAAGAAATCTTATACTTAACATCAGGAAGAGTCAATTGAATTTTCTAGGGTATATATGAGGAAAGAGGGCTTGGAAAATTTGATACTCATAGGAAAGATTAAAGGCAAGAGAGACAGAGGAAAACAACATACAACATAGTGAATTTGAATAAATGGATGGTGGAAAAAGAAAATTTATCAATAGCCAAAAAGGATAGGAATTTGTTGAGAGCCATCATCACCAATGTCCTGTGGAGACATGAGACATAAAGGAGATAGTACAAATGGTCACTGAAAATGTATGATTTTACCCTTTTTAAAATGATTGCATGTCTATAATTTTTTACATAGAATATTAATAATAAAACTCGCACTATTCTTTAGTATATACAATATGCCAGTCTACATTTTCAGTTACACAGTCAGTGCATTATTTGTCAAGAATCATTAACCTTCTCTTTCAAATATTCTGATTGGTCATTTAAAAAATGATTCTGGTGACTTTGATTTAGTACATCTCGGCCCTTGTATATAAACTTGTAACTTACAACATATGCAAATATAAATTCCATATACATATACATGTATACATATATGTATTTTATTACTTCAAATGTTATTTTTAGTAGATACCCATATTTCGGTAGATGCTCTGTTGTATTTTAAAAACTCTTTATTTCATCTACTGGTCTGTGCACTTGAGAAAACTTTTCAAAGAAAATCAGGCAGCTTTTTTTTAATAAATTTTGACGAGTACACAAAATAAATAGTGTTTAAAATAACATGAAGCATCTGCTCATGGATATGCCTTTCAAGATGATATGAATGAGTGAGTGTACTTCAAAGGCAAGTAGGACCTTTGTTGATTGTGAAACTCTTTGCAGCTGAGGAGTTAAAGCTTACTGGATCAGACAGTGGTTTCTCCCGCAAAGCTGAATACAGGTTTGAATCTTGCTGGGGGGTTCTCTTTTTTCAAGTGTGCAGGCCAATAGATGAAATAAATAATGTTTATCTAGCATCTACTAAAATATGGGTATCCACTAAAAACATATAAGTAATATATATATATATATATATATATATATATATATATATATATATATAGTCAAACCTAATGAGCCAGACAAACCTACTAAGGTTTGACTTAGGCAGATCGTCAGGGTTTGTATCAAGCTCTTTAGTTAGTTGTTTACTCGTATCGGGGTTTTTTCTTTTGGCCTTGAACCTGTATCTGTGCGATTATTTTTGACAGACTTTCATGTTCCTGGCTCTTTCTTTTTAAAAACCTTTTTTCCCTTCGTGATTGATTTGGCTATTGTTAAATCAAGAATTCGAAGGTTTTTCGACAAGAGTATAGTTATATATATATATATATATATATATATATATATATATATATATATATATATATATATATATATATATATATATATATATATATATATATATATATATATATATATATATATATATAATTTGAAGTGATACATATAAAGCACAGTGGAGTAAGTAATGGATAGCAGCTCAATTTGAGGAATCAGAGAGCCGAGTTCAAATTCAATTCGAATCCATTACATTCACTTAAGTGCTAATACCCTTGGGAAAGGTATGAATCCTCTTCTACCCCCCAGCTATGGGTAAATAGTAGGACAGATCGGGTTCTGTAGCCTTGGATGTCAACTGGTCTACCGCAGAAAGAAATGACAACCTACTGTGGGAAAAATTCTGCCTCGTCAGTCATGTATTGAAAAATACATGATTGCCTGAGCATGTATCACGCATGGCACATAACTCACTGAATACATATAATAATAATAATAATAATAATAATAATAATAATAATAATAATAATAATACCAAATCTGCTAATCAGAGTTTCGTGCTCTGTTGATTTTGGCATTGAACCTTCAGCTTATTTTATATCTTAGGCTTTTTAAAAAATAAGTTTTGTTGAAATAAATATTTTAAAATAAAATGTAGCATCCACTCAAATACAGGTCTCCACTAGAAATAATGTTTAATGTAATAAATATATGTCAGATTAAAATGGTTGATATAAAAAAATCCAATATAAGATGAAATTCGCAAAAAAAAGAAGAAAAAAGCAATTGGATATTTATTTTTTAATTATGTTGTTAACCTTTCGGTCTGTATGAGTCAATTGAAAAAATATGGACACAATATTAAACATATCAACCCTTCTATGTGCTGTGTCCATTTAGGATATTGGCAAACATGTCTCTTCACAACATCCTGTAGTTTGTAGCTCTTAGCAAAGTTTTTCATTTTGCTATCTCACCTAAACCCTGTTCTGCCAACCGTTTACATAAACTCTTTAATTAGGTCATGCACTGTTTTTATCTATCTTGCTTTCAGTATATTGGCTTACAACCATACCAAGTTGAAACACTGGTTCTTATTCGATCGCTGAAGTTAAGCAATGTTGAACCTAGTCAGCATGATGATGAGTGACTATTTCGGAATGCCAGGTGCTCTAAGCTTGAATCTGTAGGAGAAAGCAGGAGAGCATGACAAGGAATTATTTGTTACTTTTACTGATCTCACTAATTCTTTTGATACCAGTTCAAGGGATGATCTTTGGGTCGTTTACAGGAAGCTCAGTGTTCCTGAAAGGATGCTCAGTGCCATCATGTCTTTCTAGCAGTAGATGATGACCTCAGTTAGATCCAGTGGAGCGGTGTCCGACCAATTCAAAGTTGACTCAAACTGTAAATATTGCTTCTACCAAACCAAAAACCGTATTGAGATTCAGACAAGCCTGAATCTGCCAGAGATAATCTTGCCAACACACACAACGGATATCGCCCTTCTTTATAGTAACATTCACATTTAATGCTTCTGTGTTATAGAGAAGGATAATAGAAGCGTCTTTAAATTCGTGAGATCATTAAAGAAAAGAGATCACAAATTTTATGAAGTAGGAGATTGCTGTCACGTTTCTATATCTCTGCTGGAATGCCATTGTTACCAGAGGACTTAGTTATTTTATGGCCCTTTTTATCTCAGCAATGTAGCAGCTGATAAGCCTTCAAGAATGGGCCTCTATGGTATGTTGTTGACAAGATTCTCATCAAAATTCGATTTTCATGATTAGAATATTTAAGAAATGTTCTGCCCAGCATTTAATGATCTCTTTTTTCTTGTTTATTAGAAGGGTGTCATTGGAAGAAAAGATGGTAGTTGATCCATTTGACACAGGTCTAAAGACATCCCTTATTTTCTGATAGAACGATTTAAAATTGCACCATGCAATTCCTGCGCTTTCTCTCACCGCATGCTTGTTTCATTTTCCGTAGTTGAAATTGCTATTGGTTTCTGTTTTTCTTGAATTCATTGTGCTTTGGAACATTGTTCTTGTCTGACATCTATTGACAATGGCGCTTGTTCATTTTATCCAAAAGGGGAAGAATGCTTGGAGCCAATTGGAGTCAGTTTCCTCTTGACATAACCAAGCATTTCCTGGACTGACTTGTATACAGCATATTTGAAAACAGATCATGTTGATCCGATGTATGCACTGGCTGGGATATCTGCAAGCTTGCTGTCACAAAGGGTCAGAAAAGATTTTAAAATTAAGTTTGTTATTGTTTCTGTGTAACATGATATCTGGGAAAGGAAGAGTGTATTGGTTTCAGTTTCAAAAGTGAAGGCTATTAAAAGTTTAACGTTGTTAAGTTGCTTGAGAAGATCTGTTAAATTAGTATTTTGTCGATATATTAATAATGAGTCGTCTATCTATCTGAAATAGGAAGAGTTTGGAGGGAGAATGTTTTGAACAGGTCACTGCTAGAAACTCTAAAAATAGAGAAGCAACAACGCTACTGAGAGAAGATCCCATTGGTAAACCAGTTTTTGTCTGTAAATCTAAAGAAACAACTTTACAGACAATGATATTGGTTTTGACTTCAATGTCCATTTTTATATTTACATATGCTCTGTCCTTCTTACTGAGCACTCTAACCCATAAATATAGCATACCTATATAACTATATTTTATCATATACATGCACACACATGCACCCACAAAGCCACACACACACACATATATGATATTGCATCAATCAGCTAAGTGACAATTAATATATTAATCCTATATATTACCGTATCAGTTCAAAATTATACTTACTTCCCCACCAGAAAAATTAATACCACCACATAAATAATAATAAGCATTGTAAATTGTAGTTTCTACCATTTACATATGCGCAATCGCCAAAAACAAGTAAATAACCGGTTTTAAAATAATAACAGAACAGCATTAAAAAAAAATTGAAAAATAATAGCTATTTTACCTACCATAGTCTTACAGACTCCATCATAAAAAAAAAACGAAAGAAAACAGACAGATTGAAGATGTGTGAACGGGTGTGCATATGTATATACATGTATGCGAGAAATCATTATTCGTCGAACACAATAGACGAACACTGCAACTGACGAAAGATGTTTCGCTACACAATCCAACATTGAATACAGCGAGCAATTTTGTATGTATGTACGCAACGACACATGGATGTGCATATATGCCCAGTCCCATACTGTTCATATAGGTTTATGTTTGCGTGAGCTCTAGTGAGTGAGCGTGTGTGTATGTATGTCTGTGTACGTTAATGAGTGAACGTGTGCGTGTATGTATGTTTGTGTACGTACGAGTGGCATTCTGATGACGTTTTTTCCTCCCACTACCACAAAAACACCAATATGCGCAACCATATATAAATCCAAAATTTAAAAATTAATCGGTTTGTCTGACGATCGCAAATAGCAGGGTCGCAAACTCACACCAATCCAACTAAATATTAATCCTATATATATATATATATATATATATATATATATATATATATATATATATATACACACACACATAAACACACACACACACACACACACACACACACACACACACACACATATATATATATATATATATATTTATATTGTCATCCACAGGCAGACTGTTTCGCTGTATCACAGCTCATCATTGTGGCTAGACGTCCGGTTGCCTCTGGCTAGAATCGAAAACCGGCTGAATTCGCGTCAGTCGGAAATTTTACCTTGAAGCCGTTGGCGCACGACAGAGAAGAAGGTGAATTTAAGTGTATTTATTTTTAGATAAACAGAGTGACTGAGAGAACTCGATTCGATTTAACGAAGAGTCTTGCATTATTAGCCGTAATAGTCACTGTTTACAAACCCACACATCCTCCCCAGAGAACTCAACCGAAATAAATTTTTCAGGAAAGTGTAAAATTTTCTTTTAGAATATAAGCAAAAAAATAACACAAACGCACTATTTTACACACGCTTCCAGAATTTCCTTAATTTTTATCAGACTGGAAATGAAATTCATAATAATAGTAAATTTAAAGTACATGAAATCATATGATTGCATTCATTAATTAATGTGTTAATTTAAATTTAATACTTCATATTTAATGTTTAATTTATTTAATTTCTTAATTATGCATGGTCATAGAAATTAATGAAAAAACATTTATTAAAAATACCTAATTTTATACATTTATTTATTATGTAAACTATTCTAAAGAGGACGGATTATGCAACAATTTAGGATTAAATAACTAGCTGTCCTTTTTAGTATCAGCTAAATTGGAAATTTCTTTTCCTGGGAAAAGTTTGTTTGTATGATGTAATTAACATATACAGTACGTTTATTTATTATTTTCCTTTATTCTTTATACTGTGAATGTTTTAATTTTTATATAACATTGTTTAAACTTCCATAAATTTATTGAAAAGGGAAGAATTCACAAGTTTCTGTAAAATATAAGAAATTTGCATAGGAATAGTATTCTTCTTTTCTCACGTAATATGTTTCTTTAGCAGTGGATGGCTCTCAACAATTCTTGATTGTTGATAAAATCTAAAGAAGAATCTGCAATGTTATTGGTTCTGACCTGCCATCTCACCTTCAGTCACTTTCCACCATTGTATCATATCTTCCCTATACTTTTTCAATAAATATTTTCATGGTAGTTGCTCTGATGAGATTTCTTCTTTGACACCTAGAATATTATTTTTTAAGCATATTACTAGATTGAACGCTAGGTCTTATAATTTTGCAGTTGAAATCGCTAGATATTACCATAGTTGTATGCTAACTGTTTTTTTTCTTCCACTTCTTGCTTATAGAACTCTCTTTTGGGTTCTTGCTTTCCAGTGAAATTTGATCTTCAAAAATTTAAATTCAGTGTCGATCATTATCTTCTGCCTTTTTAATTCCTGTTCTTTTATTTTTCAATCTTCTTAATAAAAATTTTCTTTTTCTCATTTTCTTTCACACTCAGCAAACTCTTGCATCTTGGTGGATTTATTACCTTGCTTGGGATAAAGTGATTATCTTTAACCTTTGGAGCTATAAGAACTGTTTGTCCCCTTAATATTCCACCCAGTCACAGTTCTGCCACCCATGTATACAAACTCTTAGGCTATGTAGGTTACTCAATCTTTCCTCCCACCTCTCTTGCCTTCAGTATATCTTGTAAATTCTACAAAATCTCTTTCCTCAATAGGTACCCAAGAATTTTCAAGTGCCTCATTCTTTTCATTCCCATTTTACTTAAAACTTCCTTATTGGTCACATGTTCTGTCCATGATATTCTCAGCACTCACTATCTCTGTCACTTGAATGTTGAACAATTTCCTTACAGATGAAGCGGATACTTGAAGTGACAGAGATAGAGGAGGATTGATATTACATAGAAATTCAGTACTTTTTGTTACTAGTGAAATTTTCCTATTTCTTAAAACTTTTTTTTAGCTTTTGCTATTCCAGTGTGTCTATGCTTTCCCGTGTCTCGTTTTCCTTCTTATAACACTTCATAGTTAAATTTCTGTACTTGCATGATTTGTAGCTTATTTTTGGTTTGTTTCTTTTACTAATGACCATATATTCTATCTTCTTACATGAATACTAATGGCCATATATTCTATCTTTCTACATGACTACTAATGGCCATATATTCTATCTTCTTACATGAATACTAATGGCCATATATTCTATCTTTCTACATGACTACTAATGGCCATATATTCTATCTTCCTACATGACTACTAATGGCCATATATTCTATCTTTCTACATGACTACTAATGGCCATATATTCTATCTTTCTACATGACTACTAATGGCCATATATTCTATCTTCCTACATGACTACTAATGGCCATATATTCTATCTTCCTACATGACTACTAATGACCATATATTCTATCTTTCTACATGACTACTAATGGCCATATATTCTATCTTCTTACATGAATACTAATGGCCATATATTCTATCTTTCTACATGACTACTAATGGCCATATATTCTATCTTCCTACATGACTACTAATGGCCATATATTCTATCTTTCTACATGACTACTAATGGCCATATATTCTATCTTCCTACATGACTACTAATGGCCATATATTCTATCTTCCTACATGACTACTAATGGCCATATATTCTATCTTTCTACATGACTACTAATGGCCATATATTCTATCTTCCTACATGACTACTAATGGCCATATATTCTATCTTCCTACATGACTACTAATGACCATATATTCTATCTTCTTACATGAATACTAATGGCCATATATTCTATCTTTCTACATGACTACTAATGGCCATATATTCTATCTTCCTACATGACTACTAATGGCCATATATTCTATCTTTCTACATGACTACTAATGGCCATATATTCTATCTTCCTACATGACTACTAATGGCCATATATTCTATCTTTCTACATGACTACTAATGACCATATATTCTATCTTCTTACATGAATACTAATGGCCATATATTCTATCTTTCTACATGACTACTAATGGCCATATATTCTATCTTCCTACATGACTACTAATGGCCATATATTCTATCTTCCTACATGATAACTAATGGCCATATATTCAATCTTCCTACATGACTACTAATGGCCATATATTCTATCTTCCTACATGACTACTAATGGCCATATATTCTATCTTCCTACATGACTACTAATGGCCATATATTCAATCTTCCTACATGACTACTAATGGCCATATATTCTATCTTCCTACATGACTACTAATGGCCATATATTCAATCTTACATGATTATTAATGGCCATATATTCTATCCTTTCTTCCTACTTTAATTAGATACCCTGATTTTTTTGTAATTTAAAAAAAGCGTTGCTCTTTCTCCCAATTTTCCCTCAAGGCATTGTGGCCTCCAACTTGGGAAACCTTGAAATCGTCATGTAGAAGAGAGGGGGCCCCATATAAAAATCTCGGGGGTGGGTGCGAGACCCTAGCGACGGCTCTGCATGTATGCGTAGGACTCATTTAAACATGCACGGTTAAATTCTTCAAATTTCAATTCAAGCAAACTTACCCAAATGTTTATGTAGCAACCTACGAACACTGTTTTTGCAATAAAAAGAACAATATAATGTTAACATATTAATGCATTCATGTTTGAAAGATCAATTATACCTGTGATCTTCGTCTATTTAACGAAGAAGAAAGTTTAAAAAGTAACACTAGTAATTTGGTGTAACACTTTATTGTCTTTGTGATATCAAATATTAGTCTTGCCAGATCATTTCCAGGACGAAGAGGCCACGTTAAATATATATATCACACTCGAAAGATTTGAAACTAAACTTCTTATGAGAGTACAATAGATTTATACTACTTGTGATGACCCCAATCGATAGAATTGGCGCACAGTGACAATAAATACATGATGTGATGTTTTCAAATGAGTCTCCCGTTGAAGTCATGTCTGGATTGCTGGGAAAATAGAACATTTTGAGATCTATCTATCTATCTATCTATCTATCTATCTATCTATCTATCTATCTATCTATCTATCTATCTATCATGCAGTATTCTTTTCTATGTCCGCATTCTATAAAGTACTAGGTTGAAAACCTTTGATGAGGGTGAAAGTAGTCTCTCTGAGATTTGGTTACCAATCCTTTTAGTGTTGGTTTCACGATAAAAAAAGGCTTCAGATGGGAAGAAAATGTCATGACAGCTTAACCCGGTCATTATATTGCACGTGTCTGCCGAGAGGCGTGTACTGGCTGATATTGACTGTGGTCCGGAGATGAGGTTAAACTCCGCGATAATAACACATGAGGAATGTCGTTCGGAGTTTCCGTGGCAAGTCTTTTGCACCGTTACTTTTTTATCGACAGATCCAAAAAGTGTGGATGGTCCGACACAAGCCTTCACCACTTGAAGCAAATCATTGTCTTGGTTTTCTGACAACTACATCTAATTAGTTCCACACATATCCGGATACTGCGAAAAACTCTACGAAACATCAACTTCATCTTGGCACTTGGAATGTACGAACACTCCAGGACAAGTCCAGCACCAGAAAAAAGATCAGCTCTGGTCGCACTGGAGCTAAAGAAGTACAACATTGATATAGCTGCACTGAGAGGTAAACATCAGTCGACTTACATGAAACAAGAAAGCAAAATAAGACATCTAACAGTGTCCCTGCTGCACTTGGAAACAATTCATTCTCCTGTACTGTTTGTGGTTTTTCGGGCAATTTTCGAGCTGATCTCAAAAGTCATGCCCATCATAGGCATGCAGATAATTAGTTCGTGGTCGTCGGAACCTCATACGTCGAACTCGACGGGAGAATACATCATATATATATATATATATATATATATATATATATATATATATATATATATATATATATATATATATATATAAAGAAATATAGTCTTAAAGTGTGCTATATTTATGGGATAAAGTGTTCAATATCAGAGATAGAGCGTGTGTAAATATAAAAGTGAACATAGAAGTCAATACATAGAGGCGACAGTCTGTTTCATGCTAGATGCAGTTGCCTGATGATTGTATCTAGCATGAAACAGACTGTCGCCTCTAAGTGTTGACTTCTATGTTCACTTATATGTATATGTATATATATATATATATATATATATATATATATATATATATATATATATATATATATATATATATATACGATGCGAAGGTTCAGGACTAGAAGCTTCCAGTTTCACTAAAAGCTACTTCTATCATCCATTCCCTATCGCCATTTGGCTTTGCAAGATTTGGTTAAAGGTGAAACAAAACGAAAGTAGAAGAAAGTTCTGATGAATTTCCTTAGGGTGGATATTAACTGGCCAAGAAGTGACCTACACACTTGATTTCATAACCTACGTCTGTGGTACACATGGAATGAGACATGCAGAATGACTTCGTTATAATTTCAAGTGGGGCTTTCGGCAGCATGTCCTTCATGCGTAGCCCTCTTCATACGCTGGTTCAACCTTTGAGATCTGCTGTAATCATTATCAGCTTGTTACGCCATTGGGGTCTTTGGGGGTTGGTCGCGCTTAGTCTGGGACCTCGTCTTCGACCTTGCCACCAAAGTGGCCCTACTAGGAGTTTAGAACACACAACAGCATCGCTCTCAGAATCATTAGCTTGAGATTAAAACTAAAAACAAAACCTTCAAGAAAGATTTTTCATTTTTAGAATATGTATTTTGAACCTTAGGTGTCGCTTTTCTATGGAGGTACCTACATATATTAATAACAATACTTCAGCCTCTCATTCTCGATGATACATTATTATGATCATAAAATTACAAATATAAACGTCCGTTGTATGATGACTGGCGTACATTTTACAGGGACAGGGGAGCTCGCTACACACAAAAAAGTTGCTTTTTAAACATAGTTTTGATATTGTATTTTTACATTAGTATACAACTTTGAAGCAATTTAGTTTTAATGACAGTTGTTTTCTTTTTTTTTTTTTTATTAGTCATCTTTGATTTTTTTAATCATTTTATCCCAAGCAAGGCGGGGTAAGTCACTAGTACGCAGGGTGTTACAGAGAGAGAGAGAGAGAGAGAAAGTGAGAGAAAATAGTTGGTTATAGGGGGATTAAGGAAAGGATAAATGACGAACGAAGTTAAAGTCAACAGAAGATGTTCGTCTTCAATTCAGTTAAAAATGTGAGGCTAAGAAGGCGCCGTGAGACGCTCTTCTGGAGTCCTTCATCAGCCATGCTGATGGCAGACAGGGAAGATTTTCCATGGTGGTTAAATGAAAACAGTTTAGTTTTGGAGGCATTAAACTTACAAGCCATTTCCTGTCCAGGCAACCACTGATTGGTGGTCCTTTTCAAGAGCAGCTGCCAGATTAATTTTGTCGGCTCTGACGTATATGTTATTGAGACAAGAGTAAATGGTAGAGTTATCTGCATAAATGCTTTTTAGGTAACTGATGACATCAGAAAGATCATCAATGAAGATCAGAACTAGCGTAGGACCCAGTATAGAGCCTTGGGGGACACCAACGTTCGTGTGAAAGGATCTGGAAGCGAACCCGTTCAGGACGACCATCATTTCACGATTTAATAGGAATGATTGGATTAAATCAAACAATCGTCCTGTAATGCCATAGTCCTGAAACTTGCGTAGAAGACCAGCATGACAAACCCTGTCAAATGCCTTTGAGATATCTAAAGCCGCATCAGAAGCTTCGCCGTTATTATCAAGAGCTTGATATACATATTCAGTGATGGCCGTAAGCACATCAGCGGTGGACCGGGCAAAACGGAATCCATATTGTTTGTCAGAGAGTAGGTCGTGAGAGGTAAGATGCTTAACCACTTCAGCATTGATTAAAGCCACGAATACTTCGCCGAAAAGCAGGATGGAGACTAATAGGTTTGGATGCAGCTGGGTTCCCTTCCCAAATCGAACCCGTAGACCTCGACCGTGGTGATGGAAAGCGGCCGGATGGCATTACCATCTTCCCTTTTAAAATGGGTAAGTCGTTGATTTGGGATGCGACCTGTGCGGATACATTTTCGGCCGGTAATTTTATCAGGTCCGCGGTTTAGCCGGGGTCCGTCGCTCGAGACGCAGAGATGAAAAAAATAGTTAAATATTCTTCTCTTGCTGATAGATTTTTTTTTTTACTCCTGTGGCAGTGGAGACTTCAGGGGTTATTGGCCCTCGTTCGATGGCGTTCCTTCGGAGGATTGGCGCGATTGCGTCTCGATTAAGAAACGAGCCTCGCGAAACGGAGTGGCTCTTGCAGCGTGTCTCACTGGCGACGGTTCGAGGTAATGCTTTCTCCATCATAGCGGCTGGCAGAGGATAAAAAAAAATTGTTTATAGTTACGTTGTTCTGGAATTGTCATCATTGGTCGACTGAACTTGCTTTGTTTCAATGACTTTTGTTTTGTTATTATCAGTTACTTTATCAGAAACTGAAATGTATTTTCATTAGAGAGTTACTCTTAGTAACATAGAGCCACGGAGTAAATAAAATAAAATTTCATTTATGTTATTTTATTTCTTAAATAGTAAATAAAATATTTTTCAACGATTAAAGAAACAAATATATTCTAAAAAAAAAAATTTAGGGCGATAGATGGGTCAGAAAGTTCTCCAGAATTGTTAAAAACAATAACTACAGAGGAGGACTTACAATAAGCTGGGAAGAAGGAAGCAGAATGGTAATAGTTGTAGAGTATGGAGAGAAATGGGGCCAATTCGGGAGCACATTTCGGGAGCAAATTTCTTTAGGACGACGGCTGGTATCCCTTCACCTCCACTTGCCTCATGGGAGTTTAATTTATAAATGATGTCCGAGACCAGTGACGGGGTTATGTTCACATCACTCAGTATAGCCTCAGTTCTAGTGATGATTTCAGGCGTGGGTACTCCAGATATGTCAAATGTTGAGTTGGAAGAGAATTTCCTGGCAAAGCATTCTACTTTGTCTGCTTAAACGTCAGGACTTCGAATTGATTGAATAGAGGAGAGATTGAGGATTTGCTGCTGTTCAGCACGCTCTTGCAGATCCACTAGTCATCTCTGGAAACAAACTTGCGAGATGCTATATGTTGTTTCATTCTATCAGCAAACAGTAACTTCGCTTCATTGAGGACACGCTTGCACTCATTACAAGCAAAGACAAAGAGACGCGTCTGTTGCAATCAAACGTTTCACACTGGTACAGTAAAGTGATTCCGGTGGGCTATATCGGTCAATTATGCAGATGAGAACCAAGGAGATCAATGCGGTTTAGGGTTAGGGTTGAGTTAAGTAGAGAGAGACGGAGACACATGTACGAATGATCTGGAGATTCAAGGGAGAGTTCCCTAGCCAGCGGGAGATGTCCGCGTACATAATCACCCAGACTATGCATGTGGACTTTAGTCTTTCCTAAGGAGAGGAAGATAGCCAGGAATCGAGAAATTAGAGGCGGGGTTTGAAGAGTTAAAATTAGTTTTGCAGAGAGCTAAGATGTCCGGAGAGTTTTCGAAGAGCAACAAATCCAGACTGAAGAAGTTTGTATGAATACCATAAATGTTGGGGAAAGAAAGGTTAAAGGGTTTACGTGTTTTTGCTGAACTGGTTTAAGTTTATATATTTGGTTGTTTATAGTCAGGATGTGTTATATTGGTAAAGGAAAGGCCTAGGGTAATAATAGCGGTTAGACATCTAATATAACATGTGCAGGAAGGGAACTGGCGCAGACTGTAACATAGTGTGGTCACAGAGTTAGTGTGTAAATTACTCCTTGGAGTGGCTTGTAACATCTATTTATCATCTCTCAGTTGCGTCTGTGTTTGGGCAGAGTGCAATCATAGGCGACTCCGTCAAAAGACAGAGTCGCAAACTGAGAAAAATTATACTGAGAGGTGCCCAGCCCTGTGGAATAGCTGCCCGAGGTCGCACCCTCTAATTGTACCAGAGAAAGGGATCGGTGCTCGCACCGAGGCCAGCGCAACCGACAGTTGCAGGGGCTGCGGGCAATTTTTGTTTCTTACTCGGATGTACGCGCTCGGGTACCCCACCTTAAAAAATGACCTTGTGTCACAACTCGTCCTAGTGTGGTCTCAGGGTTGCTCACCGGAGATGCTTGCAAGGACACCCTTCCATGCGCGACATGGCACTGCAAGAACCCCGATATTATGCAACTGTTGATAAAAGCAGCTTCTCAAGACGCTATGCAAGAGTTCGGACTCCTAACTACCACCCCGAAACAGCAACCAGAAAATTACCAACCCGGTACCCACAGTTTGAAAAGACGTTACCATCATCCACGCACATCAAAAAAAAAAAAAAAAAATTCATGACAGCATCACTATTAAGGAAAGAAACCGGGAACTCCTTCCTACACAGGAAACAAGATATAAGCCTCTACTCCTGTTCAAGAGAAGTGGGTTGAGTATGGACCAGCCAAAAGGGGAGCCCATCTACTCCTAAACACATTCATCGCTCTCATTGTGAAAATCGCGTTGATTTAATTTTAACCAAAATGTTTTGCACCTTTGACTTTCCTTAGATTATATATATTTACATTGTTGCATCTTTTACTTTCTTTTGTTCTTTCGTTGTCTATTTAAAAAGATAACAAATTAAGATGAATGAAATTGAAAGATATTTGATAAAAAGTAATAAGTTCTTAATTTATTCCTTTTTATCCATTTTCCTTATCTTTTCCACCATTCTTTCTTTCCTCCGTCCTTCCTTTTTCTTTCTTTCTTAAATTATTTCTTATTAACCGTTTATCTTCTTTCCAACTTTTCTTTTTTCCATCATTTTTCTTCTTTCTTTCATAAATTATTCCTTTTTATCCGTTTTTCTTCTTTTTTCCATCTTTCTTTCTTTGTTCAATCTATCTTAAATTATTCCTTTTTATCACTTCGTTTTTATTGAAATTTCTTCTTGTCTTCTTCATCTTTCTTTCCTTCTTTTTTCTATCATATTTTTCTTCCTTTTTATTTTTATATATTTTCCTTCTTTTTTCTATCTTTCGTTTAATCTTTCCTTCTTAAATTATTCCTTTTTACGAATATTTTTATTTCTTTTTGCAATTCTTCCTTTTAGTTTCCACCTTTGTTTGCTTCTTTCTTTTTTCTTAAATTATTCTTTTTTTATGAATCTTCCTTTTATTCATCATTATTTCTTTTTCTGTTTTGCCTGTCTTTAATTTCTTCAATCTTTATTAATTCGCCATTCTTTGTTCCCACATTTTCTTTCTTTCTTTCTTTTTTCTTTCTTTCTTTCTTTCTTTCTTTCTTTCTTTCTTTCTTTCTTTCTTTCGTTTTTCTGTTTTTCTGTTTTTCTGTTTTTCTTTCTTCTATTTTATTTATTTTTATCTTATGTTTGTTTATTTGTTTATTTCCTGATTCCATTATTAATCCTCCTCCTTGTCATCTTCCTTTTTTCTTGAATTATTCCTTTTTATAAATATTCTTTCTTTCTTTCTTTTTCTTTCTTTCTTTCTTTCTTTCTTTCTTTCTTTCTTTCTTTCTTTCTTTCTTGCTTACTTTCTTGCTTGCTTGCTTTCTTGCATACTTTCTTGCTTTCTTTCTCTCTTGCTTTCTTTCTTCCTTTCTTCCTTTCTTGCATTCTTTAGTCTTTCTTTCTTTCTTTCTTTCTTTTTGCTTATTTCTTTCTTTCTTTCTCTCTTGCTTTCTTGCTTACTTTCTTGCTTTCTTTCTTGCTTTCTTGTTTTCTTTCTTTCTTTCTTACTTTCTTGCTTACTTACTTTCTTTCTTTCTTTTTTTCTTTCTTTCTTTCTTTTTTTGTCGAAATTTATTCCTGTTTATCTGTCTTTCTTTCTCCAATTTAATTTTTTCATTTTTTTCGTCTAATTTTTATCAATCTCCTTTTCTTGTTCGTTTGTTTTTGCTTTCTTTCTCTTTATTCATCTAAATTTATTCCATTTTAAAATTTTCTTTTCTACTTAAATGATTACATCTTATTTTTTTTCTAATTGTTTGTTTTTGTTTTAATATATTTTTAATTTCTTTCCAGCTCATTTGAAACGTTTCTTAGTAAATTTCATAATTATATAAATCTGTGAAATAACACGCATTCAAGAACGCACACACACACACACACACACGCACGTACACGTACACATACGACTACGTGTACAAATATACATAAACTTTCTTAACTATATATCTGTGTATGTGTGTGTGTGTGTGTAAATTGCAAAAATCCTGAACTATATATTGCGACTGTATTATTATAATATTTCATGAATTTCATTATTTATAAGTAGACAGTAATTACAACTATAACGAAATTATAAGTTTCAGTTACTATTACTTTTCAAGGTCACATGGTCGCTAAACTGATGATTGGTGACGGATCAAAATTCAGGAATAGACAGAAACACTTGGATTTGTTTTCATTGACACTTGCGATACTTTACATACGATGTGCAATTAAAGTATACATGTAGGTCTATGAATTGGCAGTAAATCAAAGTAGGATAAATCTCATTGCATTATTAGTGCAATTATTATCTTTGCATCCCATAATTGACGAAGCAGGTTCACTAGTATGTTGATATACTGACAAAAACTT
This sequence comes from Acanthosepion esculentum, assembly GCA_964036315.1. Classification (NCBI taxonomy): domain Eukaryota; kingdom Metazoa; phylum Mollusca; class Cephalopoda; order Sepiida; family Sepiidae; genus Acanthosepion; species Acanthosepion esculentum. The sequence continues at coordinate 21,060,812 of OZ038520.1, read as the reverse complement.
TTGAATGATCAGTCAGTTATGTGCCATGCATTCTGCGGTAGGCCAGTTACCATCCAAGGCTATAGAAACCGGTCTGCCCTGCTATTTACCCATAGCTGGCGGCGGGGGGAGAATAAGATTCGTACCTTTCCCAAGGGTATTAGCACGTAAGTAAATATAATGAATTTGACTGCATATATTTAATTCCATCAATAGAAATGTGTTTTAAAAAATGCACTCCAATATACGACCCCTATGGAGAAAGACACCTTATTTAAGGGGGCGTCATTTCAGTCAGTCAGTTACGTGCCATGCATGATATGCGCTTAGGCGATAATGTATCTTTCGAGACAGATTTTTTTCCCGCAGTAGGTTGCCTTTTCTTTCTGCGATAGACCAGTTACCATCCAAAGCTAAAGAACCTGGTCTGTTCTTCTATTTACGCATAGTTGGGGGAAGGGAAGAAGAGGATTCATACCTTTCCCAAGGATATTAGCACGTAAGTATGTAATGGATTCAACTGGAATTCAAACTCGGATCTCCGATTCCTCAATCCGAGCTGCTATCCATTACTCCACTGTGCCTCCTCGTTGAATGATAGATATCAGGAAACGTGTTTAATCTCAGAAGGTTCAACCCCAAATCCAAGAATTTTGAGTGTCTAATCCGGGATCTGCTGGATATTGATAATGCATATTTCTCAGGGCACTCGGAGGAAGATTTGCAACACATAATGGATCGCTTCCCTGCCGCTTGTAATGCATTTCGACTGAGAATTAGCCCGAGAAAACAAAATTGATATTCATTCCTCTACCTGGGGTGCCCTGCAAAGAGCTAACAATATTTGTGAAAATACCAGGTTGAAGGTTGTTGGCATTTTGCCTTATCTTGGAAGTACTATGGCAAAAGGGCGGTGTCCTAGATGATGAGACTTTTGCACATATTCCTGCATTTGGTAAATTGGAAAGTAGATTTCGGTCAGATAGAGGTATTACCAACAAACCTGGTGTGTATACATGTGTCTTAACGTCCTTGCTTTACTCTTCTAAAACATGCATAGTATAACGGAAGTACATAAATAGCCTGTGCGATTCCACCAAAAATCCCTGAGGCGTATCCTTAATATGAACTAGCAGTCTTTGATTCCAGACATTGCTATCCTACAAAAAACTGAATCCAGCAGCACTGAAAAAATAATAACTCTAAACAAGATGCGATGAGTAGAACACGTTGTGAGAAGTGGGGTATAACAGGATTCCCGAACAACTTTTTTGCGGGGAACTGAAGACAGTAAAACGTTCACAACACAAGCCTCGAAAGAAGTTTAAAGATAATTTGAAGAATAATATGAATGCACTTCACGTAGATGTGCAGCAATTGGAAGAATTTGGTTTCAATCGTACAGAGTAGAAGCATTTTATTTCGGAGGGATGCCACGCCTTTTAGGATTAATATCACAGGTATGCTTAGATGAAGCGTGGTCTCCGAAGAGGTACTCACTCTGATTTACCCCCTAATATGCATTTTAGGAAATGTGGTGAATGTTATCCCATGCTTTTTTCGATGGAAGGTTATATAAACTATCTGTAAGGTCATCAAAACCAGATGAAAGGCAACCTGCTACATCTTCCTGTCGACAATACTTGTTTATTTTTTTTTGTTTGTTTTTTTTTTTGCAATAAAGTTTGCAGATCATCATCTGGGTTGAGGCAGCACAAGGTGATACACAGGAGAGCTATAGGACAAGCAAATCCAATCAACTTAATCAAGGATACGGTTAATTTGTCATATATGCCTGATACGTATGAAATCGGATTCTGGTCTCAAGGGTCATCTTATAGGCCGTGGACGCCAAAGCAAGACGGAAGATATTACAAGTGATGCGAGTCGTGGGGGAGGCTACTATCATCTGAGTAAGATGTGGCAAACACCATCTACGTATGTATTTATGTATGCATATATGATATGTATATTAGTTGATTACTCATACACGTTGCCACAACGGCAACCCAATCTATCGCTATGATGCAACATATTAGATCCTGATACGAGTGCAGTAAGCGATACACATATATATGGCTTAAAATCAGACACTCTAACAAACACTATTCAGTTGATATGTCTTATTACCAATTTCATAAAAAATACAATATAATTTAAAACAAACCCCTGTCTCCTTATAGGAATTGAATCTACATTCCCATTTTCTATCAATTAAACTACTTTTAAGCTTTGTTTGTTTTACTTTTAAGACACGGAAAGCCATTACAGAAAATCAAGGTACCATTCCCATCAATGCCAATTTGTTATTTATACCTTTCGAAATGTATGTTTGGTAACTTTTTTTTTCTGCAGCCAACAGGTAAATAAGACAATTTTTAAGTAACTAGTGGAATATTTAAAATTCTGACATTATCTCTTTTTAAGAGTCTGTCTATATTTCTGAGATGAGGTATTATGTACAGTATTTACATTAGTCGGACTATTTTCCTCATCTTTGTCGCCATATTTGTCACAATAATATTTCTCTTTAGTGTGTAGACATATTTTTTTTTGTTTTACCATAGAAGACGTAACGTATAAGTCATTGCAAATATTTAAAGACAGAATATATTTCAGCTGTAATACAGCTTCTTTCAAGATGCTGCTTTGTGGAAAACACTTTACAGCATGCTTCTCATACCACTACAAGATTAAGGTCTTCAAATCAAGTGTCAACCCTTATCTATCCTACATATCCTCAAAATCCGCACTTCTCACTCCCCCACTTTCTTACGTCTATAAAATATCCTTATTTTGCAACCCCATTTCATCTGGGTCATATATTGGATAAACATAGTTTTTAAAAAGTAGACAGTTTGTTTTTAATACATGACAGGAAATTTAAAACAGTTACATATATTTTCAGCAGTTTTATTAATTAAATGAAGTTTTTTTTTCTGGGAATGAATGCATATACATTTCTTGTTTTAAGAATTGCTATTCAATAATTTTAAATCTAATGCAAAACAAATTCTTAATGCGACAAAGAACACCACGTTATTTTTCTTAGACTACAGGACATTTTACGAAAGACGTTATAAATAACACAAAATACCTTTTATAATAGCTATTTCTTTGTCTCACAATGAAAAATCAATTTGTAATGCATTTCAACTGCGAATATGTTTTCAATGGAAAATCGATTGCTATGTATTTTCAATGTAAAATCTTTTACTATTTCTATAATAAATAATTAGCAATTCGTTTCTCTTGCAAATTGTTGCATATCGCATTTCCAAAGCATTCTACAGTGGATGTCTTTCTGTGAAAAGATATTGAACAACTTTATTATAAAATAATTTGTGATACATTTCCGACAGTGAAGCTGTTACCGAGACCTCTTGATTTAAAAGTCATAAGGTTCGTAACACAGAAAATAAAATCTGCGAGCAGAGATCAGATTCTGGCTTTGTCTGTTGCGCTTACTTCACACGAATGCGCTTCTTATCCTAACTATAGGTTAAACAGTGGAGTAGATTGATCTCTCCAGCCTTAAAGGATAGCCAGAGTTGGGAAAAGAAATTTCTGATTTCAGACTGTAGAGAAGCTAAACGAGAAACTATTCCACTATCTTTCCCAAGAAACAAGGACATTACATAGATAATAACGAAATGGAATCTGTGTAGGACCATGAATGTTTTCACCATCGAGCAAAATGAGATCTGAAGCACTGACATTTTTACATTTACTCCTATACTAAAATTACCTTGATAATATGAGTTAGTTGATTTACTTACCAGAAGAAATCAACTTGCCATTTTATTAAATGTCGTTTCTACCACGATCAATACTCGTTTTAGTAAGGGTCATTTTTACCACAATCAATGTATAGTTTTATTAAGGGTCGTTTTTACCACAATCAATGTATAGTTTTATTAAGGGTCGTTTTTACCACGATCAGTGTATCGTTTTATTAAGGGTCATTTTTACCATGATCAGTGTATCGTTTTATTAAGGGTCGTTTTTACCACAATCAATGTATAGTTTTATTATGGGTCGTTTTTACCACGATCAGTGTATCGTTTTATTAAGGGTCATTTTTACCATGATCAGTGTATCGTTTTATTAAGGGTCGTTTTTACCACAATCAATGTATAGTTTTATTAAGGGTCGTTTTTACCACGATCAGTGTATCGTTTTATTAAGGGTCGTTTTTACCACGATCAGTAGATCGTTTTAGTAAGGGTCGTTTTTACCACGATCAGTGTATCTTTTTATTAATGGTCGTTTTTACCATGATCAGTGTATCGTTTTATTAATGGTCGTTTTTACCACGATCAGTGTATCGTTTTATTAAGGGTCGTTTTTACCATGATCAGTATATCGTTTTAGTAAGGGTCGTTTTTACCACGATCAGGGTATCGTTTTATTAAGGGTCGTTTTTACCACAATCAATGTATAGTTTTATTAAGGGTCGTTCTTACCACGATCAGTGTATCGTTTTAGTAAGGGTCGTTTTTACCACAATCAATGTATAGTTTTATTAAGGGTCGTTTTTACCACGATCAGGGTATCGTTTTATTAAGGGTCGTTTTTACCACGGTCAGTATATCGTTTTATTAAGGGTCGTTTTTACCACGATCAGTATATCGTTTTAGTAAGGGTCGTTTTTACCACGATCAGTGTATCTTTTTATTAAGGGTCATTTTTACCATGATCAGT
>OZ038520.1:21046129-21048629 GCA_964036315.1 Acanthosepion esculentum | reverse complement strand
ATACACATAGTGAACTTCTGATTGTATAATGCAAAGTATGACCATGTATTGATCTGATGTCTTAATAATTCACAGTTCAAGATTGTTCATGTATCCAAACAGATTAATTTGTGTAGTTTGAAAAATGTCACTTATGTAGAAATAAATGTTAGTTTGTGTGCGTGATTAAAATAGGAAATAAATGTCTTAAGTCTTCAGGAGTTGTTCACCTTTGACTGGTTTGAATTTATCTGGTTGCTGATTACAATTTCTATTTTGGTAGTGTATATTATCACTTTTCTTAGAAATTTGTAGATAGAGTTTGAGAGAGAAATGATGATTACTGAGTCAGCAAGTTGGCGCGCGAAAGATTCTTTAAGTCAGTGTAATGACACGCGTGGATTCGTTTAGCATCTCTCGGAGGTTGTGTGGCTGACTGCGTGAACTGGATCGAACGATCCTATTTATTTCTTGAGTCTAAAATCGGCTCCAGAGGGTTGAGCGGGAAATTAGATTTTAGACAATTGCTACACATTTTGTGTTATCTCAACCAATGAAAAGTCGAGATTTAAAACGTGAAGTGCTGATTGGCTAAAACTGGTTTGGTAGAAGAGTGTATTTTAATTCAGGGGTGAGTAGTAAATATGGATGATTCCATCAATTGTTTGTCCTGAAATCATTATTCCTTTGATCTTTTCTTTCCCCACAGTCTGAAGCTAAGTTTTCTACATTAATTGTTTTTATTTACATTATAAGATATTAATTGTTAATTGTTTTTATTTACATCATAAGATATTATTAAACTGACTCCAACACATTCGAAGAGACAGATTGGGGGACATTTCAGCTTGATTACATATATTTTTATTCATGAATACTATATATTTACATGTTGTTATGGTCCAGGTTAGGATCAAGGAACAACAACACGAACACAAGAGTAGAAATAACGAAGATATATTACACGGAATATTTATACAAGATGTGGAAGGTGTTAGTATGACTGTCAGTCTGGTTTGGAGTGAACTATTATCGGCTCGACTCGATTCCTCTCTCTCTCTCTCTCTCTCTCTCTCTCTCTCTCTCTCTCTCTTGAGAGGCGTAGTATACATAGTGTTAGGAAGAGTTCATTCTGTAGTTATAGGTAAGGACCCATAACACATGTATTCAGCATATATATATATTTTGGGTCTTAGATATAAAGGATCATAGGTGTGAGTTTCTGTTTTTGTTTGTCTTAGACTATTTTTGTGGTTTTGTAAAGTAATTTATACTGAATCGTTGATATAGTTCTAATATTAAAACGTGAAGTGCTGACTAGCTAAAACTGGTTTGGTAGAAGAATGTATTTTAATTCAGGGGTGAGTAGTAAATATGGATGATTCCATTAATTGTTTGTCCTGAAATCATTGATCCTTTGATCTTTTCTTTCCTCGCAGTCTGAAGCTAAGGTTTCTACATTAATTATTTTTATTTACATTATAAGATATTATTAAACTGACTCCAACACATTCGAAGAGACAGATTTGAGGACATTTCAGCTTGATTACATGTATTTTTATTCATGAATACTATATATTTACATGTATTCTGCATATACATATATTTTGGGTCTTAGATATAAAGGATCATAGGTATGAGTTTCTGTTTTTGTTTGTCTTAGACTATTTTTGTGGTTTTGTAAAGTAATTTATACTGAATCGTTGATATAGTTCTAATATTAAATTACAACTTATATATAATGTAATATCAAGTTATATGTACGCTAGACATTTTAATAATAAAGACACATAAGAAAAAAATTTATAGGGAATAAATATTTTGATTTACAAACATGAAAATCTAATCTATATTGCTGAAATTGCGATATTTATTCATATAGTCATTCGAAACTAAGATCTGAAAGGGATTCTTATTGCACGTTATAAAAAGAACGTATAAAATATTAAGAGTTTAACTTAAAATCAATTAAATTTGAAATGAATGCACAGAAAGGGAAACGAAAAATAACCTTAGTAAGCGAAACTCCATTCGATGATAACCAAGTGCTTCAAATAGTTGACTATGTAGATTGTAGAACTCAGTCAGCTTAGTAAATACTGCTAACTCCAATTCGTTAATCATAATACTAATAAGACGTAATAATCTTATGTAATCTATGTTATTAGTATTATTGCTTATATTTCATGGCTAAAACATTGTTCATTATTAATTTTTGACTAGTATTTTATCTTATTTCTGTTGCTTATTTATACATATTAGTAATAACGTCTAATACTATTTGATTGCGTGAATTTTTTACATGAAACATTGACATGGTCATTAACCAATGTGTTGGTGGAGCTGCGCGTGAAATGAAAAAAAGCAAGCCGAGTTCAAATTCCGATCGAAGCTATTCCGTTTTTCACATACCCTTTGAAAAAGTATGCATTCCGCTTTTTTTAAATTTTTACTAACTATAGATACAGTGAGGCAAAGAGCCGAGTTCAAATTCCGAGCTGGTCTGTTACGTTTATTTTAG
>OZ038520.1:21021129-21041129 GCA_964036315.1 Acanthosepion esculentum | reverse complement strand
AGCATTCATTTAAGCTGAATATATATATATATATATATATATATATATATATATATATATATATATATATATGAATGGATTTTTCTTATTAATCCGACTGAATTTTACCATTTTAACCATTATTTTTTGTGGAGACTCGTATTTTAAGTTAGGAGCTCCGTTTATTTATTAAACAATATATTCATTCATTTTCGTCTACTGACCTGAATGTTCGAGAAATCCAATAAATTGGGCAAATTATTTGATAGAATTTATCGAGCATTCAGGACGATAGACAAAAGTATAAAAAAAAAAGTATCGACTAAAAATAAATTATAATGATTAAAAAACATCTGTCGGATTTATAACAAATCCATGACTTTTTTTATGGACACACACACACACACACACACACACACACACACACACACACACACACACACATATATATATATATATATATTAATACATGTCTCATTAAATAATATAGATAAGCGTTGTCTATATATTTTATGTAAGTTTTTTTCATATAGTCTGATAATCTTAATAACATTATCATTAAATAATGAAAGAAAATCACAATATATATATATATGTATATACACCACACATGAAACAATCGAGTGGCTTACTCCAAAAAGTAGTTAACATAAATACGACTAACATATCCATGTCGAGTTTTAGACACCAAATCATTATATACCAATATACCCACCGCGAAATGCCTTAATATATTAAAAAATCAACTAAAAAAATCCGACGAAAAGCTTCTCCAACTGGTCCACAAAATTATTAACTGCTAGTTTTCTTTCAATAACATTTTCTACAAAAAATAAAAAAATATAAAAATAAAGGTTTACCCAATGGGGTCACCAATCAGTGGCGTTCTTGCTTGCCTCTTTCTAGAATTCTTAGAATCCAACCCATTTAAACATATCTTACCTAACACCTGTACTTACCTGAGATACATAGATGACGTCCTTTTACTTTATCCTCAAGATACAAACCTATTAAACATAATAACAAAACTGAATAAGGTTGAATTCGCACAGGAACTTGAAACAAACAACTGTCTACCTTTCCTCGAGATCATATTAATACGCAACAATGATAAATTAGATTTCAAAGTTTACCAAAAATCTACGAACAAAAATAACCTAATCATTTTCTATTCTTACCAGAACCAGAGAATAAAATCTGGATTAATCATAGAATTTTACTTCAGAGTACTTAGAATATGTAGCCTTGTATGCCTAAATGAAGAAGAAAGATATATTTAGAAAACATTCAAACTCCACGACACACACCATTTCATTCCCAACGCTTAAAAACGAGCTCACAAAATCCATGCAAAAAAAAACAAAAAAACAAACGACCCCCCCCCCAAAAAAAACAACAAAAAACAAAAACAAAAATCAAAATACAGAAACAGCAGATATTCTCCCAAATTACACAAAATTCATAATATTGCCCTTCAACACCTTTTCGACTAAACTCGCAAAGGAATTAGCCTCTTCTATGGCTCGGATTGTTATAGCCACTTCAAGAAGATCGTGATATAAGCAAGAAGAAGAATAAATCAAACACCATTACAAATGACGGAATTTATCAGATAAAATGTCTACAGTGCAAAAACGTTTACGTCGGAGAGACATCACATCTAAAAATCCGGATGTATGAATAGAAGAGAGACTTGCGTTTAAACAGGCATTCTAACTTTCTTGTCTTATATCTAAACGAAGTGAGACGTAACTTTGATTTCACAGAAGCTAGCCTAATTAAAATTAAGCCTATTATTTGAAAATATATTCATAGCATTACTATCAATTATAAACATTCATTTAAAACATTAGATCATATCACCATTTTCCTACAAATTCATTATTCATGAATAATAAAGATTTTATAATTTCTTTTTTTTCAAAATTACGCATACTAAATCTAACCAAAACTAGAGTATTACTAAATCTTACTACGTTTCACCAACCTACAGAGTTAATGACCACTTTCTCCCCACGCACATAGACATACACGAGAATATAAAAATCCAACCCAATACAAAATTATTTTGTAACATACCGATAGAATTCACAAACAAAATACGAGGGTACACATCTGTAGACTTCCCTCACATGCACACTTATACACTTATATGAATTAACATTACCGTCTTACATACGGCTACACATACAAGCGTTTCTTTACTTACACACTCATACAATATCACACACACTTACAATATCACACACTTTAAGGTCCTAAATATTCCTCACACATATTTATATATTATCTATTGCATTTATACATGTGACACGTGTCTGACCAATGAGAACTACCAAAAATCATAACATTCGAATACTCTGTCTCTTTGTTTTTTCATTTCTATTCTCGATCTTTGACGAAGCCTTAATAATGGTGAAATAAGTTAGACTGAGTTTCCTATTTTGTTCTCTATTTCAATTTATCATATATATAAATGTCCTTCGGTTTTAGTTCCCCTACCCCATCTCCCCCACCACTTTTTCTTTTCCTCTCCCTCTCTCATCTTCTGAGCTTTAAGATTATATCGTCTATTGTGTGTAGCGTGTATGTCACCACAAAATGTATACTCTTTTCCGGTGTATCTTTAATGTATTAGACATTTAAAAATATTCATATTTCTCTCACTTAAACCGTCTTTGACTCCTCTCTTTAAAACTTCTCTCTATTAAATTTTAATCCTCTCTTCATCTTTAGACCTTCCTGTCTTTCTTTTGTCTGTTACCCCTCCCTATAGCTTTCTTTTACTCTAGCAATCGTCCCACGCTCCCATACATACACTCTCACTAAATTTTATTTTTATTCCCGGAGTTGTTTTTTCTGTTTTCTTTTTGAATTTGTAGGTCTGATGAATTGGATCGTATTTACGATTCCAATGGAATAAATTATGACCATGGAATATTAGTGTTTAAGCCTTTTTATTATATCCTTACTCTGTCCTGGACATTGAGTTCTACCTGGATTCTATCCTCTTGGAATTATTTTTTATACACATATGTATGTGTATGTATGTGTATATATTTTAGATATATGATTGCATATGTATGTGTATATTTACCACTAATATTATCTATCTATCTATCTATCTATCTATCTATCTATCTATCTATCTATCTATCTATCTATCTATCTATATATATATATATATATATATATATATATATATATATATAGGTACATTCGTTTTCAAGGATTGTGTTTTGTGTATTTACACATTACTGATTTTTAATTTAGGCGTTTTCACGTCTGATGAAACCAATTTCAAGTTATTCAAGGTGACGTCTTAGAAACGGTACAAATGATTTTTTTACGTTTATTTATTAATTTTTTTAAAAAACTCACTTCAATATCAGAAAGACACCTTATTTAATCTTGGGTGTTTTTCTTGTTATTACAAATACATTCTCAATTTGAAGTCTTTTTTGGCACTGTTTTCTCTCCCCCTTTCTTTCTCTCTCATGTCTGAAGATATCCATATATATATATATATATATATATATATATATATATATATATATATATATATATATATATATATAGATTGATAGATATAAAGTATGTACATAAGAATAAACATTGGATAGTGACTGTCAGTCTCTAACAAAATTACACGTATATCTATGTTTACAGTACGACTCCGAGTTTCATGGCTTTGCTAATCATCAGGTATAAAAAGTCATGAACTGTTCAATACAGTTGTTTTGTTTTTTAATCTTTGGGCCTCATGGGAGCAACGCTACATTGTGTGTGGATTCAAAGTTCAAGATTACTATAAATATAATATAGTATTGGGGTATAAATTCAAAATATACAATGTTGATAGGTGGATATCGAAAAATAAACTGAGTAATTAGAGATAAATGGGGATATTGATCCGTTAATGTGCATTGAGTCAGCGGATAAGAATATTTCAGTACGAACTAAAAATGTTGGTAGTTACCAAATAAAATGCGAGGGTAGGCAAAAAAGAATATAGGCAAAGAAAAGAAAAAGAATAATTATAAAAATAAAATATTAATTAAAAAAATAATAAAACGGAATAACAAGAAACGCTAGGTTAAAAACTGTTAAACGCTAAGGTGGTGTAAGGGAGGTAACTGGATATCGAAAAAGACAAAAATAACAAACAAAAAACAAAAGATATTAGAGGCAGGTCATTTGGGGCATTGCAGAGATGATAGGATAATTGCTCTAGCCAGTATCGAAATATTTGAAGATAGATTTCCTTCTATAGCTGCAAGTAATCATAACCTCATATCGCATGTTTAGCAGATTATGATTATCGATGTGTTTGGGAATAGTTCGTTTTTCTAATAGGCACAGTGTACATTTGTCCTTGTTGAGGTTAAAAGGTTTTATTATAGTGTTGAGATCCCAATGTGTGTAGTTATCTCTCTTGATTTCTCAAAAAAATTTAGAGAGTGCCGTGGTATTTGAATATTGCTTATTAGTAAGAGTCATTTTATACTGGTAATACTGAATTTTCCAATAGTTAGCAGTGGAACCAAAATAAAATTTAGTCTCGCCATTATGCTCAATGCTAGAGCTCATATATATGATTAATCGTATCTTTTTATTTTATAATTTCTACATCTATATAGCTATCTATCTATCTCACTTTCTCTCCATCTCTCTCTGTATATATATATATATATATATATATATATATATATATATATATATATATATATATATATATATATATATATATATATATATAAAAAAGGAAAATGTTTAAAACAGGCGACGGTCTGTTTCATCAGGATGGCCTAATGTTTGCGTTCAGATATGAACAGTAGCTGAACATAGTGGTAGGGTAGGAAGCGCAGCCACCCCATGGCCCACCATCTTGGGGCGCAACATCGCTCGCTGATTGGCAAGTTTATTACTTCCAATATTTTCGCAAAAAAACGTGTAAAAATCTCGCCTAACTAATTTAACCAAGCTTATTTATGTAGTGAAAAATTAACTCCCAGTTAGGTTAGGGTATACTAAGTTCTAATACATTTACCGACTAAAATATCGGGAAATTAATTCAAGAAATGTTGAAAGAGGACCTAAAGCTTCATTCTTTTTATTTTCTTTAATAATATCCTTTTATTTACTTTAATATCCTTTTATTTACTTTAATATTCTTTTCGTGACTGCCCGTAGACAATTATTTCATTAATGGCGCGCCATGAATTGTTTTGCAGACGGCGCTCAGTAGTTCTTCGATCATGCGCAGTGCAGACGGAAGTGCATGCTGGCCAAAACGTGAAATGTGTTAAAGAAACAACAAAAAGTGTTGTTTAATTCAGTTTTTCCCTCGGTTGAGTCCAGATTGAAAACTAATTCATATTAATGTTTTAAGATGCATTCCTAAGTTGGTAAACCCAGAGTTTCTTTGTAAAATGATAATAATGGTAATTTTTCTCCTCGCCTCAATTGGTAAATCATAGCATTTCAAAGAATATATAAAAGATTTAGATAATGATCTTACTGTAACTCAGTATCGGATAGGACGTGCCATATATTCCCACATACGGTGTTTTGATGCGAAAAGATTCAAGAGTTTTATGGTACAATTTTGGTTGTCGTTAGCGATGGCAAAACCTTTGCACGGTGTTTTTTGTAGCCTTCGCTGCATTATTATTATTATTATTATTATTATTATTATTATTATTATTATTATTATTATACGCAAAAAAGTTTATTACGGAACACCATGCACTCCCGCTGAGAATATACGGAAGAATATTTTATTGCAACCTATATACGTAATCGACTGTTCAGTTAGGATAGATTCTGATACTGATTCCTTTTGATTATTTCAGTTTTCACGGTGGTGTTAAACCGTTTTTGTTTTTTTTTTGCGGTGGGACGTTGTCACGGTGTTATGGCGTTATGTCGCTAAGGCTCCATAGTGCTGCCGTTCGGCTGACAATAAAATCCCGTATGAGACAAACTAGCTTCATGATTTTTATGTAACAGAGAGGGGGACAGCTATACTTGCAGGCAGAAATTTTAAGAATAGAGCGACATGGGCAACAAAACAATAAAGTATCGGGTGTGGAAGGAAGAAATCAAATGCGAAAATCTACATAAATCCAGTCAAGTTATGAAGAAGTTTCTCAAAATGCCACATCCAGATGGAAATCTGTCTATATTTCTGAGATGAGGTATTATGTACACTATTTACATTATTCGGACTATTGTCCTCATCTTTATCGCCATATTTATTACAATGTTTAGGCCGTTGTACGCACCGGCCTTCTTCAGGTAGTTGGAATGTCGAACTGAACCCTTTATTTCGCTTACTGGGATAGACTGTTTTAGTTCCACGTGCCATGTTTAATGGATGTCAGTTATCTCCTGTAAATTTCCCTCTGAAAGTTCTCCACCGCCTTAGCCGAGTATTGAACTCACACTCTTTGGGTCCAACCACCTGAAGTAGGCCAGAGCGTACAACGGCTGAAACGTTGTAATAAATATGGCAACAAATATGAGGACAATAGTCCTGATGGAGATGTTGACGATCGCGTTGTTTCCCTGCTTTCACTTTCTTGTGGATTCCGGGATGAATCCGATATCAATGAATAATAAACGCCAGGAATGGATAAGGAAAATAAATGTATTAACGTAATAATACAAACTGGTAATTCGGGTTAGTAGATCCAGGAACGCGGGTTAGTAGCAATAATATATATACAGTCTTTGTATTGAAGCATCGCGGTATGACTCCTTACTGAGTCTACGTGCTCGCTAACTGTGACTCTTGTGCTACCCTCCTGTATTACAGACTGTCCGGGTATTCACTGGTAGTAGTATATGTATACCTCGGGTGAGTCCATTTGTGTAAAAAGGGGAGACCCCTTAACACACTTACCACTGGCTTTGACTACGCAGACAACACCAGGTTCAGTGAAGCAATTGTCATCTTCACCATTGCCTCTACCATTGACGGTAAGGCAAACGGTCTTATTAGATGCTTTCGATCAGCCTTCATCCTCGTTTCGTTGCCAATATGATGAACATTCACATATGAAGAAACTAAATATGCAGTGTTAACCAAGAAAGATGTAGGTTGCTTAAATGTTAATGTAAATTGGGATAAACAACAAATTTCTGATGATCTACGCGTACAAATGGTGAAGATGGCTGCTAAAGCTTTTCAAAACATAGACGGGCCTTTGAAAAATTGTACAATGGATAAAGAACTTCCAATGATGTTGCAAACATGTGTTCTGATGCTGCTTGCACTCTTACGAGGTTCAAAGAATGGTTGTCACACTTCACAAAGATCGCTTTCGGGTTTCTCTGTGGTTTGCATTTCTGGACACCTTCTTAGCCATTGTTGTAGAATGGCCATATGTCTGTACACGACAGTGCTTCAAATGAAGACTATCTCGTTCCAATGAAATGAATTGCTTTAGTCTTGACATCTTTTAATTCAAGTTTTGTCTATGCCTCAGTGCTTGTTGGTAGTGGCGGATTAAATAAAAAAAATGTATTTGAATTGTATTTAAATACTTTTTCAGAACATTTGTATTTGTGTGAGAAAGCATTTAGATTTAGATTTTGCCTATTTTTAGAACAAGTATTTGTCTTTGTAATTTTGGAATCTGGAATAAAAATTGATTGTATTTATATTTGTATATCGCGTCAATAATCACGAGAAGTATTTGGATTTCGATTACAAAAAATTAGTCTTTGATCGATCCTATCTTGTTGGCCACAGGTTGTAGTAGGGGGCACCAAGTCGACTTCTTGCCCCACCCTGGACCAAAACCTCGTGAAACAAACTGTAGTCTCATGCTGTTGACTTTTATATTTACATACGCTGCATCCCTGATACTGAGTACTTTTAACCATGAATATAGCATACCATAAAACTATATTTTATCTCAGTCTTTTCATATCCTATCTATCTATCTATCTATCTATCTATCTATCTATCTATCTATCTCATTGTGTTCATATATATCTATATCACTATATTTATATCTATTTATCTCTGTCAGTTTATATCTATTTATCTCAATCTGTTCATATCTATCTCTCTATAAATATATTTATATTTATATTAAATTACGCGGGCGACTTCTTGCCTTCTCTTTCTTTCGGGCCTCGTGCCGCATCCCACCTCGCGTGGAGGAAAGGTAAATTCTCTTTTTCATTTCTTCATTTCAGCGACTACAATGTAAGCTCTCAAAGAAGATCCGCGTCTTCCCATTTGTGGGAGACGCCATGAAGATTATACACACATACACGTACTTACGAACATTCACCACAATACGAACATTCACCAAAGAACAGACACCAATGTTTACACACACACAAATGTTATTGTCCAATGTAAAATTGTTTTGTTTAATGCATATATTTGTTTATATATATATATATATATATATATATATATATATATATATATATATATATATATATATATAATGAAATGGACAAAGTCCGACAATTATTTAAAGACATTTTTATGTTTAATATTCTTTTTATAGATACAAGTATTTAAGTAAATGTTCTGTTTATAATAAACATTATAATTATTATAAACAGAGCATTTACTTAAATACTTGTATCTATAAAAAGAATGTTAAACATAAAAATGTCTTTAAATATATATATATATATATATATATATATATATATATATATCGGTTTTGTTTGTCTTAATCTTCAGTTGGACTTCATTTAAGTCCAACATTTTCTTGTAGTTGGATTTTTTAATATTCTACCAGGATTTACACACGTGTTTCTAATACAACAACATGCAACACCACACGGTCTTCTACAACATATTCTTCCGGTTGACAGTCATCCATATTTGAATTGCTCTTTATCTTCCCAACCGCTTTATACGCTACCATCTTTATAAAATTAGTAGTATTAATAGTAATATTGCTTTTAGAATATATTAGATGAAGCATTATCAATTATGAATAGGTTATTGCCGTTGAATATCTGACTGTTCTAAGTGAAATTAAGATGAAAGAAATACTAACCGAAAAATTAATTAAATTGCTCTATGATTAGATCTCAATGACTGTCAAATATTAATACCACCTTCCTGAATAAGCAAAAAAAAAAAAAAAAAAATACTAGATTGAGTTTTGTCGGAGACTTATTTTTTTTACTCTCTATCTACGCTATTTATTATACAACTGTAGAATGGTTGTCTGATAAGTGTGATAAAAATAAGTAGTTTAAGTTAAGACAAGGTTAGTCCTGGATATGATGAACTACATGCGGCAGCAAAGGTCTGGAGGTTTTGAGGAGCGTGGAACCACCTCTTAATTACTGTTGTTCTCAGGTTCACTCTGACCCGGGATGGTAGCACCTGTTGGGTTCCCAGCTATGGCCAGACAGTGAACCTCAACGAAAAGCAAAATACTACGAAAATATAAAAATATATTTTATAATAAAAATACCAGCAATATATTTTTATATATAAAAAAAATTGCCAATAATACATATTTATAGTAAAATTACCAACAATACATTTTAAAGCAGAATTACCAGCAATACAATTTATCTGTAGTTGAAGGCATACAGTTACGTGCAAAATATATAGATTTCAGCATTAAATTACCGATAGAGCTTGATATGCCGCTAAACAAAATCAAACAGTCAACATGAAAGAACTCTTTCATAGCATTAATCCACATAATATCCTATAGTTTCTTAAAGAAATCAAACTACTTTCCAAATTATAACTTCAAGAAACAAAAAACACAAAAACAAAACTACAACATAAAACACACATATCACCGCCTCTAGTAATTATATCCACACAAACATGTATATGCACAAAAGCTGAGTATCATCTACCATGCATTCAATTGTGAAAGTAGAATAACATACCATATTTTTATTACACTAAAGCTCCCAAGAAAATTCACTTATCGGCATTAAATGACCCATAAGGACTTGATATACCGTTAAAGAAATTAAATCAGATTAAGGCAAGGTAAATACTAATAAAAAAAACTAGTTACTAATTAACACGTAGTATCAATAAACTGTTTCTGGGTAACCTGGTTTAATAAAATTTTTTAATTAATAACAAATTTCGAGATTATAATATTCTAATTTATCATAGCTAAGGAGAATCAAGAAGAAAAATCATTATATATATATATATATATATATATATATATATATATATATATGTATGTATATATATATATATATATATTTAAGATAGATTTCATTTTCTTAATTCGAATGAATTACGACATTGGTACTTAATTTTTAGCTTATTTATTCATGATGCTATTAAAATAGAAAAAAAATAATATTAATGGTATCAGACTTCGACAATTTTGGAATCGGAATCAGAGTAAAACAATGGATTCTTTCTTGTCAACCTCTCCGCGTAGCAAAATATGAAGATAAAAAAGTATGTAGATTTTATTTTAAATTCTTTTTAGGTAATTTCTTTAAAACTGTTTTCATCGATTTTTTTTTAGATTTCAAATGACAGTAACATCGTTCATCAATGAAGGCTGAATGTTTCCTGTATGGAAACGTTTAATTTTACAATAACCATCAGGAAAAATGGAAACTTTTTGCTTAATTACGTACCAATATTCTGAGAGAAATAGTTAGTAAACTAATTTTACAGATTGCTATTACTGTAGAGTTTTTAAAAATCTTATATGGATACCTTATACTGTAATAGTGCTAAACTTAGTTAATACTAATGGGTGTTTTATTGTTGATTAGTGGCTAATCAGCTAAACGAGCCAAATATTAAAATTGAAATTAAATTCGATGTTCATTGACTTCATTATACGTATGGCTTTTTATTAGGTTAATCTAAGTAAATGACGCCTTTTTGATTAACCCACATTTTGATGGCCTTGTGTTATAGTACGCTAAATTTAGAAAATATTGCTGAAAAAGAAAACCTTGTACCAGATATAAACATTGCCTTTATTTACTTTATCATCAACCATAAGATGACACGGGAAAAATAATGAGGAAAATGATGTCTCCATATTAATCACTTTTTTGCGATCACCCGAAAAAAAAAATTTAAAGATTATTAATTCAAGATCTGATAAGAATAAACGCGAAACATAACATTGCTCGTTTTATCTCTTATATTCGATACGTGTTCAAGAGCATCACCAACTCGGCAATTAAGTCCGAGTAGGAAATCACGTGATCAACAATTCAAGCCACTGAATTTACAATGTAACAGAATAATGAATGCATAAGGTTTTGTTTTGCCATCATTGTGGCAGGTGCTATCGGTCACAATGGCCGATAATTTTATTATATTCCCTATCTGAAGGGAAACATTATTTTTTACTTAATACATACATATATATTATTATATACAAGCATACAGATATGTCCGTGAATATATATATATATATATATATATATATATATATATATATATATATATATATATATATATATATATATATATATATATATATATGTATATATACACGTATATGTATGCATACAGAAATATAGATATACTTATATATATATATATATATATATATACGTATATGTATGCATACAGAAATATAGATATACTTATATATATGTATATATATATATATATATATATATATATATATATATATATATATATATATATATATATATATATATGTGTGTGTGTATGTATCTGCAGACATAAAGACATATTTATACGTATATATATATATATATACATATAAATAAATATATATATACATATATATATATATATATGCGCGTTTATTCTTGTATGTGTGTGTCTACGCGCATGCGCAAAAGTACAATAGATATGCAAGTAGGTTTTGCTCTTTATATACATAATCATATACCCGTTTCTGCATATATATATATATATATATATATATATATATATATATATCAATATATATATATATATATATGTGTATGTGTTTGTGTGTGTGTGTCTACAAAAATATAAATTATATATATATATATATATATATATATATATATATATTATCATACTATCACTATTTTCCTATTTGTTACCTTCGGGAAATCAGAGTGTGTTATCGCGTGATAACACAGACGTCTCATCGTAAATATGTGCTCCTTAACAACTAGTAATCAAATATAGGAAATTGTATCTTGATAAAATCAAACAAACCAAACAAAAAAAAAAAAAAAATAAAAAATAAAAAAAAAAAAAAAATGCAGAAACGGAAAAGAAACAGTACTGCTTATTCAGTTGACTTCTTCGGACATTTCAGAAATCTATCAAAAATATTCACTTTGTTCCTTATTTATTTAGCATTATTATCACTTTTTAATTATTTTTGCTTATATTTTCTAAACTCTAAAGATTTCTTTCTATATTAACCGAAAAAAATCACGTTAGCCTCTCTTTATTTTGATTTCTTTTTATGGGGAAAAATAATAATAATAAAACTTCATTTTTTATGGATTACAATTATACTAAAGTTTTCAATGATATTGTACCAATAATCATATCATATTCATGTTCCACAATCTTTCTCAAAAGTTCTAGATATTTTCCAACCTTTTACATTCTTTAACTAAATTGTGTATTCTACAAACAGCTTCAACTTTTAAAAAATGAATCAGTGTTTATAAAGTCTATTTTCATTCAACTTTCGTTTATTCTAATGACTTTAAAAATTAATCTCTCTTTTTTTGAGGGTGAGTGCTCACCCACCACACAGAATAGACACATTAATCTCCTTATAGGTATTACCAAACGTTTTGAAGTTATAATCAACAAGAAGCTTGTTGATCACCTCAAGAGAAACAGCCTCTTGAGCGACAAACAGTACGGGTTTCGACCAGCCAGGTCCATAGCTGATACTTCAACTGCAATTACTCACAGAATCATTCAGGCACTAGACAACAAATATATCTCAAAGGCGATCGCATTAGATATTTCCAAGTACTTTGACATGATGTGGCATAAAGGGTTACTGCACAAGCTCTCTAGCTATATAATTCATGGAAAAGTTGTTCAATTATAAAGTCCTTCTTACCTGATAAGATAATTGTTAAGCCTCAGTCCTCCGAAGTCCAAGCGATCAGGTGTCCTTCAAGGTTCTCTCCTCGGTCTACCCTTTTCTATTTTACATAAATGATCTGCTTAAGTGCATACTCTGATCATTTATGAAAATCTATGCACCTCTACAACTTTAGATGACCAGAGCTTGGTTGCTGATCTCTTATCTGACCGAGCTCAAAATGCTCCGTGGGGAAAAACTGGCTGGTCACATCCAATGCATCGAAAACCAAACTAGTGATATTCCATCATCGTCAATTGGACCCAGAACTTTGACATCGCGACGATCGGATGTTCCCTCAGAGAGGCCTCGTGCCTTGAGTGCCTATTGGGTCATAAAATCAAACTAGACCTGAAGTGGAACATACACACGATCCATCGCTACTGTTATATGTGCGTAGGTACTTCCCTGTCTTCTCTTGCCATTCTCGATAGAGTCCCAAATCGTCTCCGCATCATTGTGGGTGACAAATTATTTCCCCCCTACAACTTCTTTCTAACAGAAAGTCGTAAATCTCGCGTTCTTCGATCGCTATGTCCATGAACTACATTCCTTAGTTTCACAAGTTTTTATCTTCACTGCTAAGACACGCCATGCCATGCACATTGTATTCCATTGGTGAAATGTAAATTCTACTCGAGAAGTTTATTCCCATGAACCGCTGCTTTGTGGAACCGACTCCCAAGAGGAGGCTTCCCCGACAATTGCAATCTTCACCTGTTCAAGTCCAGGCTTAACCGTTATCTTTCCCATATACCCACATAAATTGTGTGTCTTACTCTGTAAACCTCTACCACGTGGCTCTAGGACAGAGTGAACATCATTGTAAACAAAAATATATGGTTTCGTATTCCGATAATTTGGTCCATTTTCAGTGCTATTCTCTCAAAATACCCATCTATCAAATTAAGTTTCTATCAAAATACCATTCTATCGAAATATATCGGATTTATCGCATTTCTGTAGTTAATTCATATTTTCTCGATTTCGTTATATTTTTCCTTTGCATATGAGAACACTTTTGATTCAGAAATGTATATTATTTTTGGTTGTTGGACTGATGGAATCCAGAGACTATATCGATTGCAAAATTGTAATAAGTAATCAATGAGAAAATTAGTTTGAATAAACAAATGAGCTATAATTATGTTTTTACATTAATCACTATTGTTATTCCAACTCATTGACCTTTTATATTATTAGTAACTTTTGTGAAACTGGAAAATACATATAACCGTCTTTTGGAGATTGTATAAAAGCAATGTTGAAATATAAAGAAGGGGTGTCGTATTCCCCCACCCAATAAGCGTAAGAAGTAATTTTTAAACAAGTACCACCTCCAAGTAAGTGACTCCATACTATGCAAAATCTGTGTTTTTAATTTCAGATAAGCGCTTTACCACTTTACAAATGTGTAAAAGATTTGCTTAAATCAAATTACAAAACAGACAAATTAAAAACCCACATAAAGAATTGCACAATACTGAGATACAGCATTTCTAGTGCGTTATCTTTTGAGATAAATTAATTTTATTTCATTTTGGTCTGCTTATTTCAAGTCTGGAAGAAACTGGTTATAATATATAGAGCTATTAAAAAGAATCTGGAAACATTTTCATTTCTGTTTTGTTTATTGTCATCATCAATAATATCTTTTCAAAAGTTTATTGAAATTGTAAAATGTTTTTCGACACCAGTTTTAATATTACAAGTTCTGTTATCTTGTTTGCCAATGTTTCACAAGCATTTTTCTCACTTATTATTAATCATAATATTATTTGAAACGCTCATAAGTATTGTTGAAAAACGTTTTGCTATACTTGTTTAAAGATATATTGTTTTGATTTAAGGAAATACGGTATGCAAATAATTCAGTGTTGAGGATACCATAGACAGAACATGTAAGCAACGACAAATTTTAGAGAAAATCTAAATAAAAGGGACACTTATAATTAAGATCAGAAAAAGACAGTTGAAGTTTCTAGGCTGCATGATGAAGAAAGAGGGCTTAGAAAATCTGACACTCATAGGACATATTGAAAGCAAGACTGGCAGGGAAAACAGCGCATAATCTACCTAACTTGCTTGTGTAAATAGATGACAGAACAAGGTTTAGGAGAGATAGCAAAAAGACAAAATTTACTAAGAGTTACAAAGGACAAGAAATTGTGGAGACCCATGATCGCCAACGTCCTGAAGGGTCACGGCACATAGAAGAAGACGAAAGAGTTGTGTAAATAGTTGGCAGAACAGTGTTTGGGAGACATAGCAAAAAGACAAAATTTACTAAGAGCTACAAAGGACAAGAAATTGTGGAGAGCCATGATCGCCAATGTCCTGAAGGGTCACGGCACATAGAAAAAGAAGAAGAAGAAGAAGAAGAAGAAGAAGAAGAAGAAGAAGAAGAAGAAAGAGTTTGCGTAAATGGTTGGCAGAACAATGTTTAGTAGAGATAGCAAAAAGACAAAATTTATTAAGAGCTACAAAGGACAGGAAATTGTGGAGAGTCATGATCGTTAACGTCTTGATAAGCATATAGATGTAAGAGTTTGTGTAAATGGTTGGCAGAACAGTGTTTAGGAGAGATAACAAAAAGACAAAGTTTATTAAGTGCTACAAAGAACAGGAAATTGTGGAGAACCAAACAGAAGATGACGATTTACATTGCGTATATTTTAATATAATTTTTCATTATTTCACCTGAAGCAAGACAATAAAGCCACTAAGACGTAAGAGATTAATGAGTGTGAAAGAATCTAAGAAAAAAACATTGTTAAGGAGAGAGAACGATAAGAGAACAGGAATTAAGTATACAAATGGCGATTGACATTGCGTTTAAAGTTTTGAAGATCAAAGTTGACTGTAAAGCAAGAATCCAGAAGAGAGTTCCACAAGCGAGAATTGCGAGAGAATAAACACAGAACTTACAATCACATGTAGCAATTTCAACCAGGCTATTTCTACAATGAAACTATTGCCAATAATAAAAAAAAAAACAGTAAAAATTGTTGGGCACAATAAGGAAAGAGAGTTTGAATAATGTTCTGCTGCCTTAACACACACACACACACACACACACACACACACACACACACACACACACACACACACACACACTTAAATATATATATATATATATATATATATAATTATTTATTTGAATATTACAACATAAATATGTTATAAAATCACGACAAAAGTAGCCATTTTGTTTCAACACTTCTAGTGTCTTTTCAAGTGACGATGTAGAATACCTATATACCTAGAATATATATATATATATATGTAGAATACCTATATACCTAGAATATATATATATATATATATATATATATATATATATATATATATATATATATATATATATATATATATATATAATACAATCGGAATTAAGATACCATTATGCAAATGATCATTTACACCTTGTAAAATTGAATTTACAATATTTTTCAAACAGTCAATGGTTAATAAATTTTTGAAATAAAAAAGACAAGGGAGAGGAAAGAAAGGAAGAAAAACAGGGGTAAAAGAAGATGACGAATAGAAAGGAAGGAAAGATGGCAAAAGAAACGGGAAATGGTGTAAGTCTTGATATGAGTGGTGGTCAGAGGGGAAAGGAAGAGAAACAGAGAAGGAAAGGAGAGAAAGAGATGAGCTATTTAATATATCCAGTAGAAATCAGATAGTAGATAGGTCAAATGAACCTTTGGAAATTAATGAAAAAAAAACAAATATTATATAAAATAATAAGAGAAAAACCCAAATATATGAAAGGGAGCTAACTCAGAATTACAGAGTTAAATTAACAAATATTCCAGAAAAGAATATTAAGGAAAATATTAAAAATTTAATATAAAGGTGGGTGGGGGGAATAAATATCATAGGATGAATATATCCAAATTAACATATATCAAATTAAATTTATATTAATACCCATCCACAAGGAAAAAAATATCTTTGAAATTTAATATATAATATAATAAAACAAATTAAAATTGGAAAAAAATGAATGAAAAGAGCCTCAAGAATAAAGGATTTAAAAGATGCCCTTAGAATCAATTGATAATACAATATAATAAATAAATAATTTATAAATATATTAACTCATTAAATAATAGTAACAAAATTTTTTCAAATAAATATAAAAATTACAAAAAAACTTAACTGAAATTAAAATATTTAATACAAAACAAAAATACCTCCCAAATATAGAAACCCCTTAAAATGTATACTTAGATAAATATTCAAATGCCACTTCATCGAACCTCATAATACAATATATATTAATACAAAACACTTCAATATCACATCTCATTATGATATATTAACATATGCACCACATATAAAAAATAAAATACTCATAATATTAAAAAATAACTAAATACTTAAAATTAGACAGAAGAAAAATATAAAAAAATTCTATAAAAAGATATTAAAAATACTAATAATGAATATATAAAACAATATATGAAATAGAGCTTATAAAAACATATAATTAAGTAATATTACAGAATAACAAATTAACTCAAATATTCAAATATATATTGTTAAACATAACAACAACGAATGTCGATTATGTTTGATCATGAGCCGTTCTAAGCTTAGTATAGTGGCTTTAGTTTCGGGAGAAAATATAAAAAAACTGTCCAACATTTGGATATTTTTTATAATGCTGTTCCTCGATCTAAGCTTTTGGCTGACATGAGCAATCATCGGTGTGGTTATGTGGACATTACAACAGAGATGTTGGCCATCAAAGATGACATTCTGTTATGTTTACATAGAAATTTTCTCCCGAGACATCATGTCTATTCGTTGTCTGTTATATTTAATACGGTTTATTATAAAAACAGACCATTTACTTAAATATTTGTATCTATAAAAAGAATGTATAAATATAAATATTTCTGAAGATATCCATATATATATATATATATATATATGTATATATATATATATATATATATATATATATATATATATATATATATATATATATATACTCAAATGGATAAAAATAAATAAATGTACGTGTAAGTGTTCAAATACAAATACATATACATATATATATATATATATATATATATATATATATATATATATATATATATATATATATCCCCTGATGTTAGAAAAACAGTGCTCAATGCTAAATAACAGAGCTAATATATATATATATATATATATATATATATATATATATATATATATATCACCCACCAATGAAAGCAGTAATCAAGATCAGCTAGGTGCATCTGAAGAGTCAGTATTAAATAAGGATCTCAACTTAGCCACAACCATCAGGCGAGTGCCATACTTGGACATCATTGCCAGAATAGAGGAAGTGGCCTTGAACTTAGCTCAGGTGCAAGGGGAAGAGATAAGATGGAGGGTGAGACAGACCTTGGAGAAAGCCAAGCCGCCCAAGTCAAGCATCACGAAACTGGAGAAATTGGAGAGGAACGAAAACATCATCATACTACCGGCTGACAAAGGCAATGCTACTGTAGTGATGGACAAATCAAAGTGTACAGGAAAGCTGGAAGACCTCATTATAAATGCTAGCTACAGCAAAGTAAAAAACGATTCTGCAATGAAAACGGAACGCAAACTGTCACAGATACTAATCAAGGACAAGGATCACTTCGCACCTAAGATGTATAGACAGTTGTCGCAGCGTTACACCAAGCTACCTCACATATACGGTCTCCCTAAGATTTACAAAGACGGTAGTCCGCTCAGGCTGATTGTTAGTTGCCAACGTTCTCTGTGCCACCTTCTGAGTTGCTTCCTTGTAGATATAATTGACCCATTGATCAGAAAGTCACCTTCATATGTACGAAACTCCGCCCACTTCGTGGAAATAATCAAAGATGCCCCCATCCTATCCAACCAGATG
This sequence comes from Acanthosepion esculentum, assembly GCA_964036315.1. NCBI lineage: Eukaryota > Metazoa > Mollusca > Cephalopoda > Sepiida > Sepiidae > Acanthosepion > Acanthosepion esculentum. The sequence continues at coordinate 21,022,184 of OZ038520.1, read as the reverse complement.
ATGAGCTTGGACGTGGCAAGCTTGTTCACCAAGGTACCCACGGAGGAGTCACTTTCAGTAGTCAGAGACAGATAGGCCTCTGACTCATCCCTAGAAGAACGGACCAGTATTCCAGTAGAAAATCTGATGAAGATATTGACTTTCTGTACACACTTCGGAATGTGATCACACATATATCGACAAGATGAGGGTTTAGCAATGGGCTCGCCATTATCACCAGCAATGGCGAATATATACATGGAATACTGTGAGTAAATGGCATTAGAATCTATATCTCTAAGGACAACTCTATAGTTAAAATACGTAGATGACACTTTCATACTTTGGCCACACCAATAAAAAGTCCAGGTTCTACTGGACCATGTGAACTCAATAAGACCTTCGATACAGTTTACGATGGAGAAAGAGAGTAACAACACTCTTCCATTCCTGGATGTTCTAATATCTCGAACAGAGTATGGGTTCAAGACATCCGTATACCGAAAACCGACATTCACCGGACAGTACCTCAATTTCAACTTCCACCATCTATACAGCGTAAAGAAAGGGATTGCCCGATACTTGCAACACCGAGCAAAAGTCATAAGTGGCGACCCAATGATATTAGATAAAGAAATAGTTAGTATAAACAGTACCCTACAACGTAACAACTACCCTGGGTACATGGCAGCAACCCCAATAAACTGGGATAGGCGGGTACAAAAGGAGGACAACAACACTCAGAAAACAGTCTGCCTGCCTTATGTAAAGGGGTTATTGGAGAAAATACAAAGGATCTGCGGTCCATATAACATCAGGACAACCTTCAAAAGCTGGACGACACTTCGCAGATACCTCTCCCGAGTACCCCACCCCCACAGATGTCCTCAATGGTTAAGGCGGTAGAGAACTTGGAGAGGAGAATTAACAGGAAATAACTGATAACTGACATCCATTAGACTTGGCACGTGGAACTAGAACAGTCTACACTAGCGAGCGAAATAAAGGGTTCAGTTCGACATTCCAACCAACTTAAGAAGGCCGGAGTGTACAACGACCGAAAAGTTGTGATGAAT
>OZ038520.1:20936129-21016129 GCA_964036315.1 Acanthosepion esculentum | reverse complement strand
TATATACTCAAATGGATAAATATAAATAAATGTACGTGTAAGTGTTCAAATACAAATACACACACACACACACACACACATATATAGCCACTGATGTTTGAAAAACAGTGCTCAATACTAAATAACAGCGCTATTAAGTATACACCCCAGGTCAAAATCTTAAGACCAAGATACAAAAAGGTTAAAAAAATATAAAATACTGTTACTTTACTCAAAATATATTTGCGAAACATTTACATTTAATTAGAAAATGTAGTTTATCAATTAACAAGTGAACATTTTAAGCTTTTAATTGATTAATTTAAACAAACACTGGAAAAACGATTCTTTTGGTTGGTCATAAAGATAAGACCCTGTGTGAAAAAATCAAATTACTGGACAAAAAGTTTAGAACTAGTCAGTGTTCATAGCTTCTGGCTTGTAGACATCTACGTAGCTCATGGGTGATTGGAATGGATTATTAATGGATATCATAGATTGGTCCGAGCTATCAAAAGGGTAGTGTTGTGAAGCTCGTGTTGCGAAGCTCGTCAAGAACGAATAGAGGAGGTAAGAAATAAATCAAGTAGAGATGCCTGTTACTTGGTTTTGCTAGGAAAACGACTAGGGAAGTCCACGATTTGAGTAAGCAAGTAAGCAATGGAAAAATTCAATATTGAAATTCCGGCAACATCAGTAACATTAGCATGTTTCAGCTACGTGTCAGCGAGCACTGAAGTCACCGAAGACAAAGATGGATGGAGAGAAAGTGTCTTTCCTATACTGTCAGCTATTATGTCTAATAAACTGCAGTCCTGGGAGGAGGTGGAGGGATAAAGGAAAATGAGATAGCTAACAGAGTTTAGTAACGAAATAGTAGTCATGAGCCTTGAGAAACAATTCCAAGGGCATCAGAAGATTATCCGGGCTGTAGATACCAATGCCATGCATGTGAATGCTGGAATCTTTTCGGCAAAATGGAGGAAAATATCTACCAGATATATTTGGAACTTTCGAACATGTAAGCAAATTAGTTGTTTATCTTAGAAGGCCATGAAGAATAAGGAATGAAAACAGCAGAGAAATAAATAAAGAAGAAGAAAGAAGGGTGGAAAGGAAAAAAAAGAAGACATTTAAATTCTGTAACATTAAAATTAGTATTAACTAGTATAGACCTTTGGATAGAATGATTATTATATGGAATAGAAAGAAAGAAAGAAAGAAAGAAAGAAAGAAAGAAAGAAAGAAAGAAAGAAAGAAAGAAATAGTGAGTGATCTTTATATGATACAGAAGGTTATTACATTCAACATTAACATTAACTAGTATAGACCTTTGGATAGAATGATTATTATATGGAATAGAAAGAAAGAAAGAAAGAAAGAAAGAAAGAAAGAAAGAAAGAAAGAAAGAAAGAAAGAAAGAAATAGTGAGTGATCTTCATATGATACAGAAGGTTATTACATTCAACATTAACATTAACTAATATAGACCTTTGGATAGAATGATTATTAGAAAGAAAGCAAGAAAGAAAGAAAGAAAGAAAGAAAGAAGGAAAGAAAGAAAGAAAGAAACAAAGAAAGAAAGAAATAGTGAGTGATCTTCATATGATACAGAAGGTTATTACATTCAACATTAACATTAACTAATATAGACCTTTGGATAGAATGATTATTAGAAAGAAAGCAAGAAAGAAAGAAAGAAAGAAAAAGAAAGAAAGAAAGAAGGAAAGAAAGAAACAAAGAAACAAAGAAAGAAAGAAATAGTGAGTGATCTTCATATGATACAGAAGGTTATTACATTCAACATTAACATTAACTAATATAGACCTTTGGATAGAATGATTATTAGAAAGAAAGCAAGAAAGAAAGAAAGAAAGAAAAAGAAAGAAAGAAAGAAAGAGCTTCATGTGATACAGAAGGTTATTACATTCAACATTAACATTAACAAGTATAGACCTTTGGGTAGAATTAGGTACCTCAAGGTTTTCACTGAAAAAATGAAACAACATAGCATGATGAAAAAATTCCCCAAACTTAATAAAAACAAAGTTTTATTGTCAAAATGTTTATATTATTATTAAGAGGAAAGACCAAAGTATTTTTTAATTACTTTATTATTTTTTAATCCTTTCTAGCACGTTCGAAATCTTGATTCAAAATCTTGTTTTGATATAATACAATTAGTGTCTTAGTGTCTATTTGTCCAGTGAAAAAAATTGATTTGGAAATTCTTGCAAAAATCAAATAATTGTTTGTTTTTAATTAAACTTTCAAGACTTCTTCACAAGTGAATGAAATTAATTTTGAATTCTTTTTTCTTTTTTTAAATATCTTGGTAAAAATATTTTTGTTTTTACATATGTTACCCACCAACTTATTTAATTTCATGAAATTTTGAAGAATTAAATTTTCATCTGAAAGTTAAAAGCAGGACTCCTTGGAAAATGTAAATTATCAATTTACTCATTTAAAACTTAAAATAAATAATATATATTTTTTTCAAATCAGATTAAATATACTTTAAAACAGCTAATATTTCTCAAATAAAGTTTTAGAAAAGTATATTTGATTTTTGGAAGACTTTTAATACAGAGAATTACAATGCGATGGAAGACAACTAAAAAGGGCCTTAATCACCTATTTTAGTAAAAAAGGAAAATGAAAATCAATATAATTTCTGTTTGAAATACACCAGAGTATTTTGCTTACTGGAAAAGTAAATTTAATCTTTTAACCTTCAATTAAAGCTAAAATGAATGCTTCATGAAAGCTTTTACATTCAAAAAAAAATAATTTTAAACCTTAAGTATTGAAAATTGTTGGAGGGACCTAAAAGTATGATTATTATAAGGAATAGAAAGAAATAAAGAAAGAAGGGCAACTTAAAATGCATGAATCCAAATTGAAAGTTTATTTGCATGAACATTTTCAAAATAATGTTCTCAAGTCAGACAATACAATGATAATTGTTTATTTTGTATTTTTTCTAACTTTATCCTAGAATGGTGTACTTTTTCTTTGCATCACTGATGAATAATATAACGAGTGTTTTATACTAAAATAAGCTTAATATTAAGCCGATTCGAGTTCATACAATTTTGAGCAAACCTATTCTAATTTGTATCATTGAGTTTGTAGATTTTGGCTGACAAGTGTCTTTATAGCTCTACAAGTAACCCCTAATCAGATATAACCAATAGATCATACTAAGTCGGCACTACTATTTTTCATGACAGACAAATATAATATGATAATCAATAAACATGGGGGAAAATACAAGATTTGTGCGTCATGAACAGCAGGTGTTTACATGGTGTTCAGCAGGTGGTTCTCTTTTCTTATCCTGTGAGATTTGCAACACATTTTAAACTTGCAATCTCTTAAGGGACTCAGTCGGCTAGCTCTAGAATTAAAAAACAGAAAAGAAACGTTAATGAAGGAAGATGTCAGATGTACCAAGAAGCAGAACTTGGATGTTAGCATCATATTCTGATGAACTTGGAAGCCTTACCAAATAAGTGCAACTGAAACTAGAGGATTTAGAATTGCAAAAAAGAATTGTTATGATTTGATCTGTGAGTAAAGTGTTGAAGATGTGAAGACTATTTGTAACTCAGTCTCTAGTGACAACCACCAGAGACATGATATGCTAATGAAGAGCTTTATCTGTGTAAAATGTATGTGATCTTAGTTTGTTATATTTTTCTTTTAAAAAAGTGGAAAATATCATGAGGCTATTTCTCATCTTAGGTATCTCTGGTTGAAACTCAGAAGGAAATGTGTAGACAAAAGAAAACGAGGGAAATATTAATAATAATAAAACTGACACTTTAAGAAGGGCTTTATCTATGTAAAACGTGTGTCATCTGATGTTATTTTATTTTATTTTTTATAAAAATGTTCATTGAAACTTAGCATGATGCCATTTCTTAACTTAGGTCTCTGGTTGGAACCCGGAAGGAAATGAGCAAATAATAGAAATCAAAAGAAAATAATAACAGTACTAATAATAGTAATAATAAACACCCATTAAGCTATACTAAACTTTGTCCTCGAGGCTTCCGATCTTAAGTCTTAACATGTACACATTTTATCTTGGGGAATTAAGAAGGGCTACAATAAAAATCCCAACCAATACAACATATTTGCATGTCAGTTGCTTGATCATAACCAGTTGGATGTGTCCTTCTTAGGAAGTGACTCACTGTATCTCCATTCTTGAGTGAGAGTAGTGAGTGCACATCATGGTTGGGTATCACAAGAGTTTGCTCAAGCAGACTAATGAGTGACGTCTAGATATATTCTCAATCAGAAACTATCTGTGTATAATGATTTGTCCAATATGAAAAAATTTCTAACCTGACTCCACATGCAAAGTAATGCACTGTTTTATCAAACCCTGTAGCCATACTACACAGATCTGGCTGTGATGTATGTGCCTGGCACACCCTTAAGAGACTAGATGTCATGATGGGTATATTGGGATCCATATATTGGTTGACATACTACTCTTTCGCTTAATAATATTAATATTAATAATAATAATAATAATATTAATAATAATAATAATAATAATAATAGTAATAATAATAACAACAACAACATAGCAACCAAGGAATTTGAAAAACTATCAGAGTATAAAGTTCTGGAAAATTAAATAGAAAAAATGTGGAATCTGAAACCAAGAGTAGTACTAGTCATAGTACATGCACTTGGAATGATAAAAAAAGGAACACAGCAACACATTGAAAAAATCCCTGGTAATCCCAGCTTAAGAGAAATACAAAATATTGTCTTGATAGGTACAGTCCACATGTTAAAAAGAACTTTTTCCTTGTAATGCTAGTGATGTTATGGAATTTAGAAAAAAAAATCATGAAATGTAGGCATAACAACACACCGCTACCTGTCTTAGGTCTTCTTGCAGATTTGGTGTGGCTATAGGAGAAATGAAAATGTAATAATAATAATAACAATATAATTAATAATGATAATAAGGACATGGCAGTCCCTGCAGTCTGAAATGTATCTTTAAAGAGCTTTAAAAATCTATCAAAGTACAACGACATTGAAATCCAAATCTAAAAAATGTGGGATCAACAATTCCAGTTGTGGTTGGAGCACTTGATTTGATTGGAAAAGCTTTCAATAGATTCATTGAAGGGACGCCTGGTACCCCAAGCCTTTAAGAAATACAAAAAATTGTACTCATAAGTACAGCTCCCACTTTACAAAGGGCTTTATCTATGTCAAATGTGTGTGATTTTGTTTTTTATTTAAATGCTCAGTCGAAAATGTCATGATGCCCTTTCTAACATTAGGTCTCTGGTTGGGATAGAAATGAGTATAGACCAGAAATCAAAGGAAATATAATAATAACAATAACAATAATAATAATAATAATAATAATAATAATAATAATAATAACAATAATAATTGATCATGTTGTGTATGTGCATAATATTCAGAGACAACTGACCCTAGTTAAATCATACATTTTAGATGCATCAAGGGTGGTCTTCAGTGATGCACTGTTCTCATCGCCGATTTCAGATTTTGCATCATGTCGGCTCCAACAGCAACCCCGACCTGATTCTAGACGAGTCAGGCTGCCTCCTTGAAAGCATCATGCTATGTACCGTGGCATTGCAAAAAACAGTAATCATAAGAAACTAGCAAGACCGGACTTTGACCATTCTTATTGACATATGTCAGTCAGCATCAGCATAATATTTCGATATGACAGACTGGCACCAACAGAGTACTTGAAACTATATGATAGTGCTGCTCATTATACTGATTGGTCAATATACACTGTGCATTCAACCCCCCTCACAAAGAGAATTGGCAGGAACATAAGCCACCAGAAGCTGTACAGAGGTTATCCCCCTTTGGAATTTCAGTGTTCCCACCAATAGGGAAACCCAGACAAATCGACCAGAAATAATTGTGCAAATTATATTGAAAACACATGTCTTCTGATTGATGTTGCAGCCCAAGCAGACCAAAACACATCTTTGAAAACATTTGAGAAATTAAGTAAATACAAGCACCTTTAGACAGAAACGAGTAGAACGTGGTATTTCAAGATAATAACATTACCTGGACATTTTGGAATTATATCAAAAGGAACAAACAAATATGTGGATCACATTCTTGGTAGCCTTAAAATATGTGAATTGCAAGAAATCATACCTATGTATTCTTCTCTCTATGCGGTGACCACAATTATGCTTTATCTCCCTGTTTAAATGACATGGGATTTATTTGCATTTTCTGATAAAAAAATTTGTCACTTAAATTATTAAGTGCTTAAGGTTTAAGGGCAACTGGTACTACAAAAAGTAAAAGCAAATCACAATAATAATAATAATAATAATAATAATAATAATATCTTGACTGTTTGAGATAGTCCTGAATAACCTTTCCTAAAGATAGATTAAACTGGAAATCTGCAGAAGAATGGAAAATCTCCAGACAAAAATATTATTAATGTCTGTAAAATGATGAAAAAGAATGCTTGAGTACATCGGTTCTCTGGCAAAGTTTAACCCATGTAACAGAAAAAAAAAAGAAATAAAAAAGGTTTTTCTTTTGACACCGATTCATATATATTTTCTGTTCTTGAGAATTGACAAGAAAAATATTAAACATTATTTATTTATTAGATTATTTATTCTCAATAATAATTTTATTCTTTACAAGATTATAAAAATATGTGAACTAATTACAAAACAATATTTTTCATTTTCCATTTTATAAAGAAATAAATATAAAAACAATTTATCTATTTATGAATTTGTAAAACATTACAAAATTATAAAAATATGTGAACTATAATGAAATATTTAGTATTTACCATTTTATAAAGAAATAAATCTGAAAATATTTATTTTTTATTTATAAAATGATAAAAAATTCTGTGAACAAGAAAATAAACACATAACAATGAGTAAATGTAATTATAATATAATAATAAAACTATTATAATATATAAAAACTATTATAATGTACAATAAAACTATTTGAATAATAATAAAACTATTATAATATATAATAAAACTATTATCATGTATAAAAAACAATTATAATATACAAATTAAATTATTATAATAATAATAAAACTATTATAATATATAATAAAACTATTATAATATATCACAAAATTGTTATAATATATAATAAAACTATTATAGTATACAATAAAACTATTATAATATATAATAAAACTATTATCATATATAAAAAACGATTATAATATACAATTTAAACTATTATAATAATAATAATAAAACTATTAAAATATATAATAACAGTATTATACTATATTATAAAATTGTTATAATATATAATAAAACTATTATAATATACAATAAAACTCTTATAATATATTATAAACTATTATATTTGATAAAACTATTGTAATATATAATAAAACTAATAGAATATTTAATAAATCTATTATATATAATAAAACTAATATAATATTTAATAAAACTGTTATAATATATAATAAAACTAATATAATATTTAATAAAACTATTATAATATATAATAAAACTAATATAATATTTAATAAAACTATTATAATATATAATAAAACTAATAGAATAATCATAAAATGCATGTTCTGAGCATTTCTTTCATTCAGAACAATAAAAGATAGGAATGAAGAAGATGGTAGGTGATGATGGACATTGCATTTAAATGTTTAAATACCAAACTTAACTGGAAAGCATAGAGAATGAAAAGAGTTTCACAATTGAGATTTGCAAGAAGAAACTGTTAGCATAGAACACGTGGTTGCATCTAGCTAATTCAAATGTAATTTGATGAGACCTTGTTGCCAATCTAGTACTTTGCTTAATTTCATAAAATCTAAATATCAGAGTGGAAAGTTCATCAGAATAATTACGAAAAATATTTCTTTCAAAAATCCTAATAAGAAATGTGGCTACAGAAAACGTAATGATAGATAACAGTATATCCAGTTTAGCATACAATATCTACTTCTAGCTGCCATATCACCTCAGGACATAGGCGATTATGATTCCACACAGTTTCCTATCCATTGTAACACTTGATAAAATTTTTCTTTTTGCTATCAACCCTAATTCCTTTTCTACTAACCATTTGCATGATCTTGTTAAGTAGATTATATGCTGTTTTCTATTTTCCCTCTTGCTGTCAGTTTATCTTGTAAGTGTTGAATTTTCTAAACCTACTTCCCTCATTATGTGCCCCAGAAGTTTCAACTATCTCTTTCTGATGCTAAGCATATGTCCCCTGTTAGCTTCATTTTTCTCTTGAAATTTCTCAGATGTTCATGGTATCCTCAGCATCCTTCTTTAGAGCAAATTTTCAGTTGCCTCAAAGTCTCTTCTTCATCTGTGAGGAGATTGTCCAGCATCCACTGCCATATAGGATGATTGATATTACATAACAGTTCAGTATTCTTTTCTTTGTTTCTGTTGCTTCATGCCTCTTCTTCATCTGTGAGGAGATTGTCCAGCATCCACTGCCATATAGGATGATTGATATTACATAACAGTTCAGTATTCTTTTCTTTGTTTCTGTTGCTTCATGCCTCTTCTTCATCTGTGAGGAGATTGTCCAGCATCCACTGCCATATAGGATGATTGATATTACATAACAGTTCAGTATTCTTTTCTTTGTTTCTGTTGCTTCATGCCTCTTCTTCATCTGTGAGGAGATTGTCCAGCATCCACTGCCATATAGGATGATTGATATTACATAACAGTTCAGTATTCTTTTCTTTGTTTCTGTTGCTTCATGCCTCTTCTTCATCTGTGAGGAGATTGTCCAGCATCCACTGCCATATAGGATGATTGATATTACATAACAGTTCAGTATTCTTTTCTTTGTTTCTGTTGCTTCATGCCTCTTCTTCATCTGTGAGGAGATTGTCCAGCATCCACTGCCATATAGGATGATTGATATTACATAACAGTTCAGTACTCTTTTCTTTGTTTCTGTTGCTTCAAGTCTCTTCTTCATCTGTGAAGAAATTGCTCTGCATTCACTGCCATATAGGAGAATTGATATTACATAACAGTTAAGCACTCTTTTCTTTGTATTCTCAGCATCCTTCTGTAGAACAACATCTCTGTAGCCTCAAGTCTCTTCTTCATCTGTGAGGAGATTGTCCAGCATCCACTGCCATATAGGATGATTGATATTACATAACAGTTCAGTATTCTTTTCTTTGTTTCTGTTGCTTCATGCCTCTTCTTCATCTGTGAGGAGATTGTCCAGCATCCACTGCCATATAGGATGATTGATATTACATAACAGTTCAGTATTCTTTTCTTTGTTTCTGTTGCTTCATGCCTCTTCTTCATCTGTGAGGAGATTGTCCAGCATCCACTGCCATATAGGATGATTGATATTACATAACAGTTCAGTATTCTTTTCTTTGTTTCTGTTGCTTCATGCCTCTTCTTCATCTGTGAGGAGATTGTCCAGCATCCACTGCCATATAGGATGATTGATATTACATAACAGTTCAGTACTCTTTTCTTTGTTTCTGTTGCTTCAAGTCTCTTCTTCATCTGTGAAGAAATTGCTCTGCATTCACTGCCATATAGGAGAATTGATATTACATAACAGTTAAGCACTCTTTTCTTTGTATTCTCAGCATCCTTCTGTAGAACAAAATCTCTGTAGCCTCAAGTCTCTTCTTCATCTGTGAGGAGATTGTCCTGCATCCACTGCCATATAGGATGATTGATATTACATAACAGTTCAGTATTCTTTTCTTTGTTTCTGTTGCTTCATGCCTCTTCTTCATCTGTAAGGAGATTGTCCTGCATTCACTGCCATATAGGATGATTGATATTACATAACAGTTCAGTATTCTTTTCTTTGTTTCTGTTGCTTCATGCCTCTTCTTCATCTGTGAGGAGATTGTCCAGCATCCACTGCCATATAGGATGATTGATATTACATAACAGTTCAGTATTCTTTTCTTTGTTTCTGTTGCTTCATGCCTCTTCTTCATCTGTGAGGAGATTGTCCTGCATTCACTGCCATATAGGATGATTGATATTACATAACAGTTCAGTATTCTTTTCTTTGTTTCTGTTGCTTCATGCCTCTTCTTCATCTGTGAGGAGATTGTCCTGCATTCACTGCCATATAGGATGATTGATATTACATAACAGTTCAGTATTCTTTTCTTTGTTTCTGTTGCTTCATGCCTCTTCTTCATCTGTGAGGAGATTGTCCAGCATCCACTGCCATATAGGATGATTGATATTACATAACAGTTCAGTATTCTTTTCTTTGTTTCTGTTGCTTCATGCCTCTTCTTCATCTGTGAGGAGATTGTCCAGCATCCACTGCCATATAGGATGATTGATATTACATAACAGTTCAGTATTCTTTTCTTTGTTTCTGTTGCTTCATGCCTCTTCTTCATCTGTGAGGAGATTGTCCAGCATCCACTGCCATATAGGATGATTGATATTACATAACAGTTCAGTACTCTTTTCTTTGTTTCTGTTGCTTCAAGTCTCTTCTTCATCTGTGAAGAAATTGCTCTGCATTCACTGCCATATAGGAGAATTGATATTACATAACAGTTAAGCACTCTTTTCTTTGTATTCTCAGCATCCTTCTGTAGAACAACATCTCTGTAGCCTCAAGTCTCTTCTTCATCTGTGAGGAGATTGTCCAGCATCCACTGCCATATAGGATGATTGATATTACATAACAGTTCAGTATTCTTTTCTTTGTTTCTGTTGCTTCATGCCTCTTCTTCATCTGTGAGGAGATTTTCCTGCATTCACTGCCATATAGGATGATTGATATTACATAACAGTTCAGTATTCTTTTCTTTGTTTCTGTTGCTTCATGCCTCTTCTTCATCTGTGAGGAGATTGTCCAGCATCCACTGCCATATAGGATGATTGATATTACATAACAGTTCAGTATTCTTTTCTTTGTTTCTGTTGCTTCATGCCTCTTCTTCATCTGTGAGGAGATTGTCCTGCATTCACTGCCATATAGGATGATTGATATTACATAACAGTTCAGTATTCTTTTCTTTGTTTCTGTTGCTTCATGCCTCTTCTTCATCTGTGAGGAGATTGTCCAGCATCCACTGCCATATAGGATGATTGATATTACATAACAGTTCAGTATTCTTTTCTTTGTTTCTGTTGCTTCATGCCTCTTCTTCATCTGTGAGGAGATTGTCCAGCATCCACTGCCATATAGGATGATTGATATTACATAACAGTTCAGTATTCTTTTCTTTGTTTCTGTTGCTTCATGCCTCTTCTTCATCTGTGAGGAGATTGTCCAGCATCCACTGCCATATAGGATGATTGATATTACATAACAGTTCAGTACTCTTTTCTTTGTTTCTGTTGCTTCAAGTCTCTTCTTCATCTGTGAAGAAATTGCTCTGCATTCACTGCCATATAGGAGAATTGATATTACATAACAGTTAAGCACTCTTTTCTTTGTATTCTCAGCATCCTTCTGTAGAACAACATCTCTGTAGCCTCAAGTCTCTTCTTCATCTGTGAGGAGATTGTCCAGCATCCACTGCCATATAGGATGATTGATATTACATAACAGTTCAGTATTCTTTTCTTTGTTTCTGTTGCTTCATGCCTCTTCTTCATCTGTGAGGAGATTGTCCTGCATTCACTGCCATATAGGATGATTGATATTACATAACAGTTCAGTATTCTTTTCTTTGTTTCTGTTGCTTCATGCCTCTTCTTCATCTGTGAGGAGATTGTCCAGCATCCACTGCCATATAGGATGATTGATATTACATAACAGTTCAGTATTCTTTTCTTTGTTTCTGTTGCTTCATGCCTCTTCTTCATCTGTGAGGAGATTGTCCTGCATTCACTGCCATATAGGATGATTGATATTACATAACAGTTCAGTATTCTTTTCTTTGTTTCTGTTGCTTCATGCCTCTTCTTCATCTGTGAGGAGATTGTCCTGCATTCACTGCCATATAGGATGATTGATATTACATAACAGTTCAGTATTCTTTTCTTTGTTTCTGTTGCTTCATGCCTCTTCTTCATCTGTGAGGAGATTGTCCAGCATCCACTGCCATATAGGATGATTGATATTACATAACAGTTCAGTATTCTTTTCTTTGTTTCTGTTGCTTCATGCCTCTTCTTCATCTGTGAGGAGATTGTCCAGCATCCACTGCCATATAGGATGATTGATATTACATAACAGTTCAGTATTCTTTTCTTTGTTTCTGTTGCTTCATGCCTCTCCTTCATCTGTGAGGAGATTGTCCAGCATCCACTGCCATATAGGATGATTGATATTACATAACAGTTCAGTATTCTTTTCTTTGTTTCTGTTGCTTCATGCCTCTTCTTCATCTGTGAGGAGATTGTCCAGCATCCACTGCCATATAGGATGATTGATATTACATAACAGTTCAGTATTCTTTTCTTTGTTTCTGTTGCTTCATGCCTCTTCTTCATCTGTAAGGAGATTGTCCTGCATTCACTGCCATATAGGAGAATTGATATTACATAACAGTTAAGCACTCTTTTCTTTGTATTCTCAGCATCCTTCTGTAGAACAACATCTCTGTAGCCTCAAGTCTCTTCTTCATCTGTGAGGAGATTGTCCTGCATTCACTGCCATATAGGATGATTGATATTACATAACAGTTCAGTATTCTTTTCTTTGTTTCTGTTGCTTCATGCCTCTTCTTCATCTGTGAGGAGATTGTCCAGCATCCACTGCCATATAGGATGATTGATATTACATAACAGTTCAGTATTCTTTTCTTTGTTTCTGTTGCTTCATGCCTCTTCTTCATCTGTGAGGAGATTGTCCAGCATCCACTGCCATATAGGATGATTGATATTACATAACAGTTCAGTACTCTTTTCTTTGTTTCTGTTGCTTCAAGTCTCTTCTTCATCTGTGAAGAAATTGCTCTGCATTCACTGTCATATAGGAGAATTGATATTACATAACAGTTAAGCACTCTTTTCTTTGTATTCTCAGCATCCTTCTGTAGAACAACATCTCTGTAGCCTCAAGTCTCTTCTTCATCTGTGAGGAGATTGTCCTGCATTCACTGCCATATAGGATGATTGATATTACATAACAGTTCAGTATTCTTTTCTTTGTTTCTGTTGCTTCATGCCTCTTCTTCATCTGTAAGGAGATTGTCCTGCATTCACTGCCATATAGGATGATTGATATTACATAACAGTTCAGTATTCTTTTCTTTGTTTCTGTTGCTTCATGCCTCTTCTTCATCTGTAAGGAGATTGTCCAGCATCCACTGCCATATAGGATGATTGATATTACATAACAGTTCAGTATTCTTTTCTTTGTTTCTGTTGCTTCATGCCTCTTCTTCATCTGTGAGGAGATTGTCCTGCATTCACTGCCATATAGGATGATTGATATTACATAACAGTTCAGTATTCTTTTCTTTGTTTCTGTTGCTTCATGCCTCTTCTTCATCTGTGAGGAGATTGTCCTGCATTCACTGCCATATAGGATGATTGATATTACATAACAGTTCAGTATTCTTTTCTTTGTTTCTGTTGCTTCATGCCTCTTCTTCATCTGTAAGGAGATTGTCCTGCATTCACTGCCATATAGGATGATTGATATTACATAACAGTTCAGTATTCTTTTCTTTGTTTCTGTTGCTTCATGCCTCTTCTTCATCTGTGAGGAGATTGTCCAGCATCCACTGCCATATAGGATGATTGATATTACATAACAGTTCAGTATTCTTTTCTTTGTTTCTGTTGCTTCATGCCTCTTCTTCATCTGTGAGGAGATTGTCCAGCATCCACTGCCATATAGGAGAATTGATATTACATAACAGTTAAGCACTCTTTTCTTTGTATTCTCAGCATCCTTCTGTAGAACAACATCTCTGTAGCCTCAAGTCTCTTCTTCATCTGTGAGGAGATTGTCCTGCATTCACTGCCATATAGGATGATTGATATTACATAACAGTTCAGTATTCTTTTCTTTGTTTCTGTTGCTTCATGCCTTTTCTTCATCTGTGAGGAGATTGTCCTGCATTCACTGCCATATAGGATGATTGATATTACATAACAGTTCAGTATTCTTTTCTTTGTTTCTGTTGCTTCATGCCTCTTCTTCATCTGTAAGGAGATTGTCCTGCATTCACTGCCATATAGGATGATTGATATTACATAACAGTTCAGTATTCTTTTCTTTGTTTCTGTTGCTTCATGCCTCTTCTTCATCTGTAAGGAGATTGTCCTGCATTCACTGCCATATAGGAGGATTGATATTACATAACAGTTCAGTATTCTTTTCTTTGTTTCTGTTGCTTCATGCCTCTTCTTCATCTGTAAGGAGATTGTCCTGCATTCACTGCCATATAGGAGGATTGATATTACATAACAGTTCAGTATTCTTTTCTTTGTTTCTGTTGCTTCATGCCTCTTCTTCATCTGTAAGGAGATTGTCCTGCATTCACTGCCATATAGGAGGATTGATATTACATAACAGTTCAGTATTCTTTTCTTTGTTTCTGTTGCTTCATGCCTCTTCTTCATCTGTAAGGAGATTGTCCTGCATTCACTGCCATATAGGATGATTGATATTACATAACAGTTCAGTATTCTTTTCTTTGTTTCTGTTGCTTCATGCCTCTTCTTTATCTGTGAGGAGATTGTCCAGCATCCACTGCCATATAGGATGATTGATATTACATAACAGTTCAGTACTCTTTTCTTTGTTTCTGTTGCTTCAAGTCTCTTCTTCATCTGTGAAGAAATTGCTCTGCATTCACTGCCATATAGGAGAATTGATATTACATAACCGTTAAGCACTCTTTTCTTTGTATTCTCAGCATCCTTCTGTAGAACAACATCTCTGTAGCCTCAAGTCTCTTCTTCATCTGTGAGGAGATTGTCCTGCATTCACTGCCATATAGGATGATTGATATTACATAACAGTTCAGTATTCTTTTCTTTGTTTCTGTTGCTTCATGCCTCTTCTTCATCTGTAAGGAGATTGTCCTGCATTCACTGCCATATAGGATGATTGATATTACATAACAGTTCAGTATTCTTTTCTTTGTTTCTGTTGCTTCATGCCTCTTCTTCATCTGTGAGGAGATTGTCCAGCATCCACTGCCATATAGGATGATTGATATTACATAACAGTTCAGTATTCTTTTCTTTGTTTCTGTTGCTTCATGCCTCTTCTTCATCTGTGAGGAGATTGTCCTGCATTCACTGCCATATAGGATGATTGATATTACATAACAGTTCAGTATTCTTTTCTTTGTTTCTGTTGCTTCATGCCTCTTCTTCATCTGTGAGGAGATTGTCCAGCATCCACTGCCATATAGGATGATTGATATTACATAACAGTTCAGTACTCTTTTCTTTGTTTCTGTTGCTTCAAGTCTCTTCTTCATCTGTGAGGAGATTGTCCTGCATTCACTGCCATATAGGATGATTGATATTACATAACAGTTCAGTACTCTTTTCTTTGTTTCTGTTGCTTCAAGTCTCTTCTTCATCTGTGAGGAGATTGTCCTGCATTCACTGCCATATAGGATGATTGATATTACATAACAGTTCAGTATTCTTTTCTTTGTTTCTGTTGCTTCATGCCTCTTCTTCATCTGTGAGGAGATTGTCCTGCATTCACTGCCATATAGGATGATTGATATTACATAACAGTTCAGTATTCTTTTCTTTGTTTCTGTTGCTTCATGCCTCTTCTTCATCTGTGAGGAGATTGTCCAGCATCCACTGCCATATAGGATGATTGATATTACATAACAGTTCAGTACTCTTTTCTTTGTTTCTGTTGCTTCAAGTCTCTTCTTCATCTGTGAGGAGATTGTCCTGCATTCACTGCCATATAGGATGATTGATATTACATAACAGTTCAGTACTCTTTTCTTTGTTTCTGTTGCTTCAAGTCTCTTCTTCATCTGTGAGGAGATTGTCCTGCATTCACTGCCATATAGGATGATTGATATTACATAACAGTTCAGTATTCTTTTCTTTGTTTCTGTTGCTTCATGCCTCTTCTTCATCTGTGAGGAGATTGTCCAGCATCCACTGCCATATAGGATGATTGATATTACATAACAGTTCAGTACTCTTTTCTTTGTTTCTGTTGCTTCAAGTCTCTTCTTCATCTGTGAGGAGATTGTCCTGCATTCACTGCCATATAGGATGATTGATATTACATAACAGTTCAGTACTCTTTTCTTTGTTTCTGTTGCTTCAAGTCTCTTCTTCATCTGTGAGGAGATTGTCCTGCATTCACTGCCATATAGGATGATTGATATTACATAACAGTTCAGTATTCTTTTCTTTGTTTCTGTTGCTTCATGCCTCTTCTTCATCTGTGAGGAGATTGTCCAGCATCCACTGCCATATAGGATGATTGATATTACATAACAGTTCAGTACTCTTTTCTTTGTTTCTGTTGCTTCAAGTCTCTTCTTCATCTGTGAGGAGATTGTCCTGCATTCACTGCCATATAGGATGATTGATATTACATAACAGTTCAGTACTCTTTTCTTTGTTTCTGTTGCTTCAAGTCTCTTCTTCATCTGTGAGGAGATTGTCCTGCATTCACTGCCATATAGGATGATTGATATTACATAACAGTTCAGTATTCTTTTCTTTGTTTCTGTTGCTTCATGCCTCTTCTTCATCTGTGAGGAGATTGTCCAGCATCCACTGCCATATAGGATGATTGATATTACATAACAGTTCAGTACTCTTTTCTTTGTTTCTGTTGCTTCAAGTCTCTTCTTCATCTGTGAGGAGATTGTCCTGCATTCACTGCCATATAGGATGATTGATATTACATAACAGTTCAGTATTCTTTTCTTTGTTTCTGTTGCTTCATGCCTCTTCTTCATCTGTGAGGAGATTGTCCTGCATTCACTGCCATATAGGATGATTGATATTACATAACAGTTCAGTATTCTTTTCTTTGTTTCTGTTGCTTCATGCCTCTTCTTCATCTGTGAGGAGATTGTCCAGCATCCACTGCCATATAGGATGATTGATATTACATAACAGTTCAGTACTCTTTTCTTTGTTTCTGTTGCTTCAAGTCTCTTCTTCATCTGTGAGGAGATTGTCCTGCATTCACTGCCATATAGGATGATTGATATTACATAACAGTTCAGTACTCTTTTCTTTGTTTCTGTTGCTTCAAGTCTCTTCTTCATCTGTGAGGAGATTGTCCTGCATTCACTGCCATATAGGATGATTGATATTACATAACAGTTCAGTATTCTTTTCTTTGTTTCTGTTGCTTCATGCCTCTTCTTCATCTGTGAGGAGATTGTCCAGCATCCACTGCCATATAGGATGATTGATATTACATAACAGTTCAGTACTCTTTTCTTTGTTTCTGTTGCTTCAAGTCTCTTCTTCATCTGTGAGGAGATTGTCCTGCATTCACTGCCATATAGGATGATTGATATTACATAACAGTTCAGTATTCTTTTCTTTGTTTCTGTTGCTTCATGCCTCTTCTTCATCTGTGAGGAGATTGTCCTGCATTCACTGCCATATAGGATGATTGATATTACATAACAGTTCAGTATTCTTTTCTTTGTTTCTGTTGCTTCATGCCTCTTCTTCATCTGTGAGGAGATTGTCCAGCATCCACTGCCATATAGGATGATTGATATTACATAACAGTTCAGTACTCTTTTCTTTGTTTCTGTTGCTTCATGCCTCTTCTTCATCTGTGAGGAGATTGTCCTGCATTCACTGCCATATAGGATGATTGATATTACATAACAGTTCAGTATTCTTTTCTTTGTTTCTGTTGCTTCATGCCTCTTCTTCGTCTGTGAGGAGATTGTCCAGCATCCACTGCCATATAGGATGATTGATATTACATAACAGTTCAGTACTCTTTTCTTTGTTTCTGTTGCTTCATGCCTCTTCTTCATCTGTGAGGAGATTGTCCAGCATCCACTGCCATATAAGATGATTGATATTACATAACAGTTCAGTACTCTTTTCTTTGTTTCTGTTGCTTCAAGTCTCTTCTTCATCTGTGAAGAAATTGCTCTGCATTCACTGCCATATAGGAGAATTGATATTACATAACAGTTAAGCACTCTTTTCTTTGTATTCTCAGCATCCTTCTGTAGAACAACATCTCTGTAGCCTCAAGTCTCTTCTTCACCTGTGAGGAGATTGCCTAGCATTCACTGCTATATAAGAGAACTAATGCTATATAACAATTTCAAAGATTTAGTGATCCCTTACACAGCTTGGTTTCACTTTGTCAAAAATGCTTATAAAGTGAATGGTGAGCATGTCTACTTGCTTATATGGGGAACAGATGGATGTATTTTGCAAGCATTTATTATTATTATTTTTATTTTGTTGTTATTTCATAAACATTTCCTACACCAACAATGTTTTGACAATAATAAAAAAAATCTTTGTAATCGATCTTTTCCTTAAATTTTAATATATCACCTGTTTGCCTATTTTAGTTGCTAACTGCAAATGAATGAGGAAACATTTCACTATAAATTTCAAACTGTGTATTTTAATACTTGATGGGCAATAAACATTTTATAAACAGTTTAGTTACATAAACTGATGCAGAAACAAATACATGAGTATTTATTAAAGTATAACTTATTTGAATATCATTACAATGATAAAATCTTGGATCGAGTTTCATTTAAATTTTTAATGTGGACATTCTCAAAGATTTCATGGATACATATTTCGTAAACTTACATATATCTACTGTTTTTTATTTCAACAATAAAGCTAAGTATTACACTGAACAATATATTTATCAATAAAAGTTGTTGAGAGGGCAACGTTTGACTGGCTTTATTTTAAAAGGAAGGAGCAGGAAGACTGCATAATCAAGGGAGTCAAAGAGTACCCAGCAAAGAAAGATTACTCATAACAAAGAGAACTGCTTTAAAACAAAAAGAAGGCTGATCAAAAATCCTGTTAATGCAACAATTTAAAAAAAAGAAAAATGAAACATTTCAAGGCTATGAATCTAAAAGAATGAGAAAAATTAAATATCTCTATATTGACAAATTGTTGAGGAGATTTGCAGAATGTGAAAGTGACAGTCATACCAACTGTATTGGCATGTTGAGGACAGTACCAAGGAGCATAGCAAAAAGGTGAGAGGAACACAAGATTAAAGGGACATTTGATAACGACAATATCTGTCTATATTTCTAAGATGAGGTATTATGTACACTATTTACATTATTCGGACTATTGTCCTCATCTTTGTTGACATATTTATTACAATGTTTCGGCCATTGTACACTCTGTCCTTCTTCAGGTGGTTGGAATGTCGAACTGAATCCTTTATTTCACTCACTGGGGTAGACTGTTCTAGTTCCATTTGCCATGTCTATTAGATGTCAGTTATCAGTTATCTCCAGTTAATTCCCCTCGTCAAGTTCTTCACCGCCTTAACCAGGTATTGAACTGACACTCTTTGGGTCCTGTCACTGGATCTAAGTAACATCTTTATCCACTGTGTCATGGACACATAGCACAGTGGATAAAGGCGTTAGTGCAGAACTTGGAGTGGGGAATTAACAGGAGGTAACTGATAAGTGGCATCCATTAAACATGGCACGTGGAACTAGAATAGTCTGCCCCAGTGAGTGAAATAAAGGGTTCAGTTTAACGTTCCAACCACCTGAAGAAGGCTGGAGTGTACAACGGTTGAAACATTGTAATAAAAAATATGGCGACAAAGATGAGGACAATAGTCTGAATAATGTGAATAGTGTGATAATGGCTGCTCTGCTGAAAACTGTTAGAAAAAATATGAGTATTCTGGAGTAATGAGGAGACTTAATGTCAGTTGTGTAAAACCATGAGCTATGTATCAGGAGCTGTTTGACTAACAAACATTGCAAATCACTGTGATGTCTCTTCAGCAAGGTTGCTGGTCTCTGAGCATTATGTATTGCTCAGGCTTATCTGAATTTTGACATCATCTACAGTGCCAAATTATGGTTTATACTATACTGAAAAGGAATAATAGTAATATAGCCCAAGGTCTCATACACTTATATGATATATACATTACTATATATCAGGAAAATGTTGTGTAATAGAATGAGAAAATGAAAATCTTGTGGTTTTATACTGCAAATATGTTGCAAGGATCTTAATATAGACCAGGGTCATATACATTTATATGATATATACATTTCTATATATGAGGACAATGTTGTGTAATTGAATGACAAAATAAAAAAAAACTTGTGTTTTATACAGCAACTATGCTGAAAGGCTCTTAATATAGCACAGGTTCACATACTAATATATGATATAGACATTTCTATATACCAAGACAATGCTGTGTAAGTAAATGACAAAATGAAAAAATTATGTTTTATATTGCCACTATGCCGAAAGGATCTTAATATAGCCCAGGGTCCATAGAGTTATAAGATATACACATTTCTATACATCAGGAAAATAGTGTGTAATTGAATGACAAAAAAAAAAAAATTGTGGTTTATATGTGAACTATGCTGAAAGGATCTTAATATATCCCAGGGTCACATAGAGTTATAAGATATACACATTTCTAAACATCAAGAAAATACTGTGTAATTGAATGACAAAAAAAAAAGAAAGTGGTTTATATGCAAACTATGCTGAAAGGATCTTAATATTGTCCAGGGTCAGATACAGTTATATGATATATACATTTCTATAAATCAGGACAATGCTGAGTAATTGAATGAGAAAATGAAAAAAGTTGTGGTTTATACTACAAATATACTGAAAGGCTCTTAATATAGTCTGGGGTCACATACAGTTATATGATATATACATTTCTATATATCAGAGCAATGTTGTGTAATTGAATAGCAAAATAAAATAAATTGTGGTTTATACTGCAACTATGCTGAAAGGATTTTTATATATTCCAGTGCCACTTACAATTATATGATATATATATATATATATATATATATATATATATATATATATATATATATATATATATATTTTATTTTAAAAATATGATTCCTTCGCTACATAAGATTTCTCATGTTTCAAAAGCGAGAGCCGAGACCGCTAATATAATTTTTGAAATTAAGTTGAATTAAGGTGTCTGGTCACGCTTCCTCATCAAGCGAGAATTTGGGATTATATTATAATATAAGCTCTACTTCTGTATGGAGCACTGTCTTTTTAAAAATAAAAGCAAAAATACTAAGGAACTCCGGATTATTTACCTAACGTGTTCTTTCCTATTTTTCTGCATACCTGCACATATATATATATATATATATATATATATATATATATATATATATATATATATATATGTATATATATATATATATATATATATACACACACACACACACACACACACATATATATATATATATATATATATATATATATATATATATATATATATATATATATTTGTATACAATGTTGTGAAATTGAATGATAAACTGAAAATCTGCTGAAATGATCTTAATACAGTCCAGAGATGTATACAGTTGTATGATATATACATATCTAAATATTAGACCTATTTTGGTAATTGAATGAGAAAGATAACACATTTTTTTCCATTTTGTCATTCAGTTATCAACAAACAAAAGAACTGTAATAATAACAATCTATAAGTATTGATGATATCTGTCAATATTTCTGAGATGAGGTGTTATGTACACTATTTACATTATTTGGACTATTGTCCTCATCTTTGTTGCCATATTTATCACAATGTTTTGGCTGTTGTACACTACAGTTTTCTTCAGGTGATTGGAATGTCGAACTGAACCCTTTATTTTGCTCGCTGGCATAGACTGTTCTAGTTCCACATGCCATGTCTAATGGTTTTCAGTTATCAGTTATCTCATGTTAATTCCCCTCTCCAAGTTCTTCACCGCCTTAACCAGGTATTGAACTCTTTGGGTTCTGTCACTGGATCAAACTAATGCCTTTATCCAGTGTGCCATGTGTCCTTGAGGATATCTCTGTATGAATTTCTGGGTATTATAAACCTAATTTCTTCAGCAACCATTTTTTTTACTAGTGCTCATATTGCAATTTTTGCTATTATCATTGCATTGTTTTTTTTACCAGAGCTCATATTGCAATTTTCGTTGTTATTTTCGCTTTTTTGTGGCACTCCTTATTACTGGTTCCCATATTGTATTCATTTCTATGCTTGGTCGGCTCAGGAGATTTTTATGGCTTAGCATATGTGCTGATTCTTTAAGTTTACGAATTTTCCAATGGTGTTCTTTGTCTATGATCTCAACCTGATCCCACAGAGAGCGGTGATCTCCCTTTTCTCTTCATATGTGGTCAGCCACGCCTGATTTTTTCACTTCCCCTCGTGTCACAGATTTCTGGTGTTCTTGTAGCCTTACCTTAAGAGGGCGGCCTGTCTCCCCTTTATATTTCTTTCCGCAGCTGCAGGGGATGGTGTACACACAATCTTTAGTCATGTTCTCCTCTGTGGGTGTGGGGTCTTATCTGCGAAGTGACAATAGTCCAAATCATGTAAATAGTGTACATAACACCTCGTCTCAGAAATATTGACAGATATCATTAATACATATAGATTGTTATTATAGTTCGAATAATGTAAACAGTGTATAAATGATGTTACCTGTTTTTTTAGTTTTTTTTCTGAATTGCAAGTACTGATCAGATAGATCTATTATATATTCGTATACATAATCGCAATAATTGATGTTTCAGAATATTTTTTGCGTCTCTCTTCAGGAAATGTGTATCAGTATTTTTTTTTTGTTACGAAGTTAAAAATTCAGCTACAGATTTGTAATTAAAAAAATGAAAACGTATTGCAATGATTTAAATAAATATAAATATCTTTGAAATTTTAACTTATGTCTTTAATGTAAATTTAGTCGTAAAATTTTAAAATTACTTCTATGTACTTAATAACCTTAAAAGACATTAATAATACTTCATGAAATCTTTTTTTTTAATTTTAAAACAATCTATGAAATTTAAATATAATAATTTTTCACCTGTGATATAAAGGTGAGTTGCGTGTGTGTATGTCGGGATTTTCTTAAGAACTATAATTTCGTTGTGTAAAACCAGACACATTTTGAATCAGCAAAATATACAGAAAATATTTTTATTTATTTACATTTATTTATATATTTTATTTACTTTTTATTCCAACTCAGGATTCGTAATTTTTCAAACTTCAGCACAATGCAATTTAATTCAAGATTTTAAGTGAGATGCTCTAGTCTGCATCTACAATGGAATATTCAATGGGAAAACAATTCTTTTGGAGTAAGTGATTAATATAAAACATAACAGAGCATAAATAATATGAATAGGATGAGCGGGTGGTGTAATAAAGTACGGTTCAGAATAGGAAAGCGAAGAATAGAGTTCGAATTTCAGCCGACCCCGTTACATTCACTTAGGCTCAAATGTATTTGGGGAACGTATACATCTGACTCTTCTTCAGTTATGGGTTAAATATTAGGAGAAAGGAGATTCTTTAGCTTTGATTAGCAATCATTCTAGAGACAGTGTATCGATAAAATCCCCCATCTCGCAGCAAACCTGTGCCACTCGTGGGGATGCATCAACCCATGAAATGGTACAATGACTTACACCCTTTAGTTGAGAGAGTTGCGTGTGTTGCCGTAGGTGGACAAAGATTTTAATGTTTAATATATTAATCAATCGATATTAATAAGGTTGGTGTTTTTAAAACAAAATTAGAATATTTCCATTTGAGTTGACTGTCTATCGCAGTGTTTCTCAACCGGTGCGCTCGGCTGCACAAATGCGCCTTGAAAAGTAGCCAGATGCACTCCAAGTTAACAGAAGAGTAATTTATCAATTATTTTTAAATAAAAAAAAAATTTTTTTTTAAAAACCTTGATACACTAAACACATGACTTCCATGTCTAAATCAAGACTTTGTCATTTGATATTTTAAATGCTAAATTCCTTAATCTTTCAGAAGGACTGGATAATCCTTTCCCTTTTTCTTTCCTCGACGGATTTAAATCAGTCATTATCGGCCACTCTAAAAAATTCTTCATAAATCCATTTAAAGGAAAACTCTGCTGCTTAAATATACGATGTAATGTCTTAAAAATAAATGCTTTTTTCAGGAGACTTTATTATTTTCAAATTTCACTTATTTTTCCTTATTAAAATTTAAAGTGCACACCAGAGTTTTAGTTATTCTATTACGCCCTGAATTAAAAATGGTTGAGAAAAATTAGTTTATCGTGTAGCATAAACATTTTAGGGTCTGGCAATAATGACCTTTCTGAAAAATTTTAATTGAAACAAAACACGAATTAAATATTTTCCAAAATTTATTTAAAGTAAAAACTTTTTTTAAGGAAAGCGTTAAATTACGTGGTTTTCTTTAGCTTTTTCAATAAAAAAATATTGTTCTTCAATCGTCTTAGATAACACATTTGTCTTCGATGCTAACTGCCAGGAGAGTGACTGCACATTTTCGAGCTAATGTTTTCCGTAGATATGATGTGGAACGATTATATTGAACTAGCAACATGGCCCGGCGTGGCCCGTGCTTGATTCCAAAATCGTACGACTCATACAGCAATCGCTATCACTTGACTTAAAATATTTTTGCCCTTCCTTGCCTTTAAAGGAGTGCCCTTTGCCGTGCTGATGTTGCTACATACCTTACTTCTTGCATATCTCACACTGCGAATTTTTTCTAAGTTCTATACTAAACATTAAATCTGTTACGAAAAAAGAACTAAACAAAATGAACACAAAACGATCAGCTTTAAAAAAGAACTCGTAACTGGAAAAACCGAATGAAGAAACAATGTTAACAACAAATACTTTTTCACACCAAACCCAGTTCTGCGGAATCAGAATCAACGTTGAGTTTAAGCAAGCGAATGAGCCAATTGGAGTAAAGTGCCATGCAGATTTAAATTTTTCCCACTTGTGACGAATGCAGCTATCGATTTTTTTTGTATGCTAGCATGCTAGTTAATATTCGTGTCAGTCAGCTGTTGGCTCTTCCGCTGGCCAATAGAATCTTCCTGCCTATTCGTGGCAGCCAGCTATAGGCTCTCACTCTGGCTAGTAGAAAATGGCCTCAAACTACATGAAAACTGCCGTAGAAACATGAAAAAATCGATTATTTCCACTATCGATGGGAGTTTGGAAATGCAAAGTCGGTCTTGGCCTTGTTGCTAACTTGGAGCATGTGCATGTAAATTTTGGTGCAAATCCGTCGAAAATTGCAGTCGTGCATTCGTTACACACACACACACACACACACACACACACACACACACACACATCCTGCCTTTTATAGACAGAGATCAATTGCTAGGTCTTCTGCTAGGAAAGTTCGTTCACTCTGTTGTGCTAGATAATTTTTTTTTCGCCAGAATCTATCTTACATATTTAAAAGTCTATCATTCGTTCTTGCTTTGGATATTGCTGCCACATTTGGTCTGGTGCTCCACCTAAAATATTTAGAAATTCTTGATAAAATGTAAAGAACAATCTGCAATGTTATTGGTCAGGAACTGGCATCTTGGCGTCACTCACCTTCCCACCGCATTAACGTAACATAGCTGTGCCTTTTTTATAAATATTTTCATGATAATTATTCGGATGGGCTTTCCTCTATGTTACGTAGATTTTATGAATTTAAGTGCAGTACGGTGGAGTAATGCATAGCGGCTAGGATTGAGGAATCGGAGAGCTGAGTTCGAATTCCATTCGAATCCATTACATTCACTTACGTGCTAATACCCTTGAGAAAAGTATGAATCCTCTTCTTATCCCACGGCTATGGGTGAATAGCTGGCCAGAACGGGTTCTATAGCCTTGGATGGCAACTGGTCTACCGCAGAAAGAAATGGTAACCTACTGAGTTTGTCTCGTCAGTCATGTATCGAAAGATACATGATCGCCTAAGCGTGTATCCCGTATGGCACATAACTGATTGAGTAGATTGGTGGCAAGGTCTCATCATTTTACAGTTGAAATGGTTAGATGTAACCGTAAGTTCTATGCTAACAATGTCTGCGCTTGCATTTTTCCCTTGCGGAACTTAATTCCGATTACTTGTTTTACAATCAAGTTTTAACTTCAAAAATTTAAATGCAATCTCAATCGTCATCTTTTGTCTCCTTAATTCCTGTTCTCTTATCGTTCTCTGTCCTTAATAGTATTCTTTTCTCTCAGATTCTTTCACACTCATCAACCTCTTACATCTTAGTGGCTTTATTGTCTTGCTTGGGGTGAAATGATTAAAAAAAAACTATTAAAATGTTCGCGGTCGTAAGTTTAACTTTGAATGGATTGAGTGTGTGAGTTTATATGCGGCTTGTCCAGAAGTTTTTAAAAAACTATAAGAGTTAAGCTAAAGTGTAGGAAAAATATTAATAATATCTGTTTTGAATTTATATGACCTCCATTTTTTCACATTTTTAAGGGATGCTTCGATGTGCAATAGAATTATAAACGTTAAACTCTACCTTTGCTTCATGTCCATTATATATGCAAATAGCATACATTTTTGGCTAGTTTATAATGTCTGTATATAATAAACATGGTTCAGTTTAGCAGTAATTGAAAAACTGGAAACAAAGTTAGGCTCTAATTTGGTATTGTAAATATGTAAATAATTTTAATATATAAATATTTTAATTGAATTCGCACTTTCTTTATTTTGTCTGCATCTACTTTAGAACAATTCTTCTGTAAAATTTCTTAAAGCAATGAAGATCAATTACTAAAGAGTAAAACAAACTAAACAAAGTTATATACTTTGATATCAAAGATACTCATAGAAACCTAATATATTTTGAACCAACACCTCATGGTAAATGTTAATCCAACATTTATTAAAACAGATCACAGCAATTTTGACTTAAATTAATCCTCAAACTTTTTACGTGGAATCTAATTGCAGAGACAGATTTGTACTTTTATCAACTATTGTTTAGTTTTTACTTTTACAAATGTTTTGAGAAATCTATTTCAGTTTCTTCACTCGTAAATCGATGTTTGATAGTAAATTTTCGTTTAGATTATTAGATAGTTTATTCTTTTTTTACAGCAGGTTCATTTGCTTGCAAATACTGAAGGTTGAACTTCAAATAAGTTTGATGCTTATATCAACTGTATTTTCAGTAATATATACCTGTATTGCAATTTTTTACGTGACTGATAATATTTATTATCTACCTTTCTCAAGTAATCTTTCATTCAATTGTCTGGTTTACAACTAATACGATATAGAATTGTGCTAATCTAAAGAAAATATTTTTATTGATAGCCAAGAAGTATTTTTTATGACTTTATGAATTTAAGCGAAGTACTAGATTGGCAGAAAAGTCTTAAAATTTTACAGTTTAAATGGCTAGATGTAGGCAAAGCTCTAGGAGATATTTTTCCTCGTATTTTTCTCTGTTGGAACTCTTTTGCGGCTCATTGCTTTCCAGTACATCTTGGTCATCAAAAAATTAAGTTCAACATGAATCGTTATATTTGTCTTCATAATTTTTGTTCTTTTATTATTCCCTCTTTCTTAATAATGCTTTCCCTTCCTTCGCTCATATGCAGTAGCCCCTCGTGTCTTAGTGACTTTACTGCCTTGCTTGGAGTGAAAAGATTTAAAAAATAAATACTTTTATTATTTATACTATTTGTATTAGAACTATTGTCTTCAACTTTGTTGTTGCTATCATAACATTTCGGCCGTTGTGCCCTCCGGCCTTCATCAGGTGTATATCCATCTGGGTAACTAACAGGGAATTTTAAACTGAACCCTTAATTTAATGCACAGCGTTAGAATGTTTTCGTTCCACTGCAACACAAAGATCAAGATAATTGTTTGCATATAAACATTGTAAATAATGATTAGAGAAATTTAGGCAGAAGGCAATCAGGTGATAATAACAACAAAGATGAGGACAATAGTTTGCATATAAATAATATAAATAATGACAACTCCTCATCTCAGAAATTCAGAGAGAAGGCAATCAGGTGATAATAACAACAAAGATGAGGACAATAGTCTGCATATAAATAATATAAATAATGACAACTCCTCATCTCAGAAATTCAGAGAGAAGGCAATCAGGTGATAATAACAACAAAGATGAGGACAATAGTCTGCATATAAATAATATGAATAATGATGACGCCCCATCTCAGAAATTCAGAGAGAAGGCAATCAGGTGATAATAACAACAAAGATGAGGACAATAGTTTGCATATAAATAATATAAATAATGACAACTCCTCATCTCAGAAATTCAGAGAGAATGCAATCAGGTGATAATAACAACAAAGATGAGGACAATAGTTTGCATATAAATATTATAAATAATGATAGTTTCTCATCCCAGAAATTCTGACCGAAGACAATCACGTGATAATAACAACAAAGATGAGGACAATAATCCGCTTGTAAATAATATAAATAATAGCTCCTCATCCCAAATATTCAAACAGAAAATATTTGTTATCCATTGTTATCCAATTCATTATTTAGTATAAAAGCCAGTACAATTTCCTCGTCAGAAACCAAAGGTAATACCTATTTGCTGTCATATTTTTCTCTGTTTTTTTTTCCTCGGTTACTGGACGATCAAATTAAAAAATGTCGTGGGGTTGTATTTCTATTTGTCATAGATACAACGGACAACAGTAGATCATAAACTTTACCTATTCAGCGAGGTCCATACAAAAATATTGTTCAGTTGAAGTGTTCAAAATGATTTTCTAAGCGTAGCATATACATGGCACCTAAGTGAGAATCGAACTCATTTCTTAGTCATAAGTTATCTAGTTTTTGTTGCTGATATAAAAATCCAGTAAAATAGCTGTCAAAATAATGTAGTCACTTAAAAACCTTTTTTATGGTACCTAAACTTTAAAAAAAAATTTAAGCCCAGTACTAGTCTAACGTCGAGATCTCATCAATTTAGATTTGAAGAGGCTAGATGTAACCGTAAATTTTATGTTAACAGTTTCTTATCTCGCACTTCTCGCTTGTGGAACACAAAACTGGCTCCATGCTTTCCAGCCAACTTTAATCTGCCAAACTTTAAATGCAATATCAATCGGTATCTACTTCCCTCTTGATTACTCTTTTTTCTTTCCGCTCATTATTAATATTTCTGTTTTTAATTCTTCCACACTTTGTGACCCCTTGTGTCTTAGGGGCGTTATTGCCTTGCTTCTGGTGATTCTGATTTACAAAAAAAAAAAAAAAGAATAGACCCACTAGATATTTATTAGATATGGCACTAGATTGAAAGTATGAAGCACCTAGTGAGGAACAAACTCTCTATTCAGTCGTAAATGATCGAACGAGACAAGCTTGCTAGCTATTACACCAAGTTGAAGTGCCCAAAATGATTTTCTAAGCGTAGCTTATACTGGGTACACAGTTGAATGTATGAGGCACTTAGTGAGGATTGAGTTCATTATACAGTAGCAATTGATCTTCTGAGATAAGCTTGCTAACAATTACACTACATCGAAGTGCCCACATTCATAATGATAATGATTTTCAAATAAGGTATGGTTCAATAAATACTTATGTAGTGTTTTCAGTTTAAGTTCATGTAATCTTTATTATTTCCTGAATGATTATTGTACATCAAGCAATTAAATTCACGGGGGATTTAAAATTTATAGTGAGATGATTTATCATTCAATTACAGTCAGATATCGATTCAAATATAAGTGATGGATTAGAATTTAAGGAAAAGACAATTGTCAAGTGCTATCTTGACAAAATGTTATGGACTCTGGAAACCTTTGCTGAATACGACAATGCATTCCCTATATAAACGAATAAACATACTAACCATTCACTCTATAAGCAGTTTCATCAGAGTGAAGCCAACATGTGCAAGGACTCACTTTCTCTTTCCAGCTAAACAATATTAACCCAACTAATCTGTTATCTGTCAATACTGTTTTTGTAGCTACGCAGCTTAGGATATTTTTTAAATAATTATTTTTTTATATCTTTGTCTCACTTATATAAAAAAAAAACATCCTAACCAGCTAACACAATGCTGCTGCTACAACGTTTGTACAAGGTTACATAGATGTTGCAAGATAATATATTTTTGTGGACTCCTTACAATGTAATCAGTTGCTGTATCTACTGCTAGGAATGTTGGCTCAATGTGTCGTGCCAGAAAACTTTTTTCGTCAGCATCCATCTTGCACATTTTTTAATCAGCCATTCGTTCGTGAATTGAATATTGCTGCCATATCTGGTCCGGTGCTTCTGTTGTATATTTCGAGATTCTTGACAAAATTTAAAGAATTCATGGCAACTGTTCTGATGAGATTTTTTCCCTAGTGTCTCGATTACATGAATTTAAGCGTTTACTAGATTGGCAACTAGGTCTCACTGTTTTATTGTTGAACTAGCTAGATGCAACCACTACTTCCATTCTAATAGTTTCCTTTCTCGAATTTCTCATCTGTGGAAGCCCTTTCCGATTTCTTGCTTCTCTGACAACAATAATCTTCAAATATTTAAATCTAACGTCATACTCTAACTTCGTGAAACCGGATTCCTTTATTGTTCTTTCCTCGCTTCTTCCCACCAAAGTCTTCTCATTCTCTTTACTCCCTATAAACCCCCTGCGCCTTAGTCGCATAATCGCCTTACTTGTGGTGAAACGATAAAAAATGCTGCCTTGTAACATGCCAAGTGCTCTGTACAAAATAGATAAAACATTTCAGTAAGATATTACAACATGCATTTGTCATCTAAATTAGTAATTCTTAACTTTAAAAAAATATGAAAACTAATGTTATACCAGAGTCTGTCTATATTTCTGAGATGAGGTATTATGTACAGTATTTACATTAGTCGGACTATTGTCCTCATCTTTGTCGCCATATTTGTCACAACGTTTCGGCCGTTGTACGCTCCGGCCTTCTTCAGGTGGTTGGAATTTCGAACCGAACCCTTTATTTCGATCACTGGGGTAGACTGTTCTAGTTCCACGAGCCATGTTTGATGGATGTCAGTTATCAGTTATCTCCTGCTAATTTTCCCTCTGAAAGTTCTCCACTGCCTGAACCGAGTATTGAACTCACACAGTACAGTGGATAAAGGCGTTGGTTAGATCCAGTGACAGACCCAAAGAGTGTGAGTTCAATACCCGGTTCAGGCAGTGGAGAACTTTCAGAGGGAAAATTACCAGGAGATAACTGATAACTGACATCCATCAAACATGGCTCGTGGAACTAGAACAGTCTACCCCAGTGATCGAAATAAAGGGTTCGGTTCGAAATTCCAACCACCTGAAGAAGGCCGGAGCGTACAACGGCCGAAACGTTGTGACAAATATGGCGACAAAGATGAGGACAATAGTCCGACTAATGTAAATACTGTAATGTTATACCACTATATTTATTGTTAAGTGGAGAAAAAGTACCCTGATGTTATTGAAAGAGCAGAGATTTGCTTTGCAAATTAATTTTAATTAACAAACGGAATATCGTTGCTACGACGTTTCTGCAGCGATACATAAAAGTTACAAAATTGGTTCTCACAACATGCCCGCAATGTTACCTTGTAAATTAGCAAATACGCTGTCTTCTAACGTTGCAAATTTGTTGCTTTGTAAGTTTGCAAATACGCTGTCTTGTAACGTTGCAAATTCGGTGCTTTGTAACGTTGCAAATACATTGCCTTGGAACGTTGCAAATAAGTTGCCTTGAAACGTTGCAAATAAGTTGCCTTAGAACGTTGCAAATAAGTTGCCTTGAAACGTTGCAAATAAGTTGCCTTGAAACGTTGCAAATAAGTTGCCTTGGAACGTTGCAAATAAGTTGCCTTGGAACGTTGCAAATAAGTTGCCTTGAAACGTTGCAAATAAGTTGCCTTGGAACGTTGCAAATAAGTTGCCTTGAAACGTTGCAAATAAGTTGCCTTAGAACGTTGCAAATAAGTTGCCTTGAAACGTTGCAAATAAGTTGCCTTGGAACGTTTCAAATAAGTTGCCTTAGAACGTTGCAAATAAGTTGCCTTGAAACGTTGCAAATAAGTTGCCTTGAAACGTTGCAAATAAGTTGCCTTGGAACGTTGCAAATAAGTTGCCTTGGAACGTTGCAAATAAGTTGCCTTAGAACGTTGCAAATAAGTTGCCTTGAAACGTTGCAAATAAGTTGCCTTGGAACGTTGCAAATAAGTTGCCTTGGAACGTTGCAAATAAGTTGCCTTGAAACGTTGCAAATAAGTTGCCTTAGAACGTTGCAAATAAGTTGCCTTGAAACGTTGCAAATAAGTTGCCTTAGAACGTTGCAAATAAGTTGCCTTGAAACGTTGCAAATAAGTTGCCTTGGAACGTTGCAAATAAGTTGCCTTGGAACGTTGCAAATAAGTTGCCTTGAAACGTTGCAAATAAGTTGCCTTAGAACGTTGCAAATAAGTTGCCTTGAAACGTTGCAAATAAGTTGCCTTGGAACGTTGCAAATAAGTTGCCTTGAAACGTTGCAAATAAGTTGCCTTGGAACGTTGCAAATAAGTTGCCTTGAAACGTTGCAAATAAGTTGCCTTAGAACGTTGCAAATAAGTTGCCTTGAAACGTTGCAAATAAGTTGCCTTGGAACGTTTCAAATAAGTTGCCTTAGAACGTTGCAAATAAGTTGCCTTGAAACGTTGCAAATAAGTTACCTTGAAACGTTGCAAATAAGTTGCCTTAGAACGTTGCAAATAAGTTGCCTTGAAACGTTGCAAATAAGTTGCCTTGAAACGTTGCAAATAAGTTGCCTTGGAACGTTGCAAATAAGTTGCCTTGGAACGTTGCAAATAAGTTGCCTTGAAACGTTGCAAATAAGTTGCCTTAGAACGTTGCAAATAAGTTGCCTTGAAACGTTGCAAATAAGTTGCCTTGGAACGTTGCAAATAAGTTGCCTTAGAACGTTGCAAATAAGTTGCCTTGAAACGTTGCAAATAAGTTGCCTTGAAACGTTGCAAATAAGTTGCCTTGTAACGTTGCAAATACATTGATTTGGAATATTGCAGATACGTTGCCTTGTAACGCTGCAAATACATTACCTTGTAACGTATCAAATACGTTGCCTTGTAACGTTGCAAATACATTGCCTTATAACGTTGCAAATTCGTTGTCCTGTAACGTTCCATTAATAGAAAATGGTTAATAAATTCCAGGAAGATATTAGAACGTGCATCCATCATCTAAATTAATGCTACTCAAGTGAAAAAAATCGAAAAACATTTAATACTTTCTACACATTGCTAAACGGAGAAAAAGTATTCTGATGTTACTTGACCAGTAAGGAATGTTCCAGTTACAATAACGGTGTGACATCATTGGGGATGAGTGATCAATTTGGGGTCAGGAAAATAGATGATTGCAATGTTACAGTAACGTCGCCACAATGTCACATATCCCTCAACCAAAATAAAACGTGCCAGCGACATTGCAAGCACATTGTTCCGTGTTAGATGAGTAAGCGTTACTTACGACAAGGCCCAGTCATGACGAGAGCTGGCGTAATGAGAATCTGAATACTATGTTCGAATTCTAGTTGCGCCTGTTTATATCACTTTCACCCTTTGAGAAAGGCATGAAACTAAAAAAAAAACTATGAATGTTATTCCTTCTATATTTATTTTAAAGTGGAGAAAAAGTATTCTGATGTTATTTGACCAGTAAGGAATGTTTCAGTTACAATAACGGTGTGACATCATTGGGGATGAGTGATCAATTTGGGGTCAGGAAAATAGATGATTGCAATGTTACAGTAACGTCGCCACAATGTCACATATCCCTCAACCAAAATAAAACGTGCCAGCGACATTGCAAGCACATTGTTCCGTGTTAGATGAGTAAGCGTTACTTACGACAAGGCCCAGTCATGACGAGAGCTGGCGTAATGAGAATCTGAATACTATGTTCGAATTCTAGTTACGCCTGTTTATATCACTTTCACCCTTTGAGAAAGGCATGAAACTAAAAAAAAAAACTATGAATGTTATTCCTTCTATATTTATTTTAAAGTGGAGAAAAAGTATTCTGATGTTATTTGACCAGTAAGGAATGTTTCAGTTACAATAACGGTGTGACATCATTGGGGATGAGTGATCAATTTGGGGTCAGGAAAATAGATGATTGCAATGTTACAGTAACGTCGCCACAATGTCACATATCCCTCAACCAAAATAAAACGTGCCAGCGACATTGCAAGCACATTGTTCCGTGTTAGATGAGTAAGCGTTACTTACGACAAGGCCCAGTCATGACGAGAGCTGGCGTAATGAGAATCTGAATACTATGTTCGAATTCTAGTTACGCCTGTTTATATCACTTTCACCCTTTGAGAAAGGCATGAAACTAAAAAAAAAACTATGAATGTTATTCCTTCTATATTTATTTTAAAGTGGAGAAAAAGTATTCTGATGTTATTTGACCAATAAAGAATGTTTCAGTTACTATAAGGGTGTGACAACATTGGGGGTGAGTGGTCAGTTTGGAGTCAGAAAAACAGATGATTGCAATGTTGCAGTAACATCGCCACAATGTTACATATTCATTATTAAATATTATTAAAATGTTTCTGCCAGTATTAAATCCTATTTTATTTATGTTGGGTTTATGTTTTTAACTATGATGTCTTCATGAATTTATAAGCGTTTTATGCAATTGTTTTTGTAGTTGATTAAGATTTTTCGTATTTCGGAGGTTTTGAATATGTTATTAGTGTGTTGTTATAATGTGATTTTTTATGGTGTTGTTTTCATTAAGATGGTATGTAAGACACCAGCGCCATGAAAATCACTGTGACTTGTTTCGCTTGGCAGATCTTCTATTACCACAATGTGGAATACTTAATAACAAAAGAAACAAAAGTATACATTATAAGCAAGAAGAAAAATAAACTAAGTGAAATTAGCTAGACCATATACCCAAACACATATTGAGAAATTAAATAAATGTATAGGAATAAAATTTCATTTTCCCCTCTCCTTCATGGATATCATTGAAAACATCACTTTAGTCCGATGAAATCCTAAAGAATGAAACAAGTCACACGTAATTTACTACTTTCTCATTAATATTCCTAATACATATATTAAAAATTCCGTCTTTCTCATACGTGAAAACTTAATTAATGTGTAATTAATTGGATTAAATGGCAACCAGTAAAATGAAGTTCTTCCCATTAAGACATTTTTGTAGAGATAGTATTATGGGCTAATAATATATAAATTTTATATTTGAAGAACAGTTTTGGGGGAAAGATGTATGACAAAATGGAAAAAAAGATTTCGTTTGATACATTTTGTCCCGTAGGACTTCATCGGACTAGGTTTGTTTACGTTGATGCAGGAACAAGAGTCACTGGGAATTTTACATTTAGAATTTTTTTTTTGTTAATGTTTTGGGTATATAATCTGGCCAGTTTTATTTCGATACTTTTTTCGTTTTGTTTCCACCATCTTTGTAATTGGATACCCCACATTGTGATGGGAGAAGATCTGCCAAGAATGGTGAAACGTTGTAAGCACCGGGACGCAAATTTGTTAACATGCTAAGAAGAGGCTTTAATCGCTAGTTCATCCACGGCAAATTTGCGTCCAGGTTCTTATGACGTTTCGCCATCCTTGGCATCAGTTGTATTGCCTCTTTCTCTCATTCGTATCTATCTGTCTATCTATCTATCTATCTATCTATCTATCTATCTATATATCTATCTATCTATCTATCTATCTATCTATCTATCTCATTCTACTTCTTTATCTATCTATCTATCTATCTATCTATCTCATTCTACTTCTTTATCTATCTATCTATCTATCTATCTCATTCTACTTCTTTATCTATCTATCTATCTATCTATCTATCTATCTATCTATCTATCTATCTATCTATCTATCTATCTCATTCTACTTCTTTATCTATCTATCTATCTATCTATCTATCTCATTCTACTTCTTTATCTATCTATCTATCTATCTATCGATCTATCTATCTAAGTCTGTTCAGATCTATCTCAGTCTGTTCAGACCTATCTATCTATCTATCTATCTATCTATCTATCTATCTATCTATCTCATTCTACTTCTTTATCTATATATCTATCTATCTAAGTCTGTTCAGATCTATCTCAGTCTGTTCAGACCTATCTATCTATCTATTTATTTATCTATCTATCTATCTATCTATCTATCTATCTATCTATCTATCTATCTATCTATCTATCTATCTATCTATCTATCTATCTATCTCATTCTACTTCTTTATCTATCTATCTATCTATCTATCTATCTATCTATCTCATTCTACTTCTTTATCTATCTATCTATCTAAGTCTGTTCAGATCTATCTCAGGCTGTTCAGATCTATCTATCTATCTATCTATCTATCTATCTATCTATCTATCTATCTATCTATCTATCTATCTATCTATCTCATTCTACTTCTTTATCTATCTATCTATCTATCTATCTATCTATCTATCTATCTATCTATCTATCTATCTATCTAAGTCTGTTCAGATATATCTCAGGCTGTTCAGATCTATCTATCTATCTATCTATCTATCTCTCTCTCTCTCTCTCTCTCTATATATATATATATATATATATTATAGATATCTCTCTCTCTCTCACTCTCTCTCTCTCTCTATATATATATATAGAGAGAGAGAGAGGGGGAAGAGAAACTGGGGTGTAATGGATAGTGACTCAGATAGAGAAATTAGAGTGCCGAGTTCGAATTCCAGTCGAGCTCGTTCCTTTCACATATATGCAAATACTCCTAGGAAAGATAAGAATCATCTCTTTCCCCGGCTATGGGTAAAATTGGGACAGACTGGGACCTATAGCCTCGGGTGGCAACCGTTCTAGAAGTACAACGCTGAATCTAAATACCGAGGAAGTTTGTTTGGAGACCTTGTGACACGCTATGAGCACTAGTTCTTCGTATTCGTCTCTTCTGAATGTGTGGCTGCTTACTACACAAACCTTCGACTCTCTAATCTTAATCATATGCGCAAGTACTTCTGGCTGATCGGTTCTAAGAACTGATTTGCAGTACCTCATACGTCTATAATGACGGTGGAACCAGTATATATATATATATATATATATATATATATATATATATATATATATATATATATATATATCAGTACTACATATATATATATATATATATATCAGTACTATATATATATATATATATATATATATATATATATACATATATATATATCAGTACTATATATATATATATGTATATATATATATATATATATATCAGTACTATATATATATATATATATATATATATATATCAGTACTATATATATATATATATATATATCAGTACTATATATATATATATATATATATATATATATATATATATATATATATATATATATATATATATATATATATATATATCAGTTACATGTGCCTGAAATAACCCCAGTGACGCTCAAAATCACTACAATTGACATAAGCTGTTTAACAACGAAGCATATACTGGTACAAGAGTATATGTGTGCAAATCTTTGCCCTTCACGAGAATCGATATTAATCCACGCACCCATCCTATAGGGCAAAATGTTTGCATATTATCAACTTTGTTTGCATAATACCAACTGTACAGAAATAACAATGTATATCCTCTAATAATTTTGATATCTACGAATGAGTATAGGCTATCAACTATTCATGTCTATATATTGCTATGTTAACACCTTTAAGTGTTTTATATCTTTAAGTGAGTGTCTCATGTATGTAAATATAAATAACGGTAGCTTGCATGTGTTTTTGTATGTGTGTGAAGAACGTGTTGCTATGCCTGACTATTCTTGATTTGATAATGTAGCATTTCATCGTAGCATAGCTCCTGGATCCGACGTCGACCGGAAACAACCGACATAGGACCTTCGATTCAACAATCTTCTTCCTCACTGTGAAAATTTACTTTCGTTTTCAAGATCTGGCTTCTGGCTATCAAATAACGGAAGTTTCTCACGAAACCGCTTACAGGTTTCGTTCTGTAAATGACAATGTGACAATTCCATTTCAAAATATGACTTCGTTCCAACGATAATCAGCTTCTGCGAAGACGCATTACGATTTTAAATCCTATATTCATCTATGAATAAAATAAATTATACAAAGCTATATATATATATATAAATATATATTGATTGTTTGTTATTAAAAATAAAAGTAAATTTACATTTAATGAACCTCATGTCATTTGATGGTAGTTATCGATCAAGTGCACCGTGACATCCCGAGCTAAATACCCAGTTATCTGTAAAAACTGCAGTTAGAGATGTAATTAAAAAACAAAATATAATACTAAGTCAACCCGGAATAAAGTTTTGATCTCAACGTTGGTTCACTATTCATTTGTAGTTATTTAGTTATATTTCTTTATATCGACTTGTTGACTACGAAACATTTAGTTCCTCCTTTTCGCTGGATGTCTATAGTAAATCTTTTACAATCTACTTTTATAGTAATATTTTATTTTTCGGGAAAAATTACATTTATTTTCAAATAACTAAGCCAGAAATTCTTAATTTCTGACTAACAATAATCACGTTTTTCGTGATTTTCAATGCATAGAAGACCACAATCAATGAATTTACAGAATACTAAAGTATATAATATATAAAAAGAAAAGGCACAAAATCTCTCACTCTCTCTATCTCTCTCTGTCTTCTTTCTGTTTTTACCTGCAAAATAGCTTAAGAACGTGACGTGTCTCATTTTCCCTGCAAGGGACATCTTAGTCCTCAGCAAACCGCGTGTCCCATACAAGGCAAGAAAATATATTTCTTCAACAATTAATAACGCTACAATAAAATGTCAAGTCCCAACATTAGGGGTGTCTGAGTCATTTTAGTTCACGGATCACATATTAATCAAATTTGATCTCAAGCGGGCCAGACGAGTAAAATCCTGGCATAAGAACCTATCAATAGAAATTCCAAAATTTTCCTTTTGTTTTAGTGTAAAAAAAGTACATTCTGAAAATGTTCCTTGTAAATGTATATAATTTCTAAAATAAAAATAATAAAAAAACACATTTAAAAATACTTTTTTTATCATTTATTTTCAATAGGTTCCTGAAACTTGGCATCTTTTTTTTCCTCGACAAGTGATTTCAAGCAGGCCGGACCAGCAAAACCATGAGATAAGAACCTAAGAACCTATAGATGAAATCTTAATTTTTTCTTTTGTTTTATTGTAAAAAGTACATTCTGAAAATGTTCATATTCAAAGAACTTTTTTTTTCTCAAAACAATGAATATGTGAAAGCGAGAACTGTTAAAGAAGACTGACTTATCACACTGCATTGTAAATGTATACAATTTATAAATTAAAAAGAAAAACATTTAAAAACACTTTTATTACATTTTATCATTTATTTTCAATAGGTTTCTGAAACTCGGCATCTTTTTTTTCTCTACAAGTGCATCAATATCAGGCATCAAATCCTGAGTAGCAGCCAATTTCAGGACATCATTTTGGTGTTCATGTCTGAGATTTGAGTGCAGTTTTGTTTTATTGATGCTCATTACAGAGAAAACATTTATCACACAGGTAAGTAGTCCTGAATAGGTACAAAACATTTGCAGCAAGGACTGTCAATTTGGGGTACATTGGCAAGCGATACTGATAAAATGTGTCAAAGCCAAATGAGGTAAATTTGTTCTTCAAATCTGAATCACACTGCAACATTGGATGTTGACGTACAGATAGTAGACGTTGACTGTAAATGGCGAGCGAATAACTGAAATCTATTTCAAGTTCATCAAAAATCTGAAACCGTTGCTGAAACTCTCGAGATATTGTTTTAGTGTTTATGCATGTCAACATTATCTGCGGTCGCAATCACATCTTTTCGACAATGAAAATGAGTAGCATTTTGTTTAGATTATTGAAGTGCTCTGTAATATGCACGAAAAATGCTAAATCTTGCAGCCATTCTGGTAATTAAAATTCTAACACTGGTTTACCCTTTTTCTCCGTGAACTGTTCAATTTCTTCTCGTAGATTAAAGAAACGCTTCAACAGAGCACCTCAACAACCACCTTACATCGGTGTGATATGGCAAGGCACCGGTACCACCTGTATCGCTGAGAAGATTGTCGAACTGACAGTGATTCAGATCTCTAGTTCGGATGAAATTAAGAGTGCGGACAACCACTTCCATCACGTGATCCATTTTAACGACTTAAAAACAATGTTTCCGGGTGCAAAATGCATTGAAACAGCAAAAAAAAAAAAAAAAAAAAAAATGACGTCCTCCATTTGTAGTTTGTACATACTCTCTGAGCCGCGTCACAACACCTGCTACCCCCAATCATTGTTGGAGAGCCATCTGTAGACAGGCTGACAACACGGGCCTACGCCACTCCGACTCTGTTCAGCGCTCCAACGAGAGGGATGAAAATGTCATTTGTTGTGGTGATGTCCATCATAGGAAGCAACTTCCTCAGTGACGGTCAAGGACTCGTCTACGCCACGAATGAATACGACCAGTTGCGCAACATTTGTAATGTCCGTGCTCTCATCAATTGCAACTGAAAATGTAATAAATGACTTGACCTTGTGCTTCAGTTGCCTGTCCAAATCTGCAGAAAGATCTGAAATCCTATCTGCCACAGTGTTTCTTCAGTATGCATGTTTTCATGAACTTACGCTCACAGTACGGCTTTGATACTAATGTTATTTCTCTAGTAACAAGGTAACTAGCTTTTTACTGCTGCCTAACTGATATCTACGCTTTGGGTTAAAGCAGACTGTTCTTTCTTCAGATCCGCTAACAATTTACTTACCTTCTTTCTTCTCATTTGTCCTTGCAAGTTACTGTATATGTCGGCATGGTGAGTGGCACCGAATTTTACATTCTTTGAGCATTGAAACCTGCTGTGAACACACCAAACACATAGGATTACCATTCACCTCCACCAATAAATAAGAAAAGGACCACTTTTCTTGAAATGATCTACACTCTGTATCCACTTTTCTCCGTTTTGACAAAGACGTTTTGGTTAAAGTAAAACAGAGCGAAATGTTGACCTAAAAAAAGAAAACATGTTGTTAGAC
The DNA here is from genome assembly GCA_964036315.1 of Acanthosepion esculentum. Lineage (NCBI taxonomy): Eukaryota > Metazoa > Mollusca > Cephalopoda > Sepiida > Sepiidae > Acanthosepion > Acanthosepion esculentum. Next base: position 20,974,981 of record OZ038520.1, on the reverse strand, counting down.
ATTAAATTAATTTAAAAAAAAAAAAGTAAATATATAATATAGTTTTTACACTCTTCAAAGATATCTCGCGGGTCGGATGAAACGCTGCATAGGGCCAATTTAGGCTCCTGCCCTACATATTAAATAGTGTATATGTCTTTTGATCCCTAAATAATATCACTTTCAGCACCTGGTCATTTCGCAATACGATAGTAAAAACATTTTGATTAATTTATCTTCTTAGACAGACAGACAGACAGACAGACAGACAGACAGATAGCTAGATAGATAGATGTCTATATTTCACCAACAAACATATACTTGTGGCTCACAAGTTTGGTTTGGGCGATTACTTGACAATACAATTATTACTGTCAAACAGTGAAATGAACGTCATTTAGCTTCTCATTTAGCTCCCTTATCACGAACGCTGGTGCTCCCCAAGGCTCTATCTTGGGTCCTACATTGTTCCTGATCTTCATTAACGGCCTTTCCGATGTCATCAGTTCCGAAGCAGGTATCTATGAGGAATACACTACTCCTGCATCAATAGTAAATCTGGTATCTTTGATAAAACTAACCTGGCCACCGGTCTCGAAAAGGACCTACAATCTGTTGTTGACTGGAGCAATAAATGGCTTGTAAACTTCAATGTCTCCAAAACGAAACTGCTCTCATTTACCCACCACTGAGAACCCTCCCTGGCTCTCATCAGAATGACTGATGCCTAGCTCCACGAGAGCGCCTCGTTGCGTCTGGTTGGTCTCACGCTGTCCGCTGATATAGTTTGCAACAGATACATAGACTCAATAGCTTCATCTTCCGCAAGAAAAGTTGGTTCTCTGTGTCGTGCCAGAAAGTTTTTCTCGTCTGAGTTCATCCTTCAAGTCTATAATTCAACCATCCGTACTTGCAGAGAATATTGTCATATATGGTTTGGTGACCCCGTTGTAAGAATCGAGGTTCTCGACAAAATCCAGAGACGTATATGCGATGTGGTAGGTCCTGATCTGGCATCTAGTTTACAGTCGCTTTTTCTCAGACGTGCGGTGGCTTCACTCTGACTCTTCTATAAGTATTTTTACGGCAGCTGTTCCGATGAGTTCCTTTCGATGGTTCCCAGGCTGCAATTTAAGCAAGCTACTAGATTGGCATCTCGGCCCCACCCTTTCACTGCCGAGACGTTTAAATGTAACCGTCTCTTTTACACAAACAGGTTCTTCTCTTGCACTTCCATCTTACTTGTTTCCCTGATAACTATAATCTTCAAATATTCAAGTGTAATGTCAATCGACATCTTCTGATACATTGATCGTGTTCCCTGTCCTCTTTATCCTCAGCCCAAACACACCTCTTTACTCTTGTTCTCTACTCTCTGTAACCCCTTGTGTTCTAGTGGCACTTCCGACTTGCTTGGGGTGAAATGCTTAAAAAAAAGATATAGCTTTTATAGAAGTTAACGTAATTTGAATTGTTTAAATGTTAAATCAGTCAATTTTTGTGATTTATTGAACTAACCAAAGTTGAAAAGAGTCTTTAATGTATTAAGAGTGGAACAGACTTCCAAGAGGATGTTTTCCTGATCACTAAAATTTTAACCTATTCCAGTCTAGAGTTAACCATTATCTTCCACTCCTATCCATATAAACCACCCCTTACCATAACTCTCTACCTCGAGTGGCTCCGTTGCTTAAAAAAACAAGCATTTCTAGTGCTCTGGTTTAGCTCTGAACATGACGATGATCGGACACTGAATGCAACGTTAGATGGGAAAGGTGGCTTTAAAGCATCAATTATTTGAAAGAAGCACAAAACCTACTGTAAATATTATCGAAGAAAAGAAAATGATTCCAAGTCTACACCTCAGACTCTTCAAGCAGATAAATCCGCAGTATGGAAGAATACAAAGGATGTAAAAGGTAATTTCCTATCAAGCAGCCAAATCAGTTTATGAGTTAGGAAACTGAAATAATTTTCTCAAGGCGTCTGACGAAGTAAAATCTTTAAAATTCTTGTTAAAAGCAAATTTTTTTCCTACAGCTGAGTGCCACATATCTTTGAAGATTAAATAGGAATTGTGATGGGTCAAAATGAATGTCAGAAAACATTCCCCTAAAGATGTTAATTCAGAATATATATATATATATATATATATATATATATATATATATATGTGTGTGTGTGTGTGTGTGTGTGTGTGTGTGTGGGTGTGTGTGTGTGTGTGTGTGTGTGTGTGAGTGTGTGTGTGTAATGTCATCCACATACTGGCCTTATATATATATATATATATATATATATATATATATATATTTATGCATGTTTCATTAAATATACATACAATATATATATATATATATATATATATATATATATATATATATATATATATATGCAACATTTACAGTTTTTGAGAAAATCTTGGCGAAACACGTTAGCATACAAGCGCACGCACAAACAGGCAGACACATACATACATACATAGATACATACATACAAAAACTACTGTTTATATTAAAAATTAGTACCCACTGCTCCGCTAGCTGAACATATTTTAAGATATTTTTTTAATACCAGATGATCATTAATTGTATGTTAGTCCTTATTGTCTTTTATGTGCATATTATCGACAAAATAATTAAATAATAGTTTGATAATTGATTCCAAAATAATCAAAAGTAATGTTAGTCTGTTACCAGAATACATCACAAGGAATCTTCGGATAACCTCTAGATAACGTTGAAATTTTTCAGAAGGATATTAAATTAATCAAGAACGTATACCGCTAGCAAAACGTTTGCATACAGGTAGAAAATGAATTCACGAAATATACGAAAGTAGAAAGGGGTCTAAGACAGGGATGCCCCTTCTCACTAGACTTATTCCGCCGATATAGTGAGGAAATCTAAAATAATTAGAAGCAGTCCAAGGATTCATTATTGGCGGCCACAATCTTTACAATATAAGATATTCAGATGACTCAGTGTTGATAACAGATACAGAAAGGAAACTACAAGAACAAAGAAAGCGAGAAGAAAAAAACTTTCAATTACAAAGACAGGGATGCCCCTTCTCACTAGACTTATTCAGCCGATATAGTGAGGAGTTCTAAAAGAATTAGAAGCAGTCCAAGGATTCATTATTGGCGGCCACAATCTTTACAATATAAGATATTCAGATGACTCAGTGTTGATAACAGATACAGAAAAGAAACTACAAGAACAAAGAAAGCGAGAAGAAAAAAACTTTCAATTACAAAGACAGGGATGCCCCTTCTCACTAGACTTATTCCGGCGATATAGTGAGGAATTCTAAAAGAATTAGAAGCAGTCCAAGGATTCATTATTGGCGGCCACAATCTTTAAACTTTAAGATATTCAAATGACTCAGTGTGGATAACAGATACAGAAAGGAAACTACAAGAACAAAGAAAGCGAGAAGAAAAAAACTTTCAATTACAAAGACAGGGATGCCCCTTCTCACTAGACTGATTCCGCCGATATAGTGAGGAATTCTAAAAGAATTCGAAGCAGTCCAAGGATTCATTATTGGCGGCCACAATCTTTACACTATAAGATATTCAAATGACTCAGTGTTGATAACAGATACAGAAAGGAAACTACAAGAACAAAGAAAGCGAGAAGAAAAAAACTTTCAATTACAAAGACAGGGATGCCCCTTCTCACTAGATTGATTCCGCCGATGTAGTGAGGAATTCTAAAAGAATTAGAAGCAGTCCAAGGATTCATTATTGGCGGCCACAATCTTTACACTTTAAGATATTCAAATGACTCAGTGTTGATAATAGATACAGAAAGGAAACTACAAGAACAAAGAAAGCGAGAAGAAAAAAATTTCAATTACAAAGACAGGGATGCCCCTTCTCACTAGACTTATTCCGCCATATATAGTGAGGAGTTCTAAAAGAATTAGAAGCAGTCCAAGGATTCATTATTGGCGGCCACAATCTTTACAATATAAGATATTCAGATGACTCAGTGTTGATAATAGATACAGAAAGGAAACTACAAGAACAAAGAAAGCGAGAAGAAAAAAACTTTCAATTACAGAGACAGGGATACCCCTTCTCACTAGACTGATTCCGCCGATATAGTGAGGAGTTCTAAAAGAATTAGAAGCAGTCCAAGGATTCATCATAGGCGGCCACAATCTTTACAATATAAGATATTCAGATGACTCAGTGTTGATAACAGATACAGAAATTAAACTACAAGAACAAAGAAAGCGAGAAGAAAAAAACTTTCAATTACAAAGACAGGGATGCCCCTTCTCACTAGACTGATTCCGCCGATATAGTGAGGAGTTCAAAAAGAATTAGAAGCAGTCCAAGGATTCATTATTGGCGGCGACAATCTTTACAATATAAGATATTCAGATGACTCAGTGTTGATAACAGATACAGAAAGGAAACTACAAGAACAAAGAAAGCGTGAAGAAAAAAACTTTCAATTACAAAGACAGGGATGCCCTTTCTCACTAGACTTATTCCGCCGATATAGTGAGGAGTTCTAAAAGAATTAGAAGCAGTCCAAGGATTCATTATTGGCGGCCACAATCTTTACACTATAAGATATTCAGATGACTCAGTGTTGATAACAGATACAGAAAGGAAACTACAAGAACAAAGAAAGCGTGAAGAAAAAAACTTTCAATTACAAAGACAGGGATGCCCCTTCTCACTAGACTTATTCCGCCGATATAGTGAGGAATTCTAAAAGAATTAGAAGCAGTTCAAGGATTCATTATTGGCGTCCACAATCTTTACAATATAAGATATTCAGATGACACAGTGTTGATAACATACAGAAAGGAAACTACAAGAACAAAGAAAGCGTGAAGAAAAAAACTTTCAATTACAAAGACAGGGATACCCCTTCTCACTATAACTTATTCCGCCGATATAGTGAGGAATTCTAAAAGAATTAGAAGCAGTCCAAAGATTCATTATTGGCGGCCACAATCTTTACAATATAATATATTCAGATGACACAGTGTTGATAACAGATACAGAAAGGAAACTAAAAGAACAAAGAAAGCGAGAAGAAAAAAACTTTCAATTACAAAGACAGGGATGCCCCTTCTCACTAGACTGATTCCGCCGATATAGTGAGGAGTTCTAAAAGAATTAGAAGCAGTTCAAGGATTCATTATTGGCGGCCACAACCTTTACAATATAAGATATTCAGATGACACAGCGTTGATAACAGATACAGGAAGGAAAATACAAGAACAAAGAAAGCGAGAAGAAAAAACTTTCAATTACAAAGACAGGGATGCCCCTTCTCACTAGACTTATTCCGGCGATATAGTGAGGAATTCTAAAAGAATTAGAAGCAGTCCAAGGATTCATTATTGGCGGCCACTATCTTTACAATATAAGATATTCAGATGACTCAGTGTTGATAACAGATACAGAAAGGAAACTACAAGAACAAAGAAAGCGAGAAGAAAAAAACTTTCAATTACAAAGACAGGGATGCCCCTTCTCACTAGACTTATTCCGCCGATATAGTGAGGAATTCTAAAAGATTTAGAAGCAGTCCAAGGATTCATTATTGGCGGCCACAATCTTTACAATATAAGATATTCAGATGACACAGAGTTGGTAACAGATACAGAAATTAAACTACAAGAACAAAGAAAGCGAGAAGAAAAAAACTTTCAATTACAAAGACCGGGATGCCCCTTCTCACTAGACTGATTCCGCCGATATAGTGAGGAGTTCTAAAAGAATTAGAAGTAGTCCAAGGATTCATTATTGGCAGCCACAATCTTTACAATATAAGATATTCAGATGACTCAGTGTTGATAACAGATACAGAAAGGAAACTACAAGAACAAAGAAAGCGAGAAGAAAAAAACTTTCAATTACAAAGACCGGGATGCCCCTTCTCACTAGACTGATTTCGCCGATATAGTGAGGAGTTCTAAAAGAATTAGAAGCAGTCCAAGGATTCATTATTGGCGGCCACAATCTTTACACTATAAGATATTCAGATGACTCAGTGTTGATAACAGATACAGAAAGGAAACTACAAGAACAAAGAAAGCGAGAAGAAAAAAACTTTCAATTACAAAGACAGTGATGCCCCTTCTCACTAGACTGATTCCGCCGATATAGTGAGGAGTTCTAAAAGAATTAGAAGCAGTCCAAGGATTCATTATAGGCAGCCACAATCTTTACAATATAAGATATTCAGATGACACAGTGTTGATAACAGATACAGAAAGGAAACTACAAGAACAAAGAAAGCGTGAAGAAAAAAACTTTCAATTACAAAGACAGGGATGCCCTTTCTCACTAGACTTATTCCGCCGATATAGTGAGGAATTCTAAAAGAATTAGAAGCAGTCCAAGGATTCATTATTGGCGGCCACAATCTTTACACTATAAGATATTCAGATGACTCAGTGTTGATAACAGATACAGAAAGGAAACTACAAGAACAAAGAAAGCGTGAAGAAAAAAACTTTCAATTACAAAGACAGGGATGCCCCTTCTCACTAGACTTATTCCGCCGATATAGTGAGGAATTCTAAAAGAATTAGAAGCAGTTCAAGGATTCATTATTGGCGGCCACAATCTTTACAATATAAGATATTCAGATGACACAGTGTTGATAACATACAGAAAGGAAACTACAAGAACAAAGAAAGCGTGAAGAAAAAAACTTTCAATTACAAAGACAGGGATACCCCTTCTCACTAGACTTATTCCGCCGATATAGTGAGGAATTCTAAAAGAATTAGAAGCAGTCCAAAGATTCATTATTGGCGGCCACAATCTTTACAATATAATATATTCAGATGACACAGTGTTGATAACAGATACAGAAAGGAAACTAAAAGAACAAAGAAAGCGAGAAGAAAAAAACTTTCAATTACAAAGACAGGGATGCCCCTTCTCACTAGACTGATTCCGCCGATATAGTGAGGAGTTCTAAAAGAATTAGAAGCAGTCCAAGGATTCATTATTGGCGGCCACAACCTTTACAATATAAGATATTCAGATGACACAGCGTTGATAACAGATACAGGATGGAAACTACAAGAACAAAGAAAGCGAGAAGAAAAAAACTTTCAATTACAAAGACAGGGATGCCCCTTCTCACTAGACTGATTCCGCCGATATAGTGAGGAATTCTAAAAGAATTAGAAGCAGTCCAAGGATTCATTATTGGCGGCCACAATCTTTACAATATAAGATATTCAGATGACTCAGTGTTGATAACAGATACAGAAATTAAACTACAAGAACAAAGAAAGCGAGAAGAAAAAAACTTTCAATTACAAAGACAGTGATGCCCCTTCTCACTAGACTTATTCCGGCGATATAGTGAGGAATTCTAAAAGAATTAGAAGCAGTCCAAGGATTCATTATTGGCGGCCACAATCTTTACAATATAAGATATTCAGATGACTCAGTGTTGATAACAGATACAGAAAGGAAACTACAAGAACAAAGAAAGCGAGAAGAAAAAAACTTTCAATTACAAAGACAGGGATGCCCCTTCTCACTAGACTTATTCCGCCGATATAGTGAGGAATTCTAAAAGAATTAGAAGCAGTTCAAGGATTCATTATTGGCGGCCACAACCTTTACAATATAAGATATTCAGATGACTCAGTGTTGATAACAGATACAGAAAGGAAACTACAAGAACAAAGAAAGCGAGAAGAAAAAAACTTTCAATTACAAAGACAGGGATGCCCCTTCTCACTAGACTTATTCCGCCGATATAGTGAGGAATTCTAAAAGAATTAGAAGCAGTTCAAGGATTCATTATTGGCGGCCACAATCTTTACAATATAAGATATTCAGATGACTCAGTGTTGATAACAGATACAGAAAGGAAACTACAAGAACAAAGAAAGCGTGAAGAAAAAAACATTCAATTACAAAGACAGGGATGCCCCTTCTCACTAGACTGATTTCGCCGATAGAGTGAGGAATTCTAAAAGATTTAGAAGCAGTCCAAGGATTCATTATTGGCGGCCACAATCTTTACAATATAAGATATTCAGATGACACAGAGTTGGTAACAGATACAGAAATTAAAATACAAGAACAAAGAAAGCGAGAAGAAAAAAACTTTCAATTACAAAGACCGGGATGCCCCTTCTCACTAGACTGATTCCGCCGATATAGTGAGGAGTTCTAAAAGAATTAGAAGCAGTCCAAGGATTCATTATTGGCGGCCACAATCTTTACAATATAAGATATTCAGATGACTGAGTGTTGATAACAGATACAGAAAGGAAACTACAAGAACAAAGAAAGCGTGAAGAAAAAAACTTTCAATTACAAAGACAGGGATGCCCCTTCTCACTAGACTGATTTCGCCGATAGAGTGAGGAATTCTAAAAGATTTAGAAGCAGTCCAAGGATTCATTATTGGCGGCCACAATCTTTACAATATAAGATATTCAGATGACACAGAGTTGGTAACAGATACAGAAATTAAAATACAAGAACAAAGAAAGCGAGAAGAAAAAAACTTTCAATTACAAAGACCGGGATGCCCCTTCTCACTAGACTGATTCCGCCGATATAGTGAGGAGTTCTAAAAGAATTAGAAGCAGTCCAAGGATTCATTATTGGCGGCCACAATCTTTACAATATAAGATATTCAGATGACTCAGTGTTGATAACAGATACAGAAAGGAAACTACAAGAACAAAGAAAGCGAGAAGAAAAAAACTTTCAATTACAAAGACCGGGACGCCCCTTCTCACTAGACTGATTTCGCCGATATAGTGAGGAGTTCTAAAAGAATTAGAAGCAGTCCAAGGATTCATTATAGGCGGCCACAATCTTTACAATATAAGATATTCAGATGACTCAGTGTTGATAACAGATACAGAAAGGAAACTACAAGAACAAAGAAAGCGAGAAGAAAAAAACTTTCAATTACAAAGACAGGGATGCCCCTTCTCACTAGACTGATTCCGCCGATATAGTGAGGAGTTCTAAAAGAATTAGAAGCAGTCCAAGGATTCATTATTGGCGGCCACAATCTTTACAATATAAGATATTCAGATGACTCAGTGTTGATAACAGATACAGAAAGGAAACTACAAGAACAAAGAAAGCGAGAAGAAAAAAACTTTCAATTACAAAGACAGGGATGCCCCTTCTCACTAGACTTATTCCGCCGATATAGTGAGGAATTCTAAAAGAATTAGAAGCAGTTCAAGGATTCATTATTGGCGGCCACAACCTTTACAATATAAGATATTCAGATGACTCAGTGTTGATAACAGATACAGAAAGGAAACTACAAGAACAAAGAAAGCGAGAAGAAAAAAACTTTCAATTACAAAGACAGGGATACCCCTTCTCACTAGACTTATTCCGCCGATATAGTGAGGAGTTCTAAAAGAATTAGAAGCAGTTCAAGGATTCATTATTGGCGGCCACAATCTTTACAATATAAGATATTCAGATGACTCAGTGTTGATAACAGATACAGAAAGGAAACTACAAGAACAAAGAAAGCGAGAAGAAAAAAACTTTCAATTACAAAGACCGGGACGCCCCTTCTCACTAGACTGATTTCGCCGATATAGTGAGGAGTTCTAAAAGAATTAGAAGCAGTCCAAGGATTCATTATAGGCGGCCACAATCTTTACAATATAAGATATTCAGATGACTCAGTGTTGATAACAGATACAGAAAGGAAACTACAAGAACAAAGAAAGCGAGAAGAAAAAAACTTTCAATTACAAAGACAGGGATGCCCCTTCTCACTAGACTGATTCCGCCGATATAGTGAGGAGTTCTAAAAGAATTAGAAGCAGTCCAAGGATTCATTATTGGCGGCCACAATCTTTACAATATAAGATATTCAGATGACTCAGTGTTGATAACAGATACAGAAAGGAAACTACAAGAACAAAGAAAGCGAGAAGAAAAAAACTTTCAATTACAAAGACAGGGATGCCCCTTCTCACTAGACTTATTCCGCCGATATAGTGAGGAATTCTAAAAGAATTAGAAGCAGTTCAAGGATTCATTATTGGCGGCCACAACCTTTACAATATAAGATATTCAGATGACTCAGTGTTGATAACAGATACAGAAAGGAAACTACAAGAACAAAGAAAGCGAGAAGAAAAAAACTTTCAATTACAAAGACCGGGATGCCCCTTCTCACTAGACTGATTTCGCCGATAGAGTGAGGAATTCTAAAAGATTTAGAAGCAGTCCAAGGATTCATTATTGGCGGCCACAATCTTTACAATATAAGATATTCAGATGACTCAGTGTTGATAACAGATACAGAAAGGAAACTACAAGAACAAAGAAAGCGTGAAGAAAAAAACATTCAATTACAAAGACAGGGATGCCCCTTCTCACTAGACTGATTTCGCCGATAGAGTGAGGAATTCTAAAAGATTTAGAAGCAGTCCAAGGATTCATTATTGGCGGCCACAACCTTTACAATATAAGATATTCAGATGACTCAGTGTTGATAACAGATACAGAAAGGAAACTACAAGAACAAAGAAAGCGTGAAGAAAAAAACATTCAATTACAAAGACAGGGATGCCCCTTCTCACTAGACTGATTTCGCCGATAGAGTGAGGAATTCTAAAAGATTTAGAAGCAGTCCAAGGATTCATTATTGGCGGCCACAACCTTTACAATATAAGATATTCAGATGACTCAGTGTTGATAACAGATACAGAAAGGAAACTACAAGAACAAAGAAAGCGTGAAGAAAAAAACATTCAATTACAAAGACAGGGATGCCCCTTCTCACTAGACTGATTTCGCCGATAGAGTGAGGAATTCTAAAAGATTTAGAAGCAGTCCAAGGATTCATTATTGGCGGCCACAACCTTTACAATATAAGATATTCAGATGACTCAGTGTTGATAACAGATACAGAAAGGAAACTACAAGAACAAAGAAAGCGAGAAGAAAAAAACATTCAATTACAAAGACAGGGATGCCCCTTCTCACTAGACTGATTCCGCCGATATAGTGAGGAATTCTAAAAGAATTAGAAGCAGTCCAAGGATTCATTATTGGCGGCCACAACCTTTACAATATAAGATATTCAGATGACTCAGTGTTGATAACAGATACAGAAAGGAAACTACAAGAACAAAGAAAGCGTGAAGAAAAAAACATTCAATTACAAAGACAGGGATGCCCCTTCTCACTAGACTGATTTCGCCGATAGAGTGAGGAATTCTAAAAGATTTAGAAGCAGTCCAAGGATTCATTATTGGCGGCCACAACCTTTACAATATAAGATATTCAGATGACTCAGTGTTGATAACAGATACAGAAAGGAAACTACAAGAACAAAGAAAGCGTGAAGAAAAAAACATTCAATTACAAAGACAGGGATGCCCCTTCTCACTAGACTGATTTCGCCGATAGAGTGAGGAATTCTAAAAGATTTAGAAGCAGTCCAAGGATTCATTATTGGCGGCCACAACCTTTACAATATAAGATATTCAGATGACTCAGTGTTGATAACAGATACAGAAAGGAAACTACAAGAACAAAGAAAGCGTGAAGAAAAAAACATTCAATTACAAAGACAGGGATGCCCCTTCTCACTAGACTGATTTCGCCGATAGAGTGAGGAATTCTAAAAGATTTAGAAGCAGTCCAAGGATTCATTATTGGCGGCCACAACCTTTACAATATAAGATATTCAGATGACTCAGTGTTGATAACAGATACAGAAAGGAAACTACAAGAACAAAGAAAGCGTGAAGAAAAAAACATTCAATTACAAAGACAGGGATGCCCCTTCTCACTAGACTGATTTCGCCGATAGAGTGAGGAATTCTAAAAGATTTAGAAGCAGTCCAAGGATTCATTATTGGCGGCCACAACCTTTACAATATAAGATATTCAGATGACTCAGTGTTGATAACAGATACAGAAAGGAAACTACAAGAACAAAGAAAGCGTGAAGAAAAAAACATTCAATTACAAAGACAGGGATGCCCCTTCTCACTAGACTGATTCCGCCGATAGAGTGAGGAATTCTAAAAGATTTAGAAGCAGTCCAAGGATTCATTATTGGCGGCCACAACCTTTACAATATAAGATATTCAGATGACTCAGTGTTGATAACAGATACAGAAAGGAAACTACAAGAACAAAGAAAGCGTGAAGAAAAAAACATTCAATTACAAAGACAGGGATGCCCCTTCTCACTAGACTGATTTCGCCGATAGAGTGAGGAATTCTAAAAGATTTAGAAGCAGTCCAAGGATTCATTATTGGCGGCCACAACCTTTACAATATAAGATATTCAGATGACTCAGTGTTGATAACAGATACAGAAAGGAAACTACAAGAACAAAGAAAGCGTGAAGAAAAAAACATTCAATTACAAAGACAGGGATGCCCCTTCTCACTAGACTGATTTCGCCGATAGAGTGAGGAATTCTAAAAGATTTAGAAGCAGTCCAAGGATTCATTATTGGCGGCCACAATCTTTACAATATAAGATATTCAGATGACTCAGTGTTGATAACAGATACAGAAAGGAAACTACAAGAACAAAGAAAGCGTGAAGAAAAAAACATTCAATTACAAAGACAGGGATGCCCCTTCTCACTAGACTGATTTCGCCGATAGAGTGAGGAATTCTAAAAGATTTAGAAGCAGTCCAAGGATTCATTATTGGCGGCCACAACCTTTACAATATAAGATATTCAGATGACTCAGTGTTGATAACAGATACAGAAAGGAAACTACAAGAACAAAGAAAGCGTGAAGAAAAAAACATTCAATTACAAAGACAGGGATGCCCCTTCTCACTAGACTGATTTCGCCGATAGAGTGAGGAATTCTAAAAGATTTAGAAGCAGTCCAAGGATTCATTATTGGCGGCCACAACCTTTACAATATAAGATATTCAGATGACTCAGTGTTGATAACAGATACAGAAAGGAAACTACAAGAACAAAGAAAGCGTGAAGAAAAAAACATTCAATTACAAAGACAGGGATGCCCCTTCTCACTAGACTGATTTCGCCGATAGAGTGAGGAATTCTAAAAGATTTAGAAGCAGTCCAAGGATTCATTATTGGCGGCCACAACCTTTACAATATAAGATATTCAGATGACTCAGTGTTGATAACAGATACAGAAAGGAAACTACAAGAACAAAGAAAGCGTGAAGAAAAAAACATTCAATTACAAAGACAGGGATGCCCCTTCTCACTAGACTGATTTCGCCGATAGAGTGAGGAATTCTAAAAGATTTAGAAGCAGTCCAAGGATTCATTATTGGCGGCCACAACCTTTACAATATAAGATATTCAGATGACTCAGTGTTGATAACAGATACAGAAAGGAAACTACAAGAACAAAGAAAGCGTGAAGAAAAAAACATTCAATTACAAAGACAGGGATGCCCCTTCTCACTAGACTGATTTCGCCGATAGAGTGAGGAATTCTAAAAGATTTAGAAGCAGTCCAAGGATTCATTATTGGCGGCCACAACCTTTACAATATAAGATATTCAGATGACTCAGTGTTGATAACAGATACAGAAAGGAAACTACAAGAACAAAGAAAGCGTGAAGAAAAAAACATTCAATTACAAAGACAGGGATGCCCCTTCTCACTAGACTGATTTCGCCGATAGAGTGAGGAATTCTAAAAGATTTAGAAGCAGTCCAAGGATTCATTATTGGCGGCCACAACCTTTACAATATAAGATATTCAGATGACTCAGTGTTGATAACAGATACAGAAAGGAAACTACAAGAACAAAGAAAGCGTGAAGAAAAAAACATTCAATTACAAAGACAGGGATGCCCCTTCTCACTAGACTGATTCCGCCGATATAGTGGGGAATTCTAAAAGATTTAGAAGCAGTCCAAGGATTCATTATTGGCGGCCACAACCTTTACAATATAAGATATTCAGATGACTCAGTGTTGATAACAGATACAGAAAGGAAACTACAAGAACAAAGAAAGCGTGAAGAAAAAAACATTCAATTACAAAGACAGGGATGCCCCTTCTCACTAGACTGATTTCGCCGATAGAGTGAGGAATTCTAAAAGATTTAGAAGCAGTCCAAGGATTCATTATTGGCGGCCACAACCTTTACAATATAAGATATTCAGATGACTCAGTGTTGATAACAGATACAGAAAGGAAACTACAAGAACAAAGAAAGCGTGAAGAAAAAAACATTCAATTACAAAGACAGGGATGCCCCTTCTCACTAGACTGATTTCGCCGATAGAGTGAGGAATTCTAAAAGATTTAGAAGCAGTCCAAGGATTCATTATTGGCGGCCACAACCTTTACAATATAAGATATTCAGATGACTCAGTGTTGATAACAGATACAGAAAGGAAACTACAAGAACAAAGAAAGCGTGAAGAAAAAAACATTCAATTACAAAGACAGGGATGCCCCTTCTCACTAGACTGATTTCGCCGATAGAGTGAGGAATTCTAAAAGATTTAGAAGCAGTCCAAGGATTCATTATTGGCGGCCACAATCTTTACAATATAAGATATTCAGATGACTCAGTGTTGATAACAGATACAGAAAGGAAACTACAAGAACAAAGAAAGCGTGAAGAAAAAAACATTCAATTACAAAGACAGGGATGCCCCTTCTCACTAGACTGATTTCGCCGATAGAGTGAGGAATTCTAAAAGATTTAGAAGCAGTCCAAGGATTCATTATTGGCGGCCACAATCTTTACAATATAAGATATTCAGATGACTCAGTGTTGATAACAGATACAGAAAGGAAACTACAAGAACAAAGAAAGCGTGAAGAAAAAAACATTCAATTACAAAGACAGGGATGCCCCTTCTCACTAGACTGATTTCGCCGATAGAGTGAGGAATTCTAAAAGATTTAGAAGCAGTCCAAGGATTCATTATTGGCGGCCACAACCTTTACAATATAAGATATTCAGATGACTCAGTGTTGATAACAGATACAGAAAGGAAACTACAAGAACAAAGAAAGCGTGAAGAAAAAAACATTCAATTACAAAGACAGGGATGCCCCTTCTCACTAGACTGATTTCGCCGATAGAGTGAGGAATTCTAAAAGATTTAGAAGCAGTCCAAGGATTCATTATTGGCGGCCACAACCTTTACAATATAAGATATTCAGATGACTCAGTGTTGATAACAGATACAGAAAGGAAACTACAAGAACAAAGAAAGCGTGAAGAAAAAAACATTCAATTACAAAGACAGGGATGCCCCTTCTCACTAGACTGATTTCGCCGATAGAGTGAGGAATTCTAAAAGATTTAGAAGCAGTCCAAGGATTCATTATTGGCGGCCACAACCTTTACAATATAAGATATTCAGATGACTCAGTGTTGATAACAGATACAGAAAGGAAACTACAAGAACAAAGAAAGCGTGAAGAAAAAAACATTCAATTACAAAGACAGGGATGCCCCTTCTCACTAGACTGATTTCGCCGATAGAGTGAGGAATTCTAAAAGATTTAGAAGCAGTCCAAGGATTCATTATTGGCGGCCACAATCTTTACAATATAAGATATTCAGATGACTCAGTGTTGATAACAGATACAGAAAGGAAACTACAAGAACAAAGAAAGCGTGAAGAAAAAAACATTCAATTACAAAGACAGGGATGCCCCTTCTCACTAGACTGATTTCGCCGATAGAGTGAGGAATTCTAAAAGATTTAGAAGCAGTCCAAGGATTCATTATTGGCGGCCACAATCTTTACAATATAAGATATTCAGATGACTCAGTGTTGATAACAGATACAGAAAGGAAACTACAAGAACAAAGAAAGCGTGAAGAAAAAAACATTCAATTACAAAGACAGGGATGCCCCTTCTCACTAGACTGATTTCGCCGATAGAGTGAGGAATTCTAAAAGATTTAGAAGCAGTCCAAGGATTCATTATTGGCGGCCACAATCTTTACAATATAAGATATTCAGATGACTCAGTGTTGATAACAGATACAGAAAGGAAACTACAAGAACAAAGAAAGCGTGAAGAAAAAAACATTCAATTACAAAGACAGGGATGCCCCTTCTCACTAGACTGATTTCGCCGATAGAGTGAGGAATTCTAAAAGATTTAGAAGCAGTCCAAGGATTCATTATTGGCGGCCACAATCTTTACAATATAAGATATTCAGATGACTCAGTGTTGATAACAGATACAGAAAGGAAACTACAAGAACAAAGAAAGCGTGAAGAAAAAAACATTCAATTACAAAGACAGGGATGCCCCTTCTCACTAGACTGATTCCGCCGATATAGTGAGGAATTCTAAAAGATTTAGAAGCAGTCCAAGGATTCATTATTGGCGGCCACAACCTTTACAATATAAGATATTCAGATGACTCAGTGTTGATAACAGATACAGAAAGGAAACTACAAGAACAAAGAAAGCGTGAAGAAAAAAACATTCAATTACAAAGACAGGGATGCCCCTTCTCACTAGACTGATTTCGCCGATAGAGTGAGGAATTCTAAAAGAATTAGAAGCAGTCCAAGGATTCATTATTGGCGGCCACAACCTTTACAATATAAGATATTCAGATGACTCAGTGTTGATAACAGATACAGAAAGGAAACTACAAGAACAAAGAAAGCGTGAAGAAAAAAACATTCAATTACAAAGACAGGGATGCCCCTTCTCACTAGACTGATTTCGCCGATAGAGTGAGGAATTCTAAAAGATTTAGAAGCAGTCCAAGGATTCATTATTGGCGGCCACAACCTTTACAATATAAGATATTCAGATGACTCAGTGTTGATAACAGATACAGAAAGGAAACTACAAGAACAAAGAAAGCGTGAAGAAAAAAACATTCAATTACAAAGACAGGGATGCCCCTTCTCACTAGACTGATTCCGCCGATATAGTGAGGAATTCTAAAAGATTTAGAAGCAGTCCAAGGATTCATTATTGGCGGCCACAACCTTTACAATATAAGATATTCAGATGACTCAGTGTTGATAACAGATACAGAAAGGAAACTACAAGAACAAAGAAAGCGTGAAGAAAAAAACATTCAATTACAAAGACAGGGATGCCCCTTCTCACTAGACTGATTTCGCCGATAGAGTGAGGAATTCTAAAAGATTTAGAAGCAGTCCAAGGATTCATTATTGGCGGCCACAACCTTTACAATATAAGATATTCAGATGACTCAGTGTTGATAACAGATACAGAAAGGAAACTACAAGAACAAAGAAAGCGTGAAGAAAAAAACATTCAATTACAAAGACAGGGATGCCCCTTCTCACTAGACTGATTTCGCCGATAGAGTGAGGAATTCTAAAAGATTTAGAAGCAGTCCAAGGATTCATTATTGGCGGCCACAACCTTTACAATATAAGATATTCAGATGACTCAGTGTTGATAACAGATACAGAAAGGAAACTACAAGAACAAAGAAAGCGTGAAGAAAAAAACATTCAATTACAAAGACAGGGATGCCCCTTCTCACTAGACTGATTTCGCCGATAGAGTGAGGAATTCTAAAAGATTTAGAAGCAGTCCAAGGATTCATTATTGGCGGCCACAACCTTTACAATATAAGATATTCAGATGACTCAGTGTTGATAACAGATACAGAAAGGAAACTACAAGAACAAAGAAAGCGTGAAGAAAAAAACATTCAATTACAAAGACAGGGATGCCCCTTCTCACTAGACTGATTCCGCCGATAGAGTGAGGAATTCTAAAAGATTTAGAAGCAGTCCAAGGATTCATTATTGGCGGCCACAACCTTTACAATATAAGATATTCAGATGACTCAGTGTTGATAACAGATACAGAAAGGAAACTACAAGAACAAAGAAAGCGTGAAGAAAAAAACATTCAATTACAAAGACAGGGATGCCCCTTCTCACTAGACTGATTTCGCCGATAGAGTGAGGAATTCTAAAAGATTTAGAAGCAGTCCAAGGATTCATTATTGGCGGCCACAACCTTTACAATATAAGATATTCAGATGACTCAGTGTTGATAACAGATACAGAAAGGAAACTACAAGAACAAAGAAAGCGTGAAGAAAAAAACATTCAATTACAAAGACAGGGATGCCCCTTCTCACTAGACTGATTCCGCCGATATAGTGAGGAATTCTAAAAGATTTAGAAGCAGTCCAAGGATTCATTATTGGCGGCCACAACCTTTACAATATAAGATATTCAGATGACTCAGTGTTGATAACAGATACAGAAAGGAAACTACAAGAACAAAGAAAGCGTGAAGAAAAAAACATTCAATTACAAAGACAGGGATGCCCCTTCTCACTAGACTGATTTCGCCGATAGAGTGAGGAATTCTAAAAGATTTAGAAGCAGTCCAAGGATTCATTATTGGCGGCCACAACCTTTACAATATAAGATATTCAGATGACTCAGTGTTGATAACAGATACAGAAAGGAAACTACAAGAACAAAGAAAGCGTGAAGAAAAAAACATTCAATTACAAAGACAGGGATGCCCCTTCTCACTAGACTGATTTCGCCGATAGAGTGAGGAATTCTAAAAGATTTAGAAGCAGTCCAAGGATTCATTATTGGCGGCCACAACCTTTACAATATAAGATATTCAGATGACTCAGTGTTGATAACAGATACAGAAAGGAAACTACAAGAACAAAGAAAGCGTGAAGAAAAAAACATTCAATTACAAAGACAGGGATGCCCCTTCTCACTAGACTGATTTCGCCGATAGAGTGAGGAATTCTAAAAGATTTAGAAGCAGTCCAAGGATTCATTATTGGCGGCCACAACCTTTACAATATAAGATATTCAGATGACTCAGTGTTGATAACAGATACAGAAAGGAAACTACAAGAACAAAGAAAGCGTGAAGAAAAAAACATTCAATTACAAAGACAGGGATGCCCCTTCTCACTAGACTGATTTCGCCGATAGAGTGAGGAATTCTAAAAGATTTAGAAGCAGTCCAAGGATTCATTATTGGCGGCCACAACCTTTACAATATAAGATATTCAGATGACTCAGTGTTGATAACAGATACAGAAAGGAAACTACAAGAACAAAGAAAGCGTGAAGAAAAAAACATTCAATTACAAAGACAGGGATGCCCCTTCTCACTAGACTGATTCCGCCGATAGAGTGAGGAATTCTAAAAGATTTAGAAGCAGTCCAAGGATTCATTATTGGCGGCCACAATCTTTACAATATAAGATATTCAGATGACTCAGTGTTGATAACAGATACAGAAAGGAAACTACAAGAACAAAGAAAGCGAGAAGAAAAAAACTTTCAATTACAAAGACCGGGACGCCCCTTCTCACTAGACTGATTTCGCCGATATAGTGAGGAGTTCTAAAAGAATTAGAAGCAGTCCAAGGATTCATTATAGGCGGCCACAATCTTTACAATATAAGATATTCAGATGACTCAGTGTTGATAACAGATACAGAAAGGAAACTACAAGAACAAAGAAAGCGAGAAGAAAAAAACTTTCAATTACAAAGACAGGGATGCCCCTTCTCACTAGACTGATTCCGCCGATATAGTGAGGAGTTCTAAAAGAATTAGAAGCAGTCCAAGGATTCATTATTGGCGGCCACAATCTTTACAATATAAGATATTCAGATGACTCAGTGTTGATAACAGATACAGAAAGGAAACTACAAGAACAAAGAAAGCGAGAAGAAAAAAACTTTCAATTACAAAGACAGGGATACCCCTTCTCACTAGACTTATTCCGCCGATATAGTGAGGAGTTCTAAAAGAATTAGAAGCAGTCCAAGGATTCATTATTGGCGGCCACAATCTTTACAATATAAGATATTCAGATGACTCAGTGTTGATAACAGATACAGAAAGGAAACTACAAGAACAAAGAAAGCGAGAAGAAAAAAACTTTCAATTACAAAGACAGGGATACCCCTTCTCACTAGACTTATTCCGCCGATATAGTGAGGAGTTCTAAAAGAATTAGAAGCAGTCCAAGGATTCATTATTGGCGGCCACAATCTTTACAATATAAGATATTCAGATGACTCAGTGTTGATAACAGATACAGAAAGGAAACTACAAGAACAAAGAAAGCGAGAAGAAAAAAACTTTCAATTACAAAGACAGGGATGCCCCTTCTCACTAGACTGATTCCGCCGATATAGTGAGGAGTTCTAAAAGAATTAGAAGCAGTCCAAGGATTCATTATTGGCGGCCACAATCTTTACAATATAAGATATTCAGATGACTCAGTGTTGATAACAGATACAGAAAGGAAACTACAAGAACAAAGAAAGCGAGAAGAAAAAAACTTTCAATTACAAAGACCGGGACGCCCCTTCTCACTAGACTGATTTCGCCGATATAGTGAGGAGTTCTAAAAGAATTAGAAGCAGTCCAAGGATTCATTATAGGCGGCCACAATCTTTACACTATAAGATATTCAGATGACTCAGTGTTGATAACAGATACAGAAAGGAAACTACAAGAACAAAGAAAGCGAGAAGAAAAAAACTTTCAATTACAAAGACAGTGATGCCCCTTCTCACTAGACTGATTCCGCCGATATAGTGAGGAGTTCTAAAAGAATTAGAAGCAGTCCAAGGATTCATTATAGGCGGCCACAATCTTTACAATATAAGATATTCAGATGACACAGTGTTGATAACATACAGAAAGGAAACTACAAGAACAAAGAAAGCGAGAAGAAAAAACTTTCAATTACAAAGACAGTGATGCCCCTTCTCACTAGACTGATTCCGCCGATATAGTGAGGAATTCTAAAAGAATTAGAAGCAGTCCAAGGATTCATTATTGGCGGCGACAATCTTTACAATATAAGATATTCAGATGACTCAGTGTTGATAACAGATACAGAAAGGAAACTACAAGAACAAAGAATGCGAGAAGTAAAAAACTTTCAATTACAAAGACAGGGATGCCCCTTCTCACTAGACTGATTCCGCCGATATAGTGAGGAATTCTAAAAGAATTAGAAGCAGTCCAAGGATTCATTATTGGCGGCCACAATCTTTACAATATAAGATATTCAGATGACACAGTGCTGATAACATACAGAAAGGAAACTACAAGAACAAAGAAAGCGTGAAAAAAAAAACTTTCAATTACAAAGACAGGGATGCCCCTTCTCACTAGACTTATTCCGCCGATATAGTGAGGAGTTCTAAAAGAATTAGAAGCAGTCCAAGGATTCATTATTGGCGGCTACAATCTTTACAATATAAGATATTCAGATGACTCAGTGTTGATAACAGATACAGAAAGGAAACTACAAGAACAAAGAAAGCGAGAAGAAAAAAACTATCAACTGCAAAAAGACAGAATGGCAAATGGAATTGTCCAACATGCAAATTTTCAAATAGTAGATACGAAAATCAAACAAGTACAGCAACTTAAATATCTCGGAAGTGTTTTAAACGGAGGACGGAAAATGCGACAGTGAAATTTAAAGGCGCATTGGGATGGCGAAAGATGCATACCGAAAGCTAAGTAAAGTATAAAGAAACAGGAAAACTTTCGTTAGAAATAAAGAAAACACTACTGAACTGTTATGTAATGTCGGTCATCCTCATTGGTAGTGAATGCTGAAAAATCCCCTCACAAATGAAGAAAGAAACTTTAAGCAACAGAAGTGTGGTCCTACAGGAGGATACTGAGGATACCAAGAACCGATCATGTGAGCAGCAACGAAGTTTTAGAGAAAATGGAAATAAAAAAGACCCTTACACTTAATGTTAGAAAAAGACAGTTGAAATATCTTAAAACAATATTTCTTCATATGAATCTAACAATTTTATGACTTATTACTTACACTTATTTGAGTAGACCCACCGTTTTGCAGCAGGCCGGTAGGCGTAATAAATACTGTTTTAAAAAATGGAACCTCTACTCTAATACGGGTATCCACTAAAATAACGTTTGAAGTAACAACACACACACACACACACACACACACACACACACACACACACACACATATATATATATATATATACACATGGCGATTTTTTACATACACACAAATATAATGTAAATACTGTAAATATATATATGGTGATTTTTTTAAGCGTAGCTTGGATGTGTCACAATACCGAAAGTATGGGGCATCGAGTGAGGATCGAACTTACTAACATCCGTAATTGTTCTTGTGAGACAAGCCATTACATCACGTCGTAGTGCCTCTCTCTCTCTCTCTCTCTCTCTCTCTCTCTCTCTCTCTCTCTCTATATATATATATATATATATATATATATATATATATATATATATATATATATATATATATATATATATATATATATATATATAACAATTCAGTGATGATTCACGTACTCCACAAGACTCCATACTTTAAATTGTTTTAAACAAAATAATATAAATAAATGAATAATAATAAAAAAAAAAAAACGGAAAAGAAAGAAAAAGAATTATTACGTTAATTAATAAAGCATCTACTGTCATGGTAAGTTAATTTAAAGTAAATCAGTTTTTTTGAAGATAACAATAATAGCGCACATTTTTACAAAATCATCAACAATTAAAGTGAGTTTTATATGCATACACAAAATGCCTTATCCAGTTAAAGCTTTTAAAAAGAATAGGGATTGAGCATTTAAGTAATGTACCCAATCCGAAACTATGCAAGATGACGCTCGTTACACTGTCTACGATTTAGCGTCTCGTATGCACTTGTGGACCAAGTTCGTATGAACTCTCGGGTTAAAGGTTAAAATTCTACAAAGGTTTACCCGTTGCGACTTTTAAGGACACTGAACTCGCCACCCGACTTGGCCCCCTTGTTCTATACGGGGCCGTTATCCTATCACAGTAGCGACTGTTTACGACGGCCTTAGAACGAACTGGTTCTGTCTGACAGGGGCCCGACAGGCTCCAGTCTCTGCACCGACAGACTCTGACGGCCAGGACCCGCCTCTTCATACTCCTTCCCAATACCCCTGACTTTGTCACGTTGAGGCCCGTCTGTTATTGTTCAGGACCTTCCCACCTCTCATTTGGCTTCCCTCCCAGGTCAAAGAGTGCACAATGCTGATTAAAAGAATGCATAGAGACGCATATTCTTTTATTTCTTACTTACCTGCATATACACATTCATTTGCCCTTACACATGCATATATATAGGCAAAAACATGCTCACTATGCCATTTACATCAAAATGTAAACATGCAAAATGGCATATACCTTTATACACGCATACGCAAATATACACATACATAAACATACGCGCAAATGCATAGACACAAACACATTACTTACATACATACACGAAATAACAAGTAAGCATAAAAACACTAACTTCTATCTTTAGAGACATTCAAGCATGCAAAACACGTATGTTTCATACATTCCCTCTCCTTTCTCAATGCTTTTTTCTTTAGTTTTTTTTAATGCAATATCTCTTTAGGACATAGGGGGGTTATAGCTCTCCACATTTTCTTTTTTCTGGATTTTTTTGTAGATTACTCAGACTTTGTGGGTAAGGAAGTAGAGTGGTTTCTCGTGGTTTAGATTTCAGAGTTTTCTCTTTTACGGTCACCGAAGTTAAGCAACGTCGAGCCTAGACAATACCTGGTTGGGTGATCAATTGGGAATACTAGATGCTGTAAGGTTGGCTGTGCTGGTGTTATAATGAGTAATCGGATTTGTTAATTAGAGAGCCGAGTTTCAATTCCAGTTGAATTCGTTGTATTCATTTACGTGCAAATATTCTTGAGTACGATATGAACCACACGTCTTCTCCCCCAGCTATGGGTTAATTAGAAGAACTAAAACCATTATTATCCCGTACCATAAAATAAAGTACAAAATAAAATTGCATGCGAAATATTTAGATTTCGACATTAAACAACCCATAGATGTCGATATGCCGCTAAACAAAAGAAACAAACTAACCAATCTTTGTCTCGGGGTGCAGTCTAACCTATTTTACCCATGACTGGAAAATGAAGTAATAAATTCTATCCTTTTCCATTATGAATAGTACGAAATAAACGAAACAGATGGGATGGAATGTTAACCCTTTCTTCGCCCATAATCTTTAGAATGTAGTATACGCATATAAACCTAATCTGATGTTCAACACATGATCAGTAAATTTACTTTGATATAAAAGTATTTATATTTACTCACAGGTAAACTCCTATCCATCTACAGGTGCCCATTGTGTTCATCTTCGTGACTTTTTGTTAACTGCTTATGTTTGACCGTTCGTATCTGAGTATATTTTCTAGGGCGGCTAGACAATCCTTGTTACAGTTGTTTGCACAGGTATATTTGTGCCTGTTCAGCATCCACAGAGCCTACCTGTGGTTTATACTGCATTTATGCTCAGCGAGCCTTATTTACAGTTTCTAGGAGAGAGCACAACATCTGACGTGATCAAGTACGCTCAAACTCTCGGTCACGTTGACTTGTGACTTCGTGCTAGCACAATCATCGACGAACAATTGCCTTTACCTAATTTAACTCACAAGGAATGGATCAACCTGTGATATAGTTTTCAGGCACTTTCCAACGGTTTCGCACGCTGAGATCCAACCCCCTCCCGACAAAGCTGATAGCATCAAAAAGTTACCTTCTTGCCAAATCAAGCATGGTGAAATCTGAACACGTGTCTCATGGTCAAAAAACTGCCGTTCAAAACACTCAGCAAACAACAGGAATAGAGAAGTCGATACATCAATAAACATGACATTCTCGTGTTTAAGGTGCACTACAGTTCAAAAGTTTGAGGCCACCCCTGGTAATTAAGTACGAGGTTATGTAAATGGATAGCAGAACGAGAAAATGGATCGATATTAAAATGACAAAAAAGTTACAAAAGATAGGAAGTTGTGAAGAGCTATGATCAATTAAATCCGGTTGAGCTCTCTAGGGAAATGGTTTAAAAAACAAAAAACAAAAAAACACAGGTCCTACTGCTATTAAGCATCACTCTTCAAGTATGAATTGAGGTCTCCGAGAGTATTTCGTATAGAGAAAAACGTTAAAATTCCTTTCTTTTCTGCCTTCCTTTCTAACATTCCCTTCTAGGGGTAAGATATCTGACTGATGTCAAGTCAGTAGGGTTTCGATCCTGGCTTGAAGCTTCAAGCAATCGGACACACTGAGGAGCTGTGATACGAAACAGTCTGTGTGTGTGCGTGTTTGTGTGCGCGCTAAATTTTAGGTAACTGGGACAAACATTAGTGTCCCACAGAGCTGGAAACTAATAAATTACTCTCTTTATATTGTAATAGTATTGGCGGCAAGGTCTCATCAACATGTAACCGTCAGTTCTGTGCTAAGGGTTTCGCACTTCCCGTTTGTGGAACTTTCTTCCAGCTTCTTGCTTCTCAGTTGACTCTGATCTTCAAAAATTGCAATGTGAATCTTTATCTTCTGTCTTATTAATTTATATTCCTTTATTTTTCTCTCTCCTCAATCGTATTTTTTCTTTTTCATATCGTCCAACACTCAGTAACCTATTGCAGATTAGTGGTTTGATTGGCTTACTTGGGTTGAAATGACTAAAACAATATATATATATATATATATATATATATATATATATATATATATATATATATATATATATATATATATATATATATATATATATATATATATATATATATATATATATATATATTGTTTTAGTCATATATATATATATATATATAGCTAGATGTGTGTGTGTGTGTGTGTGTGTTAAATTATGGGCACCTGTGACAAATATTAGTATCACACAGGGCTCGAAACTGAATACTACAATAGTTAAATAGTAATACGTAAACATCGTAGGATACAGAAGCTACTGCCATAACCTTTTTATCGTTGTAATCTTATGTCACTCTCTTTCTCTCTTTTTCTCTCTCTCACACACACATACACACATATATATATATAGCTTTTGAATATCGAAAATATTGCAAATAATAATTCAATAAATTTTGCGAAGATTTAGGCCGTTGTTCAAAAAAGTCAAATATGCATACGAATCATAATTACTAATACTAATAATGTTTCTTTGAAGGTGTCTTTGAAAATGATGGCTACTTCTCTGTCAAATTGTCAAGCATCTCTGATTATTATGCCAGTAGAACTTGAACCTTCCCATACATATCCCACATACAGCATTGTTCGACAGAATGCATTTTGACACCATAAGGTTGAACATTCATATAAAAGAAATAATAAAACAAGTGTAATAACATATCTATTAAACTCACTGATAAACATTTCCAGGCACCATAATACTTAGTATCATCATTAGCTGCATCCACTACATATTAAAAACAATTAAAAAACAGTTCACACACACACAATGGAAAAGCCACAAGTACACTACAAACAACTACAACAAACATTTGTAAATGTATAGCGAAGTACGAAGTACAAATGACCACTAAACGGTAACTGCCCTCAAACTAAAAAAAAATCATTCCAAGCTACTGTAACATTCAAAATAAAATCTATAAAAATATATATGAATAAGATACCCGGAAGCAGGATAGGTGCTCAGAAAAAAAACATGATTTAACAGATTATGCAAATTGCACCACCCACCTCATCAATATCATATATAGATATATAGATATATAGTTTTTGAATACATACATACATATATATATATATATATTCAAAAACTTTTTGGGAAAAAGTTTTTGAATTTGTAGGTCTTTGATCCTTTTATATATATATATATATATATATATATATATATATAGTCAAAACCTAATGGGCCAGACAAACCTACCAAGGTTTCACTTAGACGATCTGCCTAAGTGAAACCTTGGTAGGCTTTGTTTGGCTCATTAGATTTTGACTAGGTCTGCTCTACGTTTGTATCGAGCTCTTTAGTTAGTTGTTTACTCGTATCGGGGTTTTTTCTTTGGGCCTTGAACCTGTATCTGTGCGATTATTTTCGACAGACTTTCATGTTCCTGGCTCTTTCTTTTTTAAAACCTTTTTTCCCTTCGAGATTGATTTGGCTATTGTTAAATCAAGAATTCGAAGGTTTTTCGACACGAGTATAGTCACCTATATTTACACACACACACACACACAAACACACACACACACACACACACACACACACATATATATATATATATATATATATATATATATATATATATATATATATATATATATATATATATATTCTGTTTATTTAGGCAGCATTTTTCATTGATGCATGTTTCATTAAATAATTTAGACAAGTATATCCAACTCAATTATTCGCAATGATTCTTCTCCCCTGGTTAGCGATTTGCATAAAACCAACATAGTTTAAAAATTCAAGTGCCGTTTGGGAAATTGTATCTCCAACGAATTAAATAATAGTTATGTTCGTCACACTACAAACTCGCTTTCATGACGCTTGACACTACATTTGAATGATAACTCTAACATTGTTAGGCATTTAAAACAACAAGCCTGGCTGCATACACAATTCCGGAAAATCCTTGTTGAAAAAAAAACTATACTTAAACATGAAAACAATAAACAAAAACTAAAATTTCTTGAAGCTATATACATAAAACAGTTGAAACCTAACCTGAAAAATTAAACTATGAAATCTCCACAAATATTCTTAAATGCCTATAATTGATAACAGAAGCTATTAGTTTATACCAACGGCTTCCCATACTTAATACTTCTCAAATTCACTCTCGCATGGTCATGTGTGACGTCATAAACTGCGGTGCGATTTTCGATTCCAGCATCTTTATATGCACGAGTTTGTCGTTGCTTGGAAATCTTCCATGTAAACAGAAACAGACTATCATCACTGACTTGTTCGTGTATTGCTTAATATATTGTAATGTAATTGTCATCTTTGATAATAGCTTATGTAAGCCGAAAGCTTAGATACGATTTAAAAAATGTATCAATATTGTGATTTTCTTTCTTCGATTAATGATAATATTATTAAGCTTATCAGACGATATGAAAAGAATTTACATAAAATAAATAGACAACACATGTCTATATTATTTAATGAAACATGCATCAATATATATATATATATATATATATAAACCCCCAAAAATAACATTTAAAAGAAGAAAAGAGCACTAGATTATAGCACAAACTGAAAATGTATTTTTGGGTCTACAAGAGAAAATAGCGATAATCAGTTTTTCGAAAGATAAACTACACAAAAGATCAGGTCTCTTTTATAAATGCAAACACGAAAACACAAAAACAAGTTCCTGCTACACTACATGCAAACATATCGTGATTTAAAATCTCATAACCAAAATCCAATAAATTTTATTTCAAACAACATAATTTGAAACCGAAGTAAATATTCAAAAGAAATAAAATATATATAAATAAGTGAACAAACTAAATGTCCAGGTCATAAAAATCCTAAACAATTAGTTATCAACAAAAGAACGCACGTTTCCTATAATCCCCGTATTGCATATATATATATATATATATATATATATATATATATATATATATATATATATATATATATATATATATATATATATATGTATTATAATAATAAAAAGACGGAACAGTAAGATATATAATCCAGTGTTCTTACTGATATTTTAATTTTAACAAAACAGTGCTCAATGTAAATTTACAGAGAATAAATATTATACATTAACTGATTAAAAATATGGAAATATAGTTTCTTATATTATTAATTAACTGATAGTATATAAATTAACTGATATTATAAATTAACTGATTTAAATATGGTTACCTGTGTAGCGAAGAAACCATATTTTAAATCAGTTAATTTATAATGTATATATATATATATATATATATATATATATGTGTGTGTGTGTGTGTGTGTGTGTGTGTGTGTGTGTGTGTATGTATATATGTGTGTGTGTATATATATATATATATATATATATATATATATATATATATATATATATATTATAGGATAAGGAAATGTAGGAAACGTTTATAAATTTAGCATGTTTCGCTTTTATAAAAGCTTCATCAGAAAATATATGTGGCTAAATGTGTAATATCTTAAATTTATAAACGTTTAGTATTTGTTTGTAATCATTCTGTCGCATTCAAATCCATATTCGCTTTTTCTTTGAGACCACTTCGAACACACACACACACACACACACACGCGCGCGCGAGCAAACACACAAACACACTCACATGTACATAGGGTGTTGATTAGTTGTAAAGAAAATGAGAATGATAAGGAAAGATTGTTGGATCAATACAATATTGTTTAGTCTTGTGCTAATAATCTATATGCGCTTTAAAAGTGGAAAATCACGTAATTTTAAAATTGCAAATCCAATTAAAAATGAAAAGAAAATATGTAGAGTTAGAGGGGAAAGAACGGGACGTAAAATATAGAAAGTAAAAACGAATGAAGAACAACGTTTGTTCTTTTGTCAACAGGGATTTGTTGCTACCTCATAATTTTAATGTGATGAAAATGACGCTGAAGCATCTACATGTAAAAAAAAATTCCGTCTATGCGTAACTTTTTTTTCTTTTTACTATTTTTTTTTGTTGTTAAATTGATATATAAGTGGAAACAGTTTTGTATGCATACCAGACGTCCCACATCCTTTTGACCGTCTGAAGATCAGTCGTGCTGATCTCAGAGTCCCAGGAGATTACGTATGTAAAGGAAACTGGATTTTTCTTGCTTTTTTCCGGGCTATAGAAGCTGCCAGAAAGAAATCTAGATTAGAAGCAGATTGTTGCTTAGACCTAAAGCAAATGACCATGAATTTAAATCTTAAACACCCCTCCATCGTCGAATGACAGTAGAGATATAATAAATATCTCCATGAAAGGAAATGATAGAATTAGTTCTTTAGTCTGAAAAGAAGGTGGTTGTATTTAGTGGAATTTTATTTTTTATTTTAGATAAACTTGTGCGTTCGTGACCATTGAGCTTAGTACTTAAGTAAGAACGGTCGGTTTCTTTAATTTTTATTTTAAGGACATTGGTAATCATGGCTCTCCACAACTTCCTATCTTGTGTGGCACTTAGTAGTTTTGTTTTATTTTAATCTCCGTCCTGCCATTCACACAAGCTCGATAGTTTGGATTCGCTGCCTTTCCCTTCCCCTCTTGTTTTCAATATGCCCCATGAAGGTTAACTTTTTTTAATTGCAAATTTTCGGACAACTAGACTAATAGTCTGTGAAAAATGGGTACATTTTTACCAGGAATTGAAAGCTATTTTAATTTTCCTATTTGTCCCTTTTGTTATCACCCCAGTTCTTGTTCTGCCAGCCATTTGCATAGCATTTAGGTTATTTGATGTTTCATTCTGCAGCTTTTGATATCAATATGTCAATATGAGTGTCAAATTCTCCCAGCCCTCTTTCTTCATTATGTGCCACAGAAGTTTTAACTGTGTATATTTTAGGTATTAGTAAAACTACTAAAATACACCAGGCAGTGACGGGATATTTCAATTTTAAAAAGGAAACAATGAAATATGTCAACTGAATTGGAAACTGTCAAGGTTGATTATTGTGGCAAAAGCTCCCTACTGTTATTGTTAATGCCAGAGAAGTAAGGTAATTGTGGGTGAGTGGTTCATCCTTATGCTCACAAATGTATTCTTTCGTTGCTCTACAATTCGTAGCATGCAAGTGAAGGGATATTTGTCAATATATCTAGTTAGAGGATTGAACTCAGAGATAAATAGATTAATACTTTTTTATACACACACACACACACACACACACACACATATATATATATAATATAGAAATATGCGGACAAGGTATACATGATAGAATATAAGATTATACAAATATATATATAATATGATTATATATATATATATATATATATATATATATATATATATATATATATATACACACACATATAAATATATATATATATATATGATTATATATATGTTTATATATTATATATATATATATGTATTATATATAGTATGCTTATATAAATATATATATATTTTTAAGCATTTCACCCCAAGCAAGGCGATAAGCCACTAGAACGCAAGGGGTTACAGAAGATTTGGAGCAAGAGCAGATAGCAGAGATAGAGGAAAGGATGAGGAGAAGGTTAGTGGATAGATCAAGGCAACTGGAGATGTCGATTGACATTACATTTGAATAGTTGGAGATTATAGCTATCAGGGAAACAGGAAATGGAGAGTTCCACAGGCGAGAGGTGCGAGATATTAAGCTATTGGAATAGAAGAGACGGCTACATTTAACAGTTTCAACAGTGAAAGGGTGAGAGCGGGATGCCAGCCTCGTAGGACGCTTGAATTCATGAAGTCTGGGAACCAGCGAAAGCAGCTCGTCAGAGCAATTACCATGAAAGTATTTGTAAAAAAGACAGAGAGAGGCGAAGGCGCGTCTGTAAGAGAGCGACTGCAGACGAGATGCCAGATCAGGGCCAATTACATTGCATATCCGTCTCTGGATCTTATCACGAACCTCGCAACCTATGCAATGGCGAATGGTTGATTTGTAGATTTGAAGGATCGATTCCGGGGAGAAAAACTTCCTGGCGCGGCACAGGGAGACAACTTTCCTTGCGGTGGACGAAGCAGTTGACTCAATGTATTTGTTCCATCTCAGGTCAGCAGACAATGTAAGACCGAGCAGCCGCAGAAAGGTGCTCTCGAGAAGTTGAGCGTCAGACATTCTAGTGGGGGTGGGGGGGTGGATCTCCCTGGTGATTAATAGAGAGCAGTTTTGTTTTTAAGGCGTTAAAGTTAACCAGCCAATTCCTGCCCCAGTTCTCTCTCTCTCCCTCTCTCTCTCTCTCTCTCTCTCTCTCTCTATATATATATATATATATATATATATATATATATATATATATATAATCATACTATATATATATATATAAAAATATATGAATAATCATACTATATATATATATATATATATATATATATATATATATATATATATATATAATAATCATATTATATATATAGCGAATAACCTTACCTAACAAGCTTGTATAAATAGATGACATAACAGGGAATAGGAAGTATGGTCAACTAAGTTTACTAAAAAGTTATGAATTAATAATTGTCCATCCCTTATTTAGAACGACCGTTACTCCCTGTCACTGCCTCATAAATAAGGGACTATTCCATCTTAATCGCATGGAAAGACGGAAATTCATATCAGAGTCCCTACTTGGTTAACTGAGAAAGAAAGAAAGAAAGAAAGAAAGAAAGAAAGAAGAGAAGATAGTAGTTTTTAACGTTTCCTGCCAATACTTCATAAATTCAGACTATTCCTTTTTGATCGCGTGGAAAGATTGAAAAGTCACATCAGAGACGCTACTTGACTTCAGTGAGAAAATGAAATAGTTAAACAAAGAAAGAATGGATTATAGAAGTATTTATGGTCTATTTTAGTGAAATGGAAAAAGGTTTAATTTGTACCCCCTTAAAATAACGACCGACATTCATATTTATGATTACTTTTGCAATATAAATTTTTGTTAAAGTTGTTAAGCACAAATAATTAATGAGAAGAATTTCTACGGATATTTCATTGTTGCAGAACTCGCTATGAGCTTATTCAATCATTAATTTAAGAATTGAAGACCGATCAGAAAATCCAATTAGAAAAACTGGAATTTACAAGGGTATTTCTAGCATGAATTAATTTATCATAAAATATTTCTTATTTTTATGACTGATTATTTTAATAAGATTTGATTCCAAGTTTCGTCAAAATTAATACAAACGTTCAAGATTCAAAAGAATTTTTCCTTGAATTTACTCCTCCATCAGCCCAACACATGTGAAATCATTATTTTTTTTAAATCGTTGTCCATTTCTCTAAGCTAGGATTTCAAATAAAGTTTAGTACTTCACTGTAAAAGAGAAAAAAATATGTCCATTTAAGTTCTTCATTCTCTCTTGCAAAATACTCTCAGGGGAACTCTTTTTGCATCAGATACGGCCTGGAATAAATTCTATTAAATATATTTTAACACATTTTATCAAAGTTGCTCAACCTTAGAAACAGCATATGCTTACTTGCTCGGCAAATTTTTAAATAATTTGACATCAAAGTAAAATTTTGTGGATTTAGCTCAATTGTTGTAGATTAGAAAAGTAAGCAAAGAAAGAGTATATTTTTTTCAAAAGTTCATGTCGCTTTTTAACATTAAAGAGGAATATTGATTTCAAACTTTATAGATATTGAATGACTTTTAAAGTCTGTGATACCCGCAATATCAACACGTGGTAATCTTCTGATTGGCACATGTGGATATGTCAAATTTTAAACCACTGATTTAGAGGATTTATATCTCGAAAATCACATATATTATCACTATAATAATTAAATGACAAATTTATTACAGTCACTGGTTTTAACTGTGCGTATATTTTTAAGCAGCATCCACATGCGAAAAATGTCTAGCTAAATTATTATTTTGAAGGATGTGCTGTTACAGAAGATACTATCAGTTTTTTTTCCTGTGTCACATTTATTTTCCATCATCATAATTACCCCTCACCCCACCCAAAAAAACAAACCCCAAAACAGAAAAAAAAACAAAAAAAAAAAACAACAATAATAATAACAAAAACAACACTAACGCCATCGGTACCATATCCGTGTTTTTCGTAGGAGTGCTACGCAGCTGACCAGCTTCCTTCAAATGTCTTGGTTGTGTACCAGTGTCTGAGATTCTGTGAAGGATTTTCCAGTTCACTCATTGTAGTCAATCCATTTTTCCTCTTTATGCTTTATATTCTGTTACCTAAGGTGGTACCTTATCGGATGACAATGGAAAGAATGTTGTCTCTCTCATGACGTGGCCATAACATTTCCTCTTTCTCTCTTTAACGATGGTAATGAGGTCACCCACAGTGTCTGTTTCTTGTTTCATAGTGCCTCACACTGTATCATTTGAGATACGGTCTACGCAGGACTTGCTTTTTTTAAAAAAATTCAATTCCTTTCATTCGTACGTTAAACTCTTTCCATTTCTTTCTCATTCGCATAACTCAGTTCATATATATTTAGATTCTAATTTATTCGTTCATTTATACCATATTCAGAATTCCTTCATTACATTATTCTTTATGTAAGTATTCATTACTTAATTGGTCGTCATCATCACCACCACCACCACCACCACCACCACCACCATCATCATCATCATCACCATCACCACCACCACCATCATCATCATCATCATCATCATCATCATCATCATCATCATCATCATCATCATCATCATCATCATCACCTTTCAATTGCGCGTATCCTCACAACACCTTTATCCGCCGCACCAGGTAGTATCTGTCTATAGTTCTGAGATGAGGTATTATGTACAC
This sequence comes from Acanthosepion esculentum, assembly GCA_964036315.1. NCBI lineage: Eukaryota > Metazoa > Mollusca > Cephalopoda > Sepiida > Sepiidae > Acanthosepion > Acanthosepion esculentum. The sequence continues at coordinate 20,940,672 of OZ038520.1, read as the reverse complement.
TATTTACAATAGTCTGAACAATATAAATAGTGAACCAGGTAGGTTTTCAATTTGCCATCCTCTGTCTTCGAATATTTGCTAGATCTATGTTTGGAATTGGCCACTAATGTTCGTTTGTTAATATTTAGGAGTCCACAACAGAACGTCACTGATAAGCCCATTCTTAATTTTCCAGGAATGTCCTGCAAATATTGTTTTTTTCACCTCTCCAATGACTTGTGAGGTAGTAGTTACATTTCCACAGAGTTGCTTTTTTTTTGTATGATAAGTTCAATGCAACACGCAACATACGTGGCATTTAGCTTCTTTTACAGTCGATTTGTCAATACCCACGTGGTGCTATCATGGAGCAAGATAGATACAGTATTATCTTGGATAAAGTATCAGCAAACATGTACCTTTGGACTATTGTCCACATCTTTCTTGCCATATTATCACAATGTTTCGGTCGTTGTACGCTCCGGCCTTCTTCAGGTGTTTTGAAATGTCGAACTGAACCTTTATTTCGCTCACTGGAGTAGACTGTTCTGTGATAAATATGGCAACAAAAATGAAGACAATAGTCCGACTAATGTAAATAGTGTACATAATACCTCATCTCAGAAATATAGACAGATACTGAAGGGCCGAAACTTTGTGATAAATATGGCAACAAAGATGAAGACAATAGTCCGAATAATGTAAATAGTGTACCTCATCTCAGAAATATAGACAGATACTTTAGGTCTACAAAAAAAAGTGTCAAAAGGATGGTTTTTCCCATGACACGACTTTTATTTTAATTATTTTCACTCCTCGACAATGTTTATTGTTTTAAAAAAGGGTGATTACAATTGCAATAAAGCCTACACATATGATGAAAGGGAATGTATACATTTTTTGTTCTTGAGAATTTACAACAAAAATATAAAACACTATGCATATATCAGATTGTTTATTTACAAGAATAATTTTACATTTTCAACATTCAACCTTTTATTCTTTTACAGACAATGTTTCACAGCACACAAGGGAGCTTATTTTGTATAAGAAAAATGCAATACAATATCATTTACCAATTTATAAAGAAATAAATATGAAAAACATGTTTACTCATAAATTTATAAAGATTTACTAAATTGTTAAAATGCATGAATCAACTAAAAAGAAATCTTATTATTTACCATTTTATAAAGTTTGAATTAAATAACAATTGGCCGATATTTTGCTAACAATTCCAATAAACAATATTATAATAAATAAATACTGTAAATAAACAATCAAATAAATAGTGTTTATTATTTTTGCTGTCAATTTCTCAAGAACAAAGAAAATGTATAAATTCACTTTCATATGCTGAGGATTTTACTAAAATTCTAATCACTGCTTTTTAAAACAATAAATATTGCCTAGAAGTGAAGGTAGTTAATATAATAGCGGCGTCATGGGAAAAACGCCCTTTTCACACTGCGTTTTTTTGGGGCACAAAAGTCTATGTTTGCTGAAGTATCGTTTCATTTGATTTCGGTAAAACTGATTTCCAGATTATTAACGGCTTGTCCATTGCATCTCTTTTTTATGTTTACTATTTAGGTATTAACTTCTTCATGTAGCTATTAATTAGATTTTAGTTGTTAAAACACAGTTTTGGTCCTATCTCCATGATTTATTCCTTACACACTTCTTTCTCAAATGATTTCCAAATACAACGCGCTTTTAAAAAGGAAAAATAATTAATGTAATATAGAAAAATAACTTGCAATTCATTTTAATACAGAACCATTTTATATACTAAAATTATTAGCATTATACATATACTGCATCTTGCAGTATTTACAACTTCATATTTAATTAGAATTAATACAAACTGGAATCTAAAGTTTAATAGCGATGTTTATCTGCGCAGTAAAGATGAAAATCTGTTTATTCTGCATAGATGTAAAGATAAACTAAGATGTAAAGCTACTATTTATTTTAAATGTTATGCAATTTAAAGTTTAAATAATCCGAATTAATGCTTTGAATGGATTAAAGAACGGTGTAAATAAAAGCGGGTAGAAAAGACTAATTATCAACTGTAAGAAGACATAATGTGTGGTTCCCAGCAAAAGAAACCAACCAACATACCAATCACAGATCGCAAATACGAAAATTAAACAAGTACAAAAATATCTAGATGTTTTAACAGAGGACGCAAATTAGAGACTGAAATCCGAAAACGCATTTGGATAGCAAAAGGTTTTCCAAAAGCTATGCAAAGTATAAAGAAACAGGAATATCTATTTAAAAACATGGAAAACTACTGAACTGATATGTAATATCTGTCCTTCCATATGGCAGTGAATGCTGAACAATCTCCTCACAGATGGAGAAGAGAAAACAAAGATGTGATTCTAGAGAAGGATGCTGAGAATAACATGGGCTGAAAACGATGAAATTTTAGAGGAAATGGAAACAAACAGGGCTCTTATACTTAACATCAAAAAGTGACAATTTGTATTTCTAGGGCATATAATAAGGAGAGAGGGTGCTTCGAGAATTTGACACTCACAGGAAATATTGAAGGCAAATAGGACAGCGCATAAACTTACCAACGAGAATTTGTAAATGGTTGGTAGAACCATAAACCTGTTGTTACATTGCAAGAGTGAAACGTATTCTAATGTAATTAATACATATGATATATCCTACACAATAATAGTGTGCAAATATTTTCAGAAATTTCTTTATTAATTTTCTAAAAGATTCTAAAAATTAATAAAGATTAAATTAACTAATAGTGCGAGACACCATATATAGTCAAACCTAGAGAGCCAGACAAACCTACCAAGGTTTCTCCTAAGCGGATCGTCAGGGAAAGCTGGCTCTACTTTTGTATTGAGCACTTTTTTAGTTAGTTGATTACTCGTATCGGTTTTTTTTTCTTTGGGCTTTGGACCTGTATGTTGTACGATTTCTTTTCGACAGACGTTCATTTTCATAGCTCTTTCTTTTTTAAAAACCTTTTTTTCCTTCGATATTGATTTGATCATTGGCAAATCAAGAAAGCGAAGGTTTTCCGAGACGAGTGTAGTTACCTATATATATATATATATATATATATATATATATATATATATATATATATATGTATGTATATATATGTATATATATATATATGTATATATATATATATATATATATATGTGTGTGTGTGTGTGTGTGTGTGTGTGTGTGTGTGTGTGTGTAATATATATAATATATAGCAAAAATATAAACTTTACTAAGAACAAGAAAGGACAGGAAAGTGTGGAGAGCCATGAATGCCAATATTGTGAAGGGACACAGCACACAGAAGAAGAATGATCTTGTGTAAATGGTTGGGAGAAGAGGGATTAGGAGAGATAGCAAATATACAAACTAGAAAAGGGCAGGAAATTGTGAGAACCATGATCGCTCACTTCTTGATTGCACACGGAAAAAGATATAAAAAGTACAGTGTAACCCGGATATAAGAGAGTTGTCGTGACCGGAGAAGAAGTCTCTTATATCCGGGTTTCTCTTTTTATCCGGGTTTGGTCTATTTTATATACTTTAACACAGGCTCTAATTTGGGACCAGAGAAAATATATCTTATATCCGGGTTTCTCTTATATCCGGGTCTCTTATATCCGGGTTACACTGTATCTCAATAAATGTTCCACTAGTGGAACAATGGACACTAAAATGATAAACTGATCGACAAACTTTGAAATGCTATTCGTGATGCTGAGCCCTTGATTCATATGTAGAAATACGACAGCTCATTGTGGATTTCTAAAACTAGTTTAAAAACACAGAAGATAATATTCCTGTTTTTTTCCGTTCGGTAAATTATTTGAGTAAAATCATATGCATTTCCTTGTTATTGCAATTATATAGTAAGATCATAATCACTGAGTTTAGATTATACAAATATCTCTATTAATTCAAGCTTGTTTTAATTTTTCGCATCTGACACTAAAAAGCATGCCGATTAAATAAAAATGATTCTAAAATAATTTTGGATAAAAATATTGAATATTACTTGCTTAATTTTTCCATGTCGCGAGAAGTATTTCTCTCTCTCTCTCTCTCTCTCTCTGTTATTTCCATTTAGGATATAAGAGATAATTTCTTTCTACAATTTCCCCTCTTTGTCTTTCTTATTTTTTCCTTTTACTTTCAATATGCCTTATAATTATTAAGTTTTTCAAGGTTTCTTTACTCATTATTCAGGGTATCCCTAAAACCTGGACATATAAGAAATTTCATTTACCATATTTTTTTACCTCCACAGATTAAACATGGTTTTGTCGAAAGAAGAAGGAACCGAACTGCTGTGTCTCATTGGACGTGAAGGATTGGTTATATCGAAAGATTGCAGATTAATTTAATGCAGGTCTCCCCAGGAGGGTTTCATTTGGCTTTTCCCACTGTAGCGAAGGTGGTGAAAAAGTTTAAAGAAACGGGCAATGCTATGGTCATACTCCGTTCTCGACGACCGAATGTATCAGACGAAACGAAAGAAACTGTCATGATCAAAATGTATGCTAAACCCCCAAAA
>OZ038520.1:20893629-20928629 GCA_964036315.1 Acanthosepion esculentum | reverse complement strand
TGGGTGTATTAAATATAGCATAGTATATATTTAATTTTATTTTTTTACTTGGATCAGTGGGGGATATATTAGCGTTTCTGAGTCTTTTTAGAATTTTTTCATCCAGCTTATTGTTAGAATGCATTTGATTATGGTATCGTAGTTTGATATGTTTAGAGATATTTGAGGGCGTATTATGCTCAATTTCATACATGTTAATATTCCCAATGGCCCGTTTAATTTGTTCATCAACAATGTAATTAGGGAAGTCATTATTAACGAGGGTTTTCTTTTAATATTTTGTAATTCAGTAGAGAAGTTTCGTATAATAGCTATTTTGTAATAGTTAGTATATTCCCTTTTATAGTTGAGAGTGCACGTGTTTATGCTAGTTGTTTTTATATGGGGAGGTAGTAAATGTATTATTAGTGTCTACCAATACATCAAGAAACGGGATTCTATTGTCATTGTTAAGTTCGTATGTGAAAATAAGTACGGTGGTTTTTTGAAGTTTTTTTTGTAGTTAATGTATTTCGTCTGCTTTCTTGACTAAAATGAGTATGTCATCGATATATCTTAGGTAAATGGATTTATTTTGTGGTATTAAATACGTTATTTTCTAGGTTAGTTATGTTAACAAATATCACATTCGCAAATATGCAATCCCTTCAGATGGTCTCAGATGTGATTGAAAGTTCTTGGGAAAGTTAAAATTATTTGTAAGAAAATTGTTTCTTAATCAATTTTCTACAGCCACCAAGAAATGAATTCCTGGACTTGAAAGTATTAAAACTAAAATAAATAGATATAATACGTCTAAATTACTTAACCAAATATGCTGGTTATATATATATAGAATTGAGTCACTGTCAGTCACTGTGTGTTTATCTAAAATCTAAAAATAAACACGCTAAAATTCATCTTCATCCCTGCCGTGAGCCGACGGCTTAGTGGTAGAAGTTCCGACTGACGCAAATTCAGTCGGGTTTCGATCCTAGCTAGAGATAACCGGATGTCTAGCCACACTGATGAACTGCGAAACAGTCTGTCTGTGGATGACAAATATATATATATATATATATATATATATATATATATATATATGTAAGTATGCAATAAAACACCTACAGTGAAATGGAAGTTAATAAGAAGGGCTAGAATATGTAGGTCATTAAATGACACATGTCCTTTATGCATACATGAAAAACTATATATTACTAAGTTTATAAAAAATAAAAATTTACTGAATCAGAGAAATGAAATAGCTATTTTATGTCGTCATTGCCAAAAGTTTTCTTTAAATAATCTTTAAATAACCTTTAAATAATATTAAAAAAAAAAAAAAAAAAATTACTTGATAATTATGCATACTCATATTTGATGGGTATAAATAATTTTAAATAATGTAAGTAATTATATTACATTTACTTGGTTTATAAAGAAATATAGCCGATTAAATTTAAAAGTTAAATTTGAAAGTAGAATTTTTTAAAATGTTTTAAAATTGAAATTAAATAAAACAAATTCTAACCTAAACATATTTTAAAATTGTAATTAAATAAAACGTACTCTAACCATAACACCTCTCTCAAAGCAATTCAAACACTGAAAAGAATCCAAGTGAACATCGAAAGTCAAATGAAATTAATAAGTTAGAATATAATATTGAACATTAAATGTCCTTTATACATACATATATACATTTATAATACTAAATTTATAAATAAAAGTTTATTGAATTAGTGAAATAATTTAACCACCTTTGCCGTCATTGTCATAAAGTTTACATAAAATAAAATAAAATAAAATAATATTTACTTATACTCGATAAGAATAAATAATTTTAAATACTGTAAGTAATCCTAATACATTTACTTGGTTTTTAAATAGATGTATAGTATATTAAATATTAAAAATAATTTTTTAGAAAGGTGGATAAAACATATTCTAACCTAAACAGTCCCTCAAAATCTTTAAATATACAAATAGAAAAAATACCATAAGAATTTTTGCCGTTAGAAAAAAACCCAGATGACATGAATTTAGCGGATGTCAGAATTTGTTAAAAGATACATCCCTACCCATCCCTAAACATAACCCCGCTTTCAAATGTAACTATTAACTGATACAACGAAAATTAAAAATTGAACCCTCTACCACCCCTTGTCTAGATGAATGGATTTATCGGTAACCTTGGAAACCCTCAAACCATGAATCTTTCCTGTGCCGTTAACAACCGTAAATTTTAAAAAGTAAGTTACTCCAAAATTCGCTTGATGAGGAAATGGAACTAATGTCTTTGGTTTAATAACAAAATTAAATTCAGGGGCTTTAGCTTCCATTTCTGAAACATGGTTATCACTGTGTAGCGGTAAAACCATATTTTAAATCTATTAATTTATAATATTAATGCTCTGTAAATTTAAATTTACATAGAGCACTATTGTGTAAAAATAAAAATATCTATAAGAACACCGGATTTTATATCTTACTGTTCTTTCCTTTTTATTTATATATACATATATATGTAAGTACAGACAATCTTTAAAAATCCATTCGGTTATTATTTATTTCATGAATATACAAATATTCATTTCATCTCTTCAGACCGAAGTTTTTTTATTTTTTATAAATGGAATCAATTTATCCAGACAAAAGGAAAAGGAAGAGAAAAAAGAAAAGGAAAAAAATTAATATTAAAAGAGAAAGAAAGAAAAATAAACACTTTCAATATAAAGTTTTAAAAATAATTGCGATGGGAAGAGAGAAAGAGAGAGAGAGAGTGAAGAGAGGAAGAGGGGATGAGAAGGAGAGAAAGAAAAGTAAGGCAAGAAAGAAGAATTAAACATAAGCCGATAGGTTGACCTGAAAATGATGAGAACTAATAGAGTACAATTTCAATGTTCATAACATTTAATTTAAAAGCGGGCTCAATACAAAGTAGAGCAATATTATTTATTTTAGGATATTACACCGAAAACACGTCAAAATCTCTACACAATTTATATTTACTTAAAGATCATAAGCCAGATATACAGACCAAACTTCCTACAGGAAACATAAAACCTACCAGATCAGAAATTGAGAAGATTAGCCAAGTTATCCTGGATCGGTCAACAAACCGATCAAAAACGTAGATACCACAGAAGTCATTAATTGGTTTAGAGGTATTAGTAACAAAAGGAGCTGCATTTTTATCCAGTTTGATATTGTGGATTTTTACTCTTCCATCTCCAAGGATCTCTTTACCCTGACTTTGGAATTTGCCAAAGAATATTCTATCATCTCCAGTGAAGAGATAAATATAATAATGAACTGTAGTAGATCTGTTCTCATCCACAATAAAAAACAGTGGGTTAAGAACTAAGATGATTACTTTGATATTTCAATGGGATCATTAGATTCTGCAAAGTCTTCCGATCTGGTTGGTTTATTTATTTTAGATAACTTTACTGCCTATGAAGATGTCAATGTTTATAGTATAGGGTTATATAGAGATGATGGTCTTAAGGTAGTAAAAAATTCAGATAAAATTAAGGTATCTAAATTAAGAAAAATAATTAATAGAGAACTAAAAAGGTTAAGATAAGTACTAATGTCAAACAACTAGATTTTCTTGATTTTACGTTAGATCTCTTTAATGATATATTTCAACCTTATATGAAAAATAATGCCAACCCAATTTATATTCACCCCAATTCTAACTACCCTCCATATTTAATGCAAAATATACTTTCGTCTGTAGAACGTAGGATTAGCAACCCCTCATCGAAAAAAATATTTGTTTAATAAATATAGCGGTGTGCATAATAGATTTAAAGAATAGTGGTTATAAGTGCGTTGAAATCAAATTTAGAAAATATGATGATAAAGGTCCAAAGAAAAGAAAGAGAAATAGGATGATCATCTGCTCCTCCCTCCCCAAATTTAATCAATTAGTTAGTACTAAGTTAGGACATAATTCCTCCAATTGCTTAATAAGCATTTTCCTAAAAGTAACCATCTTAGTAAAATATGTAACAGAAACACATTAAAACACATTAAAAGTTGTAGCTTCACCAATAATCTTGAGAAGATCATAAAGTTACACAATAATAACTTTTAATAAATAACCAATAACCAATTTAATAATCTGGAGCATAATACGTATTCCAAGGAAAATATTGTTAATGATACTGGCCAATGTAATTGTAGGAATTCTGGCCAATGCCCATTGCCAAACAAATGTTAATATCTTATCTTTTTACTATCTCTATAATAGATAATTCGACGGTTGAAAAATCCTATATTGGTAGTACTAAGAATTTTTTGAAGACTAGGTGCTATCAACATACCTTCTCCTTCACCAATAGTACTTACAGAAATAATACATCACTTTCTAAATAGTGTTGGAGTTTAAAAGATGATAATAAGACTCCTAAGGTGAAATGGAAATGTTTAAAAACGGCAAAGACATGCATATCATTATATGAACCCTGTTATCTGTGCTTACATGAAAAATTGGAAATTATCAGATATAATGAAAATTTCTTATTAAATCAAACGAATGAATTAACAATAAATTGTAAATATAGTTTACCTTTTACCTTACAATTTAATTAAACTTTGGAATTTGATTATGCTTTTTCTTATATTTTAGATGTACTGCGTTTCACCATATATGGCTTATCTTTCTATTTGTAAGTTTAATTGTTAGTTAATATAATTTTTTATTAGGCTCCTGGTAGTAAAATCTTGTACGTATGTATTGGTATCTGGTTAGTATTTTTGATATTTTACATTAATTGGTTATTGTTCTTAACATCTTATATAAATAATCTTTATTCAGCAGTTGCATATTAATTTACCAAATAATTCTATACGTTTAAAGCATTTACTGGTTTCTTAAAGAAGCTATTTATTTATCAACTATAAAAAATATATAGGAAACTCATAAAGCATATAACTTGTTTAGCATTTTGTTAAACTATCTCTCCACTCCATTTTTATTTCTTAGGAAATCGCATTGTCTAGTATGTATAATTTATGTACCCATTCACATTCGCTCCTGTTTAATGTCTGTGCTGCCATTAACTCCCAATCTACGGGTCATGACCCCTTTATAAAAAAATAATTTTAATTTTTGCTTCTTCACTTAGTTTAAATTTAACGTAGGTTATATTTGAATGGTTGATCAGAGTAAAGCCAACAAACCTTATTTTTTCTTTTTTCGCAAAAAGAGGTTGTATTTTGCTTTTAAATGTACATAAATCGTTCACTCACCAGTAATTTACAATCGCCTGACGAAATGGATTAATAAGCATCGAATCACGACTGAAATTGTGTAGCGATTTTGACATATTTTCGGTGTAATATCCTAATATATATATATTCATTTTTTCATTTCAACATTTGGAAATAAATCTGATGATCCACTGTCCTTTAAAAGGGCTGTGGTGAAATAATTTATTATATGGAACCTTAAAGCAATCTGTTTTTATTTAAATTGTTAGCTCTGATTTACATTGAGCTCTCTGGATTCTATCCTCATTGGGTCTTCCCATACGGATTACCTAGTTTTTCGTAAACTATATATATATATATATATATATATATATATATATATATATATATTCACTCCTTACTTTTCCAGAATGCTTTACTCACTAAAATCTTTATTTACATATAACTAGTAGAATAATATTATTAATAGTAAGCAAATAAAACTTGTGATAAAAAGCAAAACAAAACTCTATGAAATCAAATCTTCTGAAAAATGAAAAATAATTCACTTTTGAAAAGTTTGAAAAAAAAATCACGTCTGACTGTCTAATCCGGTAAGCCGATTTGAAATTGTGTAGGTATTTTGTTACCTTGCTTCAATTCAGAGAGAATATACATAATAAAACTCAGTGTATTACATTAAGAATTATTTATTAATGAAATATTGTTATCTTAATATGTTAATTTGAAAATAATTCATTTATAATTAAAGTGTGTTACTGAATTCTTCCGCGCGGAAAAGAAATGCACCGATTGACGTTTGGCGAAAATTTACCAAACAATTGGTGTGAACACAGTTAAATGGTGATAATGCGTTTCAGCAGTGACTAAGATGATTTGTGTTTCAAACCATGATCTGCTAGGTCCTGCTCAGCTGCCATCCCAGTTTATCTGCGTACATCAATGAATTACGACTAGAAAGCGTGAGACGGAGTTGAATGTTTACCCAACTGCTATAGGGCAAAGCTATGCGCAGTGTCTTTTGTGATAGAAACGCTCGTTTTCTCTGGATTTACTGGAAATCGAAAGCATCACATGCCTGCCGTTATATTGCGACGTTGATGAAGTTGATGAAGTTGATGGTATGAATTTCCAAATTAAACCTTAGATAAAGACATCCATTCGCTTGAAAAATAATAAAACGAAGCTCAACACTTGTTTTAAGAGCATGAATCCCATTGCGAATTTTTACGCTACCATCCTACCTACCAAGGGTAGAGCTTCTCATCAAGATTTGTAACTTCTGATTTTCTTCTGCTCGAGGCAATGAAAGATAAACATCTCAGTTATTTTCTCACAGCAGCGTCATTATTGCTGCTGTGAAAAAGAAATCAGTCGCTTCCACTAGTTCAGCTCTTTGCGTATGCATACATATCATTAGCATTATCATCCTTCGACCTCTCTGTGATTGGTCGGAATTCTATTAACAATCCCTTTCCACACTGATCGCCAATGTCCAACCCTGAGTCACATGCAATGGTGTAGGGTTGATGCCTCGTATTTTCTATCAGCTACTGAAAGAACTATCATAACATACATTTTTTTTAATCATTTCACCCCAAGCAAGGAAATAAAACCACTAAAACGTTGTAATTAAGTGAAAAATAAAACATTAAGGATAGAGAACAATAAAAAGACGAGAATTAAGAAGACACAAGATTTTATTTAGATTTTTGAAGTTCAAAATTGAATGGGAAGCAAGAAGCGGGAAGAGAGTTTCTCAAGCGAGAAGTGATATAGAAGATACTGCTAGCATAGAAATTACGCTTATATCTAGCCATTTCAACTGTAAAAGGATGAAAACCTGCTGCCAACCGAAGAGTACGCTTAAATTCATACATTCTCAGTACTAAAGAGGAAAGTTTACTAGAACAACTAGCAAGAAAATATTCATAGAAAAAGCACAGGGAAATAACGTTACGACATTCGAAAGATGACTGAAGTTGAGATGTCATGTCAGGACCAATAAAATTGCTGATTCTTTAGGTATTTTATCAAGAATTCATACCAGATGAACTCGTGTCCTAGATCTGTTGCGCATATCTCTGTATTGAAAATTGAAGTCTCTTTTATCAGATATTTCTTTTTTATTTTGTTGTTATACACTACTGAACATCCTGTTGCACATCGAGTTGCAATTTTAGACAATCTAAATCTTTTATTTATTGCCCATCTGTTGATCATATTTATGCACTAATGAGGATCCGTTTCTATGGTCTAAATATTTTTGGATCGGTATAGCTGGCCACTCATATTCGAGGATACCCGTCTACTAGGATGGTTAGCCAATCCCTATTGCAGGCGCTTGCTCAGTCGCATTTGTTCAACAACCACAGTGTCCACTTGTGGTTCATACTGCAACTACGCTGAGCAGACCTTATTTACAGTTTCTGGGAAAGAGTATGTTATCTAGCGTGATCAACAATTTGAGGACTCCAGGGTTCCGTCTACCCAATTTCACTCACAAGGCTTGGGTCAATACATGGTATTGTTTTCAGGCACTTTCCAAAGGTGCCGCACGCTGCGATCGACCCCTCCAGTCTGTCAATCAAGTCGAGGGTATCTTCTGCTCGAGACGAGAAAGCTGGAAAATCAATGACGGCTGTTGTTAATCGACTCCATGTCTCAACTGTTGGACATGTAATGCATGAAGACATCAGATACAAATCATACATTATTTTAACGGGTACCTGGGAGAACAGTGTGATTCTGTCGAAGTGATTGCTAAAGAAAAGTCAAGCATTTTCACGATAATGTTATCTGTAACACTTGGCCGCCTACCTCTCCTGACTTAAATCTTATGGATTATTACATTTGGGGCTTCCTAGAGAGGAACATTGTTAACCATGTTTCTCATAAAATCACTGAAGTGTTTTGCTTTAGTCCGACGCATCACCTCCATGAGAATTAAGAAGTACATACCTACTATGTGAACTATGTAAGCCAGTTATACTTACTCCTAGAGAAGAATATTTGACATGATTGTATCATAGTAGAGTTCGAAATATTTATGGGTCATGTAATCTTAAAAATAATAACAGGCCATTAGTAACTATAACAAAGAAGAAACCTTGATATGAATAACTGATATGATTAATTGCTCATCTTGGACAGTGGTACCCTAAATTTATTTCGGGGACCCTTAATGTTCTCAAAATATATGTTGGTACCTAAAGTTAGGTTTGTGCATTTTACAATATATCAAATCCTTAATATCGAATTTTGTATTGAGAGTCAATGAGGATCGATTCCGCTAGAGATAGTCAACCAGACTAGCCCAGCTAATCACCCGGCGAGGTGTTTAGAAAGTCCGGTTCATACTTCTCTGCGGTTTTTTGAACAGGCGTGAGCTTTACCCCTTATTTCCCGTTTATGATTTAGTTTCTGGTTCCGGTTCTAAAGTCTTTTTATTCTCTTTCGCTCCCAGTAATCCATTGCGTCTTAGTGGCACTTTCGCCTAGCTTCGGGATAACTGATAAAAAATAATAAAAAAAAGGAAAGGTCACAACAAAAGGATGCGTTTTCTCGCTAGAACCTTTGAAGCGACGCTGTCCTAAGAGAATGTGAAATCGTACCAATATTAATTATCGGTGGGTACAATCTTATGAATATCCGATACAGAGATGATGCCAGGTTCATAGCAGATATTGTAATTTCAAGAAAGAAAAAATGGAAGACATCCAAGTGATAGAGTAGGCTATATTTTTTGACAGGATGATTATATTGATAAAGTAGAAAGAAATAAACTAAGAAAGAAATAAAGTATGTAAAGAAAGAATGAACGAACGAACCAATGTCTTTATATAAGTCTACTAGAAACCATGACTTTCCAGCTATAATACGCAAATTAATATATAACCTATTATAATACGCAAATGGATATATAACTTATCATAATACGCATATGAATATATAACTTATTATAATACGCAAATGTATATATAACCTATTATAATACGCAAATGTATATATAACCTATTATAATACGCAAATGTATGTATCATCTATTATAATAAGCAATTGAATATGTAACCTATTATAATACGCAAATGTATGTATAGCCTATTATAATATGCCATTGAATATATAACCTATTATAATACGCAACTGGTTATATAACCTATTATAATACGCAAATGAAGATAAAATGTATTATAATACACAAACGGATGTATAACCTATTATAATACGCAAATGGATATATAACCTATTATAATACGCGAATTGACATATAACCTATTATATGACATCAAATGAGAATACTTTGAATATTGTTGTTGAGATTAATTTTTCCTGATTTTTACTTCCAAATTTTTAAAGATCAAATTTGACTGGAAAGCAAGAAGCCGGAAGAGAGTTTCATGAGTTAGAAGTGCGAGAAAAGAAGCTGTTATCATAGAACTTACGATTACATCCAACCAATTCAACTGTAAAATGATGAGATCTCTTTGCAATCTAGTACTGCGCTTAAATTCATAATGCCGAAGTACCATAGAGCAAAAATAATCAGACCAATTAACATAAAAATATTTATAGAAAAGGCACAAGGAAAATATATTACGACGGTAGGAATGTGACAGAAGTCGGGATGCTAGGTCAGGACCAATAAAATTGCATATTTCGGAATAAATACCGGGTGTAAGAACAAAATTTCCCAAATCGTGTTACAGCAGAATTGCCCATCACACATAATGTTTATATATATATATATAAATAAAAAAACTAAACAAATTGAGTTTCTTTTTCCTGGGTTTTCAGATAAGACGTTTAATCATCTTGCTACCATTTATCGTAAGAATCACTGAAAAACCCTTTGAGTTGTTCATAGAAAAAGAGAACAGGTTAAAATCTTTTTGTGTCAGCACTATTGTCTTCACAACTGAGCAATGGGGAGAGAAAAAATCAACCAGGCCTTCAGTAATGGTATCAACATTAATACTCTGACTTCCATCTTCAAAGTCCATTCAAGTACCACGAAGAGAACGGTGAATATGTTTAAAAAGTGGGAACACTAAAAGGAAAATTTGATCAGGAGGTCACAACAGGAAGAGTTATCATCATTTCAACTTAGGGCTAAATAGATCAATTGGAAAAGATCCAACTCATGTCACATGGGAGAGGAATTTCAGCTATGGCAGTCCAAAGAGCCATGAAAAAAGACTTGAAAATAAAATTGCATGTGAAACCTATGAGGCACCTTGTTACTCCAGGACAGAAAGTTAGAAGGTTAGAGAGGACGAAGATCACCTAGAATAAGTCGGAAATTGATCTTGGAATAATATATATATATATATATATATATATATATATATATATATATTTTTTAAGCGTATCACCCCAAGCAAGGCTGGAGTCCACTATCACGCATGGGGTTATAGAAGGGTTGGAGGAAGAGCAGATAGGAGTGGTAAAGGAGAGGATGTGGAGAAAGAGAAAATTGGTTTTGGAAAAAGAGACGGCCTGAGTTAAAGGAAGCCGACGGTTATCACCCATGACGCGGGCAGAGATGGGGTTTGGCACAGCCTGATTCATAATGTGGCCTCAGGTTGCCCACCGGAGATGACTGCAGGGACACCTATCCATGCGCAACATGGCACTACAGACACCCTGATATTATGCAACTGTTGAACAGAGCGGCCGCTCAAGACGCTACGCAAAAGTTAGGGCTCCTAACTACCAGTCGGAAACAGCAACCAGGGAACTGTGTACCCTCAGAATGAACAGGCAATGCCACAGACTACACGCATATACGGGAGAAACACAGCGGCACCAGTACAGAGGCCAGAGAGAGAGAGAGAGAGAGAGAGAGAGAGAGAGAGAGAGATCCGGGAACCCCTTCCTAAACACGAAACAAGGTTTGGGCCTCTAATCGTGTCCAAAAGAGTGGGGAGGAGTGTAGACCGGGCGGTAGGAAAGCCTACCTGCTCCTATTACATATAAAATATACAATGACGACGAAACAAAATAATAGGGGGGATGTAGTTGGGATAGTCACAGGGCTTACACTAGTTGAGGGTACTGGGGGATAGGAATAACATACTATTGTGAATGTGTGCGGTACTAAGTTTTAACTTAGTATAAGTCCCATTGACCTATATTTAAAAAAAAAACAAAAAACAAAACAACAAAATGAATATAAAATATAGTTAGCAAGCTTTGTGGTTAAGAAAAAACAGGTAAAAAAAAGAAAAAAAGTAAAAAAAAAAAATTACTCACTGGCGATAAGTTTCAATATATATATGTATATATAAACTTTATTTTAATCCTTCATTATGCTTCCGAACCTTAGCTATGAATGATGAACATGTCATTTTTAATTATGATCCTTCTGTTAAGCTTGGAGAGTAATTATACATTCTTATTGCTCAAAGTTGAGTCCAATAGTGTTATCGAAGTCTCAGAGAATTCTAGTAAGATATCTTTTAATCATTTCTAAGTTACATCGGTTCGAAACTTAATCTAATTTTGCAGTTACACGATTTGGACAATATTGCTGTTACACCCGGTATATGACAGGAGCACAAGACCATATTCGAAGTATGTAGATTTGGATGTCTTTTAACAGATGACAGAAAACGTGACATCGAAATATAAGAGTATTGGAATATCAAATGATGCTTTTCAAAAGATGAACAAAGTATTAAGAAAAAATAAAAGTTCACTAAAACAAAGATAAGTATGGTGAACTGTGATGTAATATCGATACTCCTATATGGCAACGGTTGCTTGGCAGTTTCCATAAAAAATGAAGAGGAAACTTGGGCAACCGAGATGTACGGCCATGTGAGCAAGAATAAGATTTTAAAGAAAACTGAAACAAAAGACAAAAAAAAATCAGAAAGATATATATTATGAGAAAAGGGAAGTTGGAGAATTTAACACTCACAGAACACATTTAGAAGAAGAGGGAAATACTTACGGGAGATGCCAGATTAAAAAGTGGGAGGGTACAGATCAAAAAGTGGGAAGGATATGGATCAAAAAGTGGGAGGGATATAGAACAGAGAGTTCCAAAGAATAGGAAGTTGTGGAGGGCCATGATAGTAAACTTTCTGAGGGGACATCACACATAAAATAAGAAACGATAATATTGCGATAAAAATAACTTTCTTTGAAAATTATACTTCCAAGGAAGAAATTTTTAATCATTTTATACTTCATATTTATCAAGATAATTTTTAATTTTCAGGCCAGTTATATGACTTTCGTATTTCTTTATTGGTCCACGGACCACCATTTCAGAAAAACCCATCGAAGACATAGTCAGTATGCCATGCTAAGCCATTCATAAAATTTCTAGGATACGCGTGACACCTTGGCACTGCTGACTGCCTTTCTAAATAGTATATGACAACAAATACTAGTTTACATACTCTCCGTAGCAAGGAATTATCCTTGGCTTCGTTGTACTCTTGTGCCCTAGTATGTCGGAAAGATCCTATCGAATTCTTCTATGGGCTGTGTCCCTTCAGGATGTGAGCGATCATGACAGTCCACAACTTTCTATCATCTGTAGCTCTTAGTGACGTTTTTCATTTTACCATCCCACCCACACTAGTTCAGACATCATTTGCATAATCTCTTTCGGTAGTTGACCTGCTGTAGCCCCCACCAGTCGCTTTTGCTTTCAATATTCAACTTTCGTCTCCATTATGTGTCCAAAAAATATCAGTTGTCTCAGATTCTGAGTATAAGTGTCCTTTTTGTTTCAATTTGCCCTAAGCATTCATTGCCATTTATCAGGGGTGGTCAAACTAGCTATAAGTAAGGTCCATATACAATAAAGATTAGGGGCACCCCGAGGTGGTGTAATGGTTAGCAAGCTTGTCTCGCTAGAACAATTACGACTGAGTAGTGAGTTCGATCCTCACTGGGTGCCCCATACTTTCGGCCTTGTGCCACATCTAAGCTACGCTTGGAAAATCACTATACAATAAAGATTAGATGTTCGAAAGCCGCAAGATATGAACAAAACTAACACATACGTTTTTTTTTAAAACATACACATTAACATTAAACTAACATTTTAATCCAATAGTGTCTAATACCAAGTAAATTATAAAGCTTGGAATTTTTCTTAGTTAACTTTTATATTAAAAGCCAAAGAGCCGCACGTGATTCGTGAGCCGCGGTTTGGCCACACCTGCCATAAAGGATTGATATTACATAGCAGTTCAGCACCACGCTTTGTAATGTCAATCCTATACAGAATCCTCAATAGAACCTCAGAGAAAATGGTAAATACTTCAAAGTTAGGATCTTACCTTATCAATACTGATTTTATTTCTACCAGTAGTATAATATATATATATATATATATATATATATATATATATATATATATATATATATATATATATATATATATATATATATGTAAGAGGGGTACGGAGAGAGAGAGAGAGTAATGGATAACGGGTCAGAGTTCGAATTCCAGTCGAGTTCATTACATTCACTTACATTCACTTTTCCCTAGGGAAAGGTATGAATTTCATCTCTTCTCCCCTGCCAGCTATAGCTAAATAGCAGGACAGTATACGACCTATAGTGTTGGGTGGCAAACGGTCTAGGAGAAGAATGAGTCGGCATTCAAAACCTGAGGAGGGTCGTTTGGGTAACGTGTGGCATACTGTGCAGCAGTTCTCTATATTCCGCTCTTCAAAAAGGTGTGGAGGATTCTGCACAAGCCTTCACCACTATAATAAAATGATATGTGCGGTTCGTCTGGCTGTTGGTTTTAAGAAATCAGCTGCTTGACCCTCGTACGTTGAAAACGACGGAAGACTCCAGAGTGTCTGCGCATATACATACATACATACATACATATGATGAAAATGTGGAAAAGACAAAGCAAAATCCGAATATGTGAGTTTACAGTTTTTATTTTGTTTTTGTTTTTGTTATTCTGTCGACGTCAGACGTTTCGGTCAAATAGACCTTCTTCAGGACATGGTTAATGGAGACATATTTATATTAGATTTAAGTTAGATGAAGAGACGATATATACAGGACTGGTCTGACGTCGACAGAATAACAAAAACAAAATAAAAACAGTAAACTCACATATTCGGATTTTGCTTTGTCTTTTCCACATTTTCATCATACCGTCGGATCTACATCCACACATTTGCTTACATATATATATATATATATATATATATATATATATATATATATATATATATATATATATATATGTACTGACAACAAATGCAAAACTTTTATATGAATAGAATTCCTTCCATGAATATTCTTTTAATAACTGCAAAACGCAATTTTATTTGAGAAAATTATCTCGACTGACATTCTAGCAGAAGAAAAGTTCGATCTGGCAAAAGAACTTCCTCAGCTATAAGCCAGTAAAGCTTTGAGCCGGTGAAAGTAACCGAACTTCATCTAAGGGTTTCCGAAATAAGGTTGGTGCGTTGCAACCTGACACCTGGCCTACATAAATATGTCACAGATGTTTGTAACGTCAGGCTACAGAAGTCGCAGAAACTTCATCTCATAAGGAGGGAGGAGAAGGTGATTGGGAAGAAAATGAATAGTAGTTGGAGGAGGAGACAAAGATAGGAGGAATTAGTAAAGAAATGAGGAACTGGGGGTAAGAGTGGGATATTGTTGCTAAGCAACGGGTAGCAGGACGCTATATATATATATATATATATATATATATATATATATATATGGTGTCCTCTTATTACTTTATATATATATATATATATATATATATATATATATATATATATATGACAGATAGACAGACAGAGAGAGAGAGAGAGAGAGAGAGAGAGAGAGAGAGAGAGAGAGAGAGAGGTGGGGAAAGAAAGAGAAAATGTCTGTACGTACCCAGCTGATCAGTCCGTGTGTGCGTGCGGGTTGATCATATACATAAATACATACATACACACGTGTGTGTGTGTTTATAAATCTTTTATATACCAGAACAATTTTTAGATAACATATGACAAAGTAATATATATATATATATATATATATATATATATATGTATGAGAGACAGACATGATATTCATAAATATATATATATATATATATATATATATGATGAAAATGTGGAAAAGACAAAGCAAAATCCGAATATATGAGTTTACTGTTTTTATTATGTTTTTGTTTTTGTTATTCTGTCGACGTCAGACGTTTCGGTCAAATAGACCTTCTTCAGGACATGGTTAATGGAGACATAATTATATTGGATTTAAGTTTGATGGAGAGACGATATATACAGGACTGGTCAGAAACAGAAAAACTGAAATTCTAAAGTCAAGTATTCTTTCTTAGAGTCGGATATGCTGGCGTCGCGTGGGCGGCAACTACGAAGACCTGCGCACAGGGAAGAAGATTGTGTCCTAAGTGGAGGGTGAGGGGTGCAACCTGAGTTATATAGGCGAGACAGGTAGATCATTGAAATCTCGCATTTCCGAACATAAACGTGACATTCGCCTCGGTAATCTAAGCAGTGCTTTAGTTATACACATAGCCAAATCTGATCACAAT
Organism: Acanthosepion esculentum; assembly: GCA_964036315.1. NCBI lineage: Eukaryota > Metazoa > Mollusca > Cephalopoda > Sepiida > Sepiidae > Acanthosepion > Acanthosepion esculentum. The sequence goes on along the minus strand of OZ038520.1, from coordinate 20,912,872 downwards.
TTTGATTTCGACTCTGTGAAGATCTTAAAATATATCCACAATAAGAACCTTAGACAGATTTATGAGGCTGGCATGATAGCCACCTCACATACAGTAAATAATAGACTTGGTTTCTTTCAGATCGCGACCTCGGTGGCGAGATTAATGTGTGACAAACGTACCGATAAGCTATAGTTTTAAATAGTCCCCCTCACCCTCCACTTAGGACACAATCTTCTTCCCTGTGCGCAGGTCTTCGTAGTTGCCGCCCACGCGACGCCAGCATATCCGACTCTAAGAAAGAATACTTGACTTTAGAATTTCAGTTTTTCTGTTTCTGACCAGTCCTGTATATATCGTCTCTCCATCAAACTTAAATCCAATATAATTATGTCTCCATTAACCATGTCCTGAAGAAGGTCTATTTGACCGAAACGTCTGACGTCGACAGAATAACAAAAACAAAAACATAATAAAAACAGTAAACTCATATATTCGGATTTTGCTTTGTCTTTTCCACATTTTCATCATACCGTCGGATCTACATCCACACATTTGCTTACATATATATATATATATATATATATATATGGAGAGAGACACAGAGAGAGAGAAAGCGAGAGCGAGAGAAAGTGATAGGAAAGGGAGAGATAGTAGAGTGAAGGAGAGAGGTGAGAGGGAGACGGACAAACAGACAGACAGACAGGCTGAATTATTATAAATTAATGCTTATTCATCATGATGCTCATAGATTTTACAAGAAAAACACCGATCTTTTTAAGTGAAATGTTTTTTTTTATTCTACACTCGTATAATTTTCATAATTTACCCAGTAGAATAAATACTAAGTATTTTACAAGTACGAAACAGATTACTTAAAGACTGTGCTGAAAGTCTTATTTTAACTAAAGTGTGGCTTATTAACAATGTGCACATGCTCTGCATAAACGATCTAATTACCTACCTACCTTCCAACCTCTCCTGGCATACTCACTTTCGCTGATGTAACCACTAAAATCTCATGGGGGAGGGGACAAATTCTAGAAGTTGGTCTGTATTAGATTCAACAAATCAACACGTGTTTCCCCATTCGCAACGTACAAATTCTCCAAATTCCAGTCCTTTGCAGTGCTTTATGTCCTGTTTCTTTACTTTCATCACCATGCCTTACCCTGTCTTAATTTATTTTCGTCATGTCTTTTCTTTAATATTGTTTTTTTTTTCTTCATTTTCATTAATACTTAAAATTTATTTTCACGGATCTCTTTCTTCCTATGCAATTTATAATGATTCTCTGTATTGAAAAGTGTTATTTCCTTCTTTTTCCTTTCTTTCTATTCCAGTCAAACTTTGCATTTTTCATTTTCCTGCACCTTTCTCTTCTAAATATTTCTCTGTAGGAATTAATTCTCACGCTTTCTATCCCTCTCCCACTATTTATCTATCAATAGACAGATAGATAGATGTAAATTATTTCGTAATTACCATTAATAGTTTTTCTTTCTTTTTACATTCTTCAGGGGCCCCCACTTTTTTTTATTTTCACTTTTTCATGAGTCCTTCTTTCTTTTATTTTTCTTGCTTTCTTTCCTTCGTCATGAGTCCCTTTTCTTTCTCTTTCCTTTTCTGTGAACCGTTTCCCTTTTCATGAGGCATTCCTTCTCTTTCCTTTCTTCATGAGCCTTTCCTTTTCCTTTCCTTATGAGCCATTTTTTTCTTGCTTTTCTTTTCCTTATGTGCTATTTCTTTCTTTCTTTCTTTCTTTCTTTCTTTCTTTCTTTCTTTCTTTCTTTCTTTCTTTCTTGCTTACTTTCTTTCTTTCTTTCTTTCTTTCTTTCTTTCTTTCTTTCTTTCTTTCTTTAGCCACTCTTTCTTACCTTTCATCAATGAGTCCTTTTTCATTCTTTCCCCTTCTTCGTGCCCATCTTTCTTTCTTGTTTGTTTTGTTTTGTTTTCCTTCCTTCCATTCTTTCTTTCTTTCTTTCTTTTCCTTATGAAGTTTCTTTCTTTCTTTCTTTCTTTCTTTTCTTCATAAGCCATTCTTTCTTTCGTTTTTGCTTTCTTTTCTTTTCCTTTCTTCATGAACACATTTTTCTTTCTTTCTTTCTTTCTTTCTTTCTTTCTTTCTTTCTTGCTTACTTTCTTTCTTTCTTTCTTTAGCCACTCTTTCTTACCTTTCATCAATGAGTCCTTTTTCATTCTTTCCCCTTCCTCGTGCCCATCTTTCTTTCTTTTTTGTTTTCTTTTCCTTCCATCCATTCTTTCTTTCTTTCTTTCTTTTCCTTATGAAGGTTCTTTCTTTCTTTCTTTCTTTTCTTCATAAGCCATTCTTTCTTTCGTTTTTGCTTTCTTTTCTTTTCCTTTCTTCATGAGCACATGTTTCTTTCTTTCTTTCTTTCTTTCTTTCTTTCTTTCTTTCTTTCTTTCTTTCTTTCTTTCTTTCTTTCTTTCTTTCTTTCTTTCTTCCTTCCTTCTACGTCCAAAGCCTAGATTTCTATTTGGTATCAGATTTCTGTGTTATTACTTTGCATCATGCACGCAAAAACAAAAATAAAATAATGTTAATGAAAATAAAATAAAAAAGTTTCTTAATTGTCGTAGGGAGGATACAAACAAACTTTAAGGATTGTCCCCAAGGAAAAAAATACTCCTCATTGCATTCCCAATAACCATATAAATATTCACCATATAAATAACCATATAAATATTCACGACAGTCATTGAAGTTATTTGTTTTGAAATTCTCCTCATTACCAGCCACTTGGTACAATTATAATTAAATGCAATTACTTTTTAACCCTAAGTCATTTCTTTTCTTGTTTTCTTCTTCTTTGCCTAGGGAAAACAGAGCGTAAGGAATATAAAAATGTAATAAAGAAAAAAAATCTATTAAGTTTTTCCACTGCATTTCTAATTGTTTTTGTTTAATTATTTTGGAAGCATTTGGCATATTTTCTTTCGTATTTTTTTTCTGTTCTCCTAAATAGCATGTCCCACCAGGACGTGAGTGATCATGACTCTCCACAACCCCATATTCCTTGCGCTAATATTTGTCTTTTTATCCTCCCACGCTCTCCTTGTTCTGCCATCCGTTCAAATAAGCTCATCAGGTAGGTGGTCGCTGCCACCCTCAAACGCTTTTTATCATAGCACATAGCATATTGAATATTTCATACCGGCAGAGCAAACACTTCACTTTCCATTTTTAAAAGAGCCTTTTTCTTACATCAAAAAGTACTTTTTATGAAATGCCTGTAAATTTTAATGTCTCTATGTATTAAATATTTCAATCTGCTTATATATGCTTTCAGGACATAGGTGATTATGGCTCTCCAAAATTTCTTGTCCTTTGTAGCTCTTAATAAATTTTGTCTTTTTGTTTTTTCTCCTAAATCTTGCTCCATCATCTATTTAATCAGGGCTGTTTTCTACTGTCCCTCTTGCATTCAATCCGTTCTGTGAGTATCAAATTTTCGAATCCCTCTTTCCTCATTGTGTGCCCTGGAAATATAAATAAATATAAGTGTTCTTTTTGTTTCTATTTTCTCTAAAACTGTAGAACAACACTTCTGTTGCTTCAAGTCTCTTCTTTATCTTTGGGGGGATTGCCCAGCATTCATTGCCATATATGAGGACTAATATTACATAACAGTTCAGTACTCGTTTCGTTGCTGCTAAAGACATTTTTCTGTTTTTTTAATTCTCTGCTTATTTTTTCGAATGTATCTGTTAATATCCCAATACACCTTCGGATTTCAGTGTTGATCTTTTTGTCCTCTGTTAAAACAATTCCCAGATATTTACATTTTTGTACATGTTTGATTTTGGTATCTTCAATTTGTAATTTGCATATTGGCTGTTCCTTTTGATAACAACCAGACATTCTGTCTTCTTGCATCTGATGTTTGTCATAGGGAAAAATGACTAACGTAGAGATTTTTTAAAATTCTATCGTTACATTTTATTTATTTAGTGATGTAGCGGTTCTGATTGAGGAATCGGAGAGCCGTGTTCGAATTTCAGTCGAATCCATTACATTCACTTACGTGCTAGGAAAGGTATGAATCCTCTTCTTCTCCACCAGCTATGGGTAAATATGGACAGACCGGATTCTATAGTCTTGGATGATCTACCGCAGAAAGAAGTGGCAACCTACTGCGGGAAAAAAATCTGCCTCGTCTGTCACGTATCAAAAGATACATGATCGCCTAAGCGTGTGTCGCGCATGGCACGTAACTGACTGACTGACGTGCTAATACCCTTGGGACAGGTATGAATCCAAAGGTATGAATCCTCTTCTTCTCCCACCAGCTATGGGTAAATAGCAAGCAGACCGGGTTCTATAGTCTTGGATGGCAACTAGTCTAGCGCAGAAAGAAATGGCAAACTACTGCGGGAAAAAATCTGCCTCGTCAGTCATGAATTGAAAGATATATGATCGCTTAAGTGTATATCACGCATGGCACATAACTGAACTGAAATGAAAATTAGAAAAATGACTAAGCACTAACAGAAAGAAGACACAAATTATAGTGTCATAAACAAGAGAAAAGAAGCCCAACGTGCGACTTACAAATTGGAGGTGTCAATACAAAACAAGTACAGAAGTTTAAATATCTGGAAAGTGTTTTAACAGAGGACAGAAATCCGAAGGCACATTGCGATAGCAAAAGACATCTTCCAAAAGCTAAGCAAAGTATTAAGAAACACTAACATTTCGTTATATATAAAGTAAAGAGTATCTGAAATGTGACGTCATATCAGTCTTCCTATATGGCAGTAAATGCTGGACCATTTCCTAACAGATGAAGAAAAGAAATATGTTTCTACAGAAAGATGCCGGGACCACGATGGACTGAACATTTGAGTTTTATAAAAATCCGAAGGCGTACTGAAATAGCAAAAGAATCATTTCAAACCCTACGCAAAGTATTAAAACAGTAAAACTTCGTTAGAGACAATGAAAAGAGTAATAATCTGGAATGTAATATAAATCATCTGATATGGCAGTGAATGTTAATTTCCTCACAGATGTAGGAAACAGAAATATGGTTCTATAGAAGAATGCTGAGTTTATCATGAACGGAGCATGTAAACAATGATGAAGCTTTAAGAAAAACAGGAACATAGGGGGCACTTACACTTTCATTCAATATATATATATATATATATATATATATATATATATATATATATATATATACAGTGTAACCCGGATATAAGAGACCCAGATATAAGAGAGATTTTCTCTGGTCCCAAATTAGAGCCATACTTACCTAAACAAAATAGACCAAGCCCTGATATAAGAGAAACCCGGATATAAGAGCATTCTTATCAGGTCCCGACAACTCTCTCATATGCAGGTTACACTGTATATATATATATATATATATATATAAACTTCTGTACTTGCTTGATATTGACATCTTCAATTTTTAACTCGCATCTTGAGCTATATATATATATATATATATATATATATATATATATATATATATATATATATATATATATGTTGATAGATAGATAGATAGATAGATAGATAGATAGATAGATAGATAGATAGATGCGAGTTACAAATTGAAGATGTCAATATCAAGCAGAATTTTAAATATCTGGGAAGTGTTTTAAGGATACAAAATGTGGCACCGAAATCCGAACACGCGTTGGACTAGAGAAAGAGGCATTCCAAAAGCTAAATAAAAAGGTACTGAGAAACAGAAAAAAATTGTTAGCAACAAAGAGTCATGGATTGTTGCTATGTGATAGCCATCCTCTTTCATGGCAGTGAATGCTGGAGAATCGTCCCACAGATGAAGAGAAAACTAGATCAAGAACACATACTGTAGGTCTTGGAAAACTTAACCTTCACAAGACATATTGAGGGCAAGAGATAGTAGAAGGTAGTAAGCCATCTACCTGACGAACTTCAGTAAATGGATGACGGAACAACGGTGGTAGCCTTAACAAAGGGAGAAAAAACCCCGCTAAGAGCCACAAGAAATAGGGCGTTTTGGAGAGCCATGATTGCCCATGTCATGAAGGGACGAAGCACATAGAAGAAGATATATAACTCTGTTAAGACACCTGGACGTAATTAAGTTTGAATAGATTATTTCAACACAATAGTCTTACTCTCGCATCTATTTCGCCTAGTGCTGTACTAAGCAAATTTTAGTAAATAACCGGATATTTTTATCTCATTTAGTGCTGTCCGTATCAATCTGTTTATAACACTAAATGTCTATGTCGTATTTAAAATATCGTGTCTGTAGTAATTTACTGTTTGACATAAGTATTTTACAGGATCCTACTTTACAAACACCAGGTGTCTAATTCTGAAGAAACTGGAAGTAACTAAATACTTCATGGCTGATTTTTTTAAAAAAATGTGACTTTGACTAAGTAAATAGTTGTTTAATAGTCAAAGTAATAAATAATCTTGGAAAAATCTATAATATCCATAATTTTTTTAGTCTCGCATAATTTTTATTGTTTCTTCTTCCAAATAAAAAAATATCAAATTTTAATTAAAGTAAAATTTATATTGATTGACAGCAACAATAATTTTGTTCCTTCTAACGTATCAGGTTTACAAAACTATTTTCATTCATCAAGTGAAAATAAGATATTTTCCACAAGAATAATATTGAATACTATAGATTTGTTTCACTATCTTCTGCAGTTTTTAATGCAACTTTATAATTCCATCTATCAGGAATTTTTTTTATCTTCCTTAGAAAAGAGCCTCATATAATGAAGCTTTTCTGGAAGGGATCTCTTTCATTAAGAAAATTTCTATAGCAATTCAACTGGATACTACCTGGTAGACAGGACCATAAATAAAATTATATCAGCGAAATTATATCAATTTTAGCCTTTGTTACAAAAGAAACAGTCTAAAGTTGTATTAATGGAATATTATGCCATTTTCATCATTAAATAACGACAGTTTTCTTTGTCTGCGAATATAATTTACACTTTCTGGCAACAGTACCTGTTCGATTCAATTTGAGTGGGTATTATATATTTTTCTAGTACTTGAAAATCACAGTGAAATTCATCGTCCTTCCTTTTGATATCGCAGACTTTATAAGTACCAAACCAACATCAAAGTAGGAAAGGTTTGCTTTAAGTTATATTCAAACTTAATGGATACGGATTATATTATAAACTGATCTCTAGGGAGACTGGCATTTGATCTGGTTTAAAATAAAAAAATTCATCTTCTATCATTTGCTTTCTATGAAATTATACTGCCAGAAATTATGAAATGTTGGTTTTGATCAAGCCGAAGGTGGCTTAACTTAATACAAACCTAAGTGCCTATACCGTAAGCAACAAGATGGCAACCTGTAATGGTGGAAATGTGTGCGTGGGTGGAGTACTTTTACAAGAAAAACGTGCTACTGCTGAGCTGGAATAAAATATAGAATAACTACTTAGAATTGTCATTAGAATTGAACGGAATGCTTGGAAAATATTCATGAAATGCGAAACTCTAGGTGACACCAGGAATTATATTCTTAAAGCTGAAAAGTGAAAAAAAAAACTTAGGCGATATCAAATCTAAATGTTTTATGGTAGCCTGGGAGGGCTTTAAAACCGGATATAATTACAAAAATTAAACATTGAAATGTTGGCAACGTCTATTTTAGCAGGATTAATGCAAAAAGACCAATGTAAAATTTGTATCTATCTTTTTATTTGTCTATATTTGTACACATCTATCTATCTAAATCTGTTTAATCTATCAAATATTTTTTATCCATACTATCTAAATATGTCTAAATCTATCAAATATTGTTTATACATATCTATCTAAATCTGTTATATATATATATATATATATATATATATATATATATATATATGTATATAAAGATATTTTTATGTTTAACATTCTTTTTTATAGATACAAGTATTTTGAGTAAATGCTCTGTTTATAATAAACAGTATTAAATAACATTTACCGGCCTGAATGTCCGAGAAATTGTACTTATAAAAAATAATGTTAAACATAAAAATGACTTTAAATAATTGTCGGACTTTGTCCATTTCAAAATGTGTGACATATATATATATATATATATATATATATATATATATATATATATATATATATATCGGTTTTGTAGTGCGTATTCAATTTATGTAACGTAAATCATTCAAACGAAAAACAAATACTGAAGCTAGTTATATGGCGAGAATCACTCTCACAAACAATATTTAATAATATTATTAAATATTGTTTGTGAGAGTGATTCTCTCCATATAACTAGCTTCAGTATTTGTTTTTCGTTTGAATGATTTACGTTACATATATATATATATATATATATATATATATATATATTATAAATTAATAGATTTAAAATATGGTTTTACCGCTACACAGTGATGACCATGTTTCAGAAATGGAAGCTAAAGCCCCTGAATTTAATTTTGTTATTAAACCAAAGACATTAGTTCCATTTCCTCATCAAGCGAATTTTGGAGTCCAAAATTCGCTTGATGAGGAAATGGAACTAATGTCTTTGGTTTAATAACAAAATTAAATTCAGGGGCTTTAGCTTCCATTTCTGAAACATGGTCATCACTGTGTAGCGGTAAAACCATATTTTAAATCTATTAATTTATAATATTAATGCTCTGTAAATTTAAATTTACATAGAGCACTATTGTGTAAAAATAAAAATATCTATAAGAACACCGGATTTTATATCTTACTGTTCTTTCCTTTTTATTTATATATATATATATATATATATATATATATATATATATATAATCAATTCATATATATATAAAATCTATTCATATATTTGTATATATATAATCTGTTCATATATATATTTCTATTTTTTCTTCTATCACATTTGTTCTTAAATACACCACATTGTGATAATAGAAGATCTAACAATAGGGGTGAAATATAAGATGCAAATTTCCTCAGAATGATGTAACGATTAAAGCATTTTCTATACGCTTTCGTCTCATTAATATGCTTTTTCTTTTAATTAGAGTAGCATTTTTTAAATTAAAATTATAGTCAGACTCATAACGGTGAGCAACAAATGCACTGAGTGTTTTGTCTTGTATAAAATCACTTTTGTATTTATATAATCTTTTATTTAAATTCCACTAGGTTTCACCGATGTATTCTTTGTGGCAGTTATTACAGATAGAGTAAATTATAGTTGGCAATAATGCCAGTTAGGGGTGCTGCAGAGTTACCGGAATATCACCATCCCTTTACAGCAGCATAATTGGTTAGACAATGTTCTTGAAGTATATGGAACCAAAAGTAAGCAAAAGTTGTAATTCATAGCACGCCACCCCACTGATAGCAAATTTTGTGCCAATATAACGTTGGCAAACACTCTTTGGAATATATGGTTACTCAGATCAACATTGCACAAGCAAACAATTATCACTTCATCAAAAAAACAAGGAAAGATTACAACCCCCAGCTGAACATATTGTGACATCACTAAATACATGTTGTGGCGTAATTCAAAGTCTGTTTAGGTGCATCCAAGTAAGTATTCCTACCGTAAAAAAAAACGTATCAAACTGATGTGCGATGACGTCGACTACTGCTGTCATTACACTACAGTCTATTCATCTTGTCGTGCGGTTGTACTAATTAAGCACCTAAAATTAGTCTCCTGTTGTAGGAATATACATTTTACCATTGTTACCGTGATTGAACAACCATGGATGAGTCATATCCATAAAGTGGGCAAGTTCTATGAAGTAACCATCCAAACTATGAAAGTTTAACAATATGCTTCACCGTTCAAATCTCAGACACAGACGGTGCACTGGTATGAGAGTTAATGTGTCAAAAGATGGCCGAAGAATTTAAAAATATCTACTACACTACTAGCCTCGACGTGCTATACCCATTAAATTTGGCCTCGTCGTCTTGTCCATCTGGTTGTTACAATTTTATTTTACATCAGTATATATATATATATATATATATATATATATATATATATATATCATAATTAAGCAATTCATCGAGTTTTTAGACGAAACATCAACAGAATGCAGAAAGCACTAGACGGTCGTTTCGTCCTATATTTGGGATACATCAGCAGTGCGCATCCACTACCAGGAATTGAAACCCGGACAGTTAGGTTATCAAGAAAACGTCATACCAACTCTACCACAAGTGACGAAGAGGTAACGGATTAAACTCGATATAGCGCCGCTCATTCACAAATTCCGTGGTGGAACTCATCCAAGTTCCTTTAACCAAGGACAGTGCCATCGAGAGCCACGATTTGTTTCACCTTTTTTGGATAGACTTGTGACTGGCGACGAAAAATGGATCTTTTATCGAAATGTTAAGCGTCGTAGACAGTGGCTTGGTAAAGGGGAGGGACCCCAGCCACAGCCGAGAAGGGAACTTCATGGGCAAAAGGTTCTTCTTTCAATCTAGTGGGATTGCCAAGGAATAATCCACTTTGAATTCTTACCACCTAATGCAACAATTCATGCTCAAATATACTGTCAGCAATTAGAGCGTTTGAACCAAGCTTTGAGGAAAAAAGACCTGCTCTAGTGAATCGAAATCGGGTGATTTTTCTTCAGGACAATGGGCGACCACATACAGCAAGAATCACGTCACAAAAGATCGAAGAACTTGGTTGGGAGAAAATTCCTCATCTACCTTATTCTCCCGACCTTAATCCTTCAGACTACCATTTGTTTCGTAGCATACAGAATCATTTGGCAGAAACAGCTTTTGTAACACAGGAAGAGGTTAAAACTGACATTTGTGAGTTCTTCGAATCAAAGCCAAAAGAATTTTACTGTAATGGAATTAGTAAGCTTGTTAATAGATGGAAGGAATTCATAGATAATCAGGGAAAATACATTGTTGATTGAATCTGTAATTAAATGTAACATTTGGTCACTTGTTTTCTTTATTCAAAATTCGGACAGAACTTATGGGATGACCTGATATATATATTCCTAAAGAACCAGGTACAATCTATCTATCTATCTATCTATCTATCTATCTATCTATCTATCTATCTATCTATCTATCTATCTATCTATATATGTATGTATAGTGTGTGTGTATGTGTGTGTGTGTGTGTGTGTGTGTGTGTGTGTGTGTGTGTGTGTGTGTGTGTGCATAAGATCTACAAGAGCTGACGTAAGAGAAAAACTCGACATAACGTATAACCAGATATAGAGCAAGGTATAAATGATAATAAAAGCTTTTTAACATATATATATATATATATATATATATATATATATATATATATATATATGTATCCGAATGTAATGAGAACGAAAATAATATATAAATTCTAATGTTCACAGCATTAATTCAAAAGAAGGTTCAATACCGATGGTAGAGCAATAATTATTTAGTATAATTTTTTCATATCGACAAAAACAATTTACTCACTACAAAGATGCAACTTCGTTTCTGTGCATTTAGTTGCACTTCGACTGGTGAGAACCAACATGGTTATGAATAATTCTGTTTGTAAGCAGGTCGCACGAATTATTCATAACCATTTTGATTTTCCCCAGTCAAGGTGTAACTAAATGTACCGAAACGAAGTTGCATCTTTGTAGTGAGTAAATTGTTTTTGTCTATATGAAATATATATATATATATATATATATATATATATATATATATATATATATATATATATATATATATATATATATAATATTGTCTATATGAAAAAAAATTATATATATATATATAATACTAAAGAGCAAGGAACTATCTACCTTGGTTTCGCCTAAATGGATTCTCAAGGTAAATTGACTTACACTTTACTCTAAAGGTCTATTTAGGTGAAGACTAGTTAGATAGTTCTTTGCCCTTTAGGATTTTTAATTTTCTGCTCTACTTAGGGTATTGAGCTCTTTACGTTTTATCTTATTTATTCGATTGTTTTTTTTTCTTTGTACTGGAAATTAAGACACTGGACGTTTATTGTTATTTCGCCCTGCTCGGATGTTTCTTGTTCTTTCTTTTTTTCCCATTTCTTCCCTAGATACCAATTTGTTTCGATATATTTATATTTGCGAATTGCGTCATACGGGTTTTTCACCAACCTAGTATAGTTACTAATATAATATAATATAATATAATATAATATAATATAATATAATATATATATATATATATATATATATATATATATATATATATATATATATATATATATATATATGTATATATATATATATATATATATATATATATATATATGAGGCGGTAGAGACATTTTTACAAATCTTGAACGCTTGAATATTGTGTTTGGTGAAGCTAGTTTCCCTGCACATGAAACTTACTGACATGCCAATTCCTACAGACTGCATTTCATTTTTGAAGATATCAAAATTAAAAGGAACTTAAAGTGGAAATTTCACCATATTTGAAGTGTATTTTCATTTCATTCTATTTTTACACAGGTGAGGTGGAAAATGTCATAATGACATGTTTAACCGTAGGTCTCTGTTTCGAACCCCCATGGAAATGAATATACAACAGAAAAAAAATAATAATAAAAGATTTGAAAAAAGTGACCTGCCAACTCATTTATATGACTTGCCCACAGGATTCCAATGTTTATAAAATAGAATTAAAAAAAAAAAAACTGTCAAATTATAAGAACCTGCAAATCGAAGTGACAAAAAATGCCGAAACTTAAAACTACGACTATCCATATTGTGATAGAGGAATCGGACATGATAAAGAAGGTTGCCGATAATCATCTGAATAAAAATGATGAACACATTAGCAACTCAGAGCGGAAGTGCACATATAATTCGCAAAACTCTGACCATCTAAACGCAACATCCCAAATGTGCATAGATAGCTCTCTTACAGTACCTTTTTTACTCATAGACTCTGGATAAGACATGGTATGATGGGACGTAAATTAATCTCTAGCAAGATGATACTACATGCAATAATTATATTTCAGCCACAACCTCCAACAGATATAAAAAAAAATTTCAGGAGATCTATGACGGGAGAAGTTTCGCTTAAAGGCACAATTTTTACCTTGCCTGATGGGATGGTCTCTGTAGCTCAAATGGGCCTAAAGGTAGCTCCCTCTGCCCAAAAGGCAAGTTCAAGTCCAACCGAACAGCGCAAATTTTTCTTTAGTGCTGTTTTTCGAATATTCAGGCCGGTAGACGAAAATAAATAATTATATAAAAGTTTATTTCAATCAAGTATCTGGTGTATATAAATTTCCATAATGTGTAAATCTATTTTTGTTTGTTTGCATGTGTCCGTTGCGTTACGTGTATGTCAGTGTGTGTGAAGAGAGAGAAAGAGAGAGATTGACTTTTTCCTATCAGTGGTTGCTAGACTGTCAATTTTAGCAACGGTCCAGTTTTTCCTTTAATCAGACGGTATTAAAAAAGTATCTGTTGGTTCAATGTATCTGTCATGGATATCCAAAAAGAGAGAATCTACCTTTACTTTTCATATAGACCAACGGAGAAGATTATTATTATGGGGAGAAACACTTACCCAAGACATCCTTATTTCAAGCCGTCAATTTTTTTTAATATTCAGGATGTTTCCTATCGTCACTTAATTTAGACTGCGAAAATTTTAAGACAAAACATTCCATTAATGGAAAAAAATGTATTTAAAAAATCTGGAGAAAAATCTACCAAGAACAAGATTATTCTAACTATTTTGTTAAATACCCCATAAATTTTAACCCGCCTTTTAATTTATAGTGCAAATGTTTTAGGGAAAGATGATTCATGAATGGAACTCATTTTAAATATGACAAAAAATAAAAACAAAATAAAACTTTCACCAACCCCTATTATCCAACCACCTCATCTTTATGAAATTCAATTCTTTAACTCCACGACTAAGTTGACGCAGGTGATCCTGGATTACGCTACCATAAATGCTTTTAAAAATGAATTTGAAATGTAAGGTTTCTTCTTGTACGTTAAATCTAGATTTTCTCAAATCTTATGTTATCCAAAATGAAATAGTAAAACAGACAACCCTGCTGTAAAACTTAAGCAAGCATTCTATTTACATTATTCGAACTATTGTCCTCATCTTTGTTGCCTTATTTATCTCAACGTTTCGGCCGTTCTACGCTTTGGCCTTCTTCAGGTGGTTGGAATTTCAAACTGAACCCTTTATTTCGCTCACTGGAGTAGACTGTTCTAGTTCCACATGCCATGTCTAATGGATGTCAGTTATCGGTTATCTCTTGTTAACTCCCGTCTCCAAGTTCTCCATCGCCTTAATCAGATATTGAACTCATACCTCTTTAGCTCCTGTCTCTGGACCTAACTAACGCCTTTATCCCCAATGTCCTTGAGCGAAGAAGGCCGGAGCGTGCAACGGCTGAAACGTTGTGATAAATATGGCAACAAAGATGAGGACAATAGTCCGAATAATGTAAATAGTGAACATAATACCTCATCTCAGAAATATAGATTGATACTTAAGCAAGCATTGTTTATTCAATCCTGGCAATTTACTCATCTGCCAATTCAATAGACCCTTTTTATTTGGACGTTTTCTGACACTTTAATAAATAAACCATAGCAGATCTCTTCTTTCTAAAATTCAAAAGCATGTTTTCCCTATTTTCCCAGAAAATTTTCGCTAAATGTTTTACAAATCTCATTAAGTACCACATATCAGAAGTTTTATTTTACCAGTCGTACAGAAATATTTATTATTTCTAAGAATTGTCTCCTAACTACTAACATTTAAAACATCTAACCGGCAGATAGAGGTTGATACACTACTAGACAAAAACAACCAATCGAAAGGAAAAGACAGTTTCCACATTACTGAAGGAGTGTATTAATTTAGTTTAAAAAATCTAATACTTTCTCAGTATAAAGCACGGGATCTTATTGATCAACACTTGCTCGTAAATTTGTAAAGAATATCTCTTGTTTTATTATGTTTAATTAATCTACATATCTATTTTAATTATAAGAAGGGGAATAAAAAATTAAGAAAATGCAATGAAGAAAAAATAATAATAGACAATTTATTTTACGAAGGTTGTTGAAAACGTCTCGGTCCAAACGAATTCCAAAAATCTGACCAATTGACCGAACAGCTGTTTTTGTAAAGGTTTCTTGGTCAGGGGAAGAATTATTCACTCCTGACATTTCTATAGGACTAAAAAAAAAAAAAAAAAAACATCAGAAAATTGACATTTTCAGCATTTCTAGATTCAGGCCTTAAGATATTTACAAAACACCAAACACTGTCTTAAAGTTGATGAAATCTTTCAATCTAGGCTAAAATATTAACCATAACCTGTAATACCACCATATATATTCATTTGTTATATGGTAACTGGACAACCTCTCAAGAATGAAGAAGAGACTAGAAGCAACAGAAACGTGGTTCTACAGATGGATGCTAAGGATACTATGGGCCGAACATGCAAGCAATGACAAGGTTTTCGAGGGAATGGAAACAAATGGGAAACTTGTCAACATAGAAAGAGGTAGCTGAAATTTCTGGTTCACATAATGAGGAAGGAAGGCTTGGAAAATATGATACTCACAGGACAGATTGAGGGACAGAGGAAAGCATCGGTAACATACTTGATTGGATTGACTAAATGGATGGTAGAACAGAGTTTAGGAGAAATAGCAAAAAGACAAAACTTAAGAGCTACAAGTGATAGGTAGATGTGGTGGACCATGATCCTCTACGTTCTGAAGGGACACGGCACATAAAAGAATATTTTTGTGGTGTGAATCAAAGTACCATTAAGAATTTTGTCTAATCAGCATTTTGTTTTCTTTGCTATGAGGTGAAATTAGTGCGGTGTGATATGTTGCGGTGTGGGGGAGTGTCATTAAGTTTATGTATATAGGGGGTCGTTAATTAAAGTTAAAGTCATGCCATATCTCCTTCCATTCGCATACGGGTATGTTAGTGTTTCCCAGATAATATATAAGACGTAATTTGACGAAGTGGCTATACAGGAGAACGCTGAGGTCATTAAAAAATGCTTTGGATCTCGGAGTTTCTCATGATGGGTTTCTAAAACATATTCTGGCTAGAAGCAACGAAGTATTAAGACTTTAAAACAAAGATGAAAATAAAACTATCGTACTTACTAATATCATTATATGGTTCTTTCTCTCATTATTTGTTATATTTTAAATTTGTATTTTAAAAGTTACTTAGCTGAGAAACTAGTAAAGTGTCCATTCGTAAATTTTGTTTCAAGATTTTCGTTTTTGATATTATGTGTTTATGTGATTGTTATTCAGCAAGCTATTAAACTATTTGAACACATGGATAGAATTCTTCAAAACTAAGAGGAATAATTAGTCTGTGATTTAATATGAATGAAAAAATACCAAGTGAGCAAAACGGCGACATTATTTGATGGACCTGATGACAGCTATCAGTAAACGTAATGTTCTATATCACTTCTCTCGTTTTAGTAACAATTACCTTCTTTTTTTTTTAATCAGAGTTTTCATATTTCTCGAGCGCGTAGCGTAACGTTACTTGTGCGTCGAGTTCAAATTCAAATTTGAAGTAGTTGTGTTTTTTCGCACAAATGCGCTCAAGAAAGGCGGGGATTCATTTATTCTACTCAATCAACATGGGCTAAATATCAGTCTCGGAGAACAACACTGAAGTCAAAATCTATTAGGCGTGGGTTATCACTGCGTAAAACCTACTTGATACTGAAAGCACAACGTAGTGAGGTTGCGGCCAGCGCCGGACTAGCATTTAGGCTAGTATAAATTGCAGCCTAAGGCCCATCAAGGTTTTTGTTCAGAATGTTTAAATCCTAGAAATTTTTATAAAGCGATGTTTTTAATTTTCTATATGTTATAACGTCTTAATAGTTTCATAAACTGAAATGATATCAATATGAAAAAGTCATATTTATTGGACTTTTGCAGGAAGCAAAGCAAAGAGAAAAAATATTTTCATTGTCATTGTGTTTCAAGTAGATAACATGTTTGATTTTAGTTCAGAAGGTTTAAATCTTAGAAATGGTTATAAAGCAATGATTTTAATTTTTCTATATTTTGTAACTTCTAAATAGTTTCATAAACTTAAATGATATCAAGATAACACTCATTTATTTTAATTATTTTATTGTTATAATTCTGATTATAAAATAGTATTTTTTTTACTACAGTTGAGTTGAAATATGAACTAATTTGTTTTGCAATAAATATAAAAATAATGGTATTTTTTAAAGAATATATTTAATAAACATAAGATAGCACTTCTAATTTATTTAAAGAATTTGCAATAAGTTTATTTCAAGCAATGTAAATGTTGGTAAAATATATCAGAAGTAAAAAATATTCAAGACGGATGTGGGTGAGTTAAAGAGTGGCACCGTTTGAGATATGTAGTGTGTGGTGGGAGTGTAATTTTATTAGCTCAGGGGTCTCAAAAAGTCATAAACCACCCCTGGTTGTGAACCTATTAAATTAATAATAATGAAAGCATGATAGTGTGTTGAGGTTGTGCTCACAAAATTCTACAGATTCAGTCAAGTGAGTATTTATTTCAGACAGTTTTTGTTTTGTAATTCCAAAAGCTAAGTAAAGCATTATGAAACGGGAAATGTTATTAGAAGCAAATAAAAGAGTACTGGACTGTTACGTAATATCAGTCCTCCAATATGGAAGTAAATATTGGACGATCTCATCACAGATAACGAAAACTTTAAGTAACCGAAATGTGGTTCTAGAGAAGGGTGCTGAGAATACCATGGACCGAAGATATCTACCAAAAAGAAGTTTTAGAGAAAATTAAAACAAAATGGACACCTATGCTTAACACCAGGAAGAGACAGTTGAACTTTCCGGGGCACGTATTGAGGAAAAAGAGCTAGGAAATTTTGATATCCACAGGACAGATTGACAGCCATACAATGCTTAACCTACATACAGTGGAGTAATGGATAGCGGCTCGGATAGAAGAATCGGAGAGCTGAGTTTGAATTTAAGTCGAATTCATTATATTCACTTACGTGCTAATACTCTTGGGAAAGAAATGAATCCTCTTCTTCTCCCCCCAGTTTTATGGAGAGCTATGATCGCCAACGTTCTGAAAAGACACGGCACACAGAAGAATAAGATCGTGTTAATCTTAGTTTATGGGTAAATAGCAGGACAGTCCGGGTTCTTTAGCCATGGATGGCAACTGGTCTACCGCAGAAAGAAATGGTAACCTACTGCGGGAAAAAATCTGCCTCGTCAGTCATGTATCGAAAGATACATGATCACCAGAGCGGCTATCACGCATGGCACATAACTGACTGAAGCTTGATTAAATGGATGGCTGAACAAGGTTTATGTGAGATAACAAAAAGAAAAAAATTATTAAGAGCTACAAAGGAACGGAATTATGGAGAGCTACGATCGTCAGCGTTCTAAAGAGACACGGCACACAGAAGCATATGGTCGTGTTAATCTGCTATTTACCCATGATCTTAATAAATAAATGTGTAAGGCAGTAATAGGTCTTCTCAACAGACATTTTTAATCTATACAATGAGGACACCCCTTTTGAACTAGAAGTCCTACCAGGATTCATTATTGGTGGCCACAACATAAGATATGCAGATGAGACAATTTTCTTAGCAGACACAGAAAGGAACTCCGACAGAAGGCAGTGAAGGAAAACAAAAAGAAAGGATTAAGCATTAGTTGCATGATACAGAATGTATGGTTGTAAGCAAAAGGAACAGCTCAACATGCAAATTACACATTGGAGATACTGAAATAGTGCAATAGTTTAGATATCCGTGAAGCGTATTAACAGACGACGGAAAGAGTGACACGAAAATTTGAAGACGCATTGGGATAGCAAAGGTTACCTACCCAAATTGTTATATATCGTACTATGAACACTAATTGGTATGTCCCAATCCTCACAAATACGTTGGACATTATTGTAAGTGAGGGTAATATGCTGTCTAGTTAGTTCACCACTAGCCGTGGTTTTCCTACTTCACGCCGCTGGCGAGTATTGTATTTTATTGATGTTATAAAGATTACCATTTCATTTCCAACCTCTGTTTTGGTTATTCGTCATTCAGTAACTCTTTCTAGGTTAGAACATAAATGTCAGCAAAGTATCAAGATACAAAAATATCGTTAGAAACAAAGAAAAGAGTACTGCATTTTTATATAATATCTGTCCTCCTATAAAGCAGAGAATACTCACAGATGAAGAAGAGGCCTGAAGTAGTAGAAATGTGGT
>OZ038520.1:20866129-20888629 GCA_964036315.1 Acanthosepion esculentum | reverse complement strand
GGAGATGTTTTTTACCATGTTCTTGCAGTTTCCTTCCCCTAATAGTTGCATATATTCCAGATCTATAATGCCGAGTTTTATATTCAGTGGGAACTAACACAGTGCAACCTGACAGAAGATGGTCAATTGTTTTTGGATATTTATCACAGAATCAGCTTGTGGGGTCAACACAACTTTTCATTATGTTTGCTTGGCAATTTCTAATTATCAAGCATTGGTCCTAAAATATTCGGTTGCAGCTCTTAACCCTTTTTTTGTTAAAATTATTATTATTTCTGCTGATAAGAAATTCATTTTTAGATCACCTTTCAGGATTTAAGAAAATAAACTAATTATTTGTTCTTCTCGCCAACAGGCTGTATCCAATATTTTTCAAACTCCCATTGTTGTCCCGAGCAGGTAATCTTTTTTATAATGACTATTTGTAAATCACAATCCAATATCTGTAATGTTTTCCTTTTTTTTGTACAGTAGCCCGATGCTCCAATTTTTCTTCTTATTGTTGTTGTTGTTGAGTAAGATAGCAGCACGCCAACAAAATGGCGCTGGTATACAAATATGCAATTCCCAATCATAGCCAACATAAACGTGCATCACAAACAAGCATCATAGCCAAATATACGTGATATGATGACATTTTTTTATTTAATAAATATGAATAAACTTGTAGTTAAAAATACGTTCAGGTTGTATATTCCAGTCAGTTAATTCAAACTTCAGTGAGTCATAGTTGGTTACTTTTTCTTTGTGTCCTATCGTTATTTTTTTATCATTTCACCCAAGCAAGGCTATAATGCCAGGATTAAAAAATAATGAAAATACTTTAGTGAAGAAGGGTCAATAAATGAACAAAAGACAGAAGATGGCGATTGACGTTGCATTTAAATGCACGTGTATAATTTGTCTTCTGCTTTAGTAAATAAATCCAGTTCTACAATTTAGTCGTCTATTTTTGCCTAATATTTGCTTACCATTTTTTCTTAAATATTTAACTACAAGCAAGGTGATAATGACACTCGGAGTGAAAGAGAATGAGAAGAATTTAGTGAGAAGATGCGAGAAAAAGGACAATGAAGAAACAAGATCCAGAAAGATAAAAGATAGCAGTTGATGTTGCATCTAAATGTTTGAAGACTGTCAATGGCAGGCAAGCAAGAAATCAGAAGGGAGTTTCACAGGTCAGGAGTGCGAGAAAATAAACTATTAGAATAGAAAACAGTTGCATCTAGCTAGTTCAACAGTAAAACGGTGAGACCTAGTTGCCAATCTAGTAGCTCGCTTAAATTCATTCAGTCAAGGCACTAAGGAGAACAGCTCATCAGAACAGTTACCATGAAAATAATTGTCAAAAATGAAGGAAGCCATGTTATATTGGAGAAAAAGTAACTGGAGTTGATTGGTTTGGTTTGGTTTATTTTGTTTTACAGCATATCAACCTCAATGGGTTATTTAATGCCGACAACATTTTTGGAATAATTTCATACAAATAGAATATATATATTTTTGTAATAAATCAGTTTGTAGATCAGGTTTCATTGATGTATTTTTATAAAAAGGATTTTTGTTTTTAACACCATGGAGTATTTCTTACATAAGGGAATACTTCATCAAAATGTTCACAATGTAGTGGTTTGGGAGATACAATTTTTAAATGTATCTTTGTCAGCAAACTATAAGTGATTAATATCACATATGACAAGATACTTTGTGAAAATAATATAGATATCACTGCACATGTATAATTTGTCTTCTGTTTTAGTAAATAAAACCAATTTTACAATTTAATGTCTATTTTTGTCTAATGCTTGCTAACCTTTTTCTTAATTATTTAACTGCATGCAAGGTGATAATGACACTAGGAGTGAAAGAGAATGAGAAGAATTTAGTGAGGAAAGGCGAGAAAAAGTACAATAAAGAAACGGGATTCAGAAAGATAGATGGCGATTGATATTGCATTTAATTTCTTTAAAGATCGTAGGTGGCAGTGAAGCAAAAAATCAGAAGGGATTTCCATAGGTGAGAAGTACGAGAAAAGAAACTGTTAGAATAGAAGAGGTATATTTATCTAGCAAGATCAAAAGTAAAACGGTTAAATTCATTTAGTCGAGACGCTAAGGTAGAGAAGCTCATCAAAAGAGTTGTTATGGAAACATACGTAGAAAAGGCAGAGGGAAGTCGAGTCAAGTAGGTGAGAAAATGACTAAAGTCGAGATGACAGGTCAGGATCGGTTACATTACAGAATCTTTGTTCAAGAATCTCGAGATATACAACTGGAACAGCAAACCAGACATGATGACAGTATTCAATGAACGAAAGAATGGTAGATTTATAAATGTGCAAGATGGATTCTGACGAAAAAAAATTCTGGTACGACACATTGATCCAACTGTCTTAACATTAGACCTAGCAATTGATTCAGTATAGTATATCCACTTCATGTCAGTGGTAAACGTGAGTTCAAGAACGCGTAGAGTGTTGCTTCCTTGCAGGTTAGCGTCGACCATACTGATGGCAAACAGAGTAAATTCTCTGCGGTGATTAAATGAAAGCAGTCTTCTTTTGGAGGTGTTAAAATTTACAAGTCATTTCTTAACTCAATCAAAAAGATACGATGGACCAACGAGTATCCCTTATTTTCTATTTTTACCCTCCATTCAGTATGACTTGATGTAATACACGTATCTGCACTGAAAGAGCTCGCAAAATCTTGCATATTTATTATTAAAAGTTTCTTAGGTTTATGTTTGTATCTTTCCTTTTCTCAATGAAAAACCTACTTCTCACTGGAGGATTTTGGTTACTTGATCATATATTATAATTATTATTTAGCGACGTTGGTTGCTAGTAAGACGTTCATTTTTAGGCCACATTTTATGGCTTAAGAAAATAAACCAGTCATTTATTCTTCTTACAGAAGACTTTCGAAGTACTCTTGTTGTCCCGAACAGGTAAGGTTTTGTTATATAATGGTGCTATTTCTAAATTACAATACGTTATCTGCAATGTCTTACAATCATTTTGTGTAAGGCAAACCAATGATTCAGTGATGACTAATACTGAAAGTACTTCCTTTGCTAAATCTTTCCAAACTTTCAGAATTTCATATTTTAAATCATTGTAATTGTCGATATCTTTAATAGCTTTAACTTCTTACGCAAAATGGAGAGGAAACGGGCGTAATGTAAGTTTATTTTCTGTTTTGTGCGACAGGACGATATTTGTTTATTGCGGTCTAACGTTTTCATTGACTGTATCAGAATATCACACGGAATGTTCACTGTTATTTCCTGCTTTTGATTATTATTATTATTATTATTATTATTATT
The DNA here is from genome assembly GCA_964036315.1 of Acanthosepion esculentum. NCBI lineage: Eukaryota > Metazoa > Mollusca > Cephalopoda > Sepiida > Sepiidae > Acanthosepion > Acanthosepion esculentum. Next base: position 20,885,302 of record OZ038520.1, on the reverse strand, counting down.
ATTATTATTATTATTATTATTATTATTATTATTATTATTATTATTATTATTATTATTATTATTTTATTTCCTTTGATTTTTGGTGTGTACACATTTCTTTCCGGGTCCCGCCCAAATACCTAAGATTAGAAATGGCATCATGATATTTTTTACTGACCAAAAACAAAACAAAACAAAGAAAACAAAAAAATTACATAGATGAAGCCGTTAGCAAGGTGTTGGCTGTACTGATGAGAACAATATTTTTTTTATGTTTTTAAGACATGGGCTTCCAGGAATCCCTTCAATGAGTCTACTGGAATCATTTATAACCAATCCGAGGGCTCCAGCTACAACAGGAATTGTTCATGTTCCCATGTGCCACATTTTTGCGATAACACAGAAATTTTTGTTGGAGATGAAACCAAAGAGCCAGCTATCCGCAACCTGTGAACATTGTGGGGGGTGATATTTTCATCATCATTGAGAATTCTTTCGAATATACGAGAAGTCCAAAGACGTTCAGTCTTCTACAAGTTTCCAATCTCGACATTGACCTCAATCCCTGGAGGTTCAATACTTATGGTACCCAGAACACCAAAAACAATGGAAATAAGTTCCACTTTTTTCATTGACCGCAATTTGTACACTTCCTGTTTTAACTTTTATATTTTTTCCTGCTTTCTCTCTCTTTTTTGTCGACTCTTCTATCACCTCCGAGACATACACTATTTACGATGAAGCCTGTTATTTCTTCTTTATCAGCACAATATCCGGTTTTATGTGCACTACTTCAGGATCCCATGATCATATTAAATCCTGAGATTCTAAAAAATTATGAATATGTTGCTGTCGCCCATTGACGTAATCAATGGAAATTCTTTTCTTGAGGCATGTTGTCAAAAAAAAGCAAAACCTCTTCACAACTGAAGAACGCTTCGAGGAAACCATGCAGAGTAAATGATAGTAATTTTCAGAATACAAACAATCTTGGTGTCAATTCCACTTATCCCTAAACGATCTTTTAATACTCTAGTTGCTTTTCCAAGTGTTCTCATTACTACATGAGTTAATTCAGCAGTTATGTACCTTAACTTTTCAAACTCCCTGGTCAGATCTTGGTACTTTCCAATCTTTTCACTTTCTCTCGAGTTCACTCTTGTATCAAATGGAAGCTCAAGTAATTCTGTAATAATAATAATAATAATAATAATAATAATAATAATAATAATAATACCTTTTGATTTGTGTTCTATACTCCTTTCTTCCCGGATCCCAACCAGAAACCTAAGGTCAGAAATTGCATCATAACATTTTCATTTTTCACTGCATATTTTTGTAAAAAATAAAAAAAAATAAAACAACCGTTTAATCCATATTCAGTTTTTATAGATAAAGCCCTTCCTGAGGTGTAAGATATTTTTGTGTGTACAATTTTTATTATTACAAGTTCATGTTGACTTGACATTGATGACTGGAAATCTCCTCATATCTTTAGCATTTTGTGCATTTTATTAATTTATGCATTTATATGTTCACACTAGATATCTAGTGGTTAAAACAGAGATTGGATGAATGAAAAGTCATTATTATTATTAATAATATTATCACAGTGTCTGCAATGCTAGTGATAATAAAAAAGAAAAGAAAAGAAAGAAAATATATCAAGAGAACAATTACATCTGGCATAATCAAAGTGGAGGCAAGGACAATACAAATAAAGTTATTCCTAGATGCCCTTTAATTCATGGCATTACTTGAACTAGGATTTCCTTTAATCAATTTTCACTTTGTCTCTCAAACTTCTTTTTAATAATTATTTATCTTTATTTTTATTTAGTTTTTTTTTTCAGAAAACTGGAACTTGGTGGATTTGTTTGTTCTGTCTGGCTTAATTTAATTATTTCTCTCTTAGTCATTGAAAACAATTAATTCGTAACAAGGCGCCTATTATAATTAATCAAGTTATTTTCCATAATTACCCTAAATAGTTAGCAACATTCCAAGATTTGGGAAGAAAGTAAAACTAAAACAAAGAAAAGAATGAACGAGTAGAGTAACATAAAAAAAAAGAAAATCAAACGTTGGTTACAAGAAAAAATTCAGTTAAAAGACGATTAATGTCATATTAAACAAAGAATGTATTTTCAGTTATTTAAGAATCTCTAAAAATAACATTTACGAGTATATTTAGTTGTTTCATCTTCTCTTCAGCTAAAAGTATTATTTTCAATTACCAACGAACAGTGATCGAGTCTAGATAAATATCAAATTTTCGAATCATGATTTTCCAAAATAGGCACACCCAGTTTTTGAAAAGCTGTGTCACACAATCTTCTTCATATCAATTTCTTCTTGCTGACAACCATGTAAATGTCTAACACTTATTTAATGGTTTGAGACAATGGTATATTTTCCGTCGAAGCTTGTGTTTGGGGTGTAGTTGAGAAACAGACATTGTGAATATAAAATAATCCTTTCTTTCGAAATTGTTTTTCATATTACTATAGATTAAGTACTCCAGATAACAAATAAAGAAATTTTTACTTTATTTATTAAATATTATAAAAGTAATAGGGTTATCCAATTTGGCATGTAAATTCGTTGTAAAAGAAAATATAGTCAGGTAATGTAGTTTATATATATATATATATATATATATATATATATATATATATATATATATATATATATAATTTTTATTATAAGAGATTATAAGAAAACATGTTGAAATCACTGCACAATGTACCTCTTCAGGCGATGGTAAGTAACCAGTAAGGACCAGTTACTTACCACCACCTGAAGAGGCACAATCAAAGCATTGAAACACGAAAGCAATTGGGTAGTGATTTCAAAGCTTTTTGTTCTAATCTCTTATAATAATAATAATAATAATAATAATAATAATAATATTTTGCTCTACTTTGTATTGAGACCTTTTTTAAAAGTAAATATATATATATATATATATATATATATATATATATATATATATATATATATATATATATATGTATTGAAATAAAACTAAAAACAGACAACTTTAAGGTTCCATGTAATAAATTATTTCACCACAGCCCTTTTAAAGGACTGCGGATCATCAGACTTTAGTTCCAAAGGTTGAAACGAAAAATGAAAAGAAATTTACACATTTTTGACGGGCAGTACTAAGCATATGTAAAATAACGAAGTGAGGAAATGAGGGGGGAGAGACATGATTGAGTTAGATGTAATTTAATATTTCTATTCTTTCATACTTAATATTAACTGAGGAGGTCCAGACATTGACACATTCAATCGGTTAACTTAACGGAAGTTATATATTGAGATAGAAGGGGGAGAAGAGAAAAATACCTAAAAAGAGAAAGAGAGAAGGAAGTTATGAGAGAAGGTGTCACTGACAAACTTTGGAATGAACGAAGTAGACGCTGACGTTTTGTTTTACTTTAAGAGTTCATAAATATTATAATGTTTGATATAAATTTGAATGTTTAAACAGTCCATAAGGAATTTAATTTGATGTTTGTTAGCGATTTAAATTTTTTAAAAAACTTTATTAGAAAAATTTTAGGGATTTAATATGAAATAGACAATTAGAAATATATTCATAGAATTTACATTAAAATACTAAAATTTTATTTTAAAATATGTTTACTTCTAGTTGTAATTGATTATTAAGGTGATATCTCTATCAGTTTGAATTTTATTCATGAATTTAATTCGCGACTATTTTTAGATTGGAAATTTCTTTTACTTAAAGTTTAGTTTTTAAGTTAATATGGAGTGATATTTGAAGGTAATATTAGAGATCTTGCTCTGTCATATATTGTATACTCATCCATGCAAGTTTCACATATACATACGTTCCTTTACATGTCAGACACTCATACAGGTACACATGTACCGATATACACGGGTAATTTCATGTATTAATACCTACATATATCTTTTTAAATGTTTACGCATACTTACACATATATATATATATATTATTAATAGTATTTCCCTAAACAAAAACAAAAAAACAACAAAAAACAAAAACAAAAATTTTTAAATAATATTAGGTGATGACTTTAGTATTCAATTATCAAAAAATCTAAATATTTTATCATCAATAATGATTATTAAAGGGTAATACATTTAAATTCAAAATTAAATTATCAATTTCAAAATTTTCCTCCATATTGTAAAGAATTTTGAACTCACAATTCCGATTGGAGAATATTAAGGGAGAAAATGGGGTAAAACATTAATAACAGAACTGTAAGTAAGTCCTTTTTTATAATATTCTATATATCCATATATATGTACACACACACACACACACACACATATACACACATCCGTACATATGCACACACATACATATACACATATATATCCATATATATACACACCCATACACATATACACACACATACACACACATATATATATGTATATACTCATACATACACACATACGCATGTAGATATACACACGTACATACATACCCACATATACACATATATATATACACATACATACGCACACACACACACACACACACACACATATATATATATATATATATATATATATATATATATATACCCACACATATATACACTTACATATATAATAATAATAATTGGCCACTCGATATCGAGGACACCCGTTGCAATGCACAGCTAGCTAGCGCATATTGCAACATTTGCACAGGCATTTTGCAATTTCCCACCTGGGAAATGCCCACAGAGCCCACCTGCAGTTTATACTGTTATTGGCGTGTGCAGAGCCAATTAACAGTTTTTGAGCGTACGTAGTTTGTACGGTCAAATCACGCTGAAAACACCGGTTCTCGTTCGATCACCGAAATTAAGCATTGCTTTAGAATCACGAGGCACCGAGTTCGAATCCTGGCTGGAATTAATTTCAGCAGCTATCGGACTCCAAGCACAGGGCACCTTTGGCAAGTGTCTGTTCCATAGTCACGGGTCCACCAAAACCATGTGAGGGAATTTTGGAGAGGAAACTGTATGGAAGACCTCGTTGGCCAAAGCTAGTACGATATCACAAAACACCGTGATTGCGAGTTGAGGTGGCCAGCCTTGTTCATTTATGATCACGCTGGGTTCGCACCAACTTACATATATATACACATATATACATACACATATATACACATATACACACACATACATATACACACATACACATATACATATATATATATATATATATATATATATATATATATATATATATATATACCCACATGTTCGTGTATGCAAAAAACATGTCAATATTCAAACGTATTTACATTATTATATTTCACCCATATTATATATACGAACTCACAAATTCATATATTTAAACATACATACATACACAGATTAATCGCAATCCCATATCTATGGCACGACCCACATATACCCATATATGCATACACCTACACACACACACACACACACACACATATATATATATATATATATATATATATATATATATATATATATATATATATATATATACACTCATCCACACATATACATGTACCCACATACCCATACACATACATATATACACCCATATATACATACAACTACATATATTTACAAATAAAAAAACAAAAACCCACCTATATACCTACAAGTATATATACATACATATCTATATCCATACCCGCCCACTCCAAATATGTTTTCACAATACACAATTACAACAATGCATGCCTATCTTTCTATATAAAAGCATATACTTATACATATCAATGTTCCAGTTCAATTACATAGTTATATACATACAGTTATGTGTTCCCATTCATATGTGCATAGCAACTTTTCCAAAAGCAAAAAATTAAAGATCATGTAATATTAGTCTTCCTATATAGTTACTTCTAAATATATTTCGTTAGGTTGAGGTTGTTCTTATGTCGGCATTTAAAAATTAGTTCATTATGTCTGTTTAGTAATACATCTCGGTTCTTTATGCTTTATTATGAGGATCTTTTCTTTTAGACATAAGTCGCATCTGTCTCTGAAATTTATTGGAGTTCTGGCTCTCGAGATGATCTTCCACTTTATTTGTGGGGTTAAGCCACCGGCCAACAAATCCCAATAATGAATATATATATATGAATATATACATACATACATACATACATATATATATATATATATATATATATATATATATATATATATATATATATATATATATATATATATATATATTCATATATATATATATATATATATATATATATATATATATATATATTCATATATGTATATATATATGTATATTCATATATATATATATAGATACACACACACACACACACATATATATATATATTCATATATTTAAATAAAAAACAAACCGCTTTGGGGTTCCATGTAGTGGATTGTTTCACCACAGCCCTTTTAGGGGACTGCGGATAGTCGGACTTTGCTTCCGGGGGTTGGGGCGAAGAATGAAAAGAAATTTACACACTGTTTAAACATTCAAATTTATTGTAATATTTATAAACCCCCAAAATAACACTTTCAAAGTAAAGCGAAACGACAGCGTCTACTTTGTTCATTCCAAAGAAAGTCAGTGACACCTTCTCTCTTAACTTCCTTCTCTCTTTCTCTTTTTAGGTATTTTTCTCTTCTCCCCCTTCTATATCAATATATAACTTCCGTTAAGTTAACCGATTGAATGTGTCAATGTCTGGACCTCCTCAAGTAACATTAAGTATGAAAGAATAGAAATATTAAATTACATCTAACTCAATCATGTCTCTCCACCCTCACTTCCTCACTTCGTTAATTTACATATGCTTAATACTGGCCGTCAAATGTGTGTAAATTTCTTTTCATTTTTCGTTTCAACCTTTGCAAGTAAAGTCTGATGATCCGCAGTCCTTTAAAAGGGCTGTGGTGAAATAATTTATTACATGGAACCTTAAAGTTGTCTGTTTTTATTTTTATTTAAATTATTAGCTCTGATTTACATTGAGCTCTCTGGATTTTATCCTCCTTGGGTCTACCCATACGGATTACCTATTTTTTCGTAAACTAAATATATATATATATATATTGAAATTCCTAATCTGGAGTATTTAATCAATCGTAAAATATACCAAATTAATTCCAGATTATGAATTATAATTTTAGAATTTTCTTTTACATTTTAAGAATTCTCGTCCTCTACGCTCATTTCTTTCGAGGGATCAATTCATAATAAATTAATATAGCAAACTGAATCTCCCTATAAAATTTAATAAAATTTAATAATCATTTTGATATTCTAAATCTGAAGTGCTTAATCTATTGTAACATGAAAAAATTAAAAAAACAATTTTTTTTCTGATTGCAGAGTCTATTATATAACTATTCAAATTTTGATTTTTAGTCATAATTGTCAGGGCAACTTTAGCCGGGGGATTTTAACACATAATATTCCGAATATTTTTAAAAAATAGTTATTGACTTGAAGCATTTACTAAATACCTATACAAAGGATTTTATGAAGAAAAGTAGAAGTTTAAAATTACCAAATGAGTAATATTTAATTTGACTTGTTGTCTCGTCTTTATTATTACCATTTTTGTCAACATTTTGCCACTTTAAAATTAGCTTATATACAGTTTCAACTTTCCGTATTGGAAAAAAAAAGTATATATTTAGCAGAAATTAACTGTAACTAAAAAACAAAACAAAACGTATTGAGAAAAATGTTTAAAACATTAGAAATATAAATGTCTTTCTTTATCAAATATTAGTACACTCTATTCAGAGCAGTGGTTATTTCAATATGAAATCCAAAATTAGTCTACCCGGATATTAATAGGAATTAGTATTTAGTAATTAGTAATTAATGGCCAATCGTAGATTTACAATGACATAATGTGTACCTTAAATATATATCTCAGGAATCCGAAGCTAAAAACAAACACAGTCAGGTTTTGTAATCTGGACTGTCATAAACACGAGACGATTTAATTATTCAACTCAAAGGAATAAAGGTTTATAATATTAGAGCTAACTTGATTTGCCGCTGTAATATTTATATTATTAGAGTTGTCTCGTTTTTAAGCTGCAATATTTATATTATTAAAGTTGTCTCGATTTGAGGCTATAACATCTATAATATTAGAGTTGTCTCGATTTGCGGCTGTAATATTTATATTATTAGAGTTGTCTCGATTTGCGGCTGTAATATTTATATTATTAGAGTTGTCTCGATTTGCGGCTGTAATATTTATATTATTAGAGTTGTCTCGATTTGCGGCTGTAATATTTATATTATTAGATCATCATTTTTGATGTTATATATGACGCTGCTTCTGAATTTTGCACCAAATCATTTCCAGAAAGCATGGGTGAAGTTTTGAATTGGTAAAACTGTTCTACAAAGACAATCTAACTCTCTGTGGATGAGGAAACTAATTTACAATTGGTTTACCGGAATACTTTATATTTATTACAGTTACTAGTATATCGTGTTATTCTTTTAAGTTCATCTTAATATTATTTTCCATTTTTTTTAATTTATCGTTTTATATTTAGGAGATCATTGTAATGATTTGTTAGATTTATTATTCATAGAATTTATAAGTTAATTGTTTTTAGTTCTTTCCAACTTATTTTGGTTTGGTTGTTTTTGTTTAGAAGCATATCAACATCTATATGAAATTGAATGCAGAAATCTAAATATTTTGTGCGTAATTTATTTATATATATATATATTTTTTTTAGAAAATAATGGTTTTAGTGTTAAAAGTCTTACTAATTAACCCATAGCTAGGGAGAGAGGTTAACTCATACATTTCCTAATGGTATTTGGGCATAAGTTGATATGTTTGTTGGTTGATTTTGTTTAACGGCATATCAACTTCTATCGGTTATTTAATGCCGGAATGTAAATATTTTGAATGCAATTGCATGGCTTTCGGACCACTCTGTACATTCTTATGTGGATAGTTGTGATGTAAAAGTGGCGGGAATCTTTTCAAAACTGGACAGAGCATTAGAGTGAAATGATCAGAAGCAGATCTCCAACGAGAATTACAATTCTAATTTGGCCAGTTCTATACCGATAAGAGTTATAACCACGTATTTTACAAGTATCCCGCATGTTATAAATGCGTTATTCTTGCCGTAACAAAGTAGCTTCTATTCAGATCTTACTTTGAGGACACTTCATTCAGATTTGTATTTCGTCACTTTAAAAAAGCATTGTTTTTATATTATACTGTTTACAAATACAAAGATTCTTTGGTCTGCTACCATCCACATATACGAAAATAATGAACATGAACTCTATACAAACGCGTTTATCTAGCAAAAATATATTTGCTTGTGGCTTATCGACTGATCATAACAATTGACACAATGATCTCAAAAATACATCCATCTCCATTCAATTTGGGCATGTACCAATTTGAATCATGTTAGAGCATCTATCTATCTATCTATCTATCTATCTATCTATCTATCTATCTATCTATCTATCTATCTATCTATCTCAGTCTGTCCTTTATCTATCTATCTATCTATCTATCTATCTATCTATCTATCTATCTATCTATCTATCTATTGTATCTGTAACATTTTGCTACGCCACCAAAGGAGTCCACTACATGAAAATTAAATTGAAATAGTTTAAAATTGGCTCATAAAATGTCACAGGCCAACTGTTGTTGCGAATGAGGATAAATGGCAAGCAAGCTGATGCTCTCAGTACAAGTGGCTGGAGAATTACTATTGTAAACTTTGTGAAATCCTACAAGTAAATCGTAGATTGCAAAGTTTGCAGTTTAGAGAAAGTTTAATTATTTTGTGTGAAGTGATTTCCCGTAAATGAACAGTTTGTATGATCTACATCATAAACATTTGTGTGTACTCAACTTAGGACTCAACGTAAAACTCAGTAGGGTACTCAGTCAGTATTTCTTCCACTATAGTAACATTAGCCCGCAGTACAAAATGTGTCATTGTATCTACTTCGCAAAACAATATGAAACATAGCCACATTAATAATATGACCAGTGCGTATATATATTTTCTTTCACTAAAAAACAATCTGCTTTGTAACAAGCACTTCATTGTGCTTAATTAGAAACAGTAGGTAACCTGTTTTATCTACTATGTGTCGTGTTCCCACAGGACGTTAGTGAGCATAGTTCTCCACAGTTTCCTGTCCTTTGTAGCTTTTACAAACATTTTTCTGTCTGTTATTTCTCCTAAACCCTGTACTGACATCCATTTACTTAAGCCCGGTCGGTACGTCATACATTGTTTCACTCTGTTTCACATGCCTTCAATCTCAACTAAAAACTTCAACTGTCTCTATCTGATATTAAGTAAAATGTCCTTTTTGTTTACGTTTTCTCTAAAACTTCGTCGTTTCTCACATTTTCGGTCCATGGTATTCTCGGCATCCTTCTGTAGCGCCACATTTCAATTGTTTTGAGTTTCTTCTTCATCTGTGAGGAGACTGTCCAGCATTTACTGCCATATATGAGGACCGATATTATATAACAGTTCAGCACTCTTTTCTTTGTTTCTGTTGCTTCAAGTCTCTTCTTCACCTGTGGATATATTGTCCAGCGTTCACTACCAAATAGGACTGATATTACGTAACAATTCAGTATTCTTTTCTAACGAAATTTTCCTGTTTTTTAATACTTTGCTTAGATTTGGAAGACAACTTTTGTTATTCCAACAGGCCATCACATTTCAGTGTCGCACTTTTCGTCTTCTATTAAAACATTTCCCAGATATTTAAAATGTTGTACTTGTTTAACATTAGTATAATCATCTTTATACCAGAGTACTAACCACGTAATAAGCCTAGTTTAGTCTTGGCCAGAGCAGCAATAAGGATCGTACTTAGTGAAAATTGTAATCAATGTAACGGTTTGTATAAATAAGGACAGGGCTTTTTAATCTGTAACTGTTTTCCGAAACAAAGTCCTCATATCATAAAAGTAAAACAAACAGATCTTAGTTAGGCTTTGTTGAAGCATATTTGATATTTTAGCATTGATACAATACGGAAATAAATCAGCATATGCAAAAAAAAAAAAAAAACATTTAAAAAAAATTAGATTTTAGAAATAACTTCTATAAAGAATGATATTCTTTAATCATTTCACCCCAAGGAAGGTGATTATGTCCCTAAGACGCAAGTAAAAGAAAATGAGAGGAGTTCAGGGGAAGGAAGCGGAACTCCAGTCATAAACATAAAACAATCGATAAACCTCTACTTCAAAAACCTATTATTTTTATGGTTTAGAATTTTGTTATGAGTAAATGTAGATGAAATAGGTTTCGAAACTTAAGAAAGAAGAGTAAACTTTCAACAAATGAAGAAATATTAGACGGCACACCAGAAGAGAAAAGCAGATGGAATTCAGAACAAAAGTGGTTTGAAATGTCAATTAATTTTTACTAGGAATTTTATGATTACTTAATATCCGTTATAACATTTCATTATGGTAGCTTTTAGGCTTATATGTGATTTAATGTAATTTTTCTTATCTTTTAATTAAAGGTTTTCTATTACTTTATGTCAATTGCTCTGCCTTGTCACTATTTATTTTCTTTGTTTCCGGCCATGTTGAACGAAATATTTAATTCCACCCATAATGGTAGACTGTTCTCGTTTCCTTTTCTATGGATTTCCTAAGATTTTCAGAAATTCAGATAAACATTACTTCTGTTTTATCCCCTCACCTATGATCTCTGATGCTCAGGTAGTCATCTGTTCTAAGTGTAAAGTGTGTTCTTTCCTTCCCACACAACGTTCATATATACGCTAAGCCTACTCACTGGATGGTTTGTACATAGCATATATGCTGTTTCTTTCAGACTTCTTAATCTGTTATACTGGTATATGAAAAAGTGCTGAAATATCGCTCCAACAATAAAGATAATTACCTAGAAACACGAGACTTACATATTCCATATATTCACCCCGCAGCTCAACAGACTTTGGACATCGTTACTCAATTGTTTCTTTAAACCACTCAAACAAAAATCTTATGCTTGTTCATTGAAATACTGTCCCACTGCTGAGATCACGTCTAAACAATCGAGAGTTCTCCTCCTTTTCGAGTTCTTTAAGTTTTGGAAGCAGAAAATAGATGGAAGTGGATCTGATGATTAGTATGAATGGTCTATAAATAGTAATTGTAATCATGATCTATAAATAGTAATGGTAAGGAAATGGCTAATATTAAATTAGCCGTTTCTTTATAAGGAAATATTCACGATTTATTTACCTTGCAGTCAGTGCTACTCGAGTTACGCAATTTTTTTTCACTCCCTGTTCATCGGGCCTTGATCAAAGTGTAGTATCTGTTTTCCTAATCTTTAATGGTAATAGTAATATAGGCAGTTTTCTTGTAAGAAATCATTCGGCATTCAGTGAGCGAGCAGTCAGTACCACTTGAGTTATGTTTTTTTTATTTCTTGGCCATCGGTATGGTATCAAAGTGTAGTATCTGTTCACCTCACTACTAATGGTAATGGTAATATTAATTGTTTCCTTATATAGAAACATTCGACATTCGTTGACCGATCAGTCAGTGCTACACGATTTACGCTTTTCTTCATTCCCTAGTCCTCGTGCTAGGATAAAAGTATCTGTTTTTCTCACCTCTAATGATAATGGTAATATTTGTCTTTTCCATATAAGGAAATATTCGGCATTTACTAACCAAGCAGCCAGTGCTATTCTTGTTTAAAATTTATAAAAACCTTTTAAAATTTTCTGAGGAATAGTTTTCTCCATTTTCAGTAATTGTTATAGTTCTTTCTAGTATTGAGAATTTTTTCTTTACTGACATTTTATTTGAAGTAGTGTGGAATGCAAACATCTTCACTATGTCATTATTCTCTCTTCATGTTACATGTTCATTCTAGTTGTTGCTGTTGTTGAAAGCCCTCAAGTGATGTGCTTTTTGTTATTTGCTACATATTTTGTGATAATATAGCGCCAGTCAACGAGGTTCGAAGAAAGATAATTCTCATAAAACACAGTCTTCATTCACTCGATTACATTTTTAACCACTGATCTGAGAAAGCGGTTATATAGAGTTGATAATTTAGATATTTCCAAACGAGTTTGATGCTATACATGACATCCGCATAAAAGTCTCGTTCTGACGAGGATATTCAACAACATAATTCGAGGTTCTAGGTTAATGCTTAAACACAAATTCTCCCAAAATGCTGTTGTCTTGCCAGCCCTGGTAACAAACACATTGTCTTGTAAGATGAAAGCGCAACATTCTGCAGTTTCCTTTACCATTTATCTTTTAACGTTTCATTTAATCGGCACAAGAAGTTAGTGTTGTATTCAGAATTTACTTTCTAACCATTCTGAAAATAGACAGTTATCAAAATAGTTCCCTTAAAAGAAAAATCATGGCTAAGAATTTTAGATTTTTAATTGCATGAGCTGTTGTTTGGTCTCCAGGTCTTAGTGGTGTAACAATATTTCATCAACAGTGACAAGTCGTTTACGAAATTATCAGTAAGTGGCAGAAAATGCTGAAAAATCAACTTGGAGTTGTTCATTCGATATCTTTTCTGGTCTACATTCAAACATTTTGTCAGCTACTTGGCTGACAGCTTCTGCATACCCAACTGCTCATGAATTATAAACCCGACCCTTACACTGGGTATCTCGAGTGTCTCAGCAATTCATATGGCCAAGATTCGTCGATCAGACAAAATTAGGTCATGAAAATAATCAACAATTTCAGGATTTGACACCCTTGAAATCCTCCCAGACCGTACCCCATCCTGGGTTTCAAACTTTTTAGGCTGGAAATTAGCACACTACTTCTACAGAGTTGAGTATAACAGGCACTTGTCACACAATGTTTGTAACCTATATTCATGGTTTTCATTTTAATTTTTGTCTTTTATGGAAGTCTGGGGAGCACACTGGCAGAAGACTGTAATAAAATCAACAGAAATCATTATGCGACCTTGATAAACAAAAACAACTGCACAGTAGCAATTTGTCTTGGAAATTTTAAATTAAATTCTTTAAATTTCGTTTTGCATAATAAATTTTGCAAGTCGTACAATCTGTTCTTTATTAAGTGTAATTGTGAGGCAATATTATAATCCAACGAATATCTGATTATTAATAGAAGGCGAATACCGTAGAGCAATGATCAGAGATATGATATTACTAGCATTGATATTACTAGTATCGATCTTCACATAGTGCTGTATTACAGTGGTTTGACACGACTAAAATGACCATATCTAAATGTGAGAAACAGGTGATTAGTATGATAGTTTCTCAGAAATTTGCACTTGAATATTTTTCTTACATGTTATCTGTTATAGCCTTATGTTAAACGAAGCAACCATTAATGAAAATCTAAAGATAGCCTACTTTTGTTTGATGATTAAAAGATTAATTAGTTGTGTGAATACAATCTTAACTCGATATACAGGTGAAATATTCCTATACCATATTGATATAATTCTGTTATAAGTATTCTTTCTCTTGTTCATGAGGAAGACTTGCAAATCGTTATTTTCTTTCATTTTATACTTCATGAATATAGACATTTGATCACTCGGATCAGGATAGATTAATTTTTTTGCATGGTAGTGATTTGATTCAGGCACTACAAAAGCATCTTTCTATATCAATATAAACTTGTGTTCAAATAGAAATAAATTCATAATTCCGCACGCAAATATTTGCCATGGGAGATAATCGTTAAAACTTTGCAAGGGGTTGTATCCTTGTGCCATACGAAGATATTTTTTGACAAAATTTCAGCAGAGAAAAAAAAAGTCCTTGATTCTTTTTATGATGCTAACTCTTCCCATCTACATTGTACAGGATTGTTTTTATGATAATATGGTTTTATACAGTCGACATTTGTCTTTCCTCTGACTGGTTGCCTGGGAATCACCTGCCGGGCATGACTCTCAAACAAGTAATCTGAGTCTCATATTACCAGCTTTCTTGTTAGTCTTTGATGTGTTTTTACTTCAAAGACGCTGATTCATTTGAAGATGAATATGGCACTTTTTAGTGTTATCCAAATCCGTTCTTTGATGCAGTGACTAGCAAATTCGATCATTGTTTGAGAAAATCATCCAACTGAGAAAGTGATTTAAAAAGACTTAAGCATGTTCTGAATCTTTATATTTTATGTAAGTTAATGAAATATTTATCTTAACAGTTATCGATATTTTTTTATTTCATTTGTATCCAAAATATCTTTAATTAACATTTCCCCCACACACACAGAGACACACACACACACACACACACACACACACACACACACACATATATATATATATATATATATATATATATATATATATATATATATATATATGTTCACTATAATTGAAAAATGAAAAAATAGAAATAGACAGAAAAGATGACACTAGAAAGATTCTAGAGGAACATAAAGACACATGGATTTTGCGCCTCAAAACATTTCGTCCAGGACGGGCTTAACCACAAATTTAACAACATAAATAGAATTAATATATAACCCCATAAATCAAGCTCTACCCACATTTCTCACTCACACAAGGCAGACATGTTTGTGGAGGTGTTGAGATCTCACATTATACGCACACCTATACTAATAGATACACTTACAGACGTCATAAACACTCACTCCCGAAGAACTAAAGGATAACATACACTTAACAAACACCTCCAATTCTCAGCAACTAATAAAACTGTCAAATGACCAAGAAGGTTATTCTGAATCTCCCCAGCCTGTATCTTAAAAACAACTTAAAAGAGGCCATTTCAACAGCACAAGGACTGACCAAAATGAACGATAAAAAAACAAATGAAAACTACTAATAAAGTTAATTTTCTTCAGAAATGATCAGCGAATAATAAACCAGGATTTCTTTTCCTCCTGATGATAGATATGCTGGCCGAAACTAGCCAAGGAACTTAATTGAAATAATAAAACAAATAAATATTAATATACAACCCAGTGTGTGTGAAAATTTTTATTTTTTTAATATTTTTTATTGTTCAAAACACAAAAACACACAAAGAAACACAGACAGACAGACACACACACACACACACACACACACACATATATACAAAAAACATAAATATATATGTTGTGACCAAGTAAATGGTTAAAGAAATAAAAAAAACAAGTGTTGCAGATATATCATATATTAAACAGAAGTACAAGAGAAGAGTATTACACGACTAGTGAGTGCGTGTCGGTTGACCCAGCGATCAATCTATTCGACTGTTCTTCTAAGGCCTTCTCTCCTACTAATCCTATAGTAGGCGGAAGTCCAACATAGACTCGTTAGAGGGAGGACACCACAACAATATATAAACAACCTCAATTCCGTTGTTAATTTGGGGTAAAAGATAGCTTGCTAATTTTAATTTGTCTAAAACTAAACTTATCTCCATTAATCAACTGAGAGGCTCTCTCTTCCTTTCATTAGCATGACTGATGCTAAGCTCCAGGAAAATGACTAGTTGTACCTTCTCGGGCTAACGTTATCAGCTAACATGAAGTAGAAAGACTATGTTGAATTGATTGCTAGGTCAACTGCTAAGAAAACTGGTTCACTGTGTCGTGCGAAGCAATTTTTCTCACCAGAATATCTCATACACATCTATAAGTCTAACATTCGTCAGTGCTTAGAATACTGCTGCCATATATGGTCCTGTACCCCCTGCTATTTACCTTGAGTTCCTTGATAAGATCCAAAGAAGAATCAACAATTTATCCTGATTTAGGTGCTCGATTTCAGTCACTTTCCCACCACCGTAAGGTTGCCTTTCTGTGACTTTTCTATAAATACTTTCATGGTAATTATTCGGATGAGCTCTTCGCATTACCCCCCCCCATTATTTCTGTCTCTATTTTTCTTTAAGTTTAATTCCCCACACCCTTCCTCGTTAGGTGGTCAGTGATGTCAGTTCACTTGTGGATGCAGAGCGCCTTTCGTTTCGCGTGAGTTTTCCCTTTTTGTTGTTGTGTTTGAATGAGTCCGTGTCAGTGTGAGTGCTTGGGATGAATGAATATTTTATACTATTATAGTCCCGCATTGATTTCGGCTAGTGAACTGATATTTCTGCCACATTTAGTGATTGTGGGGGTTTTATTACTAATATTATTTTCTTTAGTTTCTTGTAAATAGTGTTTGCTTTCATATGGGGCTAGTTTTTAGAATTGTTGTTTTATTCCCCTCCTCCCATAGACAATGAATTGTAAATATGGGGACTATTTAGTATTTTCATAGAGACAAAGGGGTATTATGGTGGGTGTAGTAAGAAAGGTATGTAAGAATGTGTTGTTTGTTTTGGTGTAAGGAATATTGTTTGTATGATTGGGTCAGTGTTTGTGGCTAGCTAAGTTATCGTTAAGACAGAAGAAGATCGTCCTTTCCGCAATCCCCCCTTTGGCCTTGTGCCACATTTCTGTGTATTTAACAGAATAAATATTGCTCTTCGCTATGGCACCTAGACCTTTTGAATTTAAGCCCCTTACGAGACTGGTGTCAATATCTCATTAATTTACAGTTGAGCTGGCTATATGTAACCGTAATTTCTATGCTAACAGTTTCTTTTCTAACAATTTTCGCTTATGGAATTCCTTTCCGGCTCCTATTTATGGATTGAAGAACTACATTTTACAAGATTAACAGAAGAACAAATCTAACACATAAAATCATCTCTTTGTTAGGATCTCTCATCAACATCTAATATTGCTTTACATATATTAGGTGTTTTAACTGCTATGCTGGTTTTATTTTAGTATATAAAGAATCATAAATCATTATGATAGAAATACAAGTAAAATAATTAATAATAGTTGACAATATTTTATCCAAGAAAATCAAAAAACTCATATTACTATTTCCAGATGGAATACAATTAAAATTAACATGAAATAAATACTAGCCAATAATTAATAAATGTTGGCAATACTTTATCTAAAAAATACCGAAAACCTAAAATTATTACTACGATGTGGTAAGTAATCAAAATTAAAACGAAACAAGTACTAGTCAATAATTCATAATGGTTGACAATACATTACATAAGAAATTCTGAAAGCAAAATATTATTATTAGGGGATGGAAAACAATCAAAATTAATACGAAATAAATACTAGCCAATAATTAATAATAGTTGGCAATACATCATCTAAAAACTAATATTATTTTTACGATGTGCAAAGTAATCAAAATTAAAACGAAATAAAGACGAGTTAAAAACTAGTAATGCTTGTCAATATTTAATCTAAGAAATACCAACAGCCTAATATTATTATTATTACGAAATGGAAAACCAGCAAAATTAATAGGAAATGAATACTATATATAATGTTAAAATACTTTACAATGAAGGTGTTTTTCCTTTATGTATGTGATTATTGAAACATGATAACGTAATACAATCTCCTTAATATCCATATAACTTTGGTTTCACACACTCGCATGCCCGATATTCTTTCTTTCTATCTATCTATCTATCTATCTATCTATCTATCTATCTATCTATATATATATATATATATATATATATATATATATATATATATATATATATATATATATATATAATTTCAATTTAAAAATGCTACTTTAATTAAAAGTGAGAGCAATTTACAAAGACGAACGTGTATTGAAAGTACATTAATGCCTAGATCATCCACGGTAAATTTACGTCGAGGTTCATACAAAATTCTCTTTTAGCAGATCTATTATTACAATGTGGAATACTTAATAAGAAGTGATAAAAATATAGACAGAACCAAAAAGAAGCTAAATTAGTTTGGCTAGAATACATACCCAAACATATATTCGAATAAATTATTTAAATTTAAATTTAAAATTTCAGCGTCTCCTATTCGTAGATATGTGTAGCTAAATCAACGTACACATCACTTCATCGAAGTTCTAAAGTACGAAAATCTTTTTGGCACTTCGTCATTAATCTTCCTAAAATTGTTCTTGTCTATAAACATTTATATATTATTTTTCACATTTTCTCTCTCTCTCTCTCTCACTCTCTCTCTCTCTCCCTCTCTCTCTCTCTCTCTCTCTCTCTCTCTCTATATATATATATATATATATATATGTATATATATATATATATAGTGTTTCGCTGTATCACAGTGTCAGAGACTCTACCGCTAAGCTATCGGCGCACGGCAGT
>OZ038520.1:20833629-20861129 GCA_964036315.1 Acanthosepion esculentum | reverse complement strand
AAAAATCACATTAAGAACATTACTCGAAATTGAACAGGTGCATGAAAGTGTGCACACGCGCACTGGATCATCTTCAAAACTATGAAGCAATGATGACAATTTTGTAAATTCTCTACCAGAAATTTAATATTAATCTATATTACGAATTTTGTCAAGATAACTTGATTTATGGCCATAATTCTTCATGTGTGCAAAATTAAAACGTCGAAGAATAAAATTTTAAAAATTAAAATAATATGCTAAGTTGACTTCAGCAAATCGTCCCACAAATCTCCATACGCCTGTTGTACGCCAAAGTAGCTGCGTATTTTGCATCAGACAAAATGGTCGATAATTTCTGTGTGAATTTCTGGAATGAGTATCACTATTTACAATATTTATATTTGGACTATTCTCCTGATCTTTGTCATTTTTATTCCAACGTTTCGGCTGTTGTCCTCTCCAGCCTTCTCCAGGTGTATAACAATCAGAGTAACCTAGAGGGAATTCTAAATTAAACCCTTTATTTAATCAAAGGAGTAGACTGTTCATATGTGGGGATAGTCTAGTTTTTATTTTATTTAGTACTGTTTATTGCTTGCACGTTTCCACTGAGCGCAAGTACACACTGCCCGACTCGACTTTAAACCTGACGCTTTTTCCACAGTTTAATTTGTTTTTCTGATAGATTGGCTGCTCTTTTATGCTACAAAATATAGTCTAACCTACTATTTAACTTATACCTTTTTTTAATGACATACTTCATTAGGACGTAACCGATCGTGAATCTGCTCATTGCTTTTCATTATTATCTGTGAATTACCAGGACTTTTTCAAAAAGACAGTGACTGGTTCCACAGAGCCCTCTGCATGGTTTTAGAATTCTGAGATTTTTATTTATAAACTCGAGAGCTCACTCCTCAATCTGATATTTAACTAAAACTGGTGCGGCAAATAGATCTATACATACCTTTCCTAGGGTATTTGTGCGAAAGAGAATGCAACAGCATTCGTCTGAATTTGAATTCGGCTCACTAATCTCAGTTCAATACCATGTTCTTGTAGGAAGTAGGTGATCATGGCTATCGACAGATTCCTGCGAACTACCATTAATTCTTGGGAAAGTTATTAGAGTGGTTTCCCGTTACCTTCTTACATAGATTGTAATTAAGAATGATAATTATTTTACAGTGTCTGTCATAAAGGAAGCACAGCTGCTATTGTTATTTAAACTATATCTATATTCGTACCTTCCCCAAAGACATTAATGCGAAAGCGAATACAAAAACCTAGGTCGGAATTTGAACTCGTTTCAACAATCTAGATCAGAAGTTGAACTGGTTTCAACAAACTAGGTCAGAATTTTAAAAAAAAACTAAACCAGAATTTGAACTCGTTTCAACAAACTAGGTCAGAATTTCAACAAACTAAGCCAGAATTTCAACTGATTTCAACAAACTAGACCAGAATTTCAACAAATACGGCGAAAATCTGAACTGGTTTTAAGAAACTAGTCCAGAATTTCAACAAACTAGGCCTTAATTTGAACTGATTTCAACAGAACAATTTCACAATTTCAACAAACTCGGCGAAAATTTGAGCTGGTTTTAAGAATCTAATGCAGAATTTCAACAAACTAGGCGACAATTGACCTGGTTTCAACAAAGTAGGCCAGAATTTCAACAAAATCGGCGAAAATTTGAACTGGTTTTAAGAATCTAATGCAGAATTTCAACAAACTAGGCGACAATTGACCTGGTTTCAACAAAGTAGGCCAGAATTTCAACAAAATCGGCGAAAATTTGAGCTGGTTTTAAGAATCTAATGCAGAATTTCAACAAACTAGGCGACAATTGACCTGGTTTCAACAAAGTAGGCCAGAATTTCAACAAAATCGGCGAAAATTTGAACTGGTTTTAAGAAACTAGGCTAACAAGTCTCAACTCGTTCGAACTCCATTACACTAGTCGAATATCCGTTACCTTTCAGTAAAATATACTTTATATGCTTGATGTTTTCGTTCATTATTTAGGTAACCTTGTACTATTTATTTGCTTTCTGTTCCTGAGAGTTTCATGAAGATATCACCAACCGAAAAAAACTGTCATCTATAAAGCATGCCATGTAAGTTAATTCATTTTAAAATTCAAATGATAATATCTATCAGCCTACTGACCACCAGTCCGATGTTATAAAATTATTTAATACAGTTTCCAAGCATAATTTAAATGATATTTCGCATAGTAACAGTATGAAATGTGCGTCGATTCAATAAGCTATTGTCATTATTCTTTTAGCTCACAGGCAATATTCGTGCTGTCATAAAATCTGAAACATCACTTCATCAGTTGTTTGGTCGGCCACCTAAGGTAAGAAGTGTTCTAATTGGTAGTTTATGGCACATCAACTATAAGAAACGACGTGTGGTGCTGTGTTCATTTGTTTATATTGCATTTTTATCATTTTATTACAATTTCTATATTAAGTTAAATCAATTCACCAAATCTGAGTTTTAGAAGGGAATATTGCGTCGGCCCCCTGCGGGTGTAGTAAGCGGTGCGTAGCAGGTGTTCTACATAAGCTGTTCTACTTGTTTTCCCACTGTGATAGATATATTCATATTTATATATCTGGCGTATGATCGACTAATGATTTTGAAGAGAGTTTCAAGTTTTAAAACGCAGATCGTACGTTGTATATTAATGTATTTATTTGATGATAAACCTTGACTCATTAGTTATATTACGCGGGTGCATCATTAATAAATAATAATTCATTACTGATGTATCCATCTAATATAAAAAAACGTTTGTTCATATCTATCTATCTATCTATCTATCTATCTATCTATCTATCTATCTAAAGTGTCTGTCCGAGTATAGATATCTGTGAAAAAATGTAAAACTGTGCAGTAAAGCAGTTTTATCATATTGTTCAAATTTGCGGTCCTTGCTTAAATGAAAGTGTTATGGGAACTTACCAATAATATTAATAGACTGTACCGTACCTCATAAATACTGCGCCTCAAGAGGGAGCAGCAGACACTGCCTCAGTGTCGGAACAGCCGTTCAGACTGTTTTTTGCTGTCGAACTCTCCGCCTCGGCAGAGAGGAACTCGGACGGGGCTTTACCGCAGGGCAAAGTTTCGTCCGGGGAGGTAGACAGTCCCTGAACCTGTATATACGGGTTCTAAAGGGTATATGTTTGCCCGAGCCTACGGGCTCGGTAAGCCCACACTAAACCGGCCTTGTGCCACATCCGACACACGTGGGAGTGTTGTTAAATATCGACACTGCATCAGTGTCGGAACAGCCGTTCAGACTGTTCTTTGCTGTCGAACTCTCTGCCTCGGCGGAGAGTAACTCGGACGAGGCTTTGCCGCAGGGCAAAGTTTTGTCCAGGGAGGCAGACAGTCCCTGAGCCCGTTTATACGGGTTCTAATGGGCATATTTTTGGCCGAGCCTACGGGCTCGGTAAGCCCACGTTAAACCAGCCTTGTGCCACATTCGACCCGCGTGGGGGTTGTTAAATATCGACTGAGTCAGTGTTGGAACAGTCGTTTAGACTGTTCTTTGCTATCGAACTCTCTGCCTCGGCGGAGAGGAACTCGGTCGGGGCTTTGCCGCAGGGCAAAGTGCCGTCCGGGAAGGTAGACAGTCCCTGAACTCGTGTATACGGGTTCTAGTGGGCATATTTTTGGGCGAGCCTACGGGCTCGGTAAGCCCACATTAAACCGGCCTTGTGCCACATTCGACCCGTGTGGGGCGTTGTTAAATATCGACACAGAGTCAGCGAGTGAGTCAGTGTTAGTCAGTCAGAGACAGAGTCGCGTCAGACGATTACTGTTAGACATTGGAATAGTGATACTGGTCGAGACAACATAGTTCTCTCTAACCTAACCTGATTGTTATAACTAACACTTCTACTTCTTTTGTACATAGTCTGTTTGTAATATATCTGTGTTATTCCATACCTGTGTTCGAGTTATTCTTCATTGGTTCTACCTTGGACCATCACCGTGGTTCGAGGAACCTGGACCATAACAGATAGTAACGCATTTGTATATTCAGTTTTATAAATAAAAATCTTTATAATTTTGTCATTTTGTTATCTATTTCCAACCATGTCTTTTATGACGTATAAGTAAGCAATTGTTTTAATGACTTTTATAATTAAATTGATTACTAAAATAAAAAAAACATTCTTCCTGAATGTGATAATGACATTAGCATTTTGATCACAGCTTCAGTTTAAAAAAGTAAACAGCATACGAAGGAAAGTTAATAATGATGGCATATCTAACAATGATGACGTATTTAATTGTATATTTGGATGAATATTTATTTTTTACCCTTTTTTTATGAAAATAAGTTCTTCGATTTATTTTGCTAAGTAGTGGATTTTATTGCTTATGCATTTTGACGTCATTAAAATATTTTTTTAAATGTAATCAGACGCTTTTTATGCATGCGAAAATTGAATTTTCTGTACTTTCCTTAATATAAGAAAATTTTTAAAACAATGCGTTGATTGATTTTTACCCATTCCTGACGATGATTCATGTGTGAGTCGAAACCACGGATTTTCATTTTTTTGCTATTTTTGTTACATCAACAAAAGCCGTATTTTCGAAAAGTTATCCGCATGTTAGAAAAATGATCACTACATTTAATAGCTATAACAAGTCTGTTCTTATTAATAAGACATGGTTCGTCCAAACATTGTGTAGATTCATACATTGCAGTAACAGCTGTAACGTTTCCATCCATTTAATCATTCACCCGAATCTGGGAACGGTTTAATTTGTATTAATAGGTTACTATGATAGGAGACTTACATTTCACCGACTATACCTAGTATGGAATAAAAGATTACCAAAATCGAAGTGTTTTAATTACAGAAAAAACATCGACAATACCATTTTACAGTGGAGAAGTCAATAGCCGATTTTATATCTCGCTGTCATATTCAAATAAGGAAAAGAAGTAAATGAAGGCGATTAGCTGTCAATAAGGAATCATCCTGAAACTCCAGCAGCCACACCGACCCTATATTTAATGCCCGGTATTCCTTTGGATCGTGTCGAGAGGTGGGAAGGGGGACATGTGATCTGGGTAACGCAGGTTTTCTTATATGACCGCCTAGGTCTGCGCCCCGGAGAGCTTACTCCGGTGTCACTAGCCAAAGAGAGCACAAACGGTCTGAAGTTTGATTAAACTGGGCGTTATAATTATCTCGCGAGATGAACGGATGCTTAGTTTTATGGTATACGCAAATGATTCACACTATTGCGTAGCGTAGAGAAACAAAGAAAAGATACTTGGCTCGTACAAACCTGGTATCTTACAAGTATATTAAGAAATAAGTTATAGTTCCTGACTTAATTGCAAAAGTATGTGATATTCATCCCTGGGTAGTAATTGCAAACTTATTTTGTTTCCGCAAATTTCCTACTTACGAGTCTACCATGAAGCGATTGACAACGAATTGTCTTCGCCGACAAATCTAATGGTGCAATAACTGTGGTACTTACTGTGTATTTTATTCATGTCTCCTTGATGTACACTAAAGTATCGTAGTTAATAACTATAAATGGACAATTGTCCTAGCAAAATGTTGAGCAAGATCGTCTCGCCGACAAGTTTGTTGTTATCTAGCGCTGGTCGAAGATATGTTTATTAAATAGATATAAATCCCTCACTTTTGTCCAGCTGATATATCAATAAAACCTTGCCATTGTCAATTATAATCAGTTAAATATGAATAATAGTTATCCATTTGTTTATTACTTCCTAGCTTTAAAATTTGGTGTACGGAATATCTATCTATCTATCTATCTATCTATCTATCTATCTATCTATCTATCTATCTATCTATCTATCTCAGTCTGTTCATATCTGTCTGTCTGTCTGTCTGTCTATCTATCTATCTATCTATCTATCTATCTATCTATCTATCTATCTATCTATCTCAGTCTGTTCATATCTATCTATCTATCTATCTATCTATCTATCTATCTATCTATCTCATTCTATTCATATCTATCTATCTATCTCATTCTATTCATATCTATCTATCTATCTATCTATCTATCTATCTATCTATCTATCTATCTATCTCAGTCTGTTCATATCTATCTATCTATCTATCTATCTATCTATCTATCTATCTATCTATCTATCTATCTCAGTCTGTTCATATCTATCTATCTATCTATCTATCTATCTATCTATCTATCTATCTATCTATCTATCTCAGTCTGTTCATATCTATCTATCTATCTATCTATCTATCTATCTATCTATCTATCTATCTATCTCAGTCTATTCATATCTATCTATCTATCTATCTATCTATCTATCTATCTATCTATCTATCTATCTATCTATCTATCTATCTATCTCAGTCTGTTCATATCTATCTATCTATCTATCTATCTATCTATCTATCTATCTATCTATCTATCTATCTATCTCAGTCTGTTCATATCTATCTATCTATCTATCTATCTATCTATCTATCTATCTATCTATCTATCTATGTTATCATAGTCATTAAGGAGTTGTCTTGAATCTTCGGATGATGTAATGGATAGCAGCTCAGAATAAGAAATTGGAGGGCTGTGTTCAAATTCCAGTCGGGTTCATTGCATTCACTAATGCACAAATATTCTTGAGAAATGTATAAATCTATCTTCTTCCCCAAGCTATGGGTTAAATACATGTATTTTTAAAAATGCTTGTTATTCTTAAAAATATTCTTAATACAATATTCAGTCGCAAAATAAACATATATATATACTTACAATTCAAAATATGTTTCGGTTTTAAATAACTCATAAAGGGTTGATAAGCCGTAAAAACAACTCAATCAATTTTAATCTTTATTTAATTAGGCAACAGTATAAAAAGGTAGCTAAACTGAATTAAACTGAATGGAAATTGATATCAACACCCTGATACATTTATTTTCTTAAAATCATATCGTAAAGTAGACTAAGCTAAGCGGTCAACTACCATATTTCCAGTATCTTACTGAAGGTCTTCACTCAAGACAATTAAATTTCATTCTCTACAATATTTCCAGTACATTTACTGAAGGTCTCCACAGAAGACAATTTACTAATCTACGTGGCCTCTTTCTCAATTATTACATTTCCAGTACATTTACTGAAGGTCTGCACTGAAGACATACTACTTGTTAAACTCTAATAAAATTTTATATTTGTTCTCTTGACCAGGCTTATCTTCGTCATTCCTCCTGCTTCTTTATTCTTACTTTGTTTTTGGATTCGGTAGTGGTGTATGTAGTGTCTGGCACAAGGTCATTTCGTAAACCAGCGCTGCAACCCTATCGTGGTCCGCAACAATATTAACTAATTAATCTTAGTTAAAATTAGTATTTAAATAGTAATCTGGAAATTATAGAAATAAAATAGTCGAGACAGGCTAGAATAATAGACGTGTTGTAAGCAAGAAGAAAAAAAGCATTGAGTTATTTGCTGTGATGAGAGCCTAGAGAGTAAATTTGAAGGAAAGTAAGAATATGGATAGATAAAACCCTGAAATTGTGGTTTAGGAAGAATATATAGAACTAGATCTTACAGGATGAATCGGAAACATCAACAGAAAAGCAATCTTTGAAAGAGCTCAATAACTCAGGCGAGTACGAGAATAATATTGTAGAGTGTTGCTATAATTTAATTTCCAATGTAAGACAACAAGATATTATTGGCGTAAACACTCACTGAAATAATAATAATACACCACCATAATCACCAGTAAAAATGGATCTCATAACTCTCATGTTGAGTTATCTTAACTGATTAAAGTATTAACAAGCTTTGTCTTAGAGGATAAAATATTAGTCTCAGTGTGTAAATATCCAGTTCGGTGTCATAGATTTGCTTGTTAGTTCTCATAATCAGCTGGGCAAGAATCCTCGGGTTGACATCTCTGTTCATGAGCGGAAGTAGTGGCGGTATTATGGTTGTAAGTCGAGAGGATTTAGTTTTTAGTTTGAAGATTGAAGCAGCTAAGGAGACTTGGGAGTCATATTTGGATATTTAGAAACACCCTCACCGTCTAGGTTATCTGAACTGAGGGTGTTTTTAACGGGTTTCCAGCTGCAGGGTTATGTCCATTCTTTATATAGACTGTATATTAGGGATTTTAGGAAGTTGTGGAAGGCTGGAACCGGTTTTTCCCATTTTTTTGGCTTAAGGTTAATGTTTTAAATTTAGAATCCTCACATTAAGTTAATCTATTTTATTTTATTATTTGTAATTTTACACACGCGCACACACAGAGAGTAAATTTGGAATAAAATAAGAAGCTGTGGGTTATTAGTTATTTAATATTTGGAGCTGTGATGTGGTTGTAGGTAGCGTTATATATATATATATATATATATATATATATATATATATATATATATATATATATATATATAATTTCTTATTACTATAAGCCTTATTTTTTGTGGATACATAAGAAATACACACACACACACACACACACACATATATATATATATATGTATATATATATAGATATATATATAGATTTAGATAGAAAAAGACCGGAAGAGAGAGAGAGAGAGAGAGAGAGAGATAGAGAGAGAGAGAGAGAGAGAGAGAGAGGGGGAAATGCATATGTAAAAGGTATCTCCATATGGCAGTGTAAAAGTAGAAAATAAGCAGTAATGTATTTTAAATAAGGATTATCGGAGACACTTTCCTGGAAATCCAAGGCCCTCTTTCCAGATACTATTCTCTCATTTTTCGGAAATTTCAAGACGTTAGGATTGTTCAAACAACTCAGCATATGTAACTAAATAAAAATTGTATGTGATATTAATGCAGTTATGTGTGTTAATAGTACTTTGTAAACCAGCACAATCTGCCGCATGGTCGGAACAGCGGTGACTAAACTAGTTCCCCCCAACAGGCTTTCCTTGTCAGATGGG
Organism: Acanthosepion esculentum; assembly: GCA_964036315.1. Lineage (NCBI taxonomy): Eukaryota > Metazoa > Mollusca > Cephalopoda > Sepiida > Sepiidae > Acanthosepion > Acanthosepion esculentum. The sequence continues at coordinate 20,852,183 of OZ038520.1, read as the reverse complement.
TGGCTAGATACGCAATAGGCACAAAACATTTCAAAAGACGGATGAAACATATAGTGTCAACAGCCATCGAGCATTAGGGTCCAGCCTGAGCTCCATTGTTATGTCAACAGTTAAGGTGGAGAGTTCCTCCAATGGAATCAACGGACGAGTCATTAATCAAGGCGAAGCTTCAAGAACACCGACTGTGATTTGCCATAGAGAGGGATGAACTCCGACAGGTCTACCTGTTCAAGACACGCTATGCACGAATGAAAACCTCTCCAGCTTTCCAAACAAGACAGTCGATCATGTGTCAGCGCTAATTGATTTTTCTTCAAAGAGTACACATGTTCTTACTGGTTATTCACGCAACACAAAGCACAAGAGCCCATCAAGGTAGAGGATTACTGAGTGTTGTTATTGTAAGTGGGGGAAGGAAGAAAAAAGAGGAAGTGTAGGACATATGTCGGTGGACACTGAAGAAGTAACTAAGATTGTAGTCATCAAGGAAGCATCCACTGGGGAGTTTGTTTCACGGAGTAACAGTTCTGGCCAATGAAGCTATCATAGTGGAGCTTGCTTGCTTATCAAACTCATACGGAGGTAATGGGGATGATTTGACACCGTGAACATAGCATGGCGGCTCCTAGCTTTGAAGGTCTGAACTGGTGGAACTTAAGACTATAAATCGTCAGAATATCTGTCATAATAATAGCAATAAAGTAGAAAGAAACTAGCAACATTTCGTCTGTCGGATAAATATCGCCGGGTAGAGAATAATTAATGACCCAAGTGGCTGTGTAAGTATATTTGATATCTGTAACGTATGGACAGTGAGGCCCTGGAAGCACCAAACCTGATATGGCAGCAATACTCCATTCTTGGTATAATTTAACTTTTACTAATATAGAGCTAAAGTTAGCTATTTTCTGGAGCGATGCAAGCAACTGAATATTCTTCCAGCATCTTTTGTGATGGTACCAATATACGCGGTTGGTAGGCGTTCAATGTATGAAGCTTCTTTATGGGTATGATCACTCATCATGTTTGTTCCAGGTTTAGAGTCTACTCAGTGGTCATGAAATGTTACTAGTTTAGATTTGGATGAATTGAATGATAGCAGCCAGTCTTTTATCCATTGAGCTGTGAGAGTTAGATCAGTGGAGAAATCAGCAGCCAGGTACTTATCGTCAAGACTTCCCCAAGATATCCAATTTGATCCGTCTAAATCCAGATTTGACCATTGTTGTACTATAGTGACTTTGGGAATCAACATGATCTTTGTTGATTGTTTCTTGATATAATGCAATAACAATGCTAATTATATATACATTCTCATTGCAGATGTGACACATATAGATTTGTAGTGACTCGGAATAAGTAAATTTACGTTTTTTTTATTATGAAAAAATCCCCAAAACTGCCTCATAGAGAACTGCACCCGGTTACAGTGTAGTGAATTGTGAGAGCTTCCGTGGTTTCATAACTGGCTCATATCCAACCACAATAGTAATCTAACGGGAATTCTTGGAATAGAGAAAAAGGAACATTGTGACTGAATACCTGTGGTATCAGCAAGAAATATTTGCCACAGATAAAGGATTATTATGGAATTTGCAAAACAATATTTTGGAGATAGAATAATCTCTTGGTAAATTCAAAACATCTGACTACAACATTCCAAATGTATTGCCAGATTTCTCCGTTGAAGAATGAATACAAGGACCATCCTACATGTATCTAGGAAAAGAATGCTCAGACATCTTTTTTTTGTTTTTTTATTAAGGGATCCTCTATCGAGAATGCCCGAATTTAAACGTGTGCATTTCTGTCATTTATTATATGGTATGGATATCTACGCATTCCATAGACCTTATCGGAGCAGATAATTGGATAGATGCGTCGAGTTTAAATTACAGTCGCGGCCGCACAAACACCATTATAAAGGTAAGAGTTATATATATACATATATATATATATATACATATATATATATATATATATATATATATATATATATATATATATATATATATATATATATATATATACATACATACATATATATATATATATATATATATATATATATATGCTATACTCTTTGATAAAACGAATCGAGTTCTCTCAGTCACTGGCGTGTTTATCTAAAAATAAATACACTTAAATTTATCTTCATCTACCCCTATGCCGTTGGCTTAGGGGTAGATTCTTTGACTGACGTTAATCCAGCCTAGTTTCTATCCTAGCTAGAGGCATCCGGACGTCTAGACACACTGATGAGCTGTGATACAGCGAAACATTCTGTCTCTGGATGACAATATAAATGCTCTGGAAAAATTATTTCGGTTGACCTCTCTGGGGAGATAGGTTAAATTTACCTTCATCCATGCCGTGGGACAACGGCTTAGGGGTAGATTGATGATACTAGCTAGAGACAACCGGACATCTATCCACACTGATAAGCTCTGATACCGCAAAATAGTCTGTCTGTGGATGACTATCTATCTATATATATATATATATATATATATATATATATATAAAAAGGTAATAATCCGTTGGTATATAATCCAAGTGAATCCTATTAATATAATATAAAATATTAATTATTAAAACTTATGCACACATAGAGATTAAAGCAACATACTTTATACAATAAGAATTAAGATTACATTAGGTTAATGATCATTTTCACCCTGTAAATTGAAATAAGATTTACAAGGATTTTTCAAAACAGTCATTGGTTGATAAATTATTGAAATAAAAATGGCCAAAGGGAAGAAGGATAGAAAGAAGGGAAGAAAAATTGTAAAAAAAGTAGAGAGCAAACAAAGGAAGTCTGGATATGAGGAGTGGTTAGAGAAGAGAACGGAAGAGAAAAAAGGGGGCAAAAGATAGAAGAAATAACCTATTTGTTTTATAACCAGTAGCAAAAAGAAGGCAGTTCAGACTTAAAGAAACCTTTCTTAAATCTATTAACAAAAATAATATTCTATTAGAAAGAGATAATATGAAAGAGTGTTAATTCAGAATTAAAGATATATTAAAACAAAGAATATATCAGAAAAATAATAAGAAAAATATAAACATTGAGATTAATATATTGAAATGATTATAATTATCTAAGGATGAAGTATTTAATATAACATCTAGATTTAAATCAACATATATAAAGTTAAACCTATATTAAATAATTCCCATCTAAAATGAAAAATATATTTTTCATCTAATATACAATATATTGAACCAATAGGAACATTAAATAAAAGAAAAATCTACACTAAAATTAGAAAAATTGCCTTTACAATAAAATTTATAAGATAACACTAATAAAATAAAATAATTAAATATATTAACTTAATTAATTAATAGTAAAAATATTTTTAAATAATATATTAAATATTACGTAAATAACACCAATAACTATTAATAAAAATACATGAAAAATATATAAACTCCTTAAATATACTAAGATCGATTTTCAAATACGACTTCATCAAACCAAATAATAGAATATATAGCAGTAAAATGCACTTCAATACTACATATCAATATTATATATTAATATATACAGCACATTAATATATTAGAAAGACCTATAATAGTAATAAATTTCTAAATACATCATAAATAAGCACATCAATTGATTAAAATAAATATATAAAACTGAGCCTATATAATCATCATAATTATGTATAATTACAAAGCTACAAAATTTCCAAAAAGTTATATTCTAGTATATTATTATTGCATAATATAGGTGTAAAATAATATAGTTGTAAGATAATAATTATTATATAATTATTAATTATCACATAAATTAATCCCTTTATATCATACTGCCATATAATATTGACAAAATGGGGAATATCAATTATATATATGTGTATATATATATATATATATATATATATATAGACATTTATATATTATGTTTAACGTTCTTTTTATAGATACAAGTATTGAAGCAAATGCTCTGTTTTATAATAAACAGTATTAAATAACATTTACCGGCCTGAATGTCCGAGAAATTTTCATAGAAAATTTTCGCTCTCCGACAGGAATCGAACCTGTATCCTATACAGAACCATCATTTCGCGAGATGTGCCTTAACCTTTCGGCCACAGAGCAGCGTCTGGTTAGCAAGGTCGATTTTACTATCTTTAAACTTAATTCTAAAATATATGACGTCATTTGTTTAACTTTGATACGCTAGAGCAGATATGAATAGAAGAGATTCATGGAAGATTTAAGTTTAAAGATAGTAAAATCGACCTTGCTAACCAGACGCTGCTCTGTGGCCGAAAGGTTAAGGCACATCTCGCGAAATGATGGTTCCGTATAGGATACAGGTTCGATTCCTGTCGGAGAGCGAAAATTTTCTATGAAAATTTCTCGGACATTCAGGCCGGTAAATGTTATTTAATACTGTTTATTATAAAACAGAGCATTTGCTTCAATACTTGTATCTATAAAAAGAACGTTAAACATAATATATAAATGTCTTTAAATAAATTGTCGGGCTATGTCCAATTCTAATATATATATATATATATATATACCTAGTATAAACACTTGAAAAATATGTGGGAATCTATTTAAAATTAGAATGTAAAAAGGGAAAAAAGAGAAAAATGAAATATAACAAAGACATCCAAGAAAAAGAGTAAAAAAACAAAACAACAAAAAACAACAATTATAATAACCGATAAGTCAATACAGATACATTATAGTAAGAAACAATGACAATTAAGATAATATTAAGAATATTATTGAATGTCACCAAGGTATTAACAGTAATGTAGTGATAGAGAAAATATATTTTTGTAATGGGTAAGGGAAGAGAAATTTTGGAACGATATAGAAAGGACGGTGAAGAAGCAGAATATAGAGTCAAATGATAATAGTTCATGCAATTGTCAAATATTTTTTTTCATTTTTCATCCCTTCTTTCTTTCTTTCTTTCTTTCTTTCTTCAGTTTGGTCATTTTTATTTCAATAACTTATCATCCATTGACTAATTTGAAAAATGTTCCCTATAAATTTTATTTCAAATTACAAGGTGAAAATGATCATTAACAATGTAATCTTAATTCCCAATGTGTAATATATATATATATAGGTGGTCTGAAATATTAAATAAGTAAATATATACAAAAACACAGAAATAAATACTTTCATAAAAAAAACACCCAATTTTGTTTCATTTATTTTATCCAGATATTATATATATATATATATATATATATATATATATATATATACACCTACGTTCGTAATTATTTGGTTTATATCTACATTTATGCATATATATATATATATATATATATATATATATATATATATATATATATATATATATATATATATATATATATTCACTCTATCAGGGATAGAGCGCATGGAAATATAAAAGTGGCTATTGAGGTCAACATCTAGTGTCGACAGTCAATTTCATAATTGAACGCACTCTTCAAGCCATATGATTATCTATATATGCTGGTCAATCACACACACACATATATGGTATAGGGATAAGTGTTTGTGTGTTTTAGTAGGGCTTTGAGGCTAATAAATTTTGTACGATAGTCTTTATGTTTTATGTAAGAAGTTTAAAAGTAATTTATTATTACTAAATGTATTATTCTTTGGGTCCTCTACAAATGACCAACTATGTATCAGTTATTGGAATATAAGTAGAGTTTATAAGATATTTTATTGAACATAATGCGACTGGAAGATAAACAATTTGAGTTGTCTTAATCTTATACACTAGTCGCTCATATAGATATTTCAATAACTTTCAGATACTTTTCATGTAGGTCTTTTTTAAGCATCATATGCAACTTCCAGTAAAAAACCATTAAAGGCTTATAAAAGTAATAGGAATATAGATACTAAACTCACTTGAGAGTCTTAGATGTAAGATAATAATTGTTAGTTGTCTTTGTGTTAGTTGTCATTGGAGAATTTGGCTATATTAAGACAGAATTTAATCATCTTGTTTAGGTATGAAATTATTATTTTTCTCATTGCCGTTTCCTTTCTAGACGTTGATCATCATGGATATCTATAATTTCCTTTCCTTTGCAGCTCTCAATTAATTTTATTATTGTTATCTCTCCTAAACCTTGCTCTGCCATCTATTTACTCAAGCTCACTAGGTAGGGGTTATGCATTGTATTTTTTTCGCTCTTATCCTCTTTCCTTCATTCTATGCTGAGAGTATCAACTTTTCCAAGCCCTCTTTGCTCATTACGTGTCCTAGAAATTTCAACTGTCATTCATGTTAATATAAGTATCCTTTTTGTTTCTATTTTTATAAAACTTCGTCGTTGCTCACATGTTCAGTCCATCGTGCTCCCGGCATCTTTCTGTAGAAACATATTTCTTTTCTTCATCTGTTAGGAAATGGTCCAGCATTTACTACCATATAGGAAGACTGATATGACGTCACATTTCAGATACTCTTTACTTTAAATATGACGAAATGTTACTGTTTCTTAATACTTTGCTTAGCTTTTGGAAGATGTCTTTTGCTATCGCAATGTGCCTTCGGATTTCTGTCCTCTGTTAAAACACTTTCCAGATATTTAAACTTCTGTACTTGTTTTGTATTGACACCTCCAATTTGTAAGTCGCACGTTGGGCTTCTTTTCTCTTGTTTATGACACTATAATTTGTGTCTTCTTTCTGGTAGTGCTTAGTCATTTTTCTAATTTTCATTTCAGTTCAGTTATGTGCCATGCGTGATATACACTTAAGCGATCATATATCTTTCAATTCATGACTGACGAGGTAGATTTTTTCCCGCAGTAGTTTGCCATTTCTTTCTGCGCTAGACTAGTTGCCATCCAAGACTAGAGAACCCGGTCTGCTTGCTATTTACCCATAGCTGGTGGGAGAAGAAAAGGATTCATACCTTTGGATTCATACCTGTCCCAAGGGTATTATCACGTTCAGCATCTTTCTGTAGAAACATATTTCTTCATCTGTTAGGAAATGGTCCAGCATTTACTGCCATATAGGAAGACTGATATTACGTCACATTTCAGTACTCTTTACTTTATATATAACGAAATGTTACTGTTCCTTAATACATTGCTTAGAAGGTATCTTTCTCTCTCCCAATGAGCCTTTGCAACTTAAACACTTCTCAGATATTTAAATTATTCTACTTGTTCGATTTTTCCTCTCCAATTTGTAATTTGCATGTTGGAACAATGAATTCTGTCTTCTTGCAATGGAGGTATAGTTCTTTCTCTGGCTTTCTCTCGCTACCTTATGCAGGAGTTACTGTAATTTACTTTCTGTATCTGCTATAAACACTGTATCATCTGCATATTTTATGTTGCTAAAACTATGGTAGCCAATAATGAAACATTGTAATTGTAATTCTGCCAGAATTGCCCAACTGTATAGGTTGTAAAAATCCTCTGAAAAGATGCATCCCGCTTGTACACACCGGTTTATTTTTGAATATTTATTGAACTCATTTTCTATTCGTATTCAAGCGGTTTGCTGCCAATATAGGTTCTTGATTATTCTAATATCCTTCCCAAATATGCCAAGGTTACTTAGCATTCAGCATATCTAAATATATACTTTTAGGATCTTTTCATATTATGAAAGCATTTTTTTACATAAGATAACGGAAGTATCTTGCTGTGATTTTGCTTTTAAAAATTAACACAAATTTGTTAATTAAAGACGGTAATACTGTTCATATCATTGAAGATTCTGGGATTAGGGAGAATTCTGAGAAAAGTGCTGGAAGTTTCGAGCCGAGTTCGAATTCCAGTCGAATCGATTACATTCACTTACGTGCTAATACCCTTGGGAAAGGTATGAATCCTCTTCTTCTCTCCCCAGCTATGGGTAAATAGCAGGACAGACCGGGTTCTATAGTTTTAGATGGCAAATAGTCTATCGCAGAAAGAAAAGGCAATATACTGCGGGAAAAAAAATCTTCTTCGTTAGTCATGTATCGAAAGATACATGATCACCTAAGCGTATATCACGCATGACACATGACTGACTAAATCTCCAGCGACAACGTCCAGATATCTCATTTGATCATGAATGAAACAGCAACGTTGAACATTACTACTTTGTACAAATCCAAATATATTTTCAACTTTTAAATATCTTTCAACCTAAATAATCTACTGCAAAGCTGATATCCTATTTTATTCATATTTTCCAAAAGTGATGAGAAACTCGTCTTTCGGACAACATAATTAGTTTAAAATTTATAATTTAATTTCTACTTTCTAAGACAGCTTCTTGTGTAGCAGTTAGTTATAACTGCGTAGAAATTTCGATCCTAGCTGTTCCCCAATTTTAGATCCTTTACCAGAATAAGACGAGCTTAGGGAATCCCTATGTATAACACACACACACACACACACACACACACACACACACACACACACACACACACACACACACACACACATACAAACATATATATATATATATATATATATATATATATATATACACATACATACATACACACACACACACACATATATATATATATATATATATATATATATATATATATATATATATATATATGAACAATATATATATGAACAATTTTTTTGTGCCAGAAATAGATAAATCAATATGAGTTAATAGTCTACCAGAAAACTTCTGTAAAATAACGTTTTTAAAGCAGGTTGTTTTTTGAAATACAATTTTCAATAACAACAGGTAGAGTAAAGATAGTTATTAAAAAAATTGAACAAAATGAATTATTCCCTCTCTTCCTTTCTCTTTGACACTCACAGCTGAAAGATTGTATAAAGAAAGAAAAGGAATAAAGAAGAAGAAGAAGAAGAAGAAGAAGAAGAAGAAGAAGAAGAAGAAGAAGAAGAAGAAGAAGAAGAAGAAGAAGAAGAAGAAGAAGAAGAAAAATCACCCTAACACCAACAAAAACACACAAATTATTTTTTAACGAAAATAATAAATTCGGCAGTCAACCGCTGATACCTTCTGACGAGTGGACCGAACGATTAAAATAGATTGGTCTATGAAGTTCAGGAGTCAGGATGCTGAATATAATATCAATCAGTGCCAAATTTGATATTTATACTAATCCTACACATACAAAATACACACACACACACACACACACACATATATATATATATATATATATATATATATATATATATATATATCAGTTATGGGTACAAAGGGTTTTTGCATTAACCGTACGTTAAAACTATTTCAAATAACGTGTTTGTTTATGCGATGGTTTATATCCAATGGATAAAAACGTAAAGCTCTCATATATTTATTACATTGGAATCGTAATCACAATCAAATTCACCAGACCTTAAATTTTAACCATGGAATATTAGTGTTTGAGCCTTTTTATGTTATATTCTTGCTCTGTCTTATACATAGAGCTCTACCTGAATTTTATCCTCTTGGTAATATATATATATATTGACCACTAATATTATCTATCTATCTATCTATGAAAGTTAACATTGAAGTCAACACTCAGAGGCGACAGGCTGTTTCATGCTAGGCCAATCATCAGGCCGCCACCAAATCAGAAATTGACTTCAATGTTCACTTTTATATTTATATTTACATACGCTCTATATCTGATATTGAGCACTTTATCCCATAAATATAGCACACCTTAAAAGTATAATTCTTATATATATATATATATATATATATATATATATATATATATATATATATATATATATATATATATATATTTGTCTCCATGGACAGATTACAAAGTGCAAATGAGAGAAATTGTACCTGGTTAGTTTAAAGAAACATAAAATATCACACGTAACGTGTATAGTGTAGTGGAATGTTTAATTACTACGGAAAATATTGAACCTAGAAGATTAAGCGATAAATCAACGCTTGTTGAAGAATAACTGATACAATTATTTCAGTAAAAGGGTATTGACCTTTAGATTTACTGATGTCAATTCAATTTGATAAATTTGATGAATTTATCGTGAATACTTTCACATAATTTGAGGCTGAAACATTTTCATTCAATGTTGCTTTTTTATAGGGAACACGTTATAAAGTGAAATGGTGTGTAAAATTTGTACATTGAGTTATAGATTTTCACATTTCTCTTTACGAAGTAAGCAGTATTTAACGATTTTATTCTCTTATATACATCCAGAACATTGCATTCACCTTCCTATTTTTTTAAAAATATAGCCATCTGGTCAGTCAATTCAACTGTCATATAACTAAAATATTATTTCATTTTTCGAAACGTGACAATTGAATATTGATTGTAAATTTGTAAAAACAGTTGATTAGGGCACATTTGTCCGGCATCAGCTGCTTTCGCTGGTTCCTAGGCCTCATGAATTTAAACGTCCTACGAGGCTGGCATCCCGTTCCCACCCCTTCACCGTTGAAACTATTAGATGTAGACGTCTCTTCTACTCCAATAGATTCATGTCTCACACATCTCGCCTGTGGAACTCCCTTCCTTATTCCTGTTTCCCTGACAAATACAATCTCCAACTATTTAAGTGTAACGTCAATCGACATCTCCAGTTGCCTTGATCTATCAACTTCCCTTCTCCACATCCTTTCACCTTTCATTCCTATCTGCTCTCGCTCCAAATCTTCTGTAACCCCCTTGCCTTGATCGATCCACTATCTTTCTCCACATCCCCTCCTTTACCACTCCTATCTGCTCTTCCTCCAAACCTTCTGTAACCCCTTGCGTGCTAGTGGCTTCCAGCCTTGCTTGGGGTGGTAAGCTTAAAAAAAAAATCCACAGAAAAACCAAAAAAAAAAAATATATATAGGAATCCTTGGGTTCTTGGTAATTATGTTTCGGACCCCAAACCAGACATCAAAATAGGATCAATTTCTGATTTGGTGATGGCATAGGTATTGTTTTCATAGCAATATGCATTCTCTCTTCCTCTCTCTGTACACACACACACACACGCACACACACACACACACACACACACACACACACACACACACACACACACACGCACGCACGCACGCACGCACACGCACACATATATATATATAAATTACATAAAAACGAAACTCAGTTGTACCCAATTTTGATGGGCATTTCTGTCCCCTGGATAAATTCCCTAGAGCTTGTCAATATTAAAACGTTTGTTAAACGTTTGTTTTTTTAACAAACATTTTGGTATTGACAAGCTCCAATTTATACCGGGGAGCAAAATGGCCATCAAAATGGAGTACAATTGAGTTTCATTTTTATGTAATTCCTTTCTATGCTCTATAATACGTATATTGGGCTCTCTTTTGTGGATCAGTTTTAATATTTTATATTATGAGGATTCACTTGGATTACTTACCCACAGATATTGCCTATATGTTAGCTCTATCACTGATATTAAGCACTTTCCGATAAGTGCCGCGCATATATAATATAAAAATAATATATATATATATATATATACATGCACATTTTACACACACACACACACACATACATACACACACACACACACACACACACACACACACACACATATATATATATATATATACATATGATAAAATATAGTTTTAAGATATTTTATATTTAGGGGTAAAAGTGGTCAATATCAAAGACAGAGCCAATCTAAAAAAAATGTCGACACTGAAGTCAACACTGGGCAGCGACAGTCTGTTTTATAATTCAATCTTCCAGCCACTTGATGCTGGCCTCAGGGTGCATTATATATATATATATATATATATATATATATATATATATATATATATATATATATATATATATATATGTATATATATATATATATGTATATATATATAGTTTTTACACATGGTCTTAAGATTGCATTCAAGCATAAATCAAACTATATATATATATATATATATATATATATATATATATATAATGGATACAACATGTACGCCTGCATAAGTTTTAAGAGGTATCGCCTATTAATTTAGTTGTAAAATGTTAATTTTTCTCTGTAAGTTATGACTTTCGTTGAGTGCATTTTAAAAGATGAATAATTAAAGAATCTTTTTGAAAAAATAACTTGAAATATTTTTACGTGATTTGATTTGCTATTTTGCATTTTCGTTATTGCTCTTTTATTCATGATTTCGTTTCTGATTTTAAAATTTCTTTCTATCTTTCATTCTTTCTACTTTTTCAGCGTCTCATTGATTTCTTCCTTTAATTGATTCCCTCCTTTCATTCTTACAATTGCATATTTGGACAACAATCCCTCTTTTATACAAGTTTCATTAAAGGCGACTGACAAGTCACCGTGTCCAGGATTTTTATTATAGTTTTCTTGGATTCCTACGAGTGATTTCTTTTCTGAACATAGAGTGTATAAAATACATATACAGACAAACAAAAACATAACTGATAATGGTTAATAGATTAACTGAAAACGCTTGGTTCCATAGATCATTTGGACAGTTCTTACATAATCTATGTCCAAAAAGATATCACTTCTACGAATGCATGGAAAATATAATAAAAAGTTTAATCATTGTTCATTGCCAGTTGTTTTCAGTAGTACTTGTACAGAAGAACGATTGAAACATCTTAATGTAATATAGAGTTATGGTCGTGCGTGTATGGGGAGAGTAAATGTAGTTTTTAAATACAAATTCTTTCCTGATTGATAGTATGAATCGAGAAATATGGAAATGGACGTTAAATGAGAACTTCTAGAGGTAACTAAAAGCAAAAGCTAGCTAAATTAGTAGATCAAGCTAGAAATTGTAGACTCCATTACAACTGAAATAACTAGGACAAATAACGAAAAAAGAGGGTTTGGAAAATTTAATACATACAGGACATATTGAAAGTAAGAGGAATAAATGAAAACAGCGCATAACCTAAGAAAATTTACTAAGAGCAATGTCCTGTCTACAAAAGACAAGAAACTGTGGAGAGCCTTGACCGACAACGTCCTGAAGGGATATTGTACATAGAAGAAGACGGTACCTACTTAGTAGCCTACTAATTCAGAGTTTGTTCAGACTAAGGACTAAGGAAGTGTTTGTTCCTTAACTATAAGGAACATTGAATAAAAATGTTTCAGTCTCAAATAATGTGAAAGGAAGAATGAATGACAGACAGACAGACAGATAGATAGATGGATAGATAGATAGATAGAAACAGAATAAGATAGATAGATAGAAACAGAATAGGATAGATAGATAGACAGACAGACAGATAGATAGATAGATAGATAGATAGATATGAACAGACTAAGACAGATATGAACAGAATGAGATAGATAGATAGATATGAACAGTATTAGATAGATAGATAGATAGATAGATAGATAGATAGATATGAAAATATCGCAATAGATAGATACAAAATAAGTATCCGTAAACCCATGTTGATACGTCAGAAGACATATAGGAAACACTTTTTATGGATGCAAATGGAGGCATGCTCTAATAGACAGACGTGTCTTTACACTTACAATCTAAAACACAAATGAGTACAGACAAAAGCTTCTGCCCCCTTTCCACCTTCAATTGAAAACGCTTATGGTCGCTCTCATGAGCTGATCCATCGAGAGTCGTGTTTCCAAACACATGAGAATAAGGCACACAGAACACCAATATTGTTTCATGTCAGTAAAGACGGATGTCGACACGTTGAAAAAATATACACAAATTTATTCACAACGACACATATACAAGTGCTTTGGATCGACCGGATAAACTCACATACAGTTCGAATAATAAACGTACAGAAGAACATATGCATCAAAGCCATATTAACACGCAAATTGACGAAAGACAAAAAAGGTATTTTCCGTGAAAACTGTGTATGTAAGTACAGATGCAAATATAATCATTTACGTACATACGAAAAAAACTCACCATTTTTTCGCGCAACTTTTAACTGAAATACATTTACACATAATTATATATATATATATATATATATATATATATATATATATATATATATATATGTGTGTGTGTGTGTGTGTGTGTGTGTGTGTGTGTGTGTGTGTGTGTGTGTGTGTCAGTGTGTGCCTGTACGTATGTATTCAAATTTGTCCAATGTATGCTCACTCAAAATGTCTCGCATATAAATGGAGACTTAGTATCAGAGATTTATACACATGTACACACAACGGGGTTACAAATGCCATCTAAGTGCTGAATGCCCCCGTTATAAAACTGATCTTAATTCACAACGTCGGGAACATTTCTAGCAGGCGAAACTCAATTGCTGACCACACGCTAGTCAGCATATAGTAAGCATCTCACTGGCTGAGAGGAAGCCACACACAAATTGCAATAGAACAAGCATTAAGTGAAGAAGATTTACGAAGAAAGCTTATTCATGGTGAACGATATGGCGTTGTTGATTAGATTTTCGAACGACCCGCAAAAGCAATAAGAACTTCCCACCAATTCGTAATTCAGTTGTCCATTTGACAGATATTAAATTGGTTTTAAATTGTCTTGTCGCGCACGTGCACCCACCTCCTCCTCCTCCTCCTACTACTACTACTGCTGCTGCGCCGCCTGTGTACTTCTTGGAAGCTGCTCTTTATTCGGTTATTGTTGTTTCAATGTCTGCCACGCATGCGCGGGAGCGCTGGAAGAGACCGTGGAACGAAAAAAAAAAAGACGGAGGACAGAAAGTGAAAGTTTAAGACAAAAAAACCAAAGGTGACATTAAAGGGGGAAAAAATATGTTAAAGTGTGTGTGTATTTGCGTGCATCCATCTGCGTGTGTGCGTTCGTGAGAGAGACACAGAAAGAAAAAAAGAGAGAGATAGAGTGTGTGTGAGAGAGAGAGAGAGCGAGAGTGAGAGAGAGAGCGGGGGAAGAGATAAAGATAAAAAGTCAGTGTAAGAGGGGACAAAGGGGAAATTATTCAGGCATTTTTGTTGGATTACATCGGGCTATTGTCTAAAGTATATGTATGTAAATAAATGTGAAAATTCGTATGCGCTTATGAGTTCAGCGGAATATAGATAATAGTGTGAAAATAATGTAATGTGGAAGGAACCAAGAGGGTAGAAAATACGTCAAAAAGTTATTTCTTTAGTTTTGTATTAAAAAAATCTCTTTAAAAAAAAAATCCAACACCATTTTCCTGATTTTTCTATGCTCGCAATGGGCTGTTATTAGCGAGATTATTATTATTATTATTATTATTATTATTATTATTATTATTATTATTATTATTATTTTTTTTTTTTTGCCTCATTTATTGACGTTTTTTCAGACCTTTTTTGTATGATTTTCAATTTCTACAAGCTTTGATTTCTGTTCACTTATATATATATATATATATATATATATATATATATATATATATGTGTGTGTGTGTGTGTATGTATGTATGTGTGTACGTGAGTTTGATTGTGTGCATGTGTGTTCGTTTTTTCTTTTTTTTTGGTGCTTTTTACATCGTTTTAAAGCTTTTATTCTTCCTACTTCACTTTCTAACTTCCAACATTTCTCCGCTTTGCTTCTTGCGACTTCCTGTCACCTTATATTTGTTCTTCCCCATGCCATTTCCGTTTCTTAGGTCAATATTTATTCTATTTTTGTTGTTTTATTTCTTATCTTACTTTAGAAAGTTTTCGGCATTTAAACTTTATGAATAATAATAATAATAATAATAATAATAATAATAATAATAATAATAATAATAATAATAATAATAATACAGATCCTGAAAGCAGAAACCGAGGGATTAATCCCAGTCGCTCAAGATCAAAACTTGCCAACAAAATCCTACCAAACACGTATCTTAATAAATAGAACAAATTGAAAATGTAGCTTTTATACAAAAACTGAATAAACTATTGAAATAGGTGAAAATAGGAAAAAGTGACTCACTACATCTGTACTGAAGACCAGGAAAAATTGGTGATTGAAAATTAAAAAAAAACAATACAAATAATAATAATAATAACAGTAATAATAATAATAATAATAATAATAATAATAATAATAATATCATTGAAACTTGAATTCAGACCTTATTGTGACATATTTGGAAACTAGCAAGTGTGAATTATTGAACTTGCTATTTCATATCAGAGTGAACTCCAAAGAAGTTGAAAATGATTGAAAAATACCAGGATCTGGCTAGTGAATTGGATATAAAGCAGGAAACAAGAAGGAAGCAGCAGTAACATCAATTATTATTATTATTATTATTATTATTATTATTATTATTATTATTATTATTATTATTATTATTATTATTCCCCTCCTCCTCCTTCTTCTTCTTCTTCTTCTTCTTCTTCTTCTTCTTCTTCTTCGTGAAATCGTACAAGGAAATTGGAAAAGTAGTTATAGAAATTAAAAATGCACTAATTATTGAAGCAGTGCAAAAACTTTGGGAGAATATTTGGAGCTGCCCAAAGGAATAAAATTCCAATGCAAAATGAATCAAACGAGAAGAAATAATGAGGGATAAACCTCTGCAAGAATAGAAACATAACCAAGAATAATGTTAGGCAATGTCTAACGAATATTTACTCTTCTCTTGAAGAAAACAACATTCTTGCTTCGAACAGAAGGGATTTCGGAGAGGTTCATGTGGCTGCAAAGATCAACTAATGATGAACAAAATGATCTTGGAAAATTGCAGGAAAAAGGTAAAACTCTCAGCACAGCAGGGATAAATTACCATAAAGCCTTTGAAAGTTTGCCACACTCTTGGATTCTTAAGTCTTTGGAAATATATAAAGTCTCTTTGGTGATAGTAAATTTCATTAAACACAGCATGAGATTGTGGACAACCACATTATACCTAAATCAACATATTATACATAAGTTACCACATCCAACCGCCTGAGTATTCGAGGAGGAATCTTTCAAGGAGATTCCTTGACACCCACTCTATTCTGTTTGCCCCTAATCCCCCTTTCACATGAACTAAACAGTAATAACTATGGGTACAAACTAAACAAGAAAGCATCTAGTTACCTACTCTATATGAATGATCTCAAACTATATACCAAAGAAAACAATGACTTGAATGGTCTCTTGAAAACTGTAAAATATTTCAGTGACTATATAGGTATGGATTTAGGATTAGATAAATGTGCAAAAGAAAAGGGAGATTTATATAAGCACAGTAACTAGATCTAGATTTTGTCATAACATTAGGGAACTGAACGGGAAACCTATAAATAACTAGGGAGACATCGAAGGAAATAGAAGGCAGCATGCTCAAATGAAGGAGACAGTAAGAAAAGAATATATCAGATGTGTGCATCTGGTATTGAATACAGAGTTGAATAAATAAATAAAAAAACAGAATATCAGCCATAAACACCTTGGCTGTTTCTGAGGTGCAATACTATTTCAACATCTTTAACTGAACCATAGCTGATATTAAGCAAATAGACACTAAAACGAGAAAGCTTATCACTTGCCATCTCATGCATCATCTTGAAGTTGATGTTGATCCAGATCAGAATGAGGCAGAGGATTAGTTCAACTAGAACTGTCTTACGGAACTACAACAATCGGCCTTCAAAGATATCTGGAAACTACAGAAGACTCGATGATGATCTGATTCAAAGAACATGAAAGAAATAAGAAAGCGCATTCAATAATAAAGGAAGCGCCAACAAATTCAAAATAGAATTTCAAGTGGGTGAAGTAATAAAACATAATACACCTACTGCAGCGGCAAAAATCTTAAATATTAAAGTAAAAGTAAGTACAATGGAGCAGATACAGAATCGATGGCAAGATAAACCTCTTCATTGTCAATATTCTGCCCGTACCAAAAAGCTGGTGTAGATATGCCCCGTACCCATCAGTAGTTACGTTCTACAGTTTTAAAGGCTGAAACTGAAGGTTTTATTCTTGCTGCTTGTTAACTAGAAATTACCAAGTACGCATACTGACAAATTGTGTTAACCCAAAATGCATATTTTGTGATAAATATCCAGAAACAATTGACCATCTTGTATCAGGTTGCGCGGTATTGGCACCCACTGAATATAAAAACCGGTATGGCAGATTAGGCCAATATCTGCATTGGAAAATATGCAACTTTTAAGGACAGAAACTGGTATGAACATCACACAGACAGAGATAGGACCTGTAACAATATTATGTAATTTACAATACACACACACACACACACACACACACACACACACACATATACAGAGAGAGAGAGAGAGAGAGAGAGAGAGAGAGAGAAAGAGAGAAAGAGAGAGAGAGAGAGAGAACAATCAAAATTAATCAGGCATCGTGATAAAAGACCACAAGAACAGAATGTACTTTTTTATTGACATGTTAGTTCCTGTAAACTGTGATGCATCTGTGAAAACTATTTAAATACAAGGATCTTGAAGTCGAAATTTTAAAAATGTGGTATATTAGGACATCAATAATTACAGCTATAGTTGGAACCCGCGGGTTGATCAGAAAAGGTTCCGATTGAAGGGATTCCTGGTGGCCCATGTCTTAAAGAAATACAAAATGCTGTACTCGTAAGTACAGCTCAAACATTACGAAGAGCTTTGTCTATGCTTTAATGTGTGGTTATTTGGTGGGGGGTGTAGCCTTTTTTTTTT
>OZ038520.1:20823629-20828629 GCA_964036315.1 Acanthosepion esculentum | reverse complement strand
ATGGCTAGATGTAACCATAATTTCTACGCTAATAATTCCTTTTCACACACTTCTCACTCGTAGAATTTTCTTCCGGTCTCTTACTTTCCAGTCAATTTTGATCTTAAAAAATGTAAATGCGATATCAATTGTTATTTTCTGTCTTCTTAATTCTTTTTAATACCTCAACCGCAAGAGTTTAGGTGCAGTATTATACTAATATTTGAAATTGCTAGATGTAACTGTAAGTTTTATTCTAATAGCTTCTTCCCCCGAACTTATCGCTTATAGAACTCTCTTCCGGCTTCCTGCTTTTCGTGTCAACTTTTATCTTCAAAAATTTAAATACAACGTCAATCTTTATACTCTGTCTCCTTGAATTATATTCTTTCATTGTCCTCTCTGTTTTTTTCACTCTCAGTAACCCCTTTTGTCTAAGTGGCTTTTATCACCTTGCTTGGGGTGAGATGATTTTCAAAAAGTAAACTTAAGTAGCCTCAGCCAAAGTTCGAACTCTTTCTGTTGATTTTATTTTCATTTTTGGCAGTCCTTCCGTCAAAAATCCTTAATGCTAGTATTTTTTTTCGTTTTTGATAATATTTGCTAAGCACTTGCTTTTCCCATCTCATATTTACTTTCTTTCATCTTGTTTTTTTCACATATAGGTATGAGTATTTTAGGTTATACCTACCAATTTTGGGTTTATAGTTTATTCGAAAATGAAATTGAAAATGACATGTTTGTACAAGTTTTGATGAATTAACTTGAACTGTAAGGGTATGTGTAATATATCAAAAGTTGTGGCACATCAGTTCCAAAATCAAATTAGGTATAAACTTAATCTTAAGTACACACCAATTCGTTCACACAAATACATACACAATGTTATTAGTAAAAGAACATTTTTAGCACGTTTGTTTTATAGAGTTTTTGCTATCATTTAACATAAAATAAATCTCTCATAATGATAAACAAATATTATTTCTGCTGTTATTCCTAAGAAAATGCAAAAAACAATGGTTTCCGTATATTTGAGTGTGAATACCAATGC
Organism: Acanthosepion esculentum; assembly: GCA_964036315.1. Taxonomy (NCBI): domain Eukaryota; kingdom Metazoa; phylum Mollusca; class Cephalopoda; order Sepiida; family Sepiidae; genus Acanthosepion; species Acanthosepion esculentum. Next base: position 20,827,599 of record OZ038520.1, on the reverse strand, counting down.
TTCTAACCCTATATGATTTAGTCAAATGCGAAAGCTTTTTAAAATTTAGCGGACTTATATGTTATCCAAATTAGATAATTATTAAAAATTTTATAAGGCTGACGTATTCTGGGGTCTAAAATAGTTCAGCTTTTATATTAAATAAACGCAAATAAGCAATAACGCTATAAAAAGTGGAAATGAAATGGAAAATTAAATATATGTGATCTAGCAGTTCTATATCAAAAGATTAATAAACTATTCATATTTTGTCTATATCTTTGAGATGAGGTATGATTACTTACATTACTTGCATTATTCGGACTATTATCTTCATCTTCATTACCATATTCACAATGTTTCGGCCGTTGTACACTCCGACACATGGCTCAGTGGATAAAGGCTAGTTAGATCCAGTGACTAAACCCAAGATTAATACCAGGCTGCAGTAGTGGTGAACCAAAAACTTGGAGAGTTGAGTTAAAGGGAAATAACTGAGACAGCAGGCAGTGACACGGCATGCAGAAATAGAACAATCTACTCCTGTGGGCGAAATAAAGGATTTGTTTCGAAATTCCATTCGCCTGAAGAAGGCCGGAGCGAACAACGGCCGGAATGCTGTGAATATGGCAATGAAGATAAGGATAACAGTCCGAATATTGTAAATAATATAAGTATTCATATTTCGTTTATAAATTAGTTTCAGAAAAATTATCGACGTTTGCTACAGCATTACATTGATTTCAAATACGTGTTGATTTCAATCTTAAGAAGTTATTATTCACATCAATGAAGACACAAATGTCTTAGAAATATTATGAGCAAAATCGAAATTATTGTTTTAGAAATTGTTAATTCCTTATCTTCATCATAAAATCAGGAATGCATTTTATGTTGTCAATATTACTGGATTACAACAAAAGTTCGAAACATATTTTAAGTGAATTTTGAAAAAATATTTTTTGATATTTTATACAGATTTATTTAACTACATATGAGATATTTTGTTCCATTATGTTTCGCCATTCCAACGGTGGTGTAATGGATAGCAGCTCGGATTGAAGCAATCGGAAAGCCGAGTTCGAATTCCTGTCGAATCCGTTACATTCACTTACGTGCTAATACCCTTGGGAAAAGTATGAATCCTCTTGTTATCCCGCCAGCTATGGGTAAATAGCAGTTCAGACCGGTTTCTATAGCTTTGGATGGCAACATCCAAGGCTATAGAAATGGCAACCTACTGTGGGGCAAAATCTGGTCTGTCAGTCATGTAACGAAAGATACATGATCGCCTAAGTGTGTATCCTGCATGGCACATAACTGAACTGATCCAAGAAATTTATACCTTTCTGTGAGATGAACTGGTTTAAGTGATTCTAAAGAACAGAATCTCTTTTAGACAGCTTTGTAGAAATTGAAATAAGTGGTAATGCAAAGGTGGAATTTTAGGTGAGAATGATAGGTGTGGCATCGAAGCTAGGCTGTATTAATTTTTGTGAGGTCTGGATTTTTTCCTGATTAAAGATGAAACTTTTCTATTTGGCTAATTTCAGGCGATTTTTCTCAGTTGTGTCTTTTAATCTCTCGGTATAATTGTGAATAGTACATATCTGAATTTAACGTCTAATTTTTTAGATGCCTAATGTCCCTCTATTCTCATCAGATAAACCACATCATATCAGGTTTTGGAGTCGTTAACGGTATATAGCTCATTTTGTTTTTTGTAGGACGTTTTCACTCCATATTGTTGGAAACAATCCATTTTTCATTTAAAACTAGATTGAATAAAGAATAAACGATGGAAATGCAACCCATTAATTTATTACGTTATATCGCGAAGCACATAAACATTGTAGGGATTCAAGTTTTTTTTTTCAAATACTTCACAATGCTCATATGAGATAGTTGCAGTAACGTTTCGATTTGATCATCATCAACGACTGCAAGCCTTCCGTTTTGGTCTTCCAGATAATCTGAACCAGTATTTTTATATATAATTTATAGTATTTTATAAATAGTATTATAAATTATTTTATAAACAATTTTATATTTAAGTATTTTATAAATAATTTTATAAACGAATTTTATAAATAATTTTCAGTAATTTTATATATTTTATAGTAAAGTATGAATCCTCCTCTTATCCCACCAGCTATGGATAAATAGTAGTTCAGGTTTCTATAGCCCTGGATGGCAACTGGTCTACCGCAAGAAGAAATGGCAACATACTGTGGGAAAAAAATCTGCCTCGTCAGTCATGTATCGAAAGATACATGATCGCCTAAGCTTGTATCACGCATGATGCATAACTGAACTGATCTAAGAAATTTATATCTTTGGTGTATTTTTTTAGTATTCAATTTAGTATTTTCTTATATTGACATCATCTAGTAAATTCCACACCCTTTCCGGAAATAAAAGAGGATTTATCTGTTTTGTGTTTAAAATATTTCAACATTGGTTAATGTGGTCGGCTGCATTCACTTCACAAACAAGGAAACAGTTATAAAAAATAAACTCTACTACATCGAAATTAAAGTTAAATATTCACCAGATCATGTTCGGATAATACGTAATTGGAGTGATCGGTGTTTAGATAATCAAAGTTCAATATAATACATCAAAATACACGAGATAGAGCATTTACAGATATAGGCAATCTGAATATAGGAATAGCTACTACATGGATAATATCATTTTCACGCTTCAATACAAGCTCTATACGAAGGACCACTACTCCTTTAGCGGGCCTCATATATAGCCGACTGTGGATAAGGTTTTCTAGTTGGTGTTAAATGAAATGGGAACTTAGGAAATCGACTCTTCCAAGTTTCTTTCGTTTTAGGGTTAATGCAAAGGATTATTTATGGTCATAGTTACGTGCTTGCTTATTTATAACAATTGGTTGGTTGGAAGGCATGTGTTTGTAAACATGCTACGGTTATCTGTGGACATAGTTTCAGGAATTGAGCGATGATAGCTATCCACAACTTCCTACTCTTTGTAGTTGTTAGTAAAGTTTTTCTTTTAGCTATCTCTCCTAATCAATGCTGCTAGGTAAATTACTCATTGTTTCTTTGTCATTCTTGTCTTTGATATGTCCTGTGAGTGTCAAATTCTCCAAACCCTCTAATTTAAATAAATTTATACCTCATCTATTATCACTAATGTTATCAAATCGTTAACATAGTTAGCAGATATTTCTTGAATATTTGGATCTGCATGTTTTGTTGTAGTATATCGTTATTTCATTTTGTTACGTTTCAAAAATGTCTATTACGGAAAAAGATTAAAAATCGATATGCCAACAGGTAAAAGAAAAGGTATTGAAATTTTAGCACAGCTTATATATCTAGTCATCGTCCTGAAATAAATTTTCATGATTATTATCATCTTTAATTATTATCTTTGCTTATCTCAGATGTAAAACTTGTTAAAATATATTCTTCAAATATGGAGTTCTGTGCAGTTATATGTGATTCTGAATTATTCCTGAAAATCGAATCAACTTTTATCCATAATTCAAAGAAGGTTTCAATTTTTTCAAAATTATCGACTCTATTATTGATGAGGCAAATTTAAACTGTTATACACGAGAGCTTCTTTGGTAAGTGATAAAGTGGAATTTAATATATATTTTCTAGGGTAAAGGAATTTTTGCTTTGACAAAAGTCGGCTGAATATTTTTTATGCAAGAAGACACATGAATATTTTTTCAGATTGATTGAACTAACTCTTCTTCATTCTAACAACAAAAATTTCACTCAAGAAGAAAAGATGCAGTCACTTGTTAGAAGAATCAAATCTCGTGTCTGAATTTTATTTTAAATTAATTTAAATTCAAAATTCGTTTAATTTAATTTATTAGCGCGCATCAATTTAGAAAGGGAAGACGTACTTTCTTTTCCCCATTTTTTTTTCCAAAATGAATGATAAAGACAGCATTTAGTTTAATTGATAAAGACTTGTTCATTTGTCTTCGACGAAAGAA
>OZ038520.1:20816129-20821129 GCA_964036315.1 Acanthosepion esculentum | reverse complement strand
CTTTCTGGCTATAATTCTCGGATTCGAACCTCACTATGTTCAATTTTTCAGAAAAATAAATTCTTGCTAATATCGAGCTAGGTGAGCTGTTCCACAGTGAATGAGGGTTTTATCAATAGTATTCATTTTAAGGAAGAGCTGACAGCTTCTGCGTGAAACAGCTGTAAACTCCCCCCCCCACAAAAAAAAAAAATAAAAAAAAAGGAGATTGAAGCCGCTGCAAAAAATTGAATAGTGGACGGTCACCTCGGTGGTATATGCGCTGAGGTACTAAAGCATAGAAGAACTGTCACTAAAGGTCAAGATCTTTTATTACAAGATTCTTGGAAAAACATATATTCCCGAAGAATACTGTAATGAATTAATGGTAGTACTTTCTGTTGGTAAAGATATTTGCGGTAACTAAAGAGGTTTTTCTCGTCTATCTGTATTATACTTAGGATAATGTTTGACGGACAGTCCCAACACATTGCTTTAAGAATCGCATATGGATACACATATGATTTTTTCTGCATGGAGAACCCAAGAAAAATGTGTGAAACAAAGAATGGATTTGTAAAGGGTTGAACCGATTTTAAATGTGAATTAAGTTAAAGCGTTTAATGATATTTTTCTTCATATTTAACAACTTAAGTCTTTGGCAATTTCAACCGTAGAAAGATTAACAATCAATCAATGTGTTAAAGTTTCAAGAGTGCAATTGGAAAAAAATGTTCGTAAATTCAAACAAACTGGGTCGGTGGCAGATGTGAAAACACCATTGCGTGCGCGTTTACGCCGTTCAGCTGGAAACTTTGCTGTAGTGCACGAGAAAGTGGCCGAAAATCCAGACATCTCTATTCGTCATCACGTGCAGGAACTGAACCTCTCCACAACAACGTTATATTGCTTCCCATTGCACTCTCGGTTGGTCGATTATGTTGACCCAAAAAAATCGCGAAGTGCGCGAAATGCATTTCTGTTTGAACGTCCATTTTCATAATAGGCTTCGATAAAGGCACTTGTTGCATTCAGATAACTGCGATATTGTGGATCATCCTAAAGGAGAGCCGTCCTGAGTATGACGATAAACTACGTCCAGCAGCAAGGCCTCTGATCAGGAGGTTTTGAGGAGCGTGGAACTACCTCTTAATTGTTGGTGTTCCCAGGTCCACCCTGAGCCTGGGTGGTAGCACCTGTTAGGGTCCCAGCTATGGGCAAATAGTTGACACCCAAACTTGTGTAAAAATAGCTGTTAATACCAGAAATACTTTGTAATAATAAAAATTATTATCAGCGATAATTTTTGAAGGAAAAATTATTATCAGCAATACTTTAAAAAATACCAACAATACAAACAGGTATACATTCTTTGAAAAAAATATGACCAGCTATAGATTTCCTCAAGGAAAAATATTCCCCGAAATAGATGTTTGAAGAAAAACATTACGAGCAAAAAAAAATTTGTCGGCATTAAATAACCCATTGAGGTTGATATACCGTAAAAGAAAACAGACCAAACAGACCTAAAGGAAAGTTTATCTTGATGGTTTTGCTTATATTATCACTCTAAGGAGGACATTTTCACTAATTCATTCGGCAAGTTAAAAAATTGAATATGGAGCGTGCAATTTCGAAAGTGACTAAGATCAAGGTATCCCATACTAGTGTTTAAAAATCGTTATTTTATGAATGTGAAATGTGGTTTGTATATCGCAATCACTTGAAGTTGCTTGAACGCTTTCCACAATATCGATACACTAAATGCGGCAGCGTGGCTTTTAGTAGGGAGATTGGAGGTTTTTGAGGAGTTTTCGAACTTGCTGTTGCTCCCATGTTCATCCTGACTCGGGATGGTAGAATTTGCTAGTGTCCTATCTAAGGGAAAATAGAGAAACACACCCCACAAAAAAAAACAAAATACTAAAAATACCAGCAATATATTTTTATATAAAAAAATACCAACAATACGCACATACTAACAAATTGTAGTGATTCAACCAAATCCGTTTAAAATACCACCAAACAACATGAAAAGAACTTTCATGACATTAATCAATGTAATATCCTACAATGCCTTAAATCAAACTTTATTCCAAAATATAACTTCAACAAAACCAATTACCGCTTCTAATAATCATGTCCACAAAAATATATATATGCACAAAAGCTGAGTATCTACCATGTATTCATTTGTGAAAGCAGAATAACATATATCCCATTTGTTCTTACTTCCAAACTTCCAAGAATATTTAATTTCGGCATTAAATAACCCATAAAGAGTTGATATGCCATTAAACAGACAAATCTTTCCACAAAAATGCTTGCTTCAAATACGTGAATCAACTGGAAAGAGCATCTCAGCAATGTACAAATGTTTGAGAGAAAGCAGTGCGATAACACTGAAGCAACAATTCTGAAACAACATTGAAGCAACAATTCTGAAATATATATTGCGTTGGAAGGCGTTATCTTGCTTGCATGAGCGACAACAGGATTCCAAATCAGCTTTTAAATGGAGAGTTTGCTAACGAAATGTGACTAGCTTATAAGTCTGTATGGTTTGCTGTTCAAATGAAGAGCGTGTCCTGCTTGAAGAAACTACCTCGTGGTATAAATAATGGGATTATGACCGATTAAACCCTGACAATAGTCGATATACTTTGATAAATCAGTGCTTATGCGTCCGAATTTTACTCAGGTAAAGTTGAAAAGTCATTATTCTAGATCTCCTTCAATCTGCCCCTAGGTTTAATAAAATTATCTTGTTAGTGAATTTTAATGCTAGGGTTGGTAGTAACTAGGATACCTGAAGTTACCTGTAGAGGCACGGAAAAGGGAAACTGGATAACTATTGTCAGCTGCTCTTGAACTGTGCAAACTGCGAATACACAATTCCAACAAATTGATAAACATATAACGAATTGGATGCAACAAATCTCCCGTTATAGTCCGCGAACGTGACATGCATTAACGTGAAGTTGCCAAAGCGTATGGATGTTGCTTTACTCAATGCACAAATGACTCGATAATTTCTCTAGATTCGAATTTAACCAACTGGGAAGAAGCTCGTGATCAGATCAGTATTATGGCAGTCGTGATGGGATTGATGAAAACAATGAAGTCATTAAAGGTATTTTTAAAAATATGAACAAGATACACTGAAGACTCATTTAGGTAAAATCTAGGTAGGTAGTTCTTAGCTCACTAGGATTTTTTTACTCTGTTCTACTTAGTGTATTGAGCACTTTACGTTTTTTTTTCTTATTTACTCGATCGGGGCTTTTTCCTTTGAACTATCAGGTCATCCCATAAGTTCTGTCCGAATTTTGAATAAAGAAAACAAGTGACCAAATGTTACATTTAATTACAGATTCAATCAACAATGTATTTTCCCTGATTATCTATGACTTCCTTCCATCTATTAACAAGCTTACTAATTCCATTACTGTAAAATTCTTTTGGCTTTGATTCGAAGAACTCACAAATGTCAGTTTTAACCTCTTCCTGTGTTACAAAAGCTGTTTCTTCCAAATGATTCTGTAAGCTACGAAACAAATGGTAGTCTGAAGGAGCAAGGTCGGGAGAATAAGGTGGATGAGGAATTTTCTCCCAACCAAGTTCTTCGATCTTTTGTGACGTGATTCTTGCTGTATGTGGTCGCGCATTGTCCTGATGAAACATCACCCGTTTTCGAATAACTAGAGCAGGCCTTTCTTTCCTCAAAGCTTGATTCAAACGCTCTAATTGCTGACATTATATTTGAGCATTAATTATTGCATTAGGTGGTAAGAATTCAAAGTGGGTTATTCCTTGGCAATCCCACCAGATTGAAAGAAGAACATTTTGCCCATGAAGTTCCCTTCTCAGCTGTGGCTGGGGTCCTTCCCCTTTACCAAGCCACTGTCTACGACGCTTAACATTTCGATAAAAGATCCATTTTTCGTCGCTAGTTACAAGTCTATCCAAAAAAGGTGAAACAAGTTGGAGAGAATGGAGAGAAGAGCAGATGTCAACTCGGGATTTGAGGTTGTTTTCAGACAATTCATTTTCCAAGTTGTTGAAGATGATGATGAACAGTTGTATGTTTGAACTGAGAACCACTGCCAATTCCTCAACTGATAAAGCAGGATTTTCTTCAAGGGCTGCTTCAAGAAGCTTTTCATCAAACTCAACTGGACGTCCGGTTCGATCTTCATTTTCAAGGGTGAAATCTCCACCTCTGAATTTTGCAAACCATCTGCAAGTTCTTTCATTCACACATTCCTCTCTATGAACTGAGTGAATGTTTCTAGCCGCTTCGGCTGCTGAGTTTCCTTTCTTGAACTCATAAAGCATTATGTGCCTCAAATGATTCTTGGGTACTTCCATGTTAGCAGGGTTTTAATCAAACAAAATTTAATTTTATTGTTCTCTGAAATAAAATGTGATCAGTTTAAATGCATCTAAACATAAAAATAATGTTCAGCTCCATTAGACATTATAAAATACTCTTTAAATTTTGTTCATTTTAACAAATCTTATGGGATGACCGAATATAAATTACGGCGCTGGGCGATTTTTTTCCGGCCTACTCGGATATTTATATTCTTTTCTTTATTTTCCAGATTTTTTCCCCAGCTCCCTATTTGTTTTAATATATTTTTATTCGAAAATTGTGTTATACGTTTTTTTATATACCAACCGAGTGTAGTTATTAAGATTATATATATATATATATATATATATATATATATATATATATATGTATAATTTACTAGGGGTAAACAAACACGTGGATATTTTAAATCTACATAAATATTTCAACAGTTAAAAATATTTTAAGAAATATTTCTTGAGTTATGGTCAAAAAACCTTTTAAACAACATTTAAGACACTATCATCAGTCTTCCGCCAAAAATTCAAACAAAGTCGCATTGCACATCACGTGACATGCACGCTTCACGACAAACGCTGTAAACAAACGCTGTAAACAAACACACAAACACAGTATCTCATTTGATTTCTGAGGAAAGACCTAG
>OZ038520.1:20751129-20811129 GCA_964036315.1 Acanthosepion esculentum | reverse complement strand
GAGCGCACGTGTTTGAATTGACATCTCTGTTTTTTTATTTTCTCAAAGAGTGAAATTAATAACAACCGGCCTAGATCGAGAATTATTATTAAAGAAATTGTATTGACTTTTCCGATTAGCGAAACCATTCCTATCATCGAAATGTTGCCAATTTTATCATGGAAACTGCCACCATGAAACAAGTCCCAATTACTTACATAAGTAATGCATGTTGGGTTATCTTCTACTATATATCTGATAGCTTCAATTTTGTAACCGAAATTAAACACAGTAATTGTTAATTGTTTTTTTTCCTTACTGGAGTTAGTATTTCTCGATCTAGGCCGGTTAATTTTATTCTATTAGAAAATAACAATTCAAACCGAAAACACGTTTGCCCGCTAAAAATAACGTTTATAGAAATAAGAAATAATGTCAGATTTAAAAAAAAATCATTAAAAAAGTATTGCTTTTTTAACTTTTATAAAATATTTTTCTTTTTATAAAATACTAGCAGCATGGCCCGGCGTTGCCCGTGCTTGATGCAAAAATCGTACGACTCATACAGCAATCTCTATCACTTGACTTAAAATATTTTTGCCCTTCCTTGCCTTTAAAGGAGTGCCCTTTGCCGTGCTGATGTTGCTACATGCCTTACTTCTTGCCTATCTCACACTGCGAATTTTTTTAAGCTCTATACTAAACATTAAATCTGTTACGAAAAAAGAACTAAACAAAATGAACACAAAACGATCAGCTTTAAAAAAGAACTCGTAACAGGAAAAACCGAATGAAAAAGAATGTTAACAACAAATACTTTTTCACACCCAACTCAGTTCTGCGGAATCAGACTCAACGTTGACTTTAAGCAAGCGAATGTGCCAATTGGAGTAAAGTGCCACGCAGATTTAAATTTTTCCCACTTGTGACGAATGCAGCTATCGATTTTTTTGCATGCTAGCGTGCTAGTTAACATTCGTGTCAGTCAGCTGTTGGCTCTCACGCTGGCCAATAGAATCTTCCTGCCTATTCGTGGCAGCTAGCTATAGGCTCTCACTATGGCCAGTAGAAAATGGCAACAAACTACATGAAAACTGCCGTAGAAGCATGAAAACATCGATTATTTCCACTATCGATGAGAGTTGGGAAATGCAAAGTCGGTCTTGGCCTTTTTACTAACTTGGAGTATGTGCATGTAAATTTTGGTGCAAATCCGTCGAAAATTGCGGCCGTGCATTCGTCACACACACACACACACACATACACACACACACACACACACACACACACACACACACACACACATACATACACACACACACACACACACACACACACACACACATCCTGCCTTTTACAGATAGACATTTCCTTTTAATCTTTTATGTTTTTCAGCATGTTTGTTGTGCAAATACGATGGAGAGGTCACTCAATTTACGAACAAAGCTGAATTTATGCTGCAAATGACAACATTTTTAGGATCACCAAAATTAATTACTGCAAAGGAGGAGGCTTATAATTAACACCAAGGATAGGTAGCTGAAGTTTCTGAGACACATAATGAGGAAGGAGGACATGGAGAATTTGATACTCACGGGACAAATAGATGGAAAGAGAGAAAAGGGAAAACAACGCATGATATACCTAACGGGCTTAAGCAAGTGGTTGACAACGTGGTCTGGGGGAGGTAGCAGGGATAGAGGAAGGTGGAGAGCCATGATTGCCTACGTCCTGAAAAGACATGGCATATATAAAGAAGAAGGCTATTATAATGGAAAACAGTCTGATTTTCTATCGAATGATTTCTTATGGTTTTGTGATTTTATCAAAACGGAACTTAGGTAACGGGTAAAAATAGTAAATCTGAAAAAGGTCAAGGCGATGACGATTCCAAGAATATTTTAGTCATTTTTATATATATCGCTGGTGATTAATTTGCTCAATAATAAATCAAGACGGAACAGCATAAGAAAATATGAAGATATTTACTTAATACTTACTCGAAATATGAAAACAAGAACACAGAATGCGAAACCGTTGTGAAACACTACTGTTTTTAAATAACGCCAACAAGTTTAACAGTCGTATTTTGTACAAAAAATATTAAAATGTAAAAACATCCATTTAAGGCTACACCATGTCTTACAAAACTGTGAGTTAAAATACACAACTTTTGGAGGGTTTAACGTTAGGTAATTTTAGCTGAGTCTGTTCACGCGTAGGGAGTTATTATGTTTGTACCTAATTTCATTTGAGAAAGTTGAAATTTTATTTTAAAATGAATTTAAATGCGTGAAGAAACATTTTATCCGTGCTTCCTGTTAAAAAAAACTTAATATCTGAACTAATCAGAGCCATATAATACATATAATTTTCATGCTATTAATAAAAATAAAAAGTGTACCGTATATACAAGAGTATAGTGCGAGATTTTTTGATCAGTTCTTTTATGCAAAACTTACATTGTAGCAAACCACCTACATTCCGTCCATATTTCACCGGTGAGAAGTAAGTTTCATTCTAAGGGATTCTTCCCGTGAACCACTGTTCCGTGGAACTGACTCCCAAGAAGATGTTTCCTCGATCTCTACAATCTTAACCTGTTCAATGCCAGGCTAAAGCGTTATCTTCCACTCCTACCCGCGCGAAAGCACGCGCCTTTTAAATTGTGAGCTTTACTATAAAAAATATTCTGAACCTTTATTTCGTTTCCAGCGATATCTTCTTTCTATGTTTCAATACTTAACAGGTATCTTTCGCCATTCGAATAAGTCTTTAGGTTCTCATGCCACATTTTTCGTTTTTTATTATTGTTGTGGTGTGATCCACCTAATCTGCATAGGTGACTACCAACTATATAAATAATGGTTGGTACCGGAAGACGAGAGAAAGGAATCACGAGATCCAACTAGAGACTCTGATCGACTGCGACTAGTCAACACATTCTCCAGGAACGTCTTCCCAGAAATATACAGAAATACTATATGTACTTATTGTGTACACTTTCTTGTTATAATACATTCTTGTTCTAAGTACATTTTGTGTTGCATTATTATTCCATGCAATAGGCGAGATTCAACATTGAGTCAAGACTCAACAATTATGACACTTCCCTGAAAATTAAAGGTGTATACTTGCATTTTTCTGACATTTTCAATTCGTAGGTTGCATCTTGGACTTTATCTCTTGCTGATAGCACAAATATCGTTGATTGAGTTAAGCTGGGAAATACAAAAGAGATCACAAGTTATTACTTTCAAATTATTAGGTTTATCAATCTAGGGTTTGCTCTTCATTTCAACTTACCTTTTCTTGAAATTTGCAAAATATTTAGGTCATATCGTGCTTCCAACCGAAAGATCTCCATAGATTTCATTAATAATCTTCTTAGCTTACGCTGAAATCTTTCCCAATGTGAAAACGTGTGACAAGTAATGCGCATGTCTAGCGTGTACGTTATTTCTTTTTTTTTTTTTTTTTTCATGGCTGTGTCATTTCAGAAATCGAGGGATCATAGCTCATCACAATATCCTATCCCTTGTAGTTCTAAAAGAAGTTTGGCACTTTACCGCAACTCTTTATTCTCGACATGCTACTCATTTACGCAAACTCCTTAGGTAGATTACTCATTGCTTCTTTTTTCATCTCCTGCTCTCAGCAAGTCCTGTGAGTGTTTAATTTGTCAAGCTCTGTTATCTTGGTCTGTGTTCTCAAAAATTCAATTTTTCCTTTCTGATTTTAAGTATAAGTTTCCATTTAGTCCCTATTTTCATTAAAAGGTTTCTCGTTGCTCACATATTCAGTCCGTGGTATTCAGTGGAATCATGTATGTTTCGCTTTGAGTCACTTTATCTGTGGGGAAATTTCTGTCGTCTGGTATGACATCGTTCAAAATGATTACATTTCTGTGACTGTGTTTGGTCCAATTTTTTAGCTCGAAGTTTTCGCCGTATCCTTGCCCACGTGACCCGTCCATGGTATTATCGGTATTTCTCTAAATGCCCCCCCCCCCCAAGTGTCTGCTTCATCTGTGGGAAAATTGTCAAGCATTCACTGTCATATACGAGAATAGAGAGATAAAAGAGCAAAGTTCAGCACATTTTTCTTCGTTTATGGTTCAATTACCCTATCTGCTAATAATTTCGTTTACTTTCTGGACGGCGTCATTCGCACTTCCAATATGTCTTCGGATTTCACTGTCATATGTTTCATCGTCAGTTATGACAACGTCCAAAATAGTTACATTTTTTGTATCTGCTTGATTCTGACGGCTCCAATTTGTAGCTCAAATTTTGGGCTGTATCGTTGCTCACATGCTTCGTCTATGGTATTCTCAGCATTTCTCTGTTGCCTAAAGTGTCTGCTTTTTCTGTGAGGAAATTCTTTGCATTCACAGCCATATTATATTATATAGCAATTCAGCGATCTATTATTTGCTTCTAACAATATTACCCTATCTCCTAATATTTTGTTTAGCTTTTAGACGTCATCATCCGCCATTGCAATGATTTTTTCGGATTTCTGTTCCATATTTTTCCTCTTTTACGATACTAACTACCGTATATACTCGCATATCATTGAGATATTTGAAAACCTAATATTGAAGCTAATTTTAAGGGGGTAGCATCAAACACGAGATATAAAATTAGCATATATATTGCTTGGCCCTGGCTACGTCTTTGACCATATTGTATATAAATTTACTATAGTCAAATAGTACAATTGTATTCAAAATAAATATCGCGCGTTACACGAGTATATACAGTAAATACTGAAATTTCAGGACTTGCTTAATTCTCTTGTCTTCATTTTGTAGCCCCCACAATGTACTGTCTCTTTTGTTAACGACCATATATTCTGTCTTACAATTCAGGATTAGTTCCTCCTTTTTGCTTTCTTTTATTACCTACGCTAGAATTAGATACTTTTTATTCTTTATCTGATATCAACACTGTGTCATCTGCGTAGTTAAAATCCTGAATACAGATAAAGTGGTGGCTGAGATAAATGTACAGAATCTAAAATAAAATTATCATGTTTCTTGAACACCACGAGGAGAAAACATCTTAAATCTGAAAAAAAAAAACCAAAAAAGAAAAAAAAAACAACAAAACAAACAAAAAACGGAGGAACACTGTGCTAAAATTAAAATCAGAGAGGCAGAAAAGTTAATTGCTATTATCGGCCCCTAGAGGGCGAAAATAGGGTTTATATCAGATATGAGAACATCTCCGTCTATTTTATGGTAAATAGTTTAATATACAGTACAACCTCACAAGGAATTCTTTTTTGCTTGGTTGCTAAAGTAATAACCGTCTGCGAGCATGCACCACCCGTAACATAGATGCATATATACGCATGTAAATGTTTGTATACCCCAATATAAGTACGCACACATACAGATACACGTGAATGTTATAATTAGAAAGATGCTAAAACACGTATGTCCATAAATGCCGAGTGGTGTAAACACACACATACTCACACACACGTTTGAACACGCAAACACATATGTCTGACTTTCTGTTTGAGTGCGTGTGTTTTCATCTTGTATCGTGGATTTCTTTCCACACACGTTATACACATATAAACAAATGTGGTCACTATCGAAGATAGTGACCACATTTTCATTATATATATATATATATATATATATATATATATATATATATATTAAGACATTTTTATTTTTATACATTCTTTTTAATAATTGTCGGATTTTGTCCATTTCATAATATATATATATATATATATATATATATATATATATATATATATGTGTGTGTGTGTGTGTGTGTGTGTATGTGTGTGTGTGTGTGTATGTGCGTGTGGGTGTGGGTGTGTCTGTGTCTGTGTATGTATATCTTTGTGTGTGTACAGTATATGTACAGTGTGCGTTTGCATGTGTGCCATGCTTGTAATCGATTGCAAATAAGGTTTCTGTATAATATATGCAGATGTAATACGTATGCAAGTGTCTGTGCATGTGTATGTGTTATAAATATATTAGAAAATCTGTAAAAAATTTTTATATGTAGAAAATTATATATATAATATATATATATTAATAAATATACATATAGCTACCTATGGCAATTTAAAGTTTCATGGTTTTCCAAGTCGTTGCTAATATCTAATTATTTGGTTTATATCCGCATTTATATCTATCTATCTATCTATCTATCTATCTATCTATCTATCTATCTATCTATCTATCTATCTATCTATCTATCTGAAAAAATGTTAATATATATATATATATAAATATATATATTATAAATTAACTGATTTAAAATATGGCTTCTTCGCTACACAGTAATAACCATGTTTCAAAAACTGAAGATAAAAACTTCAAATTTAATTATATAATTAAAATAAATCATTAGTTCTGTTTCATCTTCAAAGCAATTTTGGAATAACTTATAATTGATACAACAATAGTTAATAAAAATCATAATTGTTACAACAATAGTTAATAAAAGTGAACACGCTACCGCCCCTGTCCGAATGATTGGATTTCTCTGTATCCTTGGAAACAAGAAATTATGAATTTATATGTGCGTTTAAAACTCAGTAAATTTAAAGTTCTTCCAAATTTCGCTTGAAGATGAAACAGAACTAATGCTTTTAATTTAATTATATAATTAAATTTTAAGTTTTTAGCTTCAGTTTTTGAAACATGGTTATTACTGTGTAGCGGAGAAACAATATTTTTAATCAGTTAATTTATAATATTTATGCTGGGTAAATTTACATTAAGTACTATTGTGTAAAAATAAAAAAATATCAATAAGAACACCGGATTATATATCTTACTTTTCTTCCTTTATATATATATATATATATATATATATATATATATATATATATATATATATATATATATATATATATATATATAAAACTTAATATAAGATAATAAACATTAATGTAATAAATGTCTTGAAGTTTTTCATGTATGTTTCGAATTAAGTAAGTTCCAAATCCGCAAATGCTATCATTTTTATTTTTCATGGAAAATATCTCCTTTTTACTTCTGCATACACACGTATACACACGAGGGTACATACGCATACACGTAAGCATATACTAACATATATATATACACACACACTCAAGCACACACACACACACATATACACACAATATATATATATACATATACATATACATATATATATATATATATATATATATATATATATATATATACATATATATATATATATATATATATATACACATATATATATATATGTATATATATATACGCATACATGTAGATATGATCAAAGATACGCAGTAATGCGCGCGTGCGCAGAAAAACACACACACATATAAATGTGTGTGGACAACTTTGCAAACATAAACATAAATAAACGTAAACATTCCTTATGTCATATTTAAACTTTGCAAGTCAATATGTTTAAAATAAAATTGGAATTAGGTAAAGTTTTTCGGCAAAAGTCTAGGTATACAGTTACAGTTAAATGAGCAATGTTTATTGCAAGTTTCACATAACATATTTTTTTAAAATCCCATGTCCCGTCGGTGTGTAGGCGTTAATAGCTCTAAACGGATTCCTTTTCTTTATTATCTACCAATTTCCTTGCCTTTTAGGAGAAACATGGAATGGTTTCCTCGTTACCATCTCTATGATTTGCAATCAATGTTTTCCTTCTCTTAGACTGGTTTACAATCAAGGTTTTAGATCGCAATCTACCCTACTATTTAATTCATAGCTGATGGTTGCATGAAAAAGATGTGTTTATTTCATTCTCAAAGGCATTTTTGCGAATGTGAATTCTACAGACAAGGACAGAATTATAACTAGTCGTTAATTCCACTCCTTATGCCAAAAGCATTTACTCTATCTACACAGATATAATTTATATCATTGTAAAAATATTGATAATATTTGCTTTTGGGGGTGTAATCTTTTATTATGCAAATAAAGTGCAACATAATTTCATTTGTAAATAATATAAGATATAGGTAATATTAACATATATATTGTTTATCCGTTTCAGCCACAAGAAAAGTGATAAAATGTAAGTAGTTACTGAAAGTGAAAGAAAATGAGAAAACTCTAGTGAGGAGAAAGGACAATAAAAGAACATGACTTAAAAGGAGAGAAATAATAATCACGCTTCATTTAAATGCTTGAATAACATAAGTGACAAGAAAGAAAGAAACCGCAACAAACTTCTAAAATCGAAAAATACGAGATATAAAACCATTAGAATAAAACATACGGTTAGCTATTTCAGTAGTAAAATGATAAGACCTAATTGTCAATTTAGTAGTACTCTTAAATTAATTTGGCTTCGGTACAAGGTATTAAAGTTCATTAAATCGATTGTCATAAAAATATTTATAGAAATATCACAATGAAGTCACGTAAGAAATTGACTGATGCCGAGATAACATGTTAGGCCTGGTAAAACTAGAGATCCTCCTTTGGATTTTGTCCAGAATCTCGAGATAGATAGCTGGAAAACCAAGTCAAATATGGCAGCAATATCAAATGCATTTGTAGATTAATAAACGTGAAATAAAGAATCTGTGGAGAATAAGTGCCTGATATAACATAGTGAACAAAGTTTCCTGGGAGCAGGCCTAGCAGTTATTTCACTATAATAATAACACTTTATGTCAGTGGAAAGCATGATGCCAAAACGGCACAGAAAAACCACCCTGAATAAGATAGTTTCGCTTTGGCGGCCTTAAGATTTTCAAACCATTTATTACTCCAGTTAACAAATGATTGGCGGTCATTTTCGAGATCAGCTGCCAGTTTTACTTTGTTGGATCCATAGGACTTAATATTAAGACAAGAATAATAGTTGTGTCATAGGCATAAATACCTAGTTGTGATCTGATGACATCGGAAAGGTCGTTGATGAAGATAAACAACGTCGATCCAAGGATAAATCCCCGGAGGAATCTAGAATTAATGTGAAAGGGTCTAGAAGAGAGGTCGGAAAATTGGATTATTTGACCAGAGACATAATAACTTTTCAACTTATGAAGTAGACCAGCATGGCAAAACTAGTCAAACCCCTTCGTAATCTCAAAGCCGCAGACAGAACATCACCATTCTTATCTAAAATTATATATATATAGTCATCGTTTACAAATTGGGAGTTGATCAAGAAAAGCGAAAGTAATATTGTTCATCTGGAAGAAGTTTGTACAAAGTGAAACGATTAACCAGTTCTATTTATTTATATTGTAAAAATACAAAATTT
The DNA here is from genome assembly GCA_964036315.1 of Acanthosepion esculentum. Taxonomy (NCBI): domain Eukaryota; kingdom Metazoa; phylum Mollusca; class Cephalopoda; order Sepiida; family Sepiidae; genus Acanthosepion; species Acanthosepion esculentum. Next base: position 20,801,899 of record OZ038520.1, on the reverse strand, counting down.
TGGCACAAGTTCAAAGGGCAAGTGGGGAAAAACTGGTCTTCATTATCTCTTCTAATTCTAGTTAATCCTTATCACGATCCATTCATTCATAACAATTTACTCATTCACCAAAAGAACTCATCCATCACCTCTCATTCCTGCATATACCATAATACTGCATATTCATATGGTGACCTACAAAACACCCCATGACATAAATTTGATAAAAATTGAGAATGTCCGTAAAAATTCTATGATTCATGAAATGATGGGGTGGGGATGAACCCAGAAAACAAACTGAAAATGTAACAAAAGGAAAAATAAACGTATCAAATGTATCAAATGTTAGTAGGGCCCGTCCACCTCTCAAAAGAATAAGAGAGACCGCTGTATTCTGCCGATAACTAAAATCAAGATGTATACTCAGTAATGAAGTGGGAAAGATAAAAATAAATGACGGGATGGGAAAATGAAAAGCTGACTCAGCTGAGATGTAAAAAGCGCGGTGGAAAAAAAACTGAGGAGGTTGGTAATCTCAACATGACTCATAACAAAAGAGAAAGCCGGGAACAGTCCGGGAGCAATACTTATTGACATTAACTAGGAGAACAAATAGTGTCGGAGGGCTCACAGGAAACCTCCCCGTTGCATTAAGGGAGCTTAAAAGAGGAAATCAAGGTTAGCCCTATTCACGTGAACCAGGCTTGCCACAATCACCCAACTTTCGCTGAAATCTGTCGATATCGAACGCTTTCTAACAGATCTGAGCTTTTTCCTGAGCTGATGCTTGAATAATATAAGCAGATCCTGATGACCATAACATTCGTATTGCAAGATTTCCTCCTTTCGCGACGTCCATACCAGCATTCTTGCCACGGCTGGCAACGTATAAAACAGAGAACGGCGGAGACAAATTGTCACACGCGTACTCGAAATCGATGGACATGAGCCGATCGGGTGCGATACCAACCGCCAACTCACCTACATAGACCCAGAAAAGGTGCACCTGAGGACAATAGTAAAATAGCAAAAAACAGCCATTTCTTCCAAGCCAAGGTCACACCGATCACAGTCGGGTAGATCCGCCCAGCCCCATCTGAAGATTAAGTCATTGAGAGGTAGCACGTTCCGAATCAATCGCCAGGTAAGCGAAAACTCAGAGTTGCTGAGATAACCCGCTGCTGGGGTTTAAGATCAGAAAGTGTACAACTCCGATGCCAACAAGCCGAGCCAGTCACAAAGAGGAACCTTCGCGACCCCTTCCACTAATTCAAGATATATTAGCCTATGAGGCCGTGAGAGGTCACTGGACCGAGGAAAGACCCTCAAGGCCGCACGACATTCCCTTAAGAACTTCGATCAACAAGAAATGCGAGGAGTGATGATAAGGCTAGGGAAGGCTAACACTCCCGGCCAAAAAGAGGTAAAAAAACTAATAAGTTTCGAGGGATCAGAAGGTTTCAAACAGGAATTACAGAAGAGGATTTCAAACAAGCTAGAAAGTAGGAAGTAGCAAGGCATTTAGATAAATACTCTAAGCAATATACTTTTTATAATTTTACTGTTAATACGCAGCCTTAACATTCTATACCTTTATCATTACTTATTCAGTGTTTTTGTTAAGTTTTCTACTGGAATAATTTTAACATTACTTCCAGTATTTTATTGCTTCTCATATCTTCTTTGCTTGAATATTTGTTTTCATTCTCACCGTAAACTTTCTATTAGAGTAATATTTAGAGAGGCTTTGATTTTTCCATTAATGTGGTGTCTTTGAAACCTTTTTGACAAGTTAGGTGATAGTCAGCTTTAGAGGTATTAAAGCAATATTGATTGACATGAATACATTCTTTACCTTAAAGTATACAGATTGTGAACTGTGCGAATCAAAAACATCCTAACAATACTCTGCATTTATTTCAGCAGTAGCATAAATTCTGAAGGGACTATCTATCTATCTATCTATCTATCTATCTATCTATCTATCTATCTATCTATCTATCTATCTATCTATCTATCTATCTATCTATATTTAGCTGTGAATAAGTATAAATACATTCACGTACTCATGCACAAAAACATATATATATATATATATATATATATATATATATATATATATACACATTTATAAAAAGACACACAGTTTTGATCTTCATCATGACATGAATACCAGCAGACGTAAGCGAAAAGCGTTGTGATTAAAAACATTACTATTTTTTATCATATATATATATATATATATATATATATATATATATAGAGAGAGAGAGAGAGAGATAGATAGATAGATAGATAGATAGATAGATAGATAGATAGATAGATAGATATGTATGTGTATCGAGTGTAACATCAAAATTGTCCAATTGTTAGATTAAGTACTGAACCGTTGTATCTTAGAAATGATTACAGATATCTGACTGGAATTCTCCGAGCTTTTTATAACACTATTATAATCTAATTTGAGCAATAAATATTTATAATTACTCTATAAGCATAACAGAAGTATCCTGATGAAATGTTCGTCATTCATTAATCAGAGCTACGGATCGCAAGCTCATGAAGTATTGAAGTAAAGTTTATATATATATATATATATATATATATATATATATATATATATTATTCCAGGATCATTTTCAAACTTATTCAAGATGAACTTCGCCTTCTCTAAGCTTCTAACTCTATGTCCTGGAGAAACAAAGTGCCTCACAGGCATCACATACGATTTCATTTTCAAATCTTTTTTTTTACAGTTCTTTGTAAAATGTCATAGCTGAAAATACCCTTTCACGTACCAAACATTCCATGAATTGAGTTGGATCTTTTCTAATTGATCTCTTTAGCTCTAAATTAAAATGATGAGCCTTCTTGCGGTTATGACCTCCTGATCAAATTTTCTTCTATACTGTTCCCTTTTTAAAACTTATTCCCCGTTTTCTTGATGGTTCTTGAATGGGCTTTGAAGATGTAAGCCACAGTATGAAGGTTGGTACCATTATTAAAGGCCTGAATGATCTTTTCTCTCATTGTCCTTCCATTGCTCATGTTGGAAGACAGTGGGTCTGACACAAATCAATTTTAACCTGCTTTTTTTTAGCTGAATAACTCAAAGGGTTTTTCAATGATTCTTACGACAAATGGTGTCAAGATGGCTAAACGTCTTATTTGAAAACCTTAGAAAAAGAAACTCAATTAGTTTAGTAATTTTTAGATATTAAACATTTTTTGGTATGGATAATTATGCCGTTACACGATTTAGACAGTTTTTCTTACATCCGATATATATACGAGGGTCATTCAATAAATAAGGTGAATTTTTCGGTATAAGGACTTCTAATACAGATAGAAGCTTACTTTTTTTTTCAACGTAGTCTACCAGCCCTGTCACACACTTTTCCCATCTGTGCACAATCTTCCGTATTCCCTCAGCGTAAAAATCTTTGGACTGATGTGATGTCGCTCACAATTCTTTTGACTTCATCCTCACTTTTAAACTTCGTGCCTTTCGTGAACGCTTTCAAGGGACCAAACAGGTGAAAGTCTGAAAGGGCAAGGTCTGGGCTGTAAGGGGGATGAGGGAGCAGTTCCCAGCCCAGCTCGTTGATGGTCTTCACCGTTTGGGCTGCTGTGTGAGGCCTTGCGTTGTCATGATGCAAGATGACTCATTCTGAATGATGACCCCTGCGTTTGTCCCAACAGATAAGCTCAAAGTCCTTGCAATGTCATCCACTGTCACCCTTCTGTCAGACTGAATGAGGTCATTGACTGATTCGATCACCTCAGGAGACCTCACTTCTGTAGGCCTCCCAGACATGTCTTCATCCTCAGCACTGCTCCGTCCTTCTTTAAACAATTTAGCCCATTGTAAACATTTTTTTGGCTGAAACATGTGGCACCATACACAGTTGACATTCTCCTATGTATTTCAACTGGTTTGCACCCTTCAGCAATCAAAAACCTGATAACTGACCGCTGTTCAATCCTGGAGCATGCTTCATGGTCGGCCATCTTTGTTAATCGCCAAAACTCTCAAAGTTTTTTTTAATCTGCAAAAGAAATTAAATCCATGTGAAAAAGAAGTAAAACAAAAAAAATAAAAAACGAGTAAGCTTCTATCTGTATTAGAAGTCCTTATAACGAAAAATTCAACTTATTTATTGAATGACCCTCGTATATATATATATATATATATATATATATATATATATATATATATATATATATATATATATATATATATAAGACTAATTAATATAGCCGTTGAAATGAATAAAAACAATAGGGACACGAAAAGTGATCCGAAATAAACAATTCCTAATATAAAATTATATATGTGTATATTTATAAATCTTAGAAAAAAAATGCTTTCAAAATCTAAGCAGGGTATTAAGAAACAGGAAAATCTCGTTAGAAACGAAGAAAAGAGTACTGAACTGTTATGTAATATCGGCCCTTCTATATGACATTGAATGCTGGACAATCTCTTCATGGATGTCTCCTACAGAGGTATACAGAGAATGGCATGATCCGAACACGTGAGCAACGACAAAGTTTTATAGAAAATGGGGAAAAAAGGACACTTATACTTATACAGAAGACTGTTAAAATTTCTAGGCTACATAATGAGGAAAGAGGGTCAGGAAATTCCGATACACACAGGAAAGTTTGTAGACAAGATGGTCAAACCGAAAAAAACAACGCATAACCTACCTAGCGAACTTGAGTAAATGGATGGTGGAACAAGGTTTAGGAGAGATAACAAAAGAACAAAATTTATTATGAGCTACAAAGAACAAGAAATTATGGAGAGCCATGATCGGCAACATCTAGAAGAGGCGTGGTACATAGAAGAATTTTATATCATGGATATATGGAAAAGCATAAAATTGTATATTGAAATGTGTGTCCAAGTACATTTACATTTGTTTATATGCATACGTTTTATCATATTTTGGTAATTCGTACGGCTATTTTATATGCGGCTTGAAACACTATACATTTTCTCCAATAGTCTATCTTAGCATCATAAAACGGAATCAATATCCTTTTCCTGAATTGTCTGTCGCAACTTTTATATCTGTCTCCTCATTTTTCGCCATAATAGTTTCTCATCCATCTGTTACCAAATTCTTTTTCATCTATTTTTCAGTCGATCTATAGACGCGTAAAGAAAGAATCGTCTTTCATTCCGTTCCTTTTGACATCAATTCTTTTCCTTTTATTTAATCTCCATTCTATTTTCTTTTTCACTTTTTCCACTTAATTTCTGATTCTTCCTTCTCACTTGAAAAGATTGTCCGTTGCTTCATTTTACAGTCTCAATCTTTATTGTCATGCTTAAATATCCAATAAGCACATTTTTCTGCTTATAGAACATAAGAGAAAAAATGGTTGAGTTAGAGATCATCAATCACATTGATTTTTAAAGGGCTAGCCGGAAAACGAAGACAATAATATTAATATCTATATACTGAAAGATATATACTTGATAATGTGGGACTGATTCGCCACAAAAAGAAGTTCAAGTCTATCCTAAGCAAACGCTAGCAGCCACACAGCACATCCTACAATGTTAACAATTTACATTCATTGGTAAAAAAAAAGTAAACTAGAATAAAGGGTAATAGTTAGATTATAGTTGTGATAAATTGCTAAATAATTATTTTATTTAATTTTTATAGATTTGGATATTGTACGTCAAATGGCAAAGCAAACTGCTTTGAAACCAGTTTTCGAGCCAGTTACGTATTTCCCATTTCAGTATAATGAGATGTAATTTCTGAGAAATTCGTGCAGAATACATTTATTATTATTATTATTATTATTATTATTATTATTATTATTATTATTAATTATTATTATTATTATTGTTATTTTGAATGAGAGTGCATCATGCCAACAAAGTGATGCTAGGGTACAAATATTCGAAATCAATATACCCATCATAACACTCAGTCTGATAAGAGTATACCATATATATGCATCATAGAATTATTATTATTATTATTATTATTATTATTATTATTATTATTATTATTTTCTTTGATATCTGGCGTTTACACATTTCATATCATCTACATGCATCATAGAATTATTATTATTATTATTATTATTATTATTATTATTATTATTATTGAGTGAGAGAGCATCATGCCAACAAAGTGACACTGGGGTTCAAATATTCAAAGCCCAATATACCCTTCATGACACCCAGTCTGATAAGAGTATACAATCTACATGCATCATTGACTTATTATTATTATTATTATTATTATTATTATTATTATTATTATTATTATTATTGAGTGAGAGATCATCATGCCAACAAAGTGACACTGGGGTTCAAATATTCAAAGCCCAATATACCCATCATGACACCCAGTCTGATAAGAGTATACCATCTACATGCATCATTGACTTATTATTATTATTATTATTATTATTGAGTGAGAGATCATCATGCCAACAAAGTGACACTGGGGTTCAAATATTCAAAGCTCAATATACCCATCATGACACCCAGTCTGATAAGAGTATACCATCTACATGCATCATTGACTTATTATTATTATTATTATTATTATTATTATTATTATTGAGTGAGAGATCATCATGCCAACAAAGTGACACTGGGGTTCAAATATTCAAAGCTCAATATACCCATCATGACAACCAGTCTGATAAGAGTATACCATCTACATGCATCATTGACTTATTATTATTATTATTATTATTATTATTATTATTATTATTATTATTATTATTATTATTGAGTGAGAGATCATCATGCCAACAAAGTGACACTGGGGTTCAAATATTCAAAGCTCAATATACCCATCATGACACCCAGTCTGATAAGAGTATACCATCTACATGCATCATTGACTTATTATTATTATTATTATTATTATTATTATTATTATTATTATTATTATTATTATTTTCTTTGATATCTGGCGTTTACACATTTCTTTCCGGGTCCCGCCCAGGGACCTAAGGTTAGAAATGGTATCATGACACTTTCCATTAAAAAAAAATATATTACATAGATAAAGCCCTTCGTAAAGTGTGGGCTGTACTTGTCAGAATAATGTTTTGTATCTCTTTGAGGCATGAACTTCCAGGGATCCCTTCAATTAGTCTACTGGAATCTTTCCCAACCAATCCTATGGTTCCAACTACAACAGGGATTGTTGATGTTCCCATGTGCCACATTTTTGAGATTTCTATTTCAAGGTCCTTGTATTTTGACAGTTTTTCGAATATCTTCAAAGATACATTGCAGTCTGCAGGGACTGCCATATCAATAAGGAGGCACTTATTTTGTTTGTGGTCTTTAATAACAATGTCTGGGCGGTTGGCTTTGATTGTTCTGTCAGTGTGTATTGTGTAGTCCCATAGAATTGTAACAGGTCCTATCTCCGTAACCGGGTCTGGGTGGTGTTCGTACCAGTTTCTTTCAGTTTCCTTCCCGTAGAAGTTGCAAATTTTCCGGTGCAGATATTAGCCCACTCTGTCATGCCGGTTTTTATATTCAGTGGGTGCCAATAACGTGCAACCTGATACAAGATGATCAATGGTTTCTGGATATTTATCGCAGAATCTGCATTTTGGGCTAACACAGTATTTTAGTATATGTGCTTGATAATTTCTAGTTAACAAGCATTGGTCCTGTGCAGCAAGGCTAAAACCTTCAGTTTCAGCTTTCAACCCTGCACTACGTAGCCACTGGTGGGTTCGGGTTTTGTCTACGTTATTATTATTATTATCATTATTATTATTATTGAGTGAGAGATCATCATGCCAACAAAGTGACACTGGGTTTCAAATATTCAAAGCTCAATATACCTATCATGCCACACAGTCTGATAAGAGTATACCATCTACATGCATCACAGAATTATTATTATTATTATTATTATTATTATTAATATTATTATTATTATTTATGGTGAATTCCTTCACTCTAATTTACACCGAGATAATTATAAAATCCAGGGTCTAAGCTAATAGAGAAGGCTTGTTGTAGTGATCTTTTCAAAATTGTGGCTTTAGCACATTTATCCAAAACGAAAGCCATTCCAATTTCATCACTGAAACATTTTACTGTTTTCAAGACACCTTCCAGCTGACTGTCATTCTTCCTAGCATACAATTTTAAGTCATTTATGCAAAATAGATGACTTATTTTCTTTTGAGATATCTTATAGCCATATTCCGTCCTGTTAAGTTCGCTGGCTAATGCTATTAGGTATAAACAAAATAGTAAGGGAGACAAAGACTCACCGGCAAATATTTCTTTGTTGATGTTTTTATTGCACCAGACTTATAGATTTTCTATTTTTATGAAGTATTGTTTTCCATTTCGACATACTTTGTTTCATGAAACTGATGACGACGGGAGATACCTCGTACATATTTAAAGAATTTAAGATACAGGAATGGGACACACTATCGAATGCCTTACGCTAATCTATCCAGGCAGAACTGAGATTTTCCTTTATATTGAAGCAGTTTTCCAAGAACATCCTATTAAGTAATTGGTCTTTACATCCGTAAGAGCTATGTTGCACTTTTTTTGTTCAAATGACTGTATCTTATTTTTTTCTAAGAAGGAATATGTCTATTTTTTTTTCAAAATAGATGTCAACAATTTGTAAATAATAGGAGGACATGTAATTGGTTTGTAGTTTTTTGGGGGGACATTTGTGTCACCATTCTTGGTTAGGAGGAAGAAATTTCAGTAGGATCACTGACCATTTTTTGAAATTCTTTGGCTATTTTTGTGTGTGCTGTATTTAGATAATAGAGCCAAAAGTTAGGAAGTTTATCTATTCCTGGAGAATTCCAATTGTGTGCACATTCAACTTCCCCGTCTGTGAACCCCGCCCATGTTTGTTCGGGTTTATTTTTCGTCCGTTCTATCTCTTGCGTAATCCAATCTGCTTTTTTTTTGTTACGTTCATTAGGGCAAGCCCATATGTTTTTCCCAGAGCCGTACAACCTCTTCCATTGTCGAGGAGAAGTGGGTATCACTTCAATTTCTTGTTTGCCTATTTCTGTGTAAATTGTCCTCGCATCAGTTTGAAAGATTTTTTCTGTCTGTAGAATCTAGATCTGTTTTCATAGCGTCTGGTTCTTTGAGCCTTCAGTTGTATTGTTTGCTTTATTTTTTCTTTATCTTATAGGACTTCATTTTCATTCCTAATTTTGAATTTTCTTTTGACTCTCCTGCCTTTTCTAGTCCTTACATTTGTTCCTCTTTCCATTTCATCGAGTACTGATAATTTACTTCTAAGTTGTTCAATTTCTTTCTCTATTTTATGAGACTACCTTTTTTTTTCTTTGATGTTTAATATTTTAAATACTGCTATTGCTGATGTATATTACTTCGTTGAGACTTATATGTGGGTTTACTTCATCTAGAATTAATTTGAGTGCAGCATTGTAGAGTTTAATAGTTTTGAGGTTCTGCTTTGTAGACTGCAATTTTGGGAGATGTTCTCTTTCCTTCATCTCACTATTTTCTGTCTGACATACGCCACATGATTTCATCCTTGGCTTCCTGTATGTTATTCTTGTTTTTCGTAAAATAATTCGGTTCACTATGTTTGGGATTTGTTTTTATTGCAGACTTGTGAGCGACTAAGATCACACCTCTTCAACACTTCTAAACTTTCAGCATTATCTTCACAGTGATTAGTGTGTATCTTTGTTCATTATGATCTGTGGTTTGTATATACTTTTCATGTTCCCTTTCATGTTCTGTTGATTCACCCATTCTGGTTGCAGTTCTTTTTATTTCTTTAATTTCAGCATCTGTCGGTCGGTGATTTCTCATGATTTACCTTCTTACCCTGGCCAGTTTATTTTCGTCAATGTAATTTCTAATTGCTTGTCCAAACTTTTTATCATCAAATGTCGAATGATGCTTTCCTGGAGTTCGTGCTACGCTTCATAGAATGCAGTCATAACGAATTTTAGAGTTATTTCAAATTGGATTAGACCTCGACCTCCTAAGTCTCTTGGTACATACAGCCTATCAACATCTGACTTCGGTTGGTGCATCCTCATTTGGGTAAGCATTTTTCTGGTCTTGGCGTTATATTGGCAACATTCAGTTCGCTTTCTAGTATCAAACGCACTCTCCTATAATATTCTTTTCGGATCTTTTTCTTCATAATTGAATCTTGTATTCCGCCTCCTTCATTAATTCCTAAGTATTTGTATGCATCAACTTGGACTAGTTCCTTAATCTTGTTGTTGATATCAAGAGATCTATATACGTAGTTTTCGTTAGTTTACCGCCTTTGAAGATGGCTTTGACACATTTCCGAACTCCATCCGATTGTCTTCGTTGAAGGTTTTGACAATGGCGATTAGATTTTTCTGCTGGTTTTTATCCTTGGCAAGTGTTTTAAGATCATCCATATAGAAAAGGTGTTTCAGTTTACCATTCTGTGACTTGTATCCTAAGCTACGGCTGTTCAGTAGGCAGCTGAGTGGCGCTAACGCAAGGCACAAGAGTATTAGTGATAATAAATCTACTTAGAAGATCTCGCTTTTGATATTGATTGGCCTCGATGTTAATGACGCGTTTGTATGGTTTAGATTTAGTGTAGTCTTCCAGTTTTTCATGCTCTCCATTATGAATTTGACCATTGTAGGGCATATTGTATATATTTTTAGGCTCTTCTCTATTCATGTGTGTGGAACACTGACAAACGCATTTCTGTAGTCGATCCATGCTGTCGATAAGTTTCTTTTCCTTGTTTTCACCTCTTACAATATTGTTATTTTCATAATTAGTTGGTCCTTGCACTTGTAACTTTCTGTTTTACGCCGCTTCTGTTCTGCTTGGAGTAAATTGGTTTTCTGAAGGAAGTTGTATGTCCTCTCGGTAGAAGTGAAGATCTTGCACATTGTTAGTAGGCTAGTGATGGGCCTATTGTTCTCCGGGTTCTGTTTCTCTTCTGTTTTTGGATGTAGGTATGTTACTCCCCGCGTGAGCCATTTGGGGAATTTTTCGGGTTTTATGATTATATCTTTGTATGCCCGTGCAATGTTTTCGTGGGTTCTAGATAGCTTTCTATTCGCTCTATTCGTGCTGTTTCTGGTTTTTGGTTTTGCAGATGGCAGCGATTGTTTCAGTAACATTGTTATCCGTCCATTTATGGCACTCTATGTGTGTATTGTTCTAGTTGTTGCTTGATCCAGGTAGCTTTTTCATTGTGCATTTTGCAGTTTTCCCGCACCTCACATCTTAGACTAGAAATCCTTGACGTCCTAGATATTAGGTGGGTCATTTTAACCACTTCTCAATTTAGTTTCTTGGCATCTTTGAAGATTTTGTTTTGCCAAAAGAATCTGTTTCTTTTTTTTTATAACGCCTGATTCTATGTGCCTTCGCCTGAATTTGTTGTTTTAGCTTCTCTTTAATTTTTGGCTCTTCAGGCTTATTCTTTATGAGAAAGCTTCGTTTCACTTGTCGACTTTTTCTTTCTTTCATTTTTGAGGCATTGTCTACTTCACTCAGAAGTGACAAATGTTCTCATAATTTATTTATTTCGATTCCTATTATTTCTTTCCAGACTGACATTTTTCTTTTACGTTGTGTTTTTACTTTTTCACCTATTGTTACTGCGATCATTGCCGTGGCTGCGTATATAAGATGATTAATTTCTGTTAGATCCATCCGTCTTCCCATTTCGTTCCTTATTTTTCTAATTCCTTGGTTAACAAGGTTGATGGTTTCCTTCACTTGACGGTTTTTTCTTATTTTTCGAATTGTCGGCCTTTCCTCGAAATAAATTTCCTTTACATTCTCCCATTTTTATCGGATGTTTTTATCATCTCTGTTTCTCTCTCATATTCGTCATTATCTTCCTCTATTTGCTTGTGTACCGCAGAGGAATTATTACAGCTGGTTCATATTTGTTCCTCTGCGCGTGTTTCCTCTGGGTGGTTGGTATTTAGCTCCTCGATGTTAACTTTTTATCTATGTTTTCTCGGGTGCTTTTGAGTTCTATATCAGGTATTCATTTTTTCCTGAAGATTTCACTCCTGACATTGGCTAGTTTGTTGGCATCGATGGTATGGTCTCTTTGAAGGATGTTTTACTTCAATATACTCTTCCCTAGACCATTTATTGATTGTTCTTTGTTTTGATTTTCTTTTAATGAACATAGAGGGCCAGAGTGGTTTTCATCTAGTTCTCGTTGGGTAGAGTTTGTTCCAGCAGCATACTTTTCGATTCCATTCTGGTTCTTCACTGATGATCGCGGTCCTTGTTGACCCGATGCGATTTAGCAATATTTTTCTTTGTGTCAGCATTATAGTTAGTTCGTATTTACCCATATGTGAGGGCTAGAGCATATTCATATCATGGTGGTCTATCACGTTCAGGGGGCCAGCCCTCCTTTGGCTATTTTTTTTTACTTCCTAGAATATCTTATTACAAGCCATAAATTTCTATAAACCAAATTCTACTTTTCAACTCATTAAAAATACACATTATTCTACATAGTGACGAACATCCATTGGAGTAGCTCTTCAATGTGTATATATTCCGTTAAAAACTTTGAATCAGTTGCTAGCTCAGCTGCAAAGAAGGTTGGTTCACTAGGTGTTTTATTTCTCCAGAGGCTATCTTACATATCACATTCATATCGCTGTCGGATTTATCGTAGCATTGTAAAATGCTATCAACACTTCAATATACATAGACCATTTAAGTAATTTGATTTTTTGTGGGATTTTCTTAATGAATATAGGGGGTCTCTGTGGGGACAGTCCTCCGCATGGTTTTCCTCAAATTCTCGTTGGGTAGAGTTTGTTCCAGTTCCAGACTTTTAGATCCAAGTATAGTTCCTCACTGGGAATCGCGGTCCTTGTTGACACGCGTGACGACCGATGCGGTTTAGCAATGTTTTTCGTTGTGTCAGCATTATATTTAGTTCGTATTTACCCATACGTGGGGTCTGGTTTGTGTGGGCATCAGAGCATATCTATACCATAGTGTGTCTTCACGTTCATGGGGTCAGGCCACCCATGATATTTATTTATTTTTTACTATTGCTATTATGAATAACAACGGTAAAATCTTAAGTGTTTAGATCCCAAAGAGGCACGACGGGCTTCACCAGTCTCCGAAATAACTTCAATTTTCAATGAAACTTTCTTTGACCTTTTCTCTTTTACGTTTAATAATATGAAACTATATTCAAATCTTTCTAATCTTGATATTACACAAATATGTTTTACCCATAAATACAAATAATATATACTTACTGATAGTATTTAAAGAAAAGTTTATTATAAATGTTTGTATTGTATGGCTTATAAAATAAAAATTGTATGTAAATTACTAATAAATAACAAAAGAACATTAAAAAAATAACCGAGAAGTTACCATCACCAAATCACCACCACCACCACCAACATCACCATTAAAAATACTAAAAGTCTGTGAATCTTGCATACGTTGGCTGTCGGCCGCATAATGATTTAAGTTTCTCTCCACCTCCCTCTTTCCATCACTCTCTCTCTCTTTCCATCTCTCTCTCTCTCTCTCTCTCTCTCTCTCTCTCTCTCTCTCTCTGTGTGATTGCGTTATTTCAACTTTCATTAAACAAACAATATTTTATATATATAAAAAAAATGCCATATTTAAAAAACATTTTCAAGTTAATCCTTTTTTTTTTTTAAATTGTAAGTTAATAAGTTTAAAAAATATGATTTATTTATACAGTAAGTATTTTTATTTCAACTTCCTTCAAACTGGCAATTTCCTTCTTTTCCCCTCTTTTTTTATCAATGTTGAAATCAACTTCAATGTTTTATAAATTGAAGCTTTATTGACCCAACGGGTCACGGCTAGTCTAGTTAGTAATAAGAGTCTAATAACTGCCCAATGCTCTACCCGAAACAAAAAAAATTTTAAAAAATTGAAAATTTGCGTAAAAAATGAATAAAACTAATTAGGTACCGATTATACTTATCAGATATATCAAAAAATAATATAACTTAGTAATATGTCTTTAAAATTAAAATATTATTCATCAAAAATTTAATTTGCGGCTTTATCACACACACACACACACACACACACACACACACACACACACACACACGCACGCACGCACGCATATATATATATTATTTATTATAATTTTTACATATAGATAAAAACAGTTTACTCTCTACAAAGATGCAACTTTGTGTCAGTGCATTTCAATTGCACTTCGACTGGTAAGAAATAAAATGGTTATCTGAATAAATCATTTTTCTCTCTAACAATAATTATAATAAATAATTATTGTTCTACTATCGGGATCGAGCCCTCTTTTGAATTAATGCTGTGAGCGTTAGAATTTATATATTATTTTCGTTCGCATTACATCGGATATATATATATATATATATATATATATATATATATATATATATATATATATATATATATATATATATATATATATATATATATATATATACAAGGTAACCAAGAAAGTTCTGTCCGTTTTTAAAGGAAAAAAAGAAAACGCTTCACAGTATGTGTAACATATTTAGTCTTCGAAGTAATCGCAATCGGCATCCAGCATCTTCTGCCAACGTGTCTCCAGCTGTTCCTTGCCCTTGCGGTAGAACTCGGGGGTGAGGGGTTGACGCAAAGAAGTCCGTGAGGGCTTTGCGCAAGTCTGCTTCAGTGGTGAAGGATTTCCCACGAAGATGATTATCCAAAGAGTGGAAGAGGTGGTAATCGGATGGCGCAAGGTCAGGTGAATAAGGTCAGGTGAATAAGTTGCTGTATGGTATCCCTGACCACTCGCGCGACATGCAGCCTGGCGTTGTCATGGAGGAAAAGCACACCTTTGCGATTCACCAGATTCACTTTTCATCACTGGTAAGCACTCGATTGAATAAGGATGCGGTACGGTGGCGAGAAAGAAGCAATACGCAGGCTGCCACTCGTTGTCCCTTGTGGACCTCCAACAGTGTTTGCGGAACCCACTTGCTCATTTTGTACGTCTTACCTAGGCGGTGCAGGTGAAGTCTAACTGTTTCATCGGAAACGTTGAACTGTCTTGCAAGTTCACCACACGTTAGACTACTGTCCTCTTCAATGGCCGCCTTCAGGACTCTGTCATTCAAGACCCGTGGTCATCCACTGCGAGGCTCATCATGGAGAGACAAATCTCCCGACTTGAATTTTCGAAACCAACGCCTTGCAGGACGTTCATCCACAGCACTATCGCCAAACGCTTGACATATGCGGCGACTTGATGCAGCTGCTGATAAGCCCACTTTGAAGTCGTAAAGCAAACAGTCCCGAACGAGATCTCTAGACAGTTCCATCCTTCTCACAGCTGTCCGGCTTATAACTGATGGCCGGGCACGGTGCGCGTGTTTTTTATAACTTCTGATGTTCCTACTTCCAGCTGTTCCGAATTTGAAAACAGTTGCTACACGCATTTCGTATATATTTCAACTTCATTCAATGACTAATCAAAAAACGGACAGAACTTTTTTGGTTACCTTGTACATATATATATATATATATATATATATATATATATATATATATATATCTACCAGTAATCATTACATATGCTACGAATTATATATTATTAAATTTATTATCATAATTATTATTACTACAATTATTATTATTATTATTATTATTATTATTTCATTCTGCTTCGTTTCTTCTTTCTATCAGCAATATCTGTCTACGATTTAATACTGATTAAATTCAGTAATTTTGGCCCAAGGCCGAAAAATTCGGGGAGATGCGTCAAGGCTGGTCGACACCATTCACTTATACTTCGTTAATCAGATTCACGAACCATTCATTCGTTACAACTTACACATTCGCCATAAGAATATATCTGTCGTCATTCGCTCTTATATACACCAAAATACCTCACACACAGGACCCCTACTGAAAAACACACCATGACTAGAAATTTCAATATTTACAATTGTATAAAAATTCCATCAATGTTATGCAATGATGCGGGGGGGGGGGCGTGATGACCCCAAAAACAAACTGAAAAACGAAAGACTTATCTATCTTGTAACTTCAGCAATTAGACGCTCTTGTAATTCAAACAAAGACGCCGTTAAGAGAAACAGATTAAAAAAGAAAAAAACTTGAAACATCAATGATGGCAACTACAATAGTAATAATAACAATAACACATCGGTCACTTTTGAATGGTATAATAACTTAATATCATGTAACTTAAAATTAAAATATCATTAATTTAAAATATCATTTGCGGTAATGAGTAAATTAAATACTTTTTTAAAGAAATATGGCTTTCATTAGAGGTTTTTTGTTCTTGTTTTTTAATTAAGAATTTAAAATAGTCACATAGATTTAAATTAAAATCAATTGGATATTTACATTGAGTTATATTTACGCTGAAGTATAAATTTCTGAAAATGAAAGAAATAAAATAAACACAAAATTACGACAAAAATTAAATTAATATAAAAAAAGAAATACAAATTACATTAAAATAATTGTTAAAATTCATTATTTTTTAAATATTTACGTTGAAATATTTACATTAAAGCCAATATACATTTTACTTTTCTACAGAGCCTTGAAACACGTCATATCTCCTCGGAAGTTGAAACTCTCGCTTCTTATATTATTATTATTATTATTATTATTTTTATTTCCTTTGATATCTGGCGTTTACACATTTCTTTCCGGGTCCCGCCCAGGGACCTAAGGTTAGAAATGGCATCATGACACTTTCCACTGCAAAAAAAATAAAATAAAATAAAAAAATAATTACATAGATAAAGCCCTTCGTAAAGTGTGGGCTGTACTTGTCAGAACAATTTTTTGTATCTCTTTGAGGCATGGACTTCCAGGGATCCTTTCAATCAGCCTACTGGAATCTTTTCCAACCAGTCCAAGGGCTCCAACTACAACAGGAATTGTTGATGTTCCCATGTGCCACATTTTTGAGATTTCTATTTCAAGGTCCTTGTATTTTGACAGTTTTTCGAATATGTTCAAAGATACATTGCAGTCTACAGGGACTGCCATATCAATAAGGAGGCACTTATTTTGTTTGTGGTCTTTAATAACAATGTCTGGCTTTGATTGTTCTGTCAGTGTGTATTGTGTAGTCCCATAGAATTGTAACAGGTCCTATCTCCGTGACTGGATCAGGGTGGTGTTCGTACCAGTTTCCTTCCCATAGGAGTTGCAAATTTTCCAGTGCAGATATTGGCCCACTCTTATTATTATTATTATTATTATTATTATTATTATTATTATTATTATTATTATTATTATTATTATAAGTATTTATTATTATTATTGAGTGAGAATGATGCTGGGTTACAAATATTCGAAAACCGATATATCCATCTTGATATACAACCTGATAACGGTATAACAACTGCTTCCATCATGGAATTATTAATTATTATTATTACTGAATGAGCGATCAGCATATCAACTAAGTGATTCTGGGGCACAGTTATTCCAAACTCAATATACCCATTATGACACCCAGTCTGATGAATCAAAGAATTATTATTATTATTATTATTGTTATTATTGTTATTATTGAATGAGAGAGCAATGCCAACAGAATGATTCTGGGTTGCACATGTTTGAAACGCAATATATCCATTGTGTCACCTACTCTGATAAGAGTATACAAATTACATGGATCATAAAATTATTATTATTATTATTACTTTTTTTCCTTTGATTTGTGGTGCATACTCATTTCTTTTCGGGCTCCTACCAGCGATCAAAGGTCAGAAATGGCATCTTGACATTTTTCAAGGAGCAGTTTCGAAAAAAAAAATCACATGTTTTACATAGACAACGCCATTCGTAAGGTGTGGGATGTACTTGTGAGTACAAATTTTGTATCACCCCAAGGCATGGTCTAACAGGGATTCCTTTAATGAGACTGTTGGAATCTTTTCCAATCCATCCGAAGGCTCCAAATACAACTGAAATTGTTAATGTCCCCATACGCCACATTTTTGAGATTTCGATTTCAAGGTCCTTGTATTTTGATAGCTTTTTGAAGATCTTCCAAGATACATTGCAGTCTGCAGAGACTGCCATGTGAATAAGTAGGTATATTTCGTCTTTGCAATCTAATCACAATGTCTGGGAGATTTGCTTATATTGTTCTGTCTGTATGAATTGTAAAGTCCCATAAAATTGTTATATGTAACCGGGTCTGGGTGGTGTTCATACCAATTTCTTGCAGTTTCCTTTCAGTAAGTGCTGTAGATTTTCCAGTGCAGATATTGGCCCATTCTGTAGTGACGTATTTTATATTCAGTGGGTACCAATACCGCGCAACTTGATACAAGATGGTCAGTTGTTGCCGTCGTTTCAGTACTTGATCGGTTGCATTTGCTTTTTTTAAGTATTTTGCAGCTTCAATCTGTGTATTATGTTTTACTTGTATTTTTTCACCAACTTAGTACTCCATTTTGCATTTGGTGGCTTCCTTTATTACTGAATATTGTCGCTTACAACTTTCATGTTCTTTGACACAAATCATCACCTAGTCTTCTATAGTTTACAGGTTTCTGTGAAGGCCAATTTTTGTGCTTTTGTAAGACAGTTCTAGTTGAACTAATCCTTTGCTTCCTTCGGATCTAGGCACATACACACAATCAACATCAGCCTTGGGATGAAGCATGTGGTGGGAAGTGAGAAGCTTTCTCGCTTTGGCGTCCATTCGCTTAATGACACCTATGGTCCAGTTAAGAATACTCAAACTTTATTACACCACAGGGACAGCCAAGGTGTTTATGGCTGATATTCTGTTTTTTTTTTTGTTATTTTTAAAAATTTCAGCTCAGGGTTCAGTGCACACGACTATAGTACTCCTTTCTTACCTTCTCCTTCATTTTGGGTATGCTGTATTCAATCTCCTTCGCTCATTTGCCGGTACCTATAGGCTTCTTCTTGTTACAGT
Source organism: Acanthosepion esculentum (assembly GCA_964036315.1). Taxonomy (NCBI): domain Eukaryota; kingdom Metazoa; phylum Mollusca; class Cephalopoda; order Sepiida; family Sepiidae; genus Acanthosepion; species Acanthosepion esculentum. The sequence continues at coordinate 20,782,937 of OZ038520.1, read as the reverse complement.
TCCTTAATATTTGTGACAAAATCTAAATCTATTGAGTGTATTTCTGTAATTCTCCCTTTCTTGGATGCTACTTTTGCTACTAATCCGACATTCATACCTATGTCGTCACTGAAACATTTTAACAGTATTGAGGAGAACCTTTCATTTTCGTCTTTGACAGAGTTAGAGATCATCCATATAGACTAGGCCATTGAGTACTTTCTTGTTTAGTTTGTAACTATAGCTATTATTGTTTATGTTGTGGATTCCGGGGATGGAATTCTGCACAAATAAATAACGCCAGTAAATGATATAGCAAAATAAGTGTATTGAACGTAAGAATACAAACTTGAAATGAAGATTAGTAGTCCAGGAATACGGGTTAGTAGAAAGCATATGTACAAGTCTCTGTAAGTGAAGCCGTAATTATCTCTCTCTCTCTCTCTCTCTGTGGACTCTACGTATCTCAACCTTATCTCAACGTATCTCCCACGCTGACTTCACGTATCTCCAACTCTGTCAGTATAAGTATACTTTAGACGAGTCCATCTTGTTTAAAAGGGAGAGATCCCCACAACAGTTTAGTTCCGATTAAGGGGGTTTAAGGACATACAAAAAAAAAGCGGTGACAGGGTGTCTCCTTGAAATATTCCTCGTCGGATATTCAGGCGGTTGGAGATGGCACTTCCTCTGGTGTGATTTAGGTATAATGGTGTTTTCCTCATTTCCATGCTGTGTTTAAAGAAATTTACTATCACAGGGAAGACTTTGTACATTTCCAATATCTTAAGTATCCAAAGGCTTTTACGGTAATCAATCTACGCTGCACTAAGATTTATACATCGTCTCCTACAATTTTACAGGGTCATTTTGTTTATCAGTAGTTGATATTTTCAGCCATATGAACCTCTCCTGCATCCCTTTTGTTCCATTGGAAGAATGTTATTTGTTTCGAGAAAAGAGTAAGTACGCTTCGTCAGGACAGACGTGATCTATTAATACGTGGTGAAGAGACATTATTATTATTATTATTATTATTATTATTATTATTATTATTATTATTATTAAGTTGCATACTTTTAACTACAGATAAAATGTATTGTTGGTCATTTTACTCTAAATGTGTAGTGTTCATTTTTTATATAAATATGTATTGCTAGTATTTTTACTATATAATTGTGTTTTTATATTTCATAGTGTTTGTTTTTCTTGGTGGGGGGTTCCATATTTACAAATAGCTGGGATCCTAACAGGTGTTACCACCCCCGGGTCAAGGTGGACCTGGAAACAACAGCAATTAAGAGGTGGTTCCACGCTCCTCAAAACCTCCAATATCCAGATCATAGGCGTCGCAGCCTGGTGTAATTTATCACTATAACCAGGACTCTTTTCATAATTAAGCATTCATTCAGTAACTAATTAATTTTACTTTCTTTAATCATTTCACCCCAAGCAAGGTGATAATGTCACTAAGACGTAAGGGACGACTAGGAGCGAAAGAGAGTGAAAAGACTTTAGAAGGAACCAGAGTCCCAATCTTAAACAGGAAACTGCTACTGCTGTTATATAGGAATAAAGTGTCGCTGCCGACACTTGAGTTTGAACATAGATTGCCAGTGAGCAAACACAATTGATGCTACTATTGAATTAAGTAGACTACGTGACTATAGAAAAACGGCTATATGGGAGGTAGCATGTGTCTAATTGATCTCCATTTATAGTCCATCGTCTATTATTATTCGGATCGCTATTTCTATTCTATCCTCTATTAATATACGGATCACCGTTTTATCCACTACTACAATAAAACAAATATTTTCGAAAGTGACAACGAGTATTCGTTGGCATTACAAAAACTCCTGTTCAAAAGACCGGGAAGGAGTGTGAACTGGATGATTGGTAATGGAAAGGAAATAATGTCCGCGTCTTATAGGAAGAATGAGAACACTTAGTATTTAACGATTATTTATTAGGTAACGGCCATAAAATAAAGTAAATATTAAACACATATACACATACATACATACATACATACATACATATATATATATATATATATATATATATATATATATATATATATATGTGTGTGTGTGTGTGTGTGTGTGTGTAATATATATATATATTATATATATATATTATATATATAAATATATATATATAAATATTATATATAAATATATATAATATATACATATACATATAAATATCTATATAAATATATATATATATATAAATATATATAATTATTTATATATTTATATACATATATATATGTGTGTGTGTGTGTGTGTGTGTGTGTTTGTGTGTGTGTATGTACATATACGCTTAAGTTTGTGAAAAGATCAATAAATTTTCTTTGCTAATAATTATTTCGATTTCCATTTTTATTCATATTTCGCGCCTTTCTACTGATTTCCAGTGAAAGATTAAACATAAATTGTCCTGTTGGAGTATTTTTAATTCTACTAAATAATTATCAAACAAACCAATGTCAATAAAATATTATCAAATTATAGACGGTACAACACAAAATAAGGTGCGAAGATGTGAAACTTAAAAAACTGACATGATGCGTGAATACAGAATATGCAAAAACGATAACACCAAAATAAAATTAATTTGATAAAATTAGAAATATTCATGATTTTTGGGACAGTCATATGTGTACAAATTTAATTATATATATATATATATATATATATATATATATATATATATATATATATATATATATATAAATGATTGAATAGGTTACAGGTATTATGTCTGCTTCTTTCAGTTTCAGCCGTTGCATTTAAACTCAAAAGAAAAAAAATCTGTAATGAATAGATACTCATAATGTTTGCCTTATTAGTTGCACCCTTGATGATGATGTCAGAAAGCGATATAAAGTACTTGGGAAATAAAAGTTATTTTCAGTTACAGTGCAATCAAGTTTCATTTTATTGTAATACACGGAAAATTATTCATGAATATGAAAGGATTATGATAAAAATAAGCAGACATAATTTTTGTAATTTATTTAATCAGAAATATATATATATATATATATATATATATATATATATATATATATATATATATATATATATATATGCGCGTTTTTGCGGATTAATATGCGTGTGTGTTTTCTTGGTAAAAAATTATAATCGACATTTATATTTATATCATCCTACACACTGCATTTATATAGAACATTATTTTAATCCGATGAAGTTCTTTTAAAGGACAGATAACCCCCTCATAGCTGGGTTGATAGCAAGTAATGTATTTATTTATGCGCAGTGTGTCTTGGCAATTAGACTTTGTGAGGACTATGCCATTCTAGGTTAAACCATAGCCAATGTCCTCCACATTGAAGACTCGATTAACACTGGTCAGAAAAACGTAGACGTCTATTCCATCGGTGGGAATTCTCTATCCTGTTCGTTGACTTCATTTTAGGAAGTTCACCATCCGGTATTTCTGTCTCATCACCGTACTGGCTTCATACATAATTACCAGTTTACCCCATTGTGCTCGAAGGTTGTTGGTCGTACAAGGTTTCTTCACCATTTGAGAGGTCTTGTTTTTAACTCCATTGGGTGTGTACACTCTACTTACAAGAAAAACCTTGTGTGGTAAGAGGTTTGTGGCTGTTACTGCTGGTTACATTGTACCAATAGTATTCATCGAATGACTTGACATACACTGTAAAACCTGATATAAAATATGTTCGGGTACAGTTTAGGTTCAAAGATGAGGTTCTTACAGAAGAAAATTGTTTCACCGTAGTTTTCATTGAAATTCTGCAAAGATTTGCTCTTCTTTCTCTTATGCGTGCTCAGAGGCTTTATCTAGAATATGCTATATATGCATCAACAGGAAAATTCAAACCAGCATTATTTTAAGTTTATGAGATACCAAGCTTCCCACTTCCCCATTTTATGTAATACAGATTAAATGCAATAGCGAACAGCAGCAGTATTATCTCCTACAGTAGGGACACGTGTTAGTGATGCTTACATTTTGAGGGATAGGATGTTAAATTTATGGCCATGATTAAGAGATAACAAGCCTTGTTATTATCAACAGGAAACAAGAGATTATATCTACGTTTCATGCGCCATCATTCTTCGTTAAGTTGCTTTGTTTCGAGGGGAAGGTTGAAATGCAAAAGAGACATTTTATGTCAGCCCATTAAAACCTTACAACATGTGTGTTTCGCGATTAAATAAAGAAACGAAACCAAACAACTTGGAAGATTGATCACTTACCCATGGTTTTAAGATCATCCATTTTCTTATATTTTTAGAGAAAGTTTAATAATACTCATCATTATGTCTGTACGTAACAATCAAGGAAAGGTTGATGCGCATATTTTTCATTTCATGTTATTTAGCAATATGTTTTCATGGTTCCATCTATTGAGAGGACTAAAAGTAAATTTTCAAGGTGAATTTTCATTTTTACTGCAAATTTCTATTCGCTGGTTTCTTCCAATCGATGTGCACTTCGGTATTATTTCATGTACTCAAGGATTGGTACAACCGTCACCTTCATGTTCCTCATCTTTTTTTTTTACTTCTTTCGCAAGAACAAAATATTTTTCTAGCTTTTCATTTCCTTTCAATTTCGTTTTCTGCTGAAATACAAGGTGCGATAGGTAAATTGTCGCCATTTTATATTTTTTAGTTTCGCGCGCTTCCTCGTTTGTTTTTGATAGTGGAAAAAATAGCACCATGACTCAGTTCACTCCGCCAGAAACTTGGAAACGTCATGCTGTACTGCTTAGCATTCGCACCGGAACCTCCAATAAGAACATTTCAGAGTGTTTGGGTGTCAATCTGAGGAGACGGCAGAGGATTTGGAATGAGTTTAATGGTGATTTCGAAGGTACAGCATATTATTATTACTTTCTTTTTTTCTTCCGTTTTTTAGTTTTCAACCAGAAATCTTTCATTAGGAAGTTTTTTTTATTAGGTTATGTGAACTCAAATAGCACCTTTTACAGAATACGTGCATTAAAAAAAAATCATCTACCCAGTAAGCATTAATATCACTAAAACCCGAGAGTTTATTGACAGTGAAAGAAAAAAAAGTGAGTAAGGAGAAAGAACATTAAATAACAAGATTCAGGGAGACAAAAGATGGGAACTGATGTTGCATTTAAGTTATGGAGATCGCATTTGACAGGAAAACAAGAATCCGGGGAGAGTTCAACAGGTGAGAAATGCGACAGAAGAAACTATTAAAATTAAACTTACTGTTACGTCTATAGCTATTTCAATAGTAAAATGATGAAGCAGTTAGAATAATTAGCCGATCTAGAACGACACTTAAATGCACGAGGTCGAGGTACCAAATTGGAGTGTTGATTACAATAAATCCCATGAACATATTTATAGAAAAGACTCAGGGAATATACATTATGGCGATGGGAAAGTAAATGAAGTCGAGATGTCAGTACACGAGTGATAAATTTTCAGATTCTTCATTGGAGTTTAGCAAGAATCTTAAGATATAGAGCAGGGCTACCAGTAACCCTTTGCGTCTTAGTGGCACTAACGCCTTCCTTTGGGTGAATCGATTAAGAAAATGCCAAGATAGCTATTGCAATAATAGTAACTTAAAATGCCATTTCCCTTTGCTTAATATATGTAAATGGCCATAATTTCTTGGGAAAGAAAGTAGTAGTTTAGTATTGAATTTCATTCTTTTAGACGCTAGAACGCTTAGTCTATCCTGCTATTTAACCCATAGCTGGAGGGAAAGAAATGCATTCGTTTTCTAAAGATATGGAATTATAACTTGGCTCAACGATTTCACTTTCCACGTTAACAGCATATTCCGTAGATATAGTAATAATATCCATAAAAATGATTGGCTTTACATTAATATTTTTGATATTCTTATAGATCTGAAGAAGACATAAAAATGGAATTTTAATTCAATATAACCTGATAAAAATCGTAGCGAAAAGATTTTAATTGAAATGTTTCTCTGTTAACACGCCAAATAAGGGACACTTTAAAGAGCCTCCACATAGATTACAGGTCCAATCTTGTAAAATTAACGATACGGTTAAACCTTAAAATATCTTTACTTAGCCACAACGTTAGACAGATACGACTCGAAATTTGGTGACGTTTCAGTAAATATTGCCAAGGCTAAATAAACAGACGAACGTGCCGAGAAAAAAAAATGCTATTCTCATTGTACACATAAAGTGACATTATTGGTCTAATAGCGCTGTTCCGGTTTGTAAATATTTGTTCGCGCCCTTTAAACATCGTTTTGTGTTTTTTTAATTTCTTATTTAGCTCCCTTTGCTTCTTTAAGCCTTTAAGTTTACAATTATACAAGAATAATATTAGATATTTTACATGTAATGTGCAAGATACAAGATAAATGGGTGACATGCATTTCGGCGAACTCTCTCAGCAATGTCTAAACTATCAGTTATATATATACAATCATTTTCTAAAATCAATGATTAACAAATAGATTCAAGCGAATGAACACTGTAAGTCTTCAAGAGGACTTTCCTTCGTCGGATGTTACAGACTGGCGCTGCAGAAACAATTACCAAATAAAAGAAATCGCATCATTTTAAAACTCACAAAAGTAACCAAAAGTAAAACGGATAGCACGTGTAACTCGAAAAGAAAATAATGATATAAGGAAGATGGTAGCTTTCCACACGATCTTAAGTAAAAGGTTAGGAAGAAAACTCCTGTCAATACTAGAAAGATCGATAACAGAAACTTATTTAAAACTGCTTTAAGAGAAATATTTTAGAAATTTTCACTAGGAGTCATACTGACTATTCCGTCAAGGGAATATCTAATCAAACCATTACCCTTCTTCTTCGACGTGAACTTTAAGGACGTTGCCGATCAGGATTCATCTCAATTTCCTGTCCTCTGTGGCTCTTAGTATCGGTCATTTAATACCAAAATTTTCTTTTCTTAGGAGCTTTGAAGTAATAAATATATGTTATTCTGCTTTCATAATTGAGTACATGGTAGATGATACTTAGATTTTGTGCATATACATGTCTGTGTGAACGTGATTACTGCAGGCGATGTTATTTGTGTTTATGTTACAGTTGCGTTGAAGTTATATTTTGGAATACAGTTTGATTTCTTTAAAAAATTGTAGGATATTACATGGGTTAATGTCATGAAAGAGTTCTTTCGTGTTTGTTGTTTGTTAGATTTCGTTTAGTAGTATATCACCATATCAATCTCTATGGGGTACTTAATACCGAAATCTATATATTTTGAACGCTACTGCATGTCTTCAACTACAGATAAAATGTATTTTTGTTTGTTTTACTATAAAATGAAAACATGAAAATAAAACCCTCCAATCTTCCGATCAGAGGTTTTACCGCCGGATGTAGTTTATCGTCATACCCAGGACTACTTTTCATTATCTCACCTAAAGCCTGTTCTGCTAATCATTTACACAAGTTCATTAGTTAGGTTATTCACTGGTTTACTCTGTCCCTCTTGCCTTTATTCTGTCCTGTCAGTGTCAAATTTTCTAAGCTCTCTTTCCTAACTATAGATTTCCTAGAAATTTCAACTGTCTCTTTATGATATAAGTGTCCTTTTTGTTTCCATTTTCTATAAAATTTCGTCGTTGCTCCCATGTTCAGTGCATGGTATTCTTAGCATCCTTCTGTAGAACCATCCTTCTGGCGCCTCCAGTTACTTTTTCATCTATGAAGAGATTGTCCAGCATTTAATGTCATATAGGAGGACTGATATTACATAACAGTTCAGTATTCTTTTCTTTGGTCATATTGCTTCAAGTCTCTTCATCATCTGTGTGATTGTCCAGCAATCATTGCCATATAGGAAAACTGATGTTATATAAAATTTAAGTACTCTTTTCTTTATTTCTATTGTCGATAAGTGTACTTTGTTACTAATCTTAGTTTGTTACACGATAGAATGTCACAGATAATATAATTTTTTGAATGGGGTTAAAAGTAGGAGACATTTTCTTTTTTTTATATAAACATTATTTGACACTTCTGAAATTAATTAATTTTTCTATTCATCTAAAAAACTATTAACTGCTCGATATTTATATAGACTGATATTTTAAAAAAAATCAATTAAATATGCAATTATTATAAATCAAGAATAAGTATGTAGCATCTGACGAGCTAGTAGTAGTGTTAGTAGTAGCAGCAACAGCAGTTATGATCTGCAGGTAATGCAAAGGATATCAACGCAAAATGTCGAATCGGCGAGCCGAGTTCAAATTCCGGACTAGTCTGTTGCGTTGACTTTTACGGATATTCACTTGCACGTGGATTAAATAGCAGAATAGACTGAACTCTCTAGCTTTTAGTTCAAACTTGTCTAAGAGATGCAAAACTATGAATTGTATACAGTAATGAAATAAGAAACAGGAAACCTCTGAATTATTTTTCCCAACATGATATGACCATTCATAGATTATAAAGAAAAGTAGTGGAGGACAGTGATCACTTACATACTGAGGAGTGTTGGTATTAAAAATGTAGTAGTAGTAGATATGATAGATTTTACGCTCTCCCAATTTCTGAAATGAAACATTTCCTATGTCAGGGAATAATGCTTCATAAAAGGAATTTTGATAACTTCGAAAATTTTATTATTATTATTATTATTATTATTATCATTATTATTATTATTATTATTATTATTATTATTATTATTATTTTTATTTCCTTTGATATCTGGCGTTTACACATTTCTTTCCGGGTCCCGCCCAGGGACCTAAGGTTAGAAATGGCATCATGACACTTTCCACTCCAAAAAAAAAAAAATAAAAAAATAAAATATTACATAGATAAAGCCCTTCATAAAGTGTGGGCTGTACTAGTCAGAACAATTTTATGTATCTCTTTGAGGCATTGACTTCCAGGGATCCCTTCAATCAGCCTACTGGAATCTTTTCCAACTAGTCCAAGGGCTCCAACTACAACAGGAATTGTTGATGTTCCCATGTGCCACATTTTTGAGATTTCTATTTCAAGGTCCTTGCATTTTGACAGTTTTTCGAATATCTTCAAAGATACACTGCAGTCTGCAGGTACTGCCATATCAATAAGGAGGCACTTATTTTGTTTGTGGTCTTTAATAACAATATCTGGGCGGTTGGCTTTGATTGTTCTGTCAGTGTGTATTGTGTAGTCCGATAGAATTGTAACAGGTCCTATCTCCGTAACCGGGTCAGGGTGGTGTTTGTACCAGTTTCTTTCAGTTTCCTTCCCATAGGAGTTGCAAATTTTCCAGTGCAGATATTGACCCACTCTGTCATACCGGGTTTTATATTCAGTGGGTTCCAATATCGTGCAACCTGATATAAGATGGTCAATGGTTTCTGGATATTTGTTACATAATCTGCATCTTGGGCTAACACAGTATTTTAGTATATGTGTTTGATAATTCCCAGTTAACAAGCACTGGTCTTGTGCAGCAATGATAAAACCTTCAGTTTCACCTTTCAACCCTGCACTACGTAGCCACTGATGGGTGCGGTTTTTGTCTACGTCAGCTTGTTTGGTACGGGCAGAGTATTGGCCATGGAGCGCTTTATCTTGCCATTGTTTCTTTATCTGGTCGGTCGCATTATTATTATTATTATTATTATTATTATTATTATTATTATTATTATTATTATTATTATTATTATTATTATTATTATTATTATTATCTCTTCTCCTGCACAGTTTTCTATCTGTGTGTGTTGCATGTCCTATGTCTGTAACCGGATTTGGGTGGTGTTTATAGCAGTTTCATTCACGTAAAGGACTCCGATCACAACTAAAATTATTGATGTCCTCATGTGCCACATTTTCGAGATTTCCACTTCAAGATTCTTGTATTTTGATAGTTTTTCAAGGCCTCGGATCGGGAGGTTTTGGAGAGCATGGAATCACCTCTTAATTTCTGTTGGTCCCAGGACCACCCTGACCCGGGATAGTAGCACTTGTAGGGTCCCAACTGTGGGTCAATAGTTAACCCAAAACAGTAGTCAAAGCAATATGAATGTATAAAAATGCATTTTTATCGTAAAAATACCAGCACTAAATTTTCATAGAAAAAATTACCAGCAATACATTTTTGTAAAAAAATAGAATAAAAATTCCTAGGAAACATTAACAAAATATATATTACTGAGTGTATACAGCAACACACCAAGAAAGTAAATCTGGAGTAGAAATAGTCGAAGCCCAATATATGACACCATGGCATCCAGTCTGATAAATGATAACCAGGCACAGTCAAAGGCGAGCGATGTGGTGACAGGTATTTTTAAAAAGGTTGCGCCTAGTTAGAAATATCTTCAGGTTGGGTAATCCGATTGAAGATATTACAATGTATCTAGATATGATTCACAATTGATCATATCTGCTTAATTCTTTATATTTTCGACACATGGCCATGTTAACTCATATGAGTATCTCATGGTCCGCTCTTGAACGGAGATGCGCAGGGCGTAGTCCAGAGGGGATACCCCCAACCAGTTATAGTTAGATAACTGACAAGTAAATATATAACACTGAATGGGATCATTACTGGACCTCACCTTAATTCACCAATACAAAATATCTACATGTTAACACCTCCAATGAGTTAATATCAGATGTTAGGTATATTATTATTATTATTATTATTATTATTATTATTATTATTATTATTATTATTATTATTATTATTTCCTTTGATTTATGTTGTATATGCATTTCTTTTCAGGTCCAGACCAGGGATCAGAAATGGCATCATGACATTTCCCAGTAAGCAGTTTTGAAAAAAAATATCACACATATTTTACATAGAAAATGCCCTTCACAATGTTTGAGCTGTACTTGTGGGAACTACTTTTTTAAGGCATGGGCTACCAAAAACCCCTTCAATGAAATTGTTTCTGGATATTTACCAAAGAATCTGCATTTTGGGATAACAATTTTTCATTATATATGCTTGTTAATTTCTAGTTAGCAAGCATTGGTTCTGTGCAGCAAGAATAAAACCTTCAGTTTCAGCTTTTAACCCTGCACTACGTAGCCACTGATGGGTACAGAGTTTGTCTACATCAGCTTGTTTGGTACCGACAGAGTACTGAGCGTGAAGTGGATTATCTTGCCATCGTTTCTGTATCTGGTTGGTTGTATTTTCCTTTGCTTTCTTTTTTTTTTAAGTATTTTGCAGCTGCAGTCGGTGTATTACACTTTACTTGTATTTCTTCACCCAATTGAAACTTTTGAACTTGTTGCATTCCTTTATTACCGAATAAAGTTTCTTACATCTTCCATGTTCTTTAACACATCCAGTCTTCTGTAGTTTCCAGGTATTTTTGAAGGCCAATTGATGTAGTTTTGTAAGACATTTCTAGTTGAACTAATCCCCTGCCTACTTTGGATCTGGGCACATAGAAGCGATCAACATCACTTTGAGATGATGCATGCAGTGGCAGGTGAGACGCTTTCTAGTTTTGGCCTCCATTCTCTCAATGTCAGCTATGGTTCAGTGAAGAATGTTGAACTTCTTTTGCACCACAGTGACTGCAAAGATGACTGATATTCTGGTTTTTGATTTCAGCTCGGTATTCCGCACCAGGCGCATATGACCGTAATACTGCTTTCTTAGCTTCTCTTTCATTTGGATATGCTGTATTCAATCTTTGATAATTCCATAAGCTTCTTCTTGTTCAAGTTCCCTAATCTTTATGACAAAGTCTAGATCTATTGAGTGTGTTTCTGTAATTCTCCCTTTCTTGAATGTCACTTTTGCACATTTATCTAATCCGAAATCCATACCTATGTCGTCACTGAAACATTTTGCAATATTGAGGAAACTCTTCAACTCAGAGTCGACTTTGGCAAAGAGATTATCCATGTAGAGTACGTTATTGAATACTTTCTTGTTTAGTTTTTATCTATAGTTATTATTGTTTAGTTCATGCGTAAGGGGGGATTAAGGACAGACAAAACAAAAAGGGTGGCAAGGTATCTCCTTGAAATATTTCTCGTTGGATATTCAGGCGGATGGATGTAGCAGTGCCTCTGGTGTGATTTAGGTATAATGTGGTGTTCCACATTCCTATGTTGTGTTTAAGGAAATTTACTATCACGTGAGAGACTTGGTACATTTCAAGAGTCTTAAGTATCCAACATTGTGGTACACTATCTAAGGCTTTACAAGTCTATCCATGTTATGCTAAGATTTCTACATATTTTCATGCAATTTTCCCGGATCACTGTGTTGATCAGTAGTTGATCTTTTCAACCATATGAACCTCTTTGACATCCCTTCTCTCCCAGTGGAAGAATGTAGTTTTTCTTCGATAAAAGAATAAGTGCGCTTCGTCAGGACAGACGTGATCAATTTATATGTGATGGACATACATGTTATTTAATTCTTTGGATCATCTGTTTCAATCGAGATATGTAATACTTTCACTGATGCATTTTGGGAATTCCTTGGGATCATTAATAAGAATGAATAGAGTTTGTGAAAAGGTTTTATAGCTTGATGTCAAATGATAGGGCCAGAAATTGGGCACCTTGTAATTTATTTGGGATTTCAAGTCCTGGGACTTCGTTAGAGCTTGCCTAACATTATTCATGGTTATATTTTTCCATTCTTGTAGAGTTTTATCCAGCATTCGTTTTTCTTCACGTTGGATCAATTCTGCATTGGGGTTATATTCCTTTATGTTTGCTGATTTGTATCCGGTATATCCGGTTTCAAACTATAGTCCTTACGCCATTTAGGGGAATTGTCATTTAATTGATAGCACATTTATTAGTATATGGGATGTTCCTAGTAGGGCGATCTTCTGGGCAACTTGTATGTTGATGTCACCTGGAAAACTGTTAGTAAAATTGTCCATTCCTTTTCTCACAAGGCCAAAATTTTCGATTTCCACATTTTTTCTATTTCGATTTCTTTGTCTTTATACTTCAACAGTTTTTCAAATTCCTCGTTTGCTATGTTACAGTCCACTGGGCAAGTCATATCAATTAGGTAAGTTTTTTCTTTTCGGTTTTTGACAATTATGTCCAACCTATTTGCTTCAACCTTCCTGTCTGTAAAGATTGTGTAATCCCATAGAATTGTGATGTCTTCTATTTCTGTAACCGGTACTGGGTGATGTTCATACCAGTGTTTGTTAACATCTTTTTCAAAGTGTTTGCACATTGTCCTGTGTAAGTATTGCCCCACTCTATCGTGACGATTTTTATATTCGCTGGGAGCAAGTATAGTACAGCCTGAGATTAGATGGTCTATGATTTCCTGATATTAGTCACAAAACCTACATTTTGAATCCACACTATTATGTATGATATTTGCATGTAAGTTCCTACTACGACTGCTACTTTCCTTGTTTTCAATTTCCACATTTTTTCCATTTCGATTTCCAGGTCTTTATTCTTCGTGAGTTTTTCAAATTCCTTGCTTGCTATGTTATAACCCGCTGGGCAAGCCATATCAATTAGTAGGCTATTTCTTTTTCTTTTCAGTTTTTGACATTCATGTCCTGCCTATTTGCTCCAACTTTCCTGTCTTTAAAGATGGTATATCCCATAGAATTATGATGTCTTCTATTTCTCTAACCAGTGCTGGGTGATGTTCATACCATTGTTTATTAACATCTTTTCCAAAGTGTTTGCAAATTATCCAATGTAAGTATTGCCTCACTCTAGCGTGACCATTTTTATATTCATTTGGCGCAAGTACGGAACATCATAAGATTAGATGGTTTATGGTTTCCTGATATTTTTATCATTATTATTATTATTATTATTATTATTATTATTATTATTATTATTGTTATTATTGTGGTGGTGGTGGTGTATTGCCTTTGCTTTGTGTAGTATGAGTTACCCTCAAGTTTCATCCAGAGGCTTTAAGAGACGGAAGATTTTAGGAGTGTGATTTTGTTTGCAATTCACATAATTTAGTGTTGCCAGGAAGTTGATCCATATGTTTGTTTGTTCTTCTCGATATCATTAAAAAAAAAACTCAATAACAATAGGTAACGTTCTCTTGAGTTTCAACGTGCTACTGATTTTTTACCCAGACGTCTTTATACTTACTTTTCTCAGACGACTTCAAAGGTGTGTTTAACCGGTGGGGGCTGCAAAATCTGTTAGTAGACATGAGTGTTCAGCATAATTTTTCACAATTAAGGTCTAGTCTATTTTCCTGGAGTTCCCTATCAATCTGAACGCTGAAATTCCAGAGGATAGTCGCCTTTTCATTTTCTTGTTGTGGTTTATGCTGTCACCAATTCTCTTTACAAGAGTGTTTGAATGCACGAAGTATCGACCAATTTAGATACTGAGCAGCCATATTCTATTATTGTAAGTATTCTGTTGGCGCCAGTCGGCTACGTCCAGATTTGTGGTGAATTGTCGCCGGATGTTCGCATAGAAGGTAGGATGGGCTGCTCTTAGGTTTCAGAGTATTAAATTGGTTGTTCCTGGTTGGAGGGCACTGATTATGGGCAGTAATTATGAATCATTCAGTTTATGGTTTGAGACCAAATCCTGCAAGTCACTGATGGGTAAAGGTTTGATTTACGTCAGGATCGTTCCTCCTGATAGGGTATTTTCCATGAAGATTTATTCCCTTTTTCTCTCTAGTGTTTTAACTCCCTATTTGTCTTGATGTTTTTTTTTTTAAATCTTTAAAAAAAATTTGTTTGCTGTTTTTTTATTTATTTTGATTTTTTCAGTTGGGGTTGCATTTTGTTCAAGTTCTGATTTGTTTAGCGAAATTTTCCGAAAGTACGTTATGGTGTCTTCTGTCACAGAGTTCATTCTTTTGCTAACTTGGTGTTTCAGAACATGTTTTAACATGTAATCGTTCATTTGCTGTAAGAAAGCAAAAAAGATCCATGGTTGCAGTTTTCATATATAATTGCATTAATCTCCATCTATCTTCTATTCTTGGGAGGTACAATCAGTCCATGTCTGGTTCTAAGTGGTGCATACGATGCATTGTAAGTAGGTTGTGCATTTAAATTGTTTATTGCAAAAAAATGACCACTTAATTATATATAGACTATATTATTGAAGGCATGGCTAGTGAGTTTATAGATTATTATTATTTTGAAAACATTTTTGACCGTTTGTTTATAATCACATGCTGGTTCATAACCAATGACGTAGGGTTAGTGAAGGATGCGAGATTTTGTTCTTTCAACTTAATTAAACCAAAGACACCTATTTAAAAGAAAAAAATGAAAAAGTTTTTCGCAGGGTATGGTCTCTGATTTTTAGGACTATTTTTGGATTTCCTAAAATGTTGGTAAACCAATATTTATTCCTGGTTTCTTCTTGAGTTCCTTTATTGTCATACCCAAAGCTATATATTCTTTCTATTTCCATCTCCATTTCTTTGCTGAAAACATTTTCCGAAAAGATTTGCAAATATGGGTCTGTCACTTGGTGCGGGCAGTGACAATCGATGTACAAACTTTTTTCTTTCCTGTATTGTATTATTCGATCTGCGTTGACAGAAAAATCACAAAGGATGAAAAAAAATTCTCTCTCAATTATAGATTCAGGATGATTTTCATACCAGCTATTATTATTATTATTATTATTATTATTATTATTATTATTATTATTATTATTTTGTGAATGTTATGTTTGCTGCTTTATATCCTGTAGAGCCAGTTCGAAACTATGGTCCTTAGGCCCTATACGAGAATTGTCATTTAATTGATAGTATTTTTCTTAGTATATGTCATATTCCTAGTAGGGCGATCTTCTGGGCAACGTGTATGTTGATGTTAGCTGGTACACTGTAAAATAGTCAATTCTTTTTCTCATGAATACCAGAGCTCTGATAACTATTGCTAATTTTCTTTTTGAGGCTTTGGTCCTGAGCTGCAATAATTAGGCCTTCTGTCTCAGTTTTCAACCGGCGTTCATCAGCCACTGATGTATTTTCTGTTGGTCCAATCTGCTTCTTTCGTTCCTGTCCTACCAGTTTTGTTGCAATTTAATTTGGTCTAGCTGTTTTGCTTTCCCTTTACTCGTTTGGAATAAATGGTATTTGCTTTGTTTTTTGTTTTTACGATTTCATGTATATTATGCTGTTTCTTCAAGAGTGCAAGTTCTTTGTTGATGGAGTGGATTTGGTGTTTTAATATTTGTAGGAGAGGGTCATTGGTTTTTGTGAAGTAGGCTTCCAATTCGACTATTTTACTTTTTAGAGTTAGTTCAAGTTGATTTATACCTCGGCCTCCTAAATCTATTGGTACATACAGACTATCAACATCTGATTTCGGATGGTACATCCTCATTTACCTAAGAATTTTCTGGTATTGGCATCGAATGATTTAATGTCATTCAACTTCCATCTAATAATGTTGAAGCTGTATGTTACAACGTGTTTAGCTAAGGTGTTGATAGCCTTGATTTTATTGGCCGCATTTAGTTCGCTTTCTGGTATCAAACGCACTCTCCCACAATATTCCTCTCGGATCTTTTTCTTCATAATTGAATGTTGTCTTCCGTCTCCATTAATTCCTAAGTATTTGTATGTACCATCTTGGTCTAGTTCCTTAATCTTGTTGCTGAGATCAAGATCTAAATCTGTAATTTTCGTTATTTTACAGCCTTTGAAGGTGACTTTGGCACATTTGTCGATTCCAAACTTCATCCTAATGTCTTCGCTGAAGGTTTTGACAATGATGAGTAGGTTTTTTTGCTGGTTGTCATCCTTGGCAAACATTTTAAGATCATCAATATAGAAAAGGTGATTCAGTTTGCCATTCTGTGACTTGTATCCTAAGCTTTGGTTGTTCAGTAGGCAGCTGAGTGGCGCTAATGCAAGGTAGAATAGAATAGTAGTGTTGATAATAAATCTCCTTAGAAGATCCCGATGTTGATATTGATTGGTCTCTATGTTAATGACCCGTTTAATATGGTTTATATTTAGTGTAGTCTTCCTGTTTTTCATGCTCTCCTTTATGAATTTGACCATTGTGGTCCATACTCTGTATATTTTAGGCTCTTCTCTATCTATGATTGTGATACACTGTCTAACATCTTTTTAATTTCCTTGGAAGATCCAGCTTTCGATGTTAATGACCCGTATAATATGGTTTAGATTTAGTGTAGTCTTCCAGTTTTTCATGTTCTCCTTTATGAATTTGACCCTTGTGGGGCGTACTCTGTATATTTTTAGGCTCTTCTCTATATATGATTGTGATACACTGTCTAACATCTTTTTATATTCGATCCATGCTATCAATAAGCTTCTATTCTTTGTTTATACTTCTTCCAATGTTGTTTTTATTCATAATTAGTTGGTCCTTGTACCCGTAATTTCCTCTTTTACACTCCTTGTGTTCCGCTGGGAGGAAATTGTTTTTGTCAAGAAAGTTGTATATCCTTTTGCTTATGGCAGAGATAAGGATCTTGTACATTGTTGCTAGGCAGGTGATGGCACTATAGTTCTGTTTTTAGAAGTAGGTATGTTACTGCCCATGTAAGTCATTTGGGGCATTTTTCTGGGTTTATGATTATAATATTGTATTCCCGTGCAAGTTCTTGGTGGACGCTTGATAGGTTTTTTTTTTTATCCAAAAATTGGCTATTCGGTCTGTTCCTGTTGCTTTCCAGTTTTTGGTTTTGCAGATGGCAGCGGCTGTTTCAGTAATATCGATATCCGTCCATTTTGGCACTCTATATGTGTGTGTTGTTCCTGTTGTCACTTGATCCATATAGCTCTTTCATTGTGCATTTTTCAGTTTTCCAACATCTTACACCAGAACTCCTCGACTTCCTGGATATTAGGTGGGTCATTTATCTCTATTTTATATTTTTTACCAGTTCTCGAATCTCTTGGCATCTCTGAAGATCTTGTTTTGCCAGAAGAATCTGATTCTTTTTTCATAACGCTTGATTCTGTGTGGCTTCTCTTGAATTTGTTGTTTTATCTTGTCTTTAATTTTTGGTATGTTAGTCTTATTCTTAATGTCAAGGCTTCGTTTCAGTTGTTTCCTCTTCCTTTCTTTCATTTTGGGGCCCTTGTCTACTTCACTGAGAAGTGGCAATAGTCCTCATAGTTTATTTCAATGAAAACTGAAAACGAGTATAGTACCAGCCATAGAAGGTGCTCTTGGAATGATAAAGAAAGGAACTCAACAACCCATTGAAAAAATCCCTGGAAATCCCAGCATAAAAGAAATACAAAATATTGTCTTGATAAGTACAGCCCACACACTAAGAAGAACTTTGCCCAAGTCTAGTAATGATATAGGATTTAGAAAAACAAATCATGAAATGGAGCCAAGACAACACACCACTACGAGGAAAGCCCATCAGAACAAGTTTAATGGAAGTATTTATAGAAAAGACACAGGGAAGCTGTGAGAATAGTAGAAATCGATAAAAAATGATGATGAAGATAATGACAACAACTACTACAAAAACTAAAACTAATACTACCACAACAGCAACAACAACAACAACATTATTATATCCAGTTTTCCAGATTTGCTGTTTGATACAATTTTTAACCTATTTTGTTTTTTTTTGTTTTTGTTTTTGTTTTAGGAAAGTTATCAAGACTATTATATAAATAGAGTTTTTGAGCAGTGATAAAGCGCATAATATTTTAACATTAAGATATTGATTTATTTAACAGGGAACTTTCTAAGTATGTGAATCAGTATACTTTGCAACCTTTAATAGTAGTCCCATATTATTGGAATAGTGGTTGTTATAAAATACCTCGTTCTTGTAATTTCTATTTTTAGGCGCTTATATTGGAAAGTTTGTCAAATTCCTTTGCAGATTTGCTTTTTGAAAAAGCTATGTTCATACCGACGCGGGAATATTTTTATGGACTTTTATAATTACATCTGATCTATTGACTTATATACTGCTATCGGTTTGTATTCTTAAGTAAATTTTCTTCTTATAGTACTAGTCGTGGTTAATGTCCATACTATTTATCTACTATTTATCTACATGAAGATATTATAATGATAACTTTCCAGTCAACTATGATATTCAACAATTTAAATGCACTGTAAATCGTTGTCTTAAGTATTCATAATTTCTGTTCCGTTGTTATTCTCTCTCATTAATAATGTTTAGTTTTTCTCCTATTCTCCCTTAGTGGTTTTATTGCATTCCTTAGGGTGAAATCATTGACAAAACAAAACAAACTAAGAACTCTGCAAGACATAATTACTTCTTAGATGAAATATTAAAAAGACTAAATAGTAAAAATATTGATTAGAATTTAACCAGGCTAAATAAAGCAATAAACTCTTCTTCAGTAGTTATAACATCAGTTCAAAGACCGAGGCAAACAAAAGCTAAACCTAAGCAATAAGCATAACTCAACATTATGGTATAAAGAGTGAGAGAGAGAGAGAGAGAGAGAGAGAGAGAGAGAGAGAGAGAGAAAGAAAGAGATTGGAGTTTTATGGGCAGACCTCTCAATATTAGATATAATGTTAAAAAGACTAAATAGTAAAAGTATTCATTTGAATTTAACCAGGCCAAATAAAGCAATGAACTCTTCTTCAGTAGTTATAACATCAGTTCAAAGACCGAGGCAAACAAAAGCTAAACCTAAGCAATAAGCATATCTCAACATTATGGTATAAAGAGTGAGAGAGAGAGAGAGAGAGAGAGAGAGAGAGAGAGAGAGAGAAGGAGAGAGAAGGAGAGAGAAGGAAATTGGAGTTTTATGGGCAGACCTCTCAATAAAAGATATAATGTTAAAAATACTAAATAGTAAAAATATTGATTTGAATTTAACCAGGCCAAATAAAGCAATAAACTCTTCTTCAGTAGTTATAACATCAGTTCAAAGACCGAGGCAAACAAAAGCTGGACCTAAGAAATAAGCATTTCTCAACTTTATGTTTTAAAAAGAGATACAGAGAAAGAGATTGCTGTATAAATATTAGTTGAATTATTAAAGTCTAAAAGTGAAAAGCAAGACATTCTTTAAGATGAAGGCTAAATATAATACAAAAGACGAAAATGACATTCATCTGTAGAAAGTAAGTGTGGTCCTGAAACAACGCATTTAACTAGAATCGCAACAAAACAGAAGACATGAAAAATAAATAAATGTTTTTAAGCAAAACCACTTTTCAAATTAAAAGGAGAAATCCTTTTGGGAAGTGGGGACATCAAAGTATCCTATAGAAAAAATAATTTACAATGTCTTGAAATAAGATATGGGTAAATTAGAAGAATTATAACAGTAGTTAAGAATGGATTAAAACTAGTGGAAAAAGTATAGAAACTAGATGAACAAGTAACAAACAACGTAAACGATAAGGTAAGATAAGGTAACTTTGGGTTAAATGTATTCCATCTATATCTAATCCATTAGCAGATGTGTTTTCAAATTTTATCAATAACGCAGTGCAAAACGCTGATTGGTTAATCCTTGGCATTACGTATTTAATCCCCAAAACTGATGACACTGTCATGCCCCCAAATTGCTGAACAATAACACCAAAACAACATAAAGAAACATTCCCATTGATTTTAAGTGAAATAATATATAAATTACTTCAAGTTAATATTAATGTCCCTGAAGAGCAAAAAGAATGCAGAAATTAGTTCTTATGGCTGCAAAGATCATTCCTTGATCAAGAAAATATTTATGGAAGTAATTCCAAAAATAAGAAATTACATAATGTATATATGCACGGTAAAGATGCCTTTGATGCTTACTGTTATGCATTAGTTAAGGTGATGAATTGGAATCTTGAAGATACAAGGAGAATAGTTATCAATATTAAGAAAATTTCTCACCATATACAAAATGCTTCCTCCCAAAATCATATGTAGATCGTCTATATTAATGTAGCAAAAATGTAGATTGATTTGTTTTCTACGGCTTATCAACCCTTTGCAAGTTATTTAAAGCCAGAAAATATTTTTAGATTCTAAAATTTTGTTTTAAGATAATAATGGTCTAGTGATACAATTTTTACTAATGAATGGATTCATACCTTTCTCAAGAGTATTTGCCTGTGAGTAAATATAAAGATCCCGACTGGAATTGAAACTCAGTTCCGATCCATTATCAATTACACCACTCACACATTCAAACTTATAGCACCTGGTATTGACAAGCAAAAAATGTTGACAGAGGACAAATACAACTAGAAACTATATGTAAGACAACAATAAACCTGGCACAAATTGAGAGTGTGCAGGTGGCAGCGCTACTTGGAAAAGCTTATCTTCCGGGGAAAATGAAGTGTTTCTACGTTGCAAGTAGAAGCTGACATGGAAACATTATCACTCGGCCGAAACGCGTAAATGTTTCGGCCGGGTGATAATGGTCATATCTAAGCTAGAGTAAGAGAAGTTATATTGTTATTATTGCTTTTTTGATCATCATTCTCACATTCCTCATTTTTCGCATTGTATAAATCAACTTTATAAGCAATATTTATCAGAAGAATTTGTCCGGTCTGTTATGAAATATTTCTAGAATTTTCATCACGCTCAATAAAGGGACGTATATAGATATTAGAAACTGATGCTGTTTCCATACTATATGAAGTAGTTTAAACCTAAGTTTCCGCTATGCAACAAAATGAATGTTCAGCTAGATATTAATTATTTATTTATCCGACTCTTTTCTCTCAATCCCTATCATAACGTGTGTCAAATATTTTTTAATCCGGTTCTCTTGATCTTTTTATCTACCATTTATTTTCATGCTCTTTGATAGTCATATCTTTTTCCCGGAGAATAAAGTCATATCAATAATTAAATAATATTTTACCCAAGAGTCTTTGAAAATGATACGGTGTTATTAGATTTGGTGGTGTGATTACTATTAATAGTGTTTTATACAGCGTTTTTGAGTTTTTTAGTTTACTTGCCACATCAGTTTTCTGTGACGCTTATCCTGCAATATATAATGTTTTATAATAGTTTTAGCGTCTGTACTTTTACTTTTGTTGTTACTGTTGTCATTAAGCAAGGTTAATAGGATTCGCCCGGCGTAAAGTTACATTTCACTTTCTCTCTCTGTTACTTTCTATCTCTCATTTTCTATTTATTTCTCTGCAATATGTTTTATCAGTACGTCGGTGATCACGGGTCTCCATTGCTTCCTCTCGTTTGTTACTGTCAGCAATACTTTGTTCATCATTTATTAATACTTTACATTTAAGTGTACTTCTTTCTCAATCCATTTACTCAAACTTGTCAATCGAATATTTACTTATGCTTCTCTTGTTTTCGATGTGTTCTGTGAGTGTTAAATTTTCGAAGCCTCTTATTCTCATTATGTGACCAATGAAATACAACAGTTGATTTATAATTATTATCACTACCAGTAGTGATGAGGAGAACTGAATCTATACTTAATCGCAGCTAAAAAGATAAATAAGTGAACAAAATCGTAACGAGAAGCACTGGCTGTTCGGTCATTGTATGCTGAAAGTTTCCTTATAAGGAAACTTTCAATATAACTATTACCATTAGAAATAAAGGGAAAACGCTAGGGAGTGAAGATAAGCGTAACTCGAGTAGCACTGGCTGTTCGGTCAGCGAACGCCAATTCTTTCCTTCAGACAAGTTCCATCAATCGTTCCAGTAATCACCCGACTCCTTTACGTTTAATAGAGCCAAATCAGGCCCAAAATTGAGTACTATTGAAACACATGCGCTGGATCTTCCCACTCTTCACTTTCAAGTCGCGATAGAGTTCAAAAGTGTTTCCGCGTTCTTGTGGGTGATGAATTATTTTCCTCCCTACACTCCCTTTTTCACAGACGAAACATAGCCAATCTCTCGCCGCTCTATCGCTATCTTCATGGAAAGGGTTCAGATGAACTACATTCCTTAGTTTACCAGTTCTGACCTTCATGACCATAATACGCACTTTGTAGCGAACCAGACATATTCCTACCGTATTCCATTCCTGAGATGTAAGTTCCCCTCGAAAAGTTTCTTCACATACACCACTGCTTTATGGGATCGACTCCTAAGATGTTGCTTCCTCGATCATTCAGAGATGGAGAAAGCAGATTGTAATGGCAATGTTAATATTAGGCGTTTCCTTATAAAAAAAACTTTCGATATTTATAGGACTAGAGGGGATGGTTGAAATGTATTATTCCCGGTAGAAATTTATAAAAGAATTTCTCTTAAAATAACTTTCCGGTAAAATAGGTTTCTTCAAAAGAGAGCCGGCTGAAAATTTCATAGGCTGGCCAAGATATTCTCATGGAATGTGACCAAATGAGTTATATTTTTCAACATAGTCCCCATTAAGGTTCACACATGTCTGCCAAAAGTATTGCAGTGCTTGGATCCCATTGACGAAGAAGCTTTTATCTCGTTGGTCAAAAAATCATCGACAGTAGATATAACGTCATTATCATTGTGATACTATTTCCTAGTCATGTTGGGGAACAGATCATAGTCAAATAGGGCCGTTTCAGAAGAATAGGGTGGGTGATCAAACAGTTCAGTTATGTACAGCAGCCACTGAAACCAATGATTTGTGTGCTGGAGCATTGTCCTGATGAAAGAAGACCACTTATGTCAGTTTTCCTTTGTGTTTGGTCGTCATAGACTTTCGTAACTGTCTCAGCAAGTTGGCATTGATGGTGTGTAGCTTTTGAAGATAGTCAATAAACACAATGTCTTTTGATACCGCCAAAACTGAGGTCATCACTTTCCATGCAGATGAAACGACCTTGGCCATCTTTGGAGCAGTTGAGGAGGGGTGTTTCTTCTGTATGTATCGTCTCTGGCTATAAAAATGATGAACAAAACTCTTATCCTGGATTAGGAAACCAGGGAAACCAGCTAGATTTGCCCCCCAAAATGTGAGATATTACCATTATATGAACAGCCTGGTGTGTTTTTGATCAGCTGTCAGAAAACATGGTACTCACCAAACAGAAACCTTCGTCATTCCAAGTTTATTGTGCAGAATATTCTCAACTCTCTCACGAGATATGCTAATTGCATTGCCTTTATTCTCTTAATATAAGCATTATCGCCGATATCATTATATAGTTTCCGTTATTAGTATGATTGTATTAATAACCATTGTAACTTCCTTTGTCATTGTACTATAGTTACTGATATAATAATGTTCATATTATAACTACCGTCATTATTATTGTCATAATCACTATTATTACTATAACTTTCTTTATTATTATTAAGCTCTTATGGATACTTGATAGCGTTTTACCACATAGATATCTTTCAATAAATTCTCGATTGATGCTGATACTATTTATCTTATGAGGCATATTTTGTTGATATGTTTGGGATGGTGCATAATTATCAAGCGTTTTTATTATTGGGTTGGTGCATAATTATCAGGCGTTTTTATTATTGGTTGGTGCATAATTATCAAGCGTTTTTATTATTGGCTCGGTGCATAATTATCAGGCGTTTTTAATTATTGGGTTGGTGCATAATTATCAGGCGTTTTTAATTATTGGGTTGGTGCATAATTATCAGGCGTTTTTAATTATTGGGTTGGTGCATAATTATCAGGCGTTTTTAATTATTGGGTTGGTGCATGAGGCATTTTTAATTATTGGGTTCATGCATAATTATCAGACGTTTGTGACACAATAAAAGTCAGCATTTATTATAACACCCACAATGTCAGGTGGGTCCTAAAATTATTTTATTATTATTTATTCAAGTACGTTTTTATGATCAACAACAACGTCCGTGAAGTAGTATCTTCAAAGCAGTCACCTATTCGACCATAAAGGAATAGCATAATTGATAAATAAATGGAAACTTTCGGATATAAGTGGCCCTTGGCCGTAGATTAGACCGTTCCAGTCGTAGGCTTTCACTAAAAGTCGCAGGATAGTATTCAAACTGCCAATGCGTGGTACAGACTTTCTGTCAATAAAGTTCGGGTGCCACCGTGAAGAAGTTGCTAGCTGCGCGTCTTGATGTAGAGAAGGGAAGTGAGGTGGTAGAAGAGAATCAGAATTCTTATTGGTTGAAGAGAAAAACTGATTCGTTAGTGTGTCAGGAAAGATGTTGTAGAAGTACTCACCAACTGTGGTCTTCCTATGCTGCAGACCATGCAGAATAACCAACCAAATATTATATTGGAAATAGTTAGATCTTGTTTACAAAATTTTCATTAAATACAAAGCCAAGGAGTAATTCAAGATAGAGAATTACTAAGTGAGTTTTTGCTGTACAGAAGAGGTAGTAAGTGTATATAAAGAGGATATGTAGTATAGATAACGGTTGATCCACAACCTGAAATGGTTCAGATTGTAGCAATGTGGGAAGCGAGTGTCTATTCCCAGGTGAAAAAAAAGAGATGCACAACTTTAATTCTCATCAGGGCGTTAATCACCACCTTTCTTTTCCTTTGTGAACGTAAAAAGATTCTCAGTTTTTCTGCATATCAATGCAAAAACAAATCGAGTCACAACCTTGGGGTGATTAACCCGATTGTTGAGAAGCTTACAGTGGGACCAATGGTATTTTTTTTAACAAATGACAGAATACGTGAAATCTTGGTGCATAGGGAAAATTTTATTTTTCATGTTCACATTTCGCTCCGTTTAAGTGAGCGTTAGCAAACATAAATGAAAAAATATCCACGGAAAATTCATTTTGATCATGCTCACGTAAAAGGAGCGAAATGCCAACATAAATTATCGTTCACTTCATTTTCAGCATTATATATAGCGCATTTTTATTACCATATTATTATATGAGCAAGTGTCCGAATTCATTTACGGTTCGCATCTTGTCATGGTCAATTGGTCACGAAAGTGTCATTAGTCTGCGCCACCATTTTGGAAAATGTCTGAAAATGTTATTACGGGTTGACCCAAGGCAGAACTATTTGACAAAAATCACAAGTTATCGTGACTGACTTGTTCAGACTGTTGATCACGCCAGATAGTGCGTTCTATGCCATAAACTGTAGCCAATATCAGCTCAGATTAGTTGCAGTATAAACCACAGGTGGGCTCTGTGGGTGTTAAACAAACACAAACGTGCCTGAGCAGACGTCTGCAACAGGGATTGGCTAACCAACCTAGCAGACAGGCATAAAGAGGATATGAGAGTCTAATCATTAATTATTATTGCTATAATTATCTGAGATCCTCTCCGACTATTAGATATAATGGCCGGATAATGAACGCCTTATTTTAGGACCTGTCTGGAAACATTTTCCACAATACATTAGCTGTTCCATGCATTGCTGCTATCTGTGTACTTCCAATGATGTTAAGTATTCACAAGGTTCTTGCGAAACAAAGAAACTCTTAGAGATAAACCCTAGTGTGCCAAGCATAAAAGTGACAATATAAATTGTTGCTCGGTACATATCTTCGTGTTACCCTACCAGATATTGGAGGCTCAGTATTTTCACCTGTTCCGCCCGTTCTACCTTCACGATGTTCTCATCCCAGGGTACTGTAATTAGTATCAGGATCCGTTCATAGCTACTCTTCCGCACACGTTTGATGACAGGTCAATATTCTTTCTCAGTCTTTAAGAGTCAAGATGCTTTTATCCGACATGAGCTTAATTCGCTCATTCTTTATGCTGTCAGTGTACCACTTTTCTGTGCATTCGAGGCCATACTTTCTGAAGAGACCCCAGTAAGTTCTATTTTATTATTATATTTTAATATATATATATATATATATATTTTAATATATATATATATATATATATATATATATATATATATATATATATAAAATAATATTTATTATTATTATTATTATTATTATTATTATTATTATTATTATTATTATTAGAACAGCAGTTGTAATGGACATAAGCATATATTTTTTGTTTTCTTTCTTGTAGTAGATTAATTTTAATTGTCTTGGTCTTTTTTCTCATCGGATGTTTTGAAGCTTTGAATTTCCAGGTGTGTTCGCCATCTTTCATAAAAAGGAATGATGGCAATTTTATTCCGTGATTTCCTCCATTACCGGTACCTGCATAAAAGTCTCTTGCCTTAAAGGCAAATCATTACAACAGGATGGAAACATTTGTCTTTATCACGTGAGTCGCACTTTTCATAAAAGACTGTTTTCTAGCCCATGTCATCATTAATAATATATAAGTACAAGGTAAGCGTCAACAGACATGCAAAGACATCTGTACACTTGTCTTCTTTTTAATCTTAATTGCACTACTTCCGCTATTTTTCGTACAACATTAGTAATTTTATATATATATATATATATATATATATATATATATATATATATATATATATATATATATATACGGATGTGTACGTTGTAATTGTCTTAATTCGTTCGACTATATATCGATTTGGTTATGTGTCTCTATAACTGTTTCTCAAGTTATTTATGATATATATATATATATATATATATATATATATATATATATATATATATATATATATATATATATATATATACGTTTGTGTGAGTAACATACCTTATTATGTGGATAAATTGTCGTCTAATTTCCGCAAACATGAAAATAACACTGACGTGTCATTTTAACAGATATATTTACCAAAATTACACAAAAATATCTTGAAATACTAAACAGTAAATTTATTCAATAAAATCGCCATTGGCTCCAACCACCGCTTGCAATCTCCTGCAACTCTTCTTGGCGGTCTCCTTGTTTAAGTTGTTGAATAATCCTTGCCTTCAAGTTATCTTTGGTGCTACAAGGGAGTTTTTGTTGGTCTCTCGCTCATCTGCGCCCCACACATAATAATCATGGCCGGGTTCTCTTGCTTGTGTGGCATGGTGCAGAATTCTGTTGCCAGAGATAGGGTCTCCCAGCAGCCACTTGTTTGAATCAGGCCAGCACTATTACCTTGGCCTCCGTGTTGAGTCTGAGGCCCTGTGGTGAGGTGAATGGAGGCATAACACCGCCATTACTATTAAACACTCAAAACACCTCTTTGATCGTGATTAAACGGATTAATCTCTTACCGAATCCTCTGCACCATTCTCAGATTGACACACAAACACACGGAAATCCTTGTATTGGAGCTCCCGGCATGAATGCCAAGCAGTACAGCATACCGTCTCCAAATTTCTGGCAGAGTATATTGCTTCATGCTTTTTCTCACAGATGGTGCTCAACTCTACCTACTATACTGTGCAGTTTAAAAATGAAAAAGAAACAACTCGCATAAGCGAAATATAAATGGAGACAATTCACCCATCCCACCCTGTATATATTATTGTTTTTACGACTATGTGCCGTGTCCGTTCAGGACGTTGGCGATCATATTTTTCTACAATTTCCTGTCATTTGTAACTCTTAATGAAATTTTGTCTGTTTGTTATCTGTTAAACCATGCTCCGCCATCCAGTTACTCTAGCTATCTAGGTAGGTTATGCGTTGTTTTCCTCTGTCCCTTTTGCCTGTGTGTAACAAATTTTCCAAGCCCTCGTTCCTGATTATGTGCCCTAGAAATTTTAAGTGTCTCTGGTTGATGAAGTAGGCAGAGACAGTTGAAAGATTATAAGGATACACTTTGTTTCAATTTCCTTCACATATAGTCCTACTATATCTATATGTATTTTTATTATTATCTATTTATGAAAGATTTGCCCAAGAATATTATTTCTTTATTAGTAAATATCTCAGATGATACCACAGTTTATGGGTGCACCTCTAAAATTCTATGATTACAGCCTGATAGTCAGGCTCTCTTGATTTATCTGTAACAGCTCAATGGGGTTAAAACTGCCTATCTTTTAATACATAAAGAACCAAGTTAGTATAATTTCATCATACTGATCAGATGATTTCACCAGTCACGATCAACAGTTGCACTCTCAACATGGCTTCATGCTTTGAATGTAATCAAGATGTTGACATTCCGCACCAATTCAAATAGAAGATTCAGAAGAAAACATACACAGGTACTGGAAAGAGACATAAGAGCTGCTGGAGTTGAGAAACCTGTTTTCATAAAATGTTTTTTAAGAGAAACATTTTATAAATTTCAACTGAAGACAGTACTGGCTACTTGGTCATCATCCTTCTTAGATTTGCGTCTATTATCAACAAGAATGAGAAATCTACTGAAGCTCACAAGATCAATGCAGCTGTCCCCTAAAGCTCTGTCATTGATCTTATCGTCTTTGTTATTTTATTAAATAACTACTGGGAAACATTCTCATAGCATTACTAAACATCTATGTAAGTGATACTATAGTTTGTAGAAGCACTTCCCAAAATCAAGATGACTAGAGACTTGCAGCTGATCTCTCATCTGACTTATGACTCTATGGGGAGAAATCTAGCTTGTATCTTTCAATACCTAAAAAACAAAGTTAGTATAGTTTCATTAAAACTGATTATATGATATCAATAACCACAATGAACAAGTGCACCTTCAACAAGGATCCATGCTTTGAATATAATGAAGATGTTTACATTCCACACCAATTCAAATAGAAGATTCAGAAGAAAACACCGATGGGTACTGGAAAGAGATATAAAAGTTACTGGAGTTGACAAACCTGTTTTCCTAAAAAGAAAACAGTGTATTAAGAGAAAGATTTTATAAATTTCAACTGCAAACAGTACTGGCTACTAGGTCAATG
The DNA here is from genome assembly GCA_964036315.1 of Acanthosepion esculentum. NCBI lineage: Eukaryota > Metazoa > Mollusca > Cephalopoda > Sepiida > Sepiidae > Acanthosepion > Acanthosepion esculentum. Next base: position 20,753,363 of record OZ038520.1, on the reverse strand, counting down.
AATGCTAAATGTTTCCTTACAGAGAAATGACTAATATTATTAAAATAATATTACTAAAAAGTTATCATACTCATCAAAATCCTTGACTTTATGAAGGCTACTAATTTGGATAACATTCCTGTTGTTGTGCTTAAGACCAAACCTATCTCCAATCTTGACAAAGTTATTTAACCACATCCTGAAAGAGAAATGTTTTTCAAGTCCATGGAAATGTCAGCTGTCTACCTTGTCAGCAAGAATGCTGGTAAGTGTTTATCTTTGTTACAATATTACCTCATCATTCTTCTTCATACCATTAATAAATGTTTTGAGGAGGTATGGTGAAGTAGTGGATAGCAGCTCGGTTTAAGGAATCGGAGAGCCGAGTTCGAATTCCAGTTGAATCCATTACAGTCACCTACGTGCTAATACCCTTGGGAAAGGTATGAATCCTCTTCTTCCCCCCCCCCAGTCCGTCCTGCTATTTACCCTATGGGTAAATGGCAGGACAGACTGGGTTATATAGCCTTAGATGGCAACTGGTCTAGCGCAGAAAGAAATGGCAACCTACTGTGGGAAAAAATCTGCCTTGTCAGTCATGTATCGAAAGATACATGATCGCCTGAGCGTGTACCATGCATTGCGCATAACTGAGTTATGGCTCTCATCAAAAAGATTACCAGTTTTCTGAAGCTCACGAGATCACTGCAGATGTCCCCCAAGGCTGTGTCCTTCATCCTATCCTCTTTGTTTTTATTAACTATCTACTGGGAAACATTCTCATGGCATTACTGAACATCTATGTAAGTGATACTATAGTTTACAGAAACGCTTCCAAAAAATCAAGATGATTAGAGACTTGCAGATAATCTCTCATCTGACTTAGCTCAATGGGGGAAATCTGGCTTGTATCTTTCAATAGCTGGAAATCCAAGTTACTATAGTTTCATCATAACTGATCAGATGATTTCACCAGTCACGATGAACAGTTGTACTCTCGATAAGGCTTCATGCTTTGAATATAATCAAGATATTGACATTCCACACCTGTTCAAATGGAAGGTTCAGAAGTAAACATTCATCGATACTGGAGTATCAACAAGTCTTCTAAAGCTCATGAGATCGATACAGCTGTCTTCTAAGGCTCTGTCGTTGACCCCCTCTATCTTTGTTTTCTATTAACTATCTACTGAGAAATATTCTTATAGCATTAGTAAACATTTACCTCTAAGGGAGGAAAATGGCTTGTAACTGTCAATACCTCCCCAAACCAGGTGAGTAACATTTTATCATCACTGAATAGAAACTGAATTTCTCCAATCGATCGATAGTATTCTCAATGATTTGACTTGAACCCCTGTTGGGATCCATATTCACTTCAGATCACAAGTAGAATTTGTATATATGACTCATCGCTAAAGATGCTAAAAGAAATTAGCAGTTACCTTTTCCGCTCCGGCACCTAATCTCATTCAGCCCCCACTGTCTTCATAAGAGTTATATCAGACTAAAATAAGGATATTGCCATATCTTGGCTGGAGCTGCACAACCCCAATTTTCAGTCATGACAGAGTTCACAGGGGCTTACAACGCTTTGATGGCGATTAAATATTTTCAAGCCTACAGATTCTTTCCCACAGAAGTAACCTTACTGGTCTCTTGCTATTTTATCTACACTATTTCTATGGAAAATGTTCTGAGGAGCTACAATCCTGAGTTCTACTGCTTCCGATCTTTAGGGATAAAATGGCACGTAGACAGTATCGAATCTTTCGTATTTGTTTCTTGAGAACAGCCAGAATACTTTCCCAATAAACATAGCCTAGTCAAGTTTAGGGTAAATCGTTATCTATAGTACATATTCTCATATTCGGTATTTATTTTCTCCTGTATACAACAAACTCATTCAGTAACTAACCCTGCCCTGAGTTGCTCTTGAGTCTGGTATTAGACTGAACATTTTGTAAACAAAATCTATCTATCTATCTATCTATCTATCTATCTATCTATCTATCTATCTATCTATCTATCTATCTATATATATATATATATATATATATGTATATATACTTCTAATCATTTCTCTATCTATCTATCTATCTATCTACTTCTAATCATTTCTATCTATCTATCTATCTATCTATCTATCTCTCTCTCTCTCTCTCCCTATATATATATATATATATATACTTCTAATCATTTCTTTATCTATCTATCTATCTATCTATCTATCTATCTATCTATCTATATATATA
>OZ038520.1:20713629-20746129 GCA_964036315.1 Acanthosepion esculentum | reverse complement strand
ATTAAGAATAGGTGAGAGAATAAAAACAAAAAAGAGTTGATAATATATAATGGACTGAGTGTGAGTAATCAACTTCAACCTACTTAAATAGAAGAATATTGATGGTCAATATCTTATTGACATTCATTATCAATTTTGACAAAGAGAGAATCAAAATAAATAAAATAAACATTCATGCAATGCTTCAGTAACATCATTAAATACTATTTTTGAATTAGTGAGGCGTGGTGACCTCTATGAGTAAGGTGCCTAACGTTCCGCAACAACGAGTATCAAAGTTGCACACACACACACACACACACACACACACACACACACACAAACACACACACACACACACACACACACACACACACACACACTAAGACATGCTCACGTAAGGCATATTAAACTTGCATAAATATTAAGTATATTAAAGATCAGTACATATATATATATATATATATATATATATATATATATATATATATATATAATATATATATATATATGTCTATATTTCTGAGATGAGGTATTATGTACAGTATTTACATTAGTCGGACGATGAGGACAATAGTCCGACTAATGTAAATAATGTATATATATATATATATATATATATATATATATATATATATATCTGTGTGTCTGTATGTGTGTGTGTGTAGAGAGAGAGAGTGTGTGTGAGAGAGAGCCTGTGTGGACATAGGATTCAACAATAGATGGTGATTATAAGTTTCACCCTTATAGACGCTCATCAGACCCTCAGACGAAGGCGTGATGGTTACAGTAATGACTTAATTTCTATTTCCACACTTGTCAGATCTGCAAATATACTATTGTCGAGTATTGTCGATACTGTTCACTCCTTGTGGGCACTGACTGAATATGTAGAAGATATTTACTTTCCGAGCTAAATAGTTAGACCGTTCGTTTTCCCAGGTTCGAATCTTAGCAGGATTGATTTTCCAGGAAGTTCATTTCTTTATGCTGGCGACGATCACATAATGCGTTACTTTTGGAAAACCATACCCCACAGGTTGACCCAAGCCTTGTGAGTAAAATTTAGCAAACAGAAATATTTGACAAGCCGTCGATAGTTGTGCTAGCACGAAGTCACAAGTCATCGTTACCGAGGTTTTGAGCGTGCTAGCATTGTTCAGACGGTTGTCGACGTCAGATAATGCGTTATCTCCCCTAAACTGTAATTAGGGTCCGTTCAACATAGTTGAAATATAAACCACAGTTAGGCCCTGTGGATGTTGAAGAAGCCCAAATGTGTCTGATCAGGTGTCTGCAACAGGGATTGGATAGCCGCCCTAGCAGACAGGCATATTAGGACACGAACGGTCAGCCATTCTATGATGGAATACTGAAATTAAAAAAAAAATTCTGATGGCTAGATTTTCATTGTGGATCGTTCTGAGAACTTGTACACACACACACACACACACACACACACACACACGCGCGTATATATATATATATATATATATATATATATATATATATATATATAATTCATATTGAATGTGTAAACAAAAGTGGAGAAATGAGTACGTTGACTTATCTGAAGCTACTTTCTGAATCTCAATTCAACATTTTCATATAACATTCGATCAATGAGATTACTGTTTAACACTAAATTAAGTGCATTGACAAGGATGAGTTATATATTTGTATCTCTAAGTGACATAACAAATACTGTTGATTATGAATATAAAATTCTGCAAATTTTCAATCCCAATAGTTGTGAATGTTAATTTTTCTTCTTTTGTTTTCTATTTCTCTCTTTAAATTTTCATGCAAGAATTTTCTATTCACCACACTAAGGTAATACGGTGGTACTCATGATCTTCCGTTTTGACATCCACTTGCTTAATCCGCTTAAGTATGTCACGCGAGTATTTCCCTTGTCCCTCATTCCCAATATCCTCCCTGTGAGTATCAGATTCTCTAATCCTTCCTTTCTCATTACGGGTCCCAGAAATTTCAGCTGCCTCTTCCAGATGTTAAGTATGAGTTTCCTCATTCCTCCTTGCTTGCATCCTCTCCAAGACCTCATCGCTGCTCATATGTTCGGTTCATGGAACCCTTAGCATCCTTCTGTAGAACCATACCTCCATTGCCTCGAGTCTCTTCTTCATCTTTGAGGAGACCGTCCAAAATTCGCTGCCGTAGAGGACAGATATCACGTAGCAGTACAGTAACCTTTTCTTTGTTACCAAGGAAAATTTCCTGTCTCGTAATACTCTGGTTAGCTTTTGGAAAGTGTCTTTGGCCATGCCAATACGTCTTCGGATCTCAACCTCGCACTTACCGTCCTCTGTTAGAACAATTCCCAGATATTTAAATTTCCGCACCTGCTTGATTTTAGTGTTGCCGACCCTGTAAATCGCATTTTGGGCTCATCTTCTTGCTGATGACCATGCATTCTCTTTTCTTGTAGTCCCCGTATTCTCTCTCTCCTTCGCTAACTTTTGTAGAGGGTTTTGTAATTGTCTTTCCGTGTCTGCTATCAGCACTGTGCCATCTGCGTATCTTATATTGTTAAGATTGTGACTGCCAATGATGAATCTTAGAATTGCCTCTCTGTATAGGTTGAATACATCCGATGAGAAGACACATCCTTGTCTTAGACTCCTTTCTATTTTTGTATATCTACTGAACGCATTTTATTATCTTTATGCAGGCGGTTTGCTGCCAGTACATTATTTGATTATTCTAATGTCTTTCCCTGAGCAGTTCAAACAGATCTTTGTGGCGTACTTTGTCGAACGTCTTCTTCTGCATTAGTATTGCTCTTTCTCATAAAATTCTGAGCATGAATGATGTGTTCCTTGTTCCGGTGTCTTTTAGTAGCAAGTATACGATATAGTAGTTTTTAGTGTTGCCTGTTGACTATTCATCAGAGTAAGTGAAAAGTATAGAATTTTTGTCTTGAAAAACCTGGAGTTTACTGATTGATTTTCAAGCCCTACCCAACATACTATTTTAGGTGGGATGTTTAAAATCAGTGTAAATTAGAATGCAAGGTTGACATCTTATTACGAGTAAAATATTCTTATGCTGTTTCTCAAATAATGTTTGCCAGTTATTCGCTGGTTACAGCAAAATAATTTATATATTTTGTAGATGAAACACTGTGCCAACTGCTCAATGTCATTTATCATTAAAGACAATATCCAAATGTCGGGAGTTTCAATACTTTGGAAGCATCGTCGTCTGCGATGATCCCTTCAAAAGAGAGACTGAAGACTGGAAACGGCAAAGTTGTTCAGTCCTCGGTGAAACGACACAGGAAAATAATGATATAATCAAGGTGTTTACGTCTCACGCTACATGAAACAAAAGGTTTAGAAGGAAACGCCTGTCGCTAATAGAAAGTGCAATAAATTAGAAGTCTATTTTCCTGAAAAAGAAATAACGTTTTAATTGAAAGGTTTTATGAAATTTCAATCTGCAATAAGGCTAATTGTAATGAATCGCCCAATCTCACCATTAACTTTATATGGTGTAAGATCAAACCAAATGTGCGTGGAAGAAAGCTGGAATCAACTCACGCTGGCAAGCTATAGTCCAACAAGCATCTGCAAGTCTTTACTCTCGGGGTTAAAAATTTATCCATCGTTACTGGAAAACGACACTATTGAGAAACACAAGTATCGATTATAGAAACCCACTTTGAGTACCCGCAGTATTCCAGACACTGCGCCGCCAGAGTCTACTTGCAGAGACATCTGTGAATTCACAGATGAATACCTGCCAGAATTATTTTTCGGATACAAATGACATTCTCTTGAACATATCCATAACACACACATTAGTTTGAAAAAAACAAAACAAAAAACAAAACCGTCAACAATTTAAGCCGCGGGAGAATACATTTAAAAATTGATATAGTCACATGAATTAAACATATGAAATATTTCCTTAAATTTTTAAAATAGATAAAAGATAGATTAATTCCTATGTAACTTAAATTACTCTATATTATGATATTTTGCTATTAAATTGTATTCCTCTCTTAGACTACTTTAGGGAACAATATGGTCATTGGAAAAAATAAGAAGTACGATGTCCATATACCCATACTAAGGAGCGGTCGATAAGGTGATCTATGTTATGACTTAATGACTTTTAAACCAAAATGACTATCCTTCCTGTTGAAGAAATCAACATATATAAATAATACTCATGTACTCAGACTTCCTCAGAAACGTTGCAATGAATATATGCAACATTTTTGAGCAAGACTGTATATGTAAACTTATGAATAATTTATGCCAAAAGGATATTAAAGGAAAGGAAGAAGAAAGGACTATATTCAATTGTGAGGAGACAGAATGTATGATTGTCAGCAAAAAGAAGAGCACAATTTACGAATTCCAAGCTGCAGATGCCAAAATCAAGCAAGTACAATCATTTAAATAAGAGGGGAGGGAAAATGCGTCACCGAAATTGGGATAGCGAAAAATGCTTTCCAAAAGCTAAGCAAAGTATTATATCTCGTTAGAAAAAGAATAGTGAATTGTTATGTAATATCGGTGATCCAATATGGTAGTGGATGCTGATCAATCTCCTTATAAATGAAGAAGAGAATTGAGGCAACAGAAATGTGGTTCCACTAAAGGATGCTGCGAATACAGATGTGCAATACGAAGCTCATTATAACACGAAAAACACCATATTATTACTTGGCTTCAAAATATGGATGTCAACCACAGCTACACTTCTATAAATTATATCAATTAAGATCCTTAATACTTAACTTATGCAATTTATTCTAGTTATTTTTAAGTATATCTTTTATATGCTATATTCTTTTAGGACGTGGGCGGCCACAACCTTCTCTCTTTAAATGTACTTTTGATGCGTTAACACCCCTCTTGGTCTCTGTTCAGCCATTAATTCATACTCGTATGTAGATATGGTAATAGAGAAATAAATAACTAAAAATAAATAATAACATGAAGACCAAAATTTCCCTATCTCTAAAAATAGATGATTAATAAAAATCACCTGGCAAACAAAACCATAGTTCGATCAGAAGATTGCACAAGAATAATGTAAGAGAAGAAATAAAAAATAATATTAATTCATCAATTCTAAAATATATAGTTCGATCAATCAACCAGAAATATTTCACAACGATATAAGATCGCGAGTCAATGAGAAGCGACGACCTTTCAAAGCGGATCTATAGATATGTATATAAACAGGTGGAAAATCAACCAAAACTAGAGCCGATAAATTAATTTTGTCCATTCTCTGATACTGGGGTTATTGTAACATCTCAAGAGGAATTACTATATTTGGACAATTATCTGGCGAAGTAGACGGTTGCATCGTCCCTGCTACTTTGAAAACAAGAAAGCCTTCCTTCACCACATTGTCAAACGGTGGTTACTGTATTTGGATACATACATACGTATATACATTTACTTCCACTCGGAATCTTTATCTACATATCGTATACACCAGGACATCTTGAATCCTCAACTTTCACTTCAATGTTTTGTATTGTGTATATAAATATTTATTGTGTATTTATCAACGCAGTATGCATTTTCTTTTAATCATTACGCAAGCTCAACATGAACCCAAATCAATTTATGCAGTTATATACTAAGAACGGACGTTATCGCAAAATAAATCTGTTCTTTAACTGTGGTGATACTGTCCAGTATTTATTGCCATACAGGAAATTAAATATTGCATAGTAATTCAATATATTTTTCTTTGTTTTTAAGGGCTTTCTCATACTTCATATTGATTTGCATAGGTCCTGAATTGTGTATTTCAATATTCCTAGGAAAAATACTCCCGTGGGACGACAATCTTGAGTTTTAAAAAAATGATACAAGAAAGAAACAAACAGAGGAGGAAGAAAAATGGAAGGGAAACGCTAGACAATCAACAAAGAAAAAAACCCATAAAAACTTAACCCGTTGAGAAAGCAATATTTCCGTAATATTAGAAACGAAATTAATAAAACGAACTGCATAGACAATGTACTAAGATGTGGAGAAAAGAAGAATCACAACATAATCAAAGTATACACAAGAGAAAAGATCTGGTCTCGAAACACTTTGAATCATATTTCAACCTCTAATCACACTAAATGCCCACAAAAATAGACCAATATACGTCCAATCATGATAAAATCCGTATCCAAACATAAACAGTAATGAATCTACTTATTAATAAATTAAGCTATTTAAAAAATAAAGTATCACTAGATATTGAGACTGATCTTTTGAAAACATCTTATTTTCTCCACGAATTCAGTAACAAGTTTCCCAATTTTATAAATAAATGTTGAAATCAAAAATGCATCCCCGAAAAGTGGGTTTTATCGCACATTAAAGCACTATGAAAAGAAAAAAAATATTGCCTCAAACATACAGAGGTATCTCAATTGGATCCATTATGATGAAATACGAATGGACATTATACTAACTAGGCTCTAATCATTTTATGAAAGACAACTCGCAACACAGTTTGGTTTTCGTTCTTGTAAGAGATATAATGATGGCATATATGCCATAAAACTCCAAAAGATTGCATACTCCTCTCAGAGGAAATTGTATACCTGCTATGTTGACCTCAGAGCAACATACGACCACATCAATAGAGAATTCCTCTTCGCATCCATTAGAAACCGCATTCCAAGATCTGAAACCAACGAATAAATCAATCTAATAGAGGAACTCTATTCAGTTCACAAAATATTACATGGAGTAGCCCAATACTCCTCATTAGTACAAAAAGTAGGGAAATGAGAGTATCAGCCTATTTAATAATTTCTTTGACTATGCTCTGCACATTGACAAGCAGAGATGTGAAAAAGATGGGCACTGATCATTTAAGCATACCATACCACATCCCAAACGAATCTACTAAGAGAAGACAACAATCCTGCTTTCCCTCCCGAGGCCATTATACTGATGACGGTTGATTCTACCCTGAAAATATATGTATTTATAGTTAGGATAAGACAAATCTTAAACAAGAAAATCATCATCTTATAAGAAGTACTCCAAGAAATAGGACATAAATAAACTTAACAAAAAAAAATAATCTAGAATTGGAATGAAGGCAGTGATAGCATCTACCGTAAATAAAGATTCAAGATGTGGAATTAGTACATATTAAATACTTTAAGTATCTAGGTGTATGGATAAGTTATAATAAATTTAGTATAGGAGATAAGGAAATTGAATATAGAATAGGCTGCGCTCGAGGTAGTTTCGCCCAATACCGCAAATTGCTACTTAACCAAAACATTACCCTGAAAACTTGAGTCCTTTTCAAATAGATGCCAGGTATGCGGCCAAACGTGTTCGGGGATATCTAAATTGTTAGCTACATACCGGGTATAACAGCAAAACTGTCCAAAACGTGTAACAGCAAAATTGTCCAATTGTTAGATTAAGCTCTGAACGGTTGTATCTTAGAAATGATTAAAGATATCTTACTGGAATTCTCCGAGGTTTTTATAACACTATTGGACTCTACTTTGAGCAATAAGAATGAATTTAGCTCTAAGTTGAAAAGATGAACCATCTTGCTGGTCTGACTTCTTTATTCAGTTTTTTCTCTACTGTTCCCTCTTTTTAAACTTTTTTCACTGTTTTGTTGATGGTTCTTGAATGTACTTTGAAGACGGAAACTAGAGTATGAATGCTGCTACTATTATTGGAGGCCCGAATGATCTTATTCCCCTCACCATGGCTCAGAGCTGACACAAAACGATTTTAACCTGTTCTTTTTCGAGCTGAATAACGCAAATGGTTTTTTCAGAGATTCTTAAGACAAATGGTGTCAAGATGGCTAAACGTCTTATCTGAAAACCTAGAAAAAGAAACTCAATTAGTTTAGTGTTACTTTTAGATATTAAACATTTTGGTGGATGGAATATCATCCCATGTTGTTACATGTTTTGAACAGTTTTGTTGTTACACCCAGTACAACCACTTTCTCAGAGCAATGGTTAAAACATCATTGGGCGATTGAAACTTGTAGATCTTGGCTAACGTTATCTTTCTTCAAACTCGTCGACTGGTGCTATAAAACCACAAAGACCTATTCCAAACAACGGAAACCATATCACTTGAGAACTGCATTAACTGCTAAAATCTTCAGAGTTATCTAAATTGTCAACAACATAAATTCGTTTTATCAGAACAATGATTAAAAATGTCTTTGAACGATTGAACCATGCAGATCTTGGCGGGTGTTATCCTTCTTCAAACTCGTGAACTGGTACTACAAAACCACAAAAAAGTTACCAGACAACAGAAACCATATCATTTGAAACCATTCAACTGCATTAACTGATAAAATGTTCATAGTTATCTAAATTTTCAACTACATACAACTGTTGTCGTAGAGCAATCGTTAAAATGGATTTAAGTGATTGAAACCTGTAGATGTTGGCGAATGTCATTCTTCTTCAAACGCGTGAACTTGTGATAAAAAAAAACCCAAAGAACTGCACAAAATAGCAGAAACTATATCACTTAAGGACTTTTAACACCATCAACTGTTAAAATGTATAGCACATGTAATTCGAATGAAAATAATTACATAATCAAGATGTTAACTTTCCACACTACGATAAGCAAAAATTAAATAAGTCATCATTAATAACGAAAAGAGCGATAACAGCTACTGGACTTGAGATGCCTATTTTTCTGAAAAAAATTTTTTATGTAAAGGATTTTATAAATTAATTCAAGCTGCCCATTCAGTGAAAACCGAATGTTTCCTCATAAGGAAACGGTTAATATTAACAGTATCATTATGCGCCTTCTATTTTCCTTGGCTCAGCTCATTTTACGTTGTCTACTTTTACACTTGTTAAATTTTTATACTTCAGTGTCCCTAGAACTTATCTTGGGTTTGATGATGACATTTCATAATGTAGTTAGTAGTTAATGATTTTTTTCTCCCTATTAATTACTGATTAATCTAAGAGTTCTTTCACTTTTAGACTACCACCTATGAACCTGCTAAGAGTTTGAATTATATAAATTATATTACATGAAAAAAAATTATACCAAAAGAAAGAAAATTGTAAATACTGGCAAAATACATACATACATATATATATATATATATATATATATATATATATATATATATATATATATATATGTATGTATGTATGTATTGGCATTTGTTTACATTTGTAAAAACAATACGCTAGATTTAGTTGTGTAACTCTACCGAGTGAAGATAGCTCTGGCTGACACCAAATTAGTTGAGTTTCAATCCTGGCTTGAGGCATTCGGAAGTCTAGTCACAATGACGAGCTGTGATACAGCGAAACAGTACTGTCTGTGAATGACATAATTTAGCTCTTGAAAATACATTTCAATTGAGCACTGTTGAGTGATAAACTAATTCTATAAACAACAGCCACCTGCACTAATGCAAAGCTCTTCAGTAAAATGAATGGAGCACTTTGGCTGATTCGCATTTGTTTACATTTGTAAAAACAATACGCTAGATTTAGTTGTGTAACTCTACCGAGTGAAGATAGCTCTGGCTGACACAAAATTAGTTGAGTTTCAATCCAGGCTTGAGGCATTCGGAAGTCTAGTCACAATGACGAGCTGTGATACAGCGAAACAGTACAGTCTGTGAATGACATATATATATATGTATATATATTATTTAACGTGAGAGTCCGTTTCTTCGAATCCTTGGTCGCCAAGTAATAACAAAACTAGGTTTGTAGATATATTGTATATTAAACAGTAATTACACCAGAAGAGTATTACACGACTATCGAATGAACTAGCACTCGATCTATTCACTGTTCACTGTTACCCCTCAAACTAATAGTAGGCGGAAGAGTCTAACATAGCCTTTTAGAGGGAGAACACCACAACAGTAAACATTCCAAAGTTTAATCCTTATTAGTCAGTTTTTTTCTTATTTTTTTAGAAAGTTAAGAATGTTGTTTCTGTCAGTTAACAGCTGAACATCAGAACTACTAGATCATATACCAAAAAGAAACAAAACTAGATTTTGTTTTACTTGATAATGTTTGTCATTAATAACTGAACATTCTAAAGTTTAATTCTTATTAGCCTGTTATTTTTCTTCTTTTTTTTTAGAAAGTTACAAATTTTGCTTGTGTCAGTTAAGATCAGAATTGCTAGATTATATACAAAGAAGAAACAAAACTTTATACTTTTCTTTACTTTGGTAATATTTATCCTTAATAACTAAACACTCCAAAGTTTAATCCTTATTGACCTGTTTCACTGTTCAATAGAAAGTATTTTCTGCTTTTAACTTTTAACATGGTAAATAAAAGTAATAAAAAACCATTTTGTTGTTAAATTTACTGGATTTTGTGTACTTTTCCCCAAATTACAGCCTTTTTTAAAAAATTTCTCATGTTAAAATTTAATTATAGCGTCAAAACTACTTTTATTGAACCGTGCCAGTAACGTTGACGATTACTTATTCCCAGCAAATGTTTTGCCGTATTATTCATATAAATAATTCTTCTTGTGTGCATCTTCTGTGTAATAAAATTACGTTACTTAATCTCCGTGCTTTTCAAAGTGTGATTGTCAAGAACAATTATATAACAGCGCGCACATAAATATACAAGAATAATGCGTACATACATACATATATACATACGTCCATGCATACATGCATCCAAACTTATTGTTATAAAACTTGTAATTCTGGTCAGGGGGTTCGAGTTTAACTTGTATCTTATTTATTCTGTATTAACTTACAGAAATATAAATGTTGTTTTGAAGTAATTATACATATAGATTTATTGATATCAATCGATAATCAATAACAAACAAGTATTATGTGCTTTTCGTCGAAGCAGCAACGAGGTAAACATATCAGGATGACAAATCGGACTTATACCCCCGTGGGAAGGGGTTAGCTGCATGTGACATAGATCGATGTCTTAGCTAACTTACATATTACTCTCCACCCCGCCTTTCGTCTTCTTTTTTTTCAACTTCCTAATTGACATAATTTATTTTATTATCTTTTCTTTGCTTATTTTTTTAACTCCTTTTTCTTTTCTTTATACTCCTATTCTTTTTAGCTTTTTCTTTTACCTTCATTTGCTATTTTTTTCTTCTTACTATTTGTCGTTTTAATAGTTTTTTTCTTTCTTTTTCCTTTCACTTTGTAAAAGATCAATCCTAGCTTCCAACTTTTATTATCTCACTAGCTGAAGTACCCACCTACGCTTGGTAGAAGGTAAGACCTACAGATAGTCTTAATGAGAATAGAATGGATAAATTATATTCAAATTACACAGTGCTGATAGCAGACACAGAAAGAAAACTACAAGAACTCTCACAGAAAATATTGAAGGAAAGCGAGAAGAATGGACTAAACACCAGATGCAAGAAGATATATATATATATATATATATATATATATATATATATATATATATATATATATATATGTCATTCACAGACAGTACTGTTTCGCTGTATCACAGCTCCTCAGTGCGACTAGACTTCCGAATGCCTCAAGCCAGAATTGAAACACAGCTAATTTTGTCTCAGTCAACGTTACACTTTTGTATTAATATCAATCAAGAATATTTTTATAAGAAAGATCTGACGAAATTATTTCAATGAATATTCAACCATCAACTAGCAAGTATCACTTGACAATTTTTGTATTTAATATACAAATGATAGATTTATTGCTGAACATACAAGTAGTAAAATACTATACTAATAAAAATAGTCTTCACGTTATCATCAATTGTATTGTAACAATATTTTACTACTAATACTACTACTACTACTACTAATAATAATAATAATACTATTAATAACAATAGTAATAATGACTGCAGCCTCGTCTGAGAAAAATTCTTAAATTAAACCAAAAGAAGTAAAAATTTTGACCGAGATTGTAGACCTATGATGAATAACATCCTTTATTCTGTAGGATTTTTCTGATAAAAAATGCAATCCCAGCTAGTTAAAACATCATTGAAAACGAGTGAGCAATTCAACATATACAAGGACTTCAAGATAGAAATTAGTAGAATGAGTTGTTTCAAGAGAATAGCATTCGCTATTGTTATTGGGGCTTTGGGTATTATATCAAAAAGGGGTAAACAAATAAGCGAATCAAATTGCTAGTAGATTTAAGAATATTTGAATTACAAAATATCAAATTTCTCGGATCTACATTATTTACATTATTCGGTCAATTGTCCTCATCTTTGTCGCCATATTTATTACAACGTTTCGGCCGTTGTACGCTCTGGCCTTCTTCAGGTAGTTGGAATGTCGAACTGAACCCTTTATTTCGCTGGTGGGGAGTTTAACTGATGGACTGTACATGTCAGTGATGGTCATACTCACTTTGTGAGTCGACAACCACTATGTATATATATATATATATATATATATATATATATATATATATATATATATATATATATATATATATATATATATATATATATATGTATGGATAGATAGATTCATAGATAGATAGATAGATAGAGAGAGAGAGAGCGAGAGAGAGGTCAATTCTTTTATTGTGGAATATTTTATAAGCCTTTTGTTTCGCAGTGAATATATAAAAATTAAAGTATTGTAAGAGCTAAAAAGTATTTTCAATCTATTTCTCCTCTTCATATAAACATTGTGGGTCATGAATTATGAGTGCTGTGAAACAGAATCGGATTTTTATTTACTTTTAGGCTCCTCCAATACTCTAATCATTTCTACAATGATAGTGAACAATGTGAAAATCCACGAGAACATGATACATATATATATATATATATATATATATATATATATATATATATATATATATATATATATATATATATATATATATATATATATTAAAAAGTTTGCGGCACCTCTCTTCTTTTTAATATACACACTTTTCTCTCGTTGGAACCATTATAACCTCTTCATTTCATTTTATATATATATATATATATATATATATATATATATATATATATATATATATATATACATATATATATATATAGAGAGAGAGAGAGAGCTCCCAGAAATACTTTACATATTAGTGGCAGTGGTGCCTTTATATAGCTAATGTTTTACAATTATGTGAGTTATATTTCTGGGAGTCACACACACACACACATATTGTTTATTATATATATATATATATATATATATATTATTATTATTATTATTATTGTTTATTATTGCATATATATATATATATATATATATATATATATATATATATATATATATATATATATATATATATATATATATATATATACAATTGAAACGAAAAATGTTCCGCATGTGTTTTCTTTTATAATATGTAGATTTAATAGGCCGGTTATTAAAATTTGAGGAAGAAAAAGTCATTAAAATAAAATCTAACTACCAGGGATTAAACAGGGATTTAGGTTTACTTTGAGAATATTGTTTTCACAGGGAGACCTCTAACCAACAACAACAACAACAACAACATACATCTGAAGAGTCAGTCTCACTTCTTTGTTTACTCCTTGTCTTATTGAAAAGAACATAGGGGTGTCCGAAAATTCTGACTTTAAAATATATAATAGATGTCATCAATCTTATTGCTAATATCGCTATCACTTTGTTGGCTTGTTATTCCTCAAATTTTATTAGCTGTCCTATTAAATATATACATACATACATATATATATATATATATATATATATATATATATATATATATGTGTGTGTGTGTGTGTGTGTGTGTGTGTGTGTGTGTGTGTGTGTGTGTGTGTGTGACTCCCAGAAATATAACCCACATAATTGTAAAACATTAGCTATATAAAGGCACCATTGCCATTGACGTGGGAAGTATTTCTGGGAGCTATATGTCGGAGGTATATGTATATGGATGTGTATGTGTCGTATGTCACACTTCCTAGAGCATCTGGATACTATATTCTGATCCCAGACATAGGCCAGGACATCAACATTTTGATCCAAGAACAGAATTCTTGTGCCATAAGTAAATAATCCCATCATTTTTTATAAGTGCTATATTGATAATAATAATAATAATAATAATAATAATAATAATAATAATAATAATAATGATAATGATAATAATAATAATAATAATAATAATGCAGGGTTGAAAGGTGAAACTGAAGGTTTTATCATTGCTGCACAAGACCAATGCTTGTTAACTAGGAATTATCAAGCACATATACTAAAATACTGTTAGCCCAAGATGCAGATTCTGTGACAAATATCCAGAAACCATTGATCATCTTATATCAGGTTGCACGATATTGGCACCCACTGAATATAAAACCCGGCATGACAGAGTGGGCCAATATCTGCACTGGAACATTTGCAACTCCTATGGGAAGGGAACTGAAAGAAACTGGTACGAACACTACCCTGACCCGGTTACGGAGATAGGACCTGTTACAATTCTACGGGACTACACAATACACACTGACAGAACAATCAAAGCCAACTGCCCAGACATTGTTATTAAAGACCACAAACAAAATAAGTGTTTCCTTATTGATATGGCAGTCCCTGCAGACTGCAATGTATCTTTGAAGATATTCGAAAAACTGTCAAAATACAAGGACCTTGAAATAGAAATCTCAAAAATGTGGCACATGGGAACATCAACAATTCCTGTTGTAGTTGGAGACCTTGGACTGGTTGGAAAAGATTCCAGTAGGCTGATTGAAGGGATCCCTGGAAGTCCATGCCTCAAAGAGATACAAAAAATTGTTCTGACAAGTACAGCCCACACTTTACGAAGGGCTTTATCTATGTCATTTTTTTTTTATTTTATTTTTATTTTTTTTTTCAGTGGAAAGTGTCATGATGCCATTTCTAACCTTAGGTCCTTGGGCGGGACCCGGAAAGAAATGTGTAAACGCCAGATATCAAAGGAAATAAAAATAATAATAATAATAATAATAATAATAATAATAATAATAATAATAATAATAATACCCTCATGTTGAATGGGGTAAGGCTCTCGTGGTTTGTGATTTTAATTGTTTCTTGGTGTTAACCTATACATGTTTTTTTTAAAATTATGATAACCAACGGTAAACATCCCATTCAGTATCTCATATTTGCATGCCAAGCTTTAGCTCAATGGGTATGTTTCGCAGGGACTGGCGCATTGTACACACCTGTTACTAATGTACTGTGATAGCATTATGGTTGGATGTCGATAGTGCTGTTTTAAGTTTAAATGATTAAACAGTAAAGGTAACTTGGGAGTCAAGTCTAGAAATTTGGGACCACCTTCAATTGGTGATCGTTTGAGCACAGTCTAAAGTTATTTCTAATGGGACCCAACCTGCCACATTACGTGCTGCTTTTAACAAACCCTCTCACTATATCGTAAATATATGATTCTGATATATGTACATGGTGTTTCCTTTTTAGCCTTTGAGTCATGATGGACTTTTATATTTGTACATTAGCATCAATCACTCAGTAATAATAATAATGGTAATAGAATTACTGTAGTATCGATAGAGAGAACTATAGTTTAACTTAGTATCTTTGCAGATATAATATCTACTAAGATTTATTATAGAAGGACATAATCTTAGCAATACAGGATACGCAGAGGACACTGTATTGATGGTAGACTCAGTCAAAATTGGAATAACTATTAGACAATATTAAAATTAATATTAACTGTATCAATGGAGAATGAAGAATTATCAAAAAACGAAATAACTCATGGTGAGAACTACGTATTGGGGACAGAAAAATCGAGCAAATTCAGAAATTTGACCATCTGAATTGTGTTGTAACAGATGATGGAACATGTAACAGAAATCCGAAGGCGCGTATAAATAGCAAATGATTACTTTCAGAAACAAGGAAAGAATCTCACCATGGTCTGTCATCGTGGCCTAGGGCTTGAGAGTGCTAGCCTTGTTCAAATTTTACAGAAACTGCAACTAAGTTCTACTCAGCATAGTTGCAGTATAAACCACTGGTGGACTCTGAATAAACATAAATGCGCCTGAGAAAGCGTTTGCAGTACCCTAGTAGACGGGTATCCTCGAATACGAGTTGCCAGCTATACATACATACATACGGACATCTCTCTGCTTCGTGTTTTCATGTGTGAAGAAATTGTTCCAGATTGTCGCTCAATTTCTCTCAAACAAGAGAAAAACATTCACGGCTAATTGGTAGGAATTTTCAACTACTACATGTATACAGACATTAAGAAGCCCAAGAGGATAAACAAAAAACAAAACAAGAAACAAGTCGTCTATATAACTATCAATCAGAGATTCAAGAATGCGTTTTATACTGCTAAACACACCCAAGTGCCGACTGTGTGAGCGATCACCTTCCAGTGATATGTAAACTACGGAAATTTAATGGGGCCAAATGCAGCACTCAAATTGCAATACGATATCTATGTGATCTATATATCTATGTAAATACAATGTTTTTTTGGTTTCGTGTGTTGCTTCTTCACGCTTCCGTGGATGTCATATATCGCATGTTCACGTGTCGGTTTGTGTCATTTTTTTTTTTTAAACTGTTCCTCTTCACTCGTCAAGTTTTTGGTGAGAAGTAGTCTATTATGTTTATCTTTCATATTATTAGTCGATAAGTATATTTAGTCGGATCATAAAGCGAGTGCAAAAACGAAATAATACTATTGATAATGGGTCTTCTATGTTTATGTCTTCTATTTTATTTATATATATATATATATATGTATGTGTGTGTGTGTGTGTGCGTATATATATATGTGTGTATATATATATATATATATATATATATATATATATATATAAAAGTGGACATGGAAGTCAGCACTTAGAGGCGACAGTCTGTTTCATGCTAGTGCAATCGTCAGGCCTGACGATTGCACTAGCATGAAACAGACTGTCGCCTCTAAGTGCTGACTTCCATGTCCACTTTTATATATACACACGCTCTATCTCTGATATTGAGCATTTTATCCCATAAATATAGCACACTTTAAGACTATATTTCTTCATATATATATATATATATATATATATATATATATATATATATATATATATATATATATATATATATATATATATTATATATATATATATATATATATATATATATATATATATATTCTTTTTATACGTTATTTTTATGGATAGAATGCTCTATTTTTAATTAACAATATTAAATACATTTGCCGGCTTGAATGTTCTTGAATTTCGTAGAAAATATGCATTTCCCGACAGTAATCGAACCTGTATTCTTATATGGAAACCGTCATTTGACTTGAAATCCTGTACCATTCAGCTACAGAGAAGCGTCCGGTTATCAAAGTTCTCGAACATTCAAGTCGTTAAATGTGATTGATACTGGTTAATTAAAAACAGAGCATTTAATTAAATAAATTATATCTATAAAAATAACGTATAAATAGAAAATGCATTAAATAATCGTGGGAATTAATCAATACCTATATATATATATATATATATATATATATATATATATATATATATATATATATATTCAATATCACGATGGTTATATGTAGACCAAAAAAGAGAATCTGAACTTCTCTATAGAGATAGGAGCGTTTGAATCTGCAGAAGCTTGTGAACTATTTGGAATTTTGATACTGCAGGGACTTAGATACACTTTCGATACTAAGAAGACTGGTCTGTACAGGGACAACAGAGTTATCCCCCTATGTAACGCTAATCCACAACAAACTGACCGGTTCAGAAAACAACTCTTCAAATTCTTCAAGAATCACCACTAACACAAACGCCAAAGTGATCTTCAGGATACTACTCTCGATCTATTCAGGGGAGTGCGCAGGCCTTATACTACAGAGCTTTATAACCATTTATATATTAACAAAGAATTCAACCACCCACCTGGAATTCTAAATAACTTGTACAAATCTGTACAACACAGACTCTCAACTAACTTCAGCAACAAATTTATTTTTGACAAATATAAAACTAAATATGTAGATGTACTAAATAAAAGTAAACAGAAAGTTAAAATAAAATACATCCCAAGCATTAGTAAGAATGCCAATAATAAACTTAAGAATAGAAAACGCAACAAAATATGGTTCAACCCACCTTTTAACAAAATTGTCAAAACCAACATTGGTAGGATTTTCCTAAATTTAATCCACAAACATTTCAACCATAACTCTTTACTGGACAAAATCTTCAATAATATTAAGATTAGTAAGAGTTGCACTAGAAACCTTGAACAATATACAGCATAGCATAATAACGTAACTTTAATGCTGAAGCAACACCAAGAGCAAAGAAAAAAAATGTAATTGTCGAAAAGGCATTAGCTGTCCGATGAACAACAAATGTATGTATAAAAGCGTCATCTGCAAGGCTAGCATTAAACATAATTGCGAGACAAAATTTTGTTTCGGTTACACAGCCAACAACCGGAAAACAAGATTTTACTAACATAAAATGACTTAATAATAAACAATATGCAAAAGCTACGGCACTCTCACAATTTTACTGGGATATTAAAACAGATACACCGACAGTAAATCGGAATTTTGTCGCCAAAACTACACCTTTTCCGGCCGCGGCGTCCGATGCAACCTGTGTTTGTTGGAAAACAATATGCATCCTCAAAAATATTAATGATCGAAATCTACTTAATAAACGAAATGAATTAATGTTAGCTTATAATCACAGAAAGAAATTTCTCTTAAAATATTTTAATTCTGGATAAATATATTATCCAAATATCACATGCACTTCCCATATTTTAGGTTTCATATTGATTACCTCCCTTTAAACATTTTAACGTTTATTATTACTTAACGACTTACCAGGCGTTCCTATTATGAACTTTAAACATGCCTTTTTTTTTACAATAGCCCCCTACCTACATTCTACATTCTGTATTTACACCCCAATATTACATTAGGTTTATATCAAATTTGAGCTTTGAATCTGCGTTTAATTTAGCGTTCCTTACATGAGACCCAGCATTTTTTTAAATGAAAAAATTGGTGCCTGATGAGTTGGTAGAACAACGAAACTTTGTTGCACTTCGAACATAAGTATATTTATATTTATTAATATATACTTCTTGGCTCTGTCTAACTATATTGAGCACTTTTTTGTTTACATCTTAAATTAAATTGAGTAAATATAAGTAAAATTATATAACTTAACGTTTATCTAATTTAAGAAAAAATCTGCTAATAGAGGGCTCAATATTGAATTAAATCAATAGTTATTATTAACGTAGATATAATAACATTCACGGTACCAAAGGCTGGGTCAAAATTTTGGTATTTTTCAAACATTCATCGGGACTTTCGATTAGATATGTATATTGCATTAAGCAATATTTGAATCTACATTCTGTACGGTATTGAATACACTTTTGTTACATATAAAAACCCTTTAAGATATTTATATAAATAGTAATTGTAAGTGTTGTTTATATTTAGTAATGAAGTGATACTACTCATTCTCTTCCAGTTTATTGCTTTCTTGTCACCTATGTTCTTCAAAAATATAAATGCAATGCCAGACGCCATCGCCCTTCTCTTTGAACTGTTCTTTTATTATACTTTCTTTACATTAAAGTTTATTTTTCACTCCTAGTAATCCCTTGCGTCTTCGTGGCATTATTGCCCAGCTCAGGAGGAAACTATTTAAAAAATTGTGTAACTTTAAGATAAATAATTACTATATTTGTAGGGAAATAATACTATAAACTGTCTTTTGTGCCCAGTACTACTACTACTACTACTACTACTACTACTACTACTACTTCTTCTTCTTCTTCTTCTTCTTCTTCTTCTTCTTCTTGTCGCATCCCTTGAGGGCATAGGCGATCATGGCTCTCTCGAAATTCCTTTTTAATATGGCACTTATTAGTTTTCCTCTTTTTTCCAAGGCCCTCACACTACATTCAGTCATCTATCCATACAAGCTCATTAGGTAAGTGACTCGCTACATTTGGCTATCTCTGTTGCATTCGATATACCCCATGAGAGTTAAGTTTTTCAAGCCTTCCTTCCTCATCCAGGAATAGAAATAGTAATAGTCAGTTTCAGTTTCACAACTTAAGTGATCATCAGATCATGAAATTAAAAGTAACAATATACTAATTTCTGTATCAACACTATTTATATCTATAAACACACTACCCACAATACTGAGCACTCTTTCTTAAAAATATTTCAAACTTTATCCCAGGGTTTACTTCCAGAGACGTTCCTATTTCCTTATTGTTTAGTGAAAACGTCCACATATTTCGTGTTTTGCTACTAAAAGGTAATCTGAATATATTCATTAAAATGGTGTTCCCTTATCCCTTTAAAAGAAGATATATACACTATTTACATTATTCGGACTATTATCTTCATATTTGTCGCCATATTTATTACAACGTTTCGGCCGTCGTACGCTCCGGCCTTCTTCAGGTGGTTGGAATGTCGAGCTGAACCCTTTATCCTTGAGGACACATGAAACAGTGGATAAAGGCGTTAGTTAGATCCAGTGACAGGGGTCAAAGAGTGTGAGTCCAATACCCGGTTAAGTCAGTGGAGAACTTGGAGAGGGGAATTAACAGGAGATAACTGGTAACTGACATCCATTAGACATGGCACGTGGAACTAGAACAGTCTACCCCAGTGAGCGAAATAAAGGGTTCAGTTCGACATTCCAACCGCCTGAAGAAGTCCGGAGCGTACAATGGCTGAAACGTTGTAATAAATATGGCGAGAAAGATGAGGACAATAGTCCGAATAATGTAAATAGTGTGCATAATACCTCATCTCAGAAATATTTAAAATATCTAATTCACTTAATTATTTAATATAAATCAAGAACTATTGTATTATGTATTTAATCGTCAAATATCTCTGACGAGAATCGCAAAACGATTTCATTCATTCATTTTTTTTTTCGTGTAACTGTGCATTGCACAATGAAAATGGACAGAAGTCACCAAGTGCACCAATACAGAAACACACACGCATAAACATAAAACAAAAAAACACATAAACAAAGAGATAAGATGAACACGGACATATGCACAACATCGCATATAGTAATAAAATACACTGAAAATTGTCAGCTTTCGGCAGCGTCCATTTTACGAAAGGTTTAAGCTCTGCCTCAAGCGCTTCATCTTAGAACTAACAGAACTAAAACATTGCTCTGTTGTTAAGAGTTCGAACAAGTGGTAACCAGGATGCGTGTTCTCTTAAATTATGTTCCCTGTTCTGCCGCGGTAACAAGAATTAGAAATATCCTTCTAAGATGGCAGCAAGCAGTCGATTAATTTCTGGGCAACATTTATAAGACTTTGGTGGACTCTCTTGTCCGCTATCGAGCAGCTGGAGTGTCAGCTGGTACTCCAGAACACACTCAATAGTGCAGCCGTAGTACGCCATAATCAGCTCCCTTTGTATATTATTTATCATTTATTTTTTCTCAGTAGAGTCGCTACTTTTATTGCTAGTCCAGGAGTGATAATCTGCAATGCGCGTACCCAGAAACTTAATTTTATCTATGCTTTCCAGACAAACTCCGACGATAATCAAAGGGATGGGTGCTGTGACATTTTTCCATTACATGCTTCTTTGTCTTAAGCATTTATGGTGTTTAAAGAATTTATTCTCCGTGTTCCAAGCACTCAATCTTTGTATTTCATTCTGATAGTTTACCTCACCACCCCTCAAAATGAATTCGACCACAATGTCATCTACAACAGTGAGTGTATTAGTGCGATATATAGGGACGCAATCAAAAGTATAGACAATGTACATAAGAGAGCTTAATACACATCTTTGTGGAACATTGCTGTTGAGAATGAGATGAGAAGAATCCAGGGTTTATTCTAACAGTTCGTCGACGATTTTTCAGAAAGTCCTTAACCCAAAGACAGATGGACACGATTTTCGAACGAAGTCGAACCTCACTAAGATTTTTTCCTAGTAAAAATATTTTCATATCCTTTCGTAAAAAATAAATATTAAAATAACATGCATTATGGGCGTATTCTACGAAGGATTTAAAATATTTTTCGTTATTGGCTTTGGTAATCTAAGATTCAAAAAGGTCACATTCTTCCAAACATTAAACAGAAAATATACATATTTTATTTAATCTCAGTGTCAGGTGATGTTTTCTTATCGACATAGCATAGCAAATATTGTTAGGGCTTCCGACAAGATTGGCAGAGGAGGAGAAGTGGATTTTTTCCCAGTGGATGCTACAGTTGTAGTATCTGTTCCATGCTGGAGGCCTTTTCTCCTCCCTTGCTTTCCCCGCCCCAACCGTTGCAGGATATCTGTAGCGGTGGTATGATCGGCTCTGACTAGCTTAGAAAAGCTTTGACCAGCTAAGAAAAGGTAAGACAAGCTATGACCAGCTTAGACCAGCGGCTCGAGTAGAAACACTCGGGTTCCCCTCCACGTTAAAAATTGACCTTATTTCACAACCTGACTCATTGGGGGGCGCAAATAAATCTCTCACTTAGAAAAGGCTTGAAACATTTATTCTTCCCTTAGTGATCGGTTAAATACATAGGTAGAATGCGTTGTGGCAGACAACCTATGAAAAGAACAATACAAAAACTATGTGCGGAGAAGGGAAGGGAAATTATTCTGACAAATTATACTATGGTAATTCACTGCTGATAAAGAAAATGAATCTGTGGAGAGCCATGACCACCCACCTGAAAAAATAACAGGTAAATCTAAAAGAAGGTCTATTCTGAATTCAAAAGCATAGTGAAGGAGGCAGATAACCACACCCCTTTCATTCAAGGAATCATAGCAATTATTGCCTTACTTGGTGTGAATTGATCAAAAAAAAAAGGAAGGAATTTGTGGGGAACTATCAACGCCTACATTCTGAAGGGACAATACATTAAAAAAAGAACAATTCTGTAATGAAAAGGATACAAAAGGAAACGGGAAACCACTCCCCTATTATTCAAGAATTCACGACAATTTATAGATAATAAAGAAAGAAATCTGTGGAGAGCCATGATCGCCTACATTCTAAATGGGCATGACAAAAAATAACAGCTAAGTCTAAAAGGTATGTTCTGAATTCAAAATGATAGAAAAGGAATCAGGAAACCACTTCACTGTCATTCAAGAATTCATAGCAATTCACAGGTGGTAATGAAAAGGAATCTGTGGAGAGTCATGATCGCCTACATTCTAAATGGGCATGACAAAAATATCAGCTAAGTCTAAAAGAAGGTATGTTCTGAATTCAAAAGGATAGGGAAGGAAACAGGAAACCACTTTACTGTCATTCAAGAAGTCATGGCAATTCACAGATGATAATGGAAAGGAATGTGTGGAGAGTCATGATCGCCTAAGTCCTGAAGGCACATTTAAAAAACAAAGAATTGATCATGGATAAACATCCAACCGAAATAGTGCCAGACAAATTTAACATTGAATAATGGAGAGAAAATCAGAAGAGATCATGAATGTGCGCATGTTCAATAATCGAAGAGTCTTCAAATCAAGTAAAGGAGTAAAAGTAAAAAGAGACATGATCAACATATTGCTCTCAAATCCATCACATTATAAACCACATTTTCTTTCTCAATCTTTTATTGCTTCCTCACGTTTCCTCTAATGACACTAGGATTTTTTTTCTTTTTAATGGTTTTCTTTCTTTTCTTATAATTCTTCTCTTTTTTCTTTGTCTATTTTCTCCTTGTCAGAAAGCGTCCGAAAAACCGCTGACAAACAACACAGCAACATTTACTGTCCAGAAACGTCTACCAATTAACTGACTTCTTCTTTGTGGACCCATCACAAGGACGGGTCGATATCAAGCTGTGTTCTCAGCCGATTCGCGCCAACTTCCACCTTCTGGAAATATCGTCAAGAGAGAAAGAGAAAGAAAGAGGAAGCGGGCACCAGCTGCGGCCATCCCATCGGTTTGTGCGCCTCGTTCGAAGAATACATGAAACTAACTCTCAATTTCGCTTACCTTCCTCAGATAGGCACACGTTATTGGCGTGTTGGTTGCTAGGAAACTGGACAATTTGTTCGTGACTGACAGAAGCACTTGAGATTTTGGCGACATTTTGATACTACCTTTGAGTCCTAATATTCCTCGTATCATTTTATTCATGAAAACAACAAAGTAATTCAAAGTAGAATACGCCGTTTTCGTAATCCAGAGGTGCGGTGTTCAATCCTTAAACATGATTTTGTGGTATATATAAAACTTAAATTTTAGTAGTTAACCATGAATAAATAAAAACATTCTTACTCAGGAAATACTTTTATAAGTCCATAAATTATTGTAAGTAATATCATCATCTTATTTTATTGTCTTTTCCTGTGATCGCAACATTTGACTGGAAGGCTTTCCAAGTTTTTTTTTCTTTCTTTTTTTACAGATGTATCTTGCATCAATAAATTTTTAATATTTTGAAAAATCATTTTTCTCATATAAAGTTTCTCTTTGATAGCTTAGGTCGCCTTCCAAAATGCAATAATTCATAAAACTATTGACTGCACTTGTTTCATTTTTATATTTTTGTATCTTTGTTCTAAATTTCATAATTTTAGAAACAGTTGTATCAACTTGATCAACTGATTAAATGTGTCGGTTTCTTTTTTAAATAACAGAATTACAGAAAACAGCCGCAACAAATAATGATGGAATATTGAAGAGAGTATCTGTTACTTAATCTGTAATCTCTATCCAACTGTCACGGTTGTTGGAAGCATTCAAATAGTGATAATTACATCACCTTACTTTATTCCGGTCTTCTATATGCCGTGTCCCTTGAGGACGCTTGCGATCATGGCTCTCCACAATTTCCTGTCCTTTGTAGCTCATAATAAATTTTGTATTTTTTCTATCTCTACTAAACACTGTTCTGCCAATCATTCAAACTCTTTCTTCTTCTTCTTCTTCTTCTTCTTCTTCTTCTTCTTCTTCTTCTTCTTCTTCTTCTTCTTCTTCTTCTTCTTCTTCTTATATATATATATATATATCGCCGAGCATGCAATATATATATATATATATATATTTATATATATATATATATATGTATACATATATATATATATATATATATATATATATATATATATATATATATATATATATATATATATATATATTGCATGCTCGCATCAGAATACATCCGGCTGCTAGGGTAGGTAGCTAATTCGTGTTTTGCATAACTACTCGGGCATATTTGTCGTTCTTCATTACTTGTATAGTTACAGCTTCTAGGACTGACAACTTAATCTGGAGTGATTATCAATTTGAACCAGTCCAGCACAATTAAACCATCGGTTACACTGGTAATGGTAATGGTAATATTAGATGTTACATTCGGTATTCATTTAGCAGGCCGCCAGTGCACCTGTCGGTTGAAATTTATAAAATCTTTGGATGCTACCGAGGCATTTGCGACCTACCATAAATGACGATGCAGTCTACCAAAAAAAAAAAACACTTACGGCCTACAGCAATTAATTCCTTAAACTACATACAGTGTTATTTTAATCTAAAGAATGGGTATTTATCTAATTTGTATATATAAAAGAGGTACTTATATAATTCCATTACAAAATAAACAAGCTAACGCCAAACATAATAGTCCTGGCCCATTTAGTTGATCACACTGGCATCATGCCCGCCAATAACTTTTACAAAATACATTTTACACTACAAACCTTTTATTATGAACCTTTAAGATTTTTAGCATATTTCATACTTCCAGCAATTGGTAAATATACCATAGTAGAAATAGATATCATACTATAGTAGAAAATTTATGGTAGATATTATATATATAATATAGTAGTACTATCTTTCTCTTAAAACAATTTTTTAGGAAATTACATTTTTCAATTCAAGTACTTGTTATCGCTCTTCCCAGGATACGTGGGTTTTTCTTTCTAACGTATTATTTGAAGCACTGTTCTTTGAGCATCAGCTCAAGATAAAGTTTAGAACTGATAGAAAACGCTTGCATTCGATATTCTTTAGCGAAAGGTGGGTGACTGAGGCGAGCTTGGTTCGTTTGAAAGGGGCTAGCCTTGATTTTCTCTTTTATATCAACCTATATCATATTGGGGTGGTTTCCTGTGGAGCCCTCCCTTGGTTAGGTTAGACAAACTTTTGTGTACCTAGTTAATGTGAGTAAGTGTTGTTCCTGGCTTGCTCCCGGCTACATTTTTGGTTATGATCCAAGTTGAGATTCCCAACCTCCCCAGTTTGTTTTGGCCTCCGTCCATCTCGACTGGATCAGTTTTATTGATTCCCCATGCCCGTCTATATTTTCTCTTTTCCCTCTCCCTTAGCGTGATGGCCTCTTGATTTTGTCCAAGGGCAGAATATAGCGGCTTTTTTCGAAGGGTTGGACGGGTCCTACTGACATCAGTTATGTTTTAGTTTGCTTTGTGTTGGTATTTAGTTTGTTTTGGGGTTTATCCCCCCCTCTCATTGTCAAATATTTATATTTTTGTCTATGAAATATTTAATATCATCAATTTTTTAAATCTCGTGGTGCGTTTTGTAGGTCCCCCTGAAAGGATGCTGTATATAGAGGATTGATTAGTGATGGACGAGTTTTTGTGGTGAATGCGAAAATTTTAACCAATGAATGGGTCGTGACTCGGATTAGCTAGGTATAAGATAGTTAGTGAAGACCAACCTCAACCCCTTTCCCCCTTTTCGGCCTTGTCCCATAATTGTATTTTTAATATAATAAATATCATTATTTGAAGCAGTGTGCAAAGTCATTATCCTTATTATGTCTTTATTTTCTATTCGAGTTACATGTGCTATCCTTTTGTGTTGTTGCTGCTATTGAAAGTCCTCAAGTGATGTGGTTTCTGTTATTTTGTACAGTTCTTCATGATTTTGTAGCGTCATTCCACAATGTTCAAAGAAAGCTAGTCTTCATCATTTGTTTTCGCACAAGATTTAAAGCATCCAAATATTTCCAGCTAATCAAATTGACTCATAAGGGTTTGGTCAATATTTAGTATGGTTTTCCTAGAGGCGCCATACCCTTGTATCATCTCACAGGTCGATATTATTAAAAAGTTATTCTATTGACACATTGACCATGGTCATATATAAATATGAGTCTCATATTCGGAACACTGACATTATATCAATATTGTCACTCGTCCATTAAAGAATTTACATAAAAATGTTTTATATAATGTATTTATATAAATATATAATCACAGTTCGATCAGATATTATCCACGCCTGTGGTGAATGTGTCCTCACACTATTTATCTCAATAAAAAACTGAACATTTCACAATAAAAATGTATGTGTAATAGATAGATAGATCGATAGATGTGAACAATCTAAGATAATTAGTGTTATGGGAACCTACCCATAATAGTAATGGACTAGCCCGTACCCCATAAATACTGCGCCTCAAGAGGAAGCAGGAGAGACAGTGAGTGAGTCAGGCAGAAAGAGTGAGTCGGGAAGTCGGCTAGACGATTACTGTAAGACATTGGAATAGTGATACTTCGAGACAATATAGTTCTCTCTAACCTAACCTGATTATTATTACTAACACTTCTACTCTTTTGTACATATATTCTATTTGTAATATATCTGTGTTATTCCATACCTGTGTTCGAGTTATTCTTCATTGGTTCTACCTTGAACTATCACCGTGGTACAAGGACCTGGACCATAACAATTAGCTAAAAATATATTAAAACAGAGATGGATATGAACAGAATGAGATAAATAGAATGAGAGAGAGAGAGAGAGAGAGAGAGAGAGAGAGAGAGAAAGAAAGAAAGAAAGAAAGAGATGATAATGGTAATGCTAATATTATCCGTTTCCTTATAAGGAAACATCTGGAATTTACTGACCGAGTAAGGCATACTACGGACGATTAAAATTTAGAAAATATTTCTCCTAAAACAATTTTTCAAGAAAAAAGTTTTCTCAAGTCCAGGAGCTGTTATCGATGTTTTCCAGTTCTTTTTTTTTTTTTTTTGTACCAGAAATTTAAGGTATTGGACGATTTCATTCGCCCTGTTCGGAGGTTTCTGGTTCTTTCTTTTTCTTTTGTACAACTTTGTTTGAAAATTGTGCTAATCATTTTTTCACCTACCGAGTTTATATATATATATATATATATATATATATATATATATATATATATATAACGAAGGAAATACACACACACACACACACACACACACACACACACACACACATATATATATATATATATATATATATATATATATATATATATATATACACGCAAATACCGCAATACTTTCTAAACATATATGGGAAATTATAAACAAAAACCAAATGACACCAACAGTTTTATGGAAAATAAGCAGCAGCCTACAACAATAAATCACATAACTGTAAATTTTGTCCCAATGAGAAAATAGATATAATCACCTTCCAAAACCAACTTCCATTTACTGAATAAACGATCAGGACTTATCGTAAAAAAAAAAATGTTTACTACTTTACTTAAAAATCAAAATCACAAAGCCAATACTTTAAACTAAACAAATAATATAACCAATGCACGAAGAATGTATAAAATTAGCAAAACATCTAAAAAAACAAAAAACAAATTAAGTAAATAATAAACAAATTAATAAACTACGAATGAACACAAGTAAATGCAGTAATCATAATCAACAATGCAGTAATCATTATCAATTTATTACGTAGGAAATATTTAGAAGGAATGCAGATAAATATTTTCACATGAATAAACACACGTCAGACATACTCTATTATATCACCACCTTTTACAAAATCCACATTTAAAGAATCTTGGAATCCTTGTGGCCGATGAATTATTTTCCACCATCCAACCTCTCATTCACAGGCGGGATGTGGCGAGCTACTCACTGTTCTGTCGCTAATTACATGCAAAGTGCTTGGACGAACCCCATTCCTTGGTTCTGCTATGTCTAATCATCATATTTAGGACCCGCCATACCACCTACATTATAGCCAACTATCTACATCACCATCAAAAGTAAGTTTCACTCGAACACATTATTTCCACGAACTCTGTGCAACAGACTCCCAAGAGGGTGTTTCGCCAAACACTTCAATCTTAACCTGGTCAAGTCTAGTGTTAGCCGTTATTCACCCCTCCTATACATATAAAGTGTCCCTTTAGGTAACCCTCTACCTTGAGTGGCCACCGGGTCTTGTACAAGGTGAAACTCATTGTAAAAAAAAAAAACAACTTAAAATCTCTTTCACATCCACACAAAACAAATAAAAATTTTCTCTAGACAAATAAACGCATACATGAACATACATTATCAACCAAACCCCGAATATACCATTGCTGTACATAAACACGCAAGCATTATGACGATACATAACACACAAGCATTATGACGATACATAATTACGAAAGCATTATGACGATACATAAACACGCAAGCATTATGACGATGCATAAATATACAAGCATTATGACGATACATAAATACGAAAGCATTATGACGATGCATAAGCATGAAAGCATTATGAAGATACATAAATACACAAGCGTTATGACGATACATATATACACAAGCATTATGACGATACATATATACACAAGCATTATGACGATACATAAATACGAAAGCATTATGACGATGCATAAACACGAAAGCATTATGACTATACATAAATACACAAGCATTATGACGATACATAAAGACGCAAGCATTATGATGATACATAAATATACATGCATTATGACGATATATAAACATGTAAGCATTATGACGATAGATATATGCACAAGCGTTATGACGATACTTAAACACACAAGCATAATGACGATACATAAATACACAAGTATTATGACGATACATAAATACACACGCATTATGACGATACATAAATACACAAGCATTATGACGATACATAAATACACAAGCATTATGACGATGCATAAACACACAGCCATTATGACGATACATAATCACGCAAGCATTATGACGATACATAAATACACAAGCATTATGACGATGCATAAACACACAGCCATTATGACGATACATAATCACGCAAGCATTATGACGATACATAAATACACAAACATTATGACGATATATAAATACACACGCATTATGACGATACTTAAATACACAATCATTATGACGATACATAAATACACACGCATTATGACGATACATAAACACAAGGATTTTACACACAGACACTAAGAGAAATACAAGTGTGATTTACTTAACCAAAGAAAAATTAACAACACAAAAATAAGGAAAAATGTCAGAACTTTCTTTTCTCCTTCATATATAATTTTTGATTAAACTTAAAAGCGAAGCCTAACAGTGATCGAATGACACTGGTGCCGTCGTAAATGCTTGAATCCTATTAGAATGATATGATCTCTCCCACTGCTTGCTGTACAGAATGTTGCCAGTTGGAATCCCGTCTAAGTACTGACCAAGTTCGAAAGAGACAAACAGGAACCAATGTTTTTAGTGTGATCTGACTATGTATGTCTTCTATATGTATAAATGCATGTGTGCTATATATTTTCAAAATGCGGGTGTCATAGCTCTCCATCACATCCTGTCTTTTTGAAAATTTTAGGAGTACTTGATTCTATGCACCTCATCTTTCATTGGCCATTTAACAAAACTTACCTGCTCGTTGCTTTCCCTTGGATTTATTACATTCAATATCTATTGTGAGTGTTAAATGTACTAAACCTTGCGTCCCCAAAAGTGTTCTCTTTCTCTCTCCTGGTAATTCGGATTCTCTTTATAAGTTCCTCAATTAAGGCTTAATGTTTCAATATTATTGGCAATATGTATCGGTAGAATCACAGCTCTATCGTTGCAAGATTTTCATTTGTAATAGTAATTTCCATTCCCTACAATATATTTTAGATTAAGAATTTGTTACGCTGAATTAGACATCCAATAATAAGACTCAACCATACCAAAAAGACAATAAATTAGAGATTTCTTTAGAGTAATTACTATCAAGACGATAGTTAAGGGTGAGAAGTTAGAGAAAGTGCTCATTTGACCTATTATCCACTCCATATACTATCCATTCCATCATCTCTACCACTGCTTGCAGTACATAATGTTTCCAGTTGAAATCCTAAGTACTGACCAGATTCGAAGGAGACGAACGGGAACAAATGTTTTCAGTGTGATATGAGCATGTATATCTATATGTATGCATGCATGTTAGCTATAAATTTTCAAGTTTCGGGTATCATAACTCTCCACGGCATCGTGTCTTCTTGAAATTCTAGCATCTCAGTAAAAAGAAATTGTCAAATATAGCTCTTCTTATCATACGCGTTTTCCTATAAAGGTTTCGCTACTTCTCACTTCTAGCATTGCAAGTGGCTTCTGACAACAACTACTTACTATTATTATCGTCATAGTTATGACAGAGTGTTTTGGTTTGGTTTGGGAGGAACGCGTTGGAGTAATGGATAGCGGCTCGGATTGAGGAATCAGAGAGCCGATTTCGAATTCCAGTCGGATCCATTACATTCACTTACATGCTAATACCCTTGGGAAAGGTATAAATCCTCTTCTCGCCCCAGCTATGGGTAAATACAGACTGGGTTCTATAGTCTTGGATGGCAACTGGTCTACCGTAGAAAGAAATGGCAACCTACCGTGGGAAAAAATCTGCCTCGTCAGTCATGTATCGAAAGATACATGATCGCCTAAGCGTGTATCACTCACTGACTGACTGGTTTGCTCAAGTGTTCATTTATTTTTGCTGTTTCTTTTGAATGCGAGAAACTAGATATGATTTTTTGTCCAGATATCTAAAGGGTAGATCTGCAGGAAGGGAGTGAAGTGAAAAGAAAGCTTGGCGAATTTAACACGCAGGATACATGGAAGACAATAGAGATGGTAGAAAGCAGCGAGAAAATTTGAGGGACAGGTACCATAAGGACACGATTAGTTATAAAGGACAAACTATTGCCGATAGATAGGAAGCTGTGGTGGACATGTTCACAGACGTCCTGTAGGAACATTCCACATAGAGATAAAACTTTAAAATAGTGATTTGAATAAATCAATAAGATACTGTCAAAACAAAAACAGTTCAATCACAAGAGGTGTTTTTCCTCGGCATAGAAAATTCAGTTGGTGATTATGACATTATTGATTTATAATATAGACACAATAGCGAAACAGCATACTGCCATTTTGCCTTAATGCTGGAAAGATGTTAGGTTACTTCAGTATATAAAAGTCCCTTCCGAAATAGGAGAGCAGGGGCTATAGCAACGCAGACCTCAAATTGTCTATTGTGTATACTAGGACGACCGGCTCCAGACTAGATAACACTCGTATTTAGAGATAGCTCACTGGTTAGGTTATTGTATATCGTAGTGTTAATAGCAGAGATTTTGCATAACTTTTTTTTTAGTAAGCTTCTCACTGCTCTAACGCCGTAAGCCATGAGTTGCTTCCCGGCTAAGATACGACATGACATGCAACACCCTCGTATTCA
>OZ038520.1:20696129-20708629 GCA_964036315.1 Acanthosepion esculentum | reverse complement strand
GATGATCACACACATACACATGCACATACATACACACACACACACATATATATATTAATATATGTATACCTACGTTTGAAGAGCAACTTTCGTTGTTCTACCATCTCATCAGGCACGAATTATATTTATTCGCTAATATATTATCAGAACTATATATTAAATCTTTTTTATGATACTTGCTCACCTAGAAATCTCTTAACCTACCAGCTGAAAGTGGTAAGATCTTCGATACCCAAGAGCTATTCTAATTCCTAATTGATTATATCGATGACATGTGGTATAGATGCCTCTGCAACAAAATTATCCAGTCTAAACTATAGCGCTCTGAATGCGTCAGTGTAGAAAATTCACCTCAGTGATTGTGTCATTATTGATTTCACTATCCGCCCCAAAGTAGGCATAACATTGAAGCAGCCGGCTACCATTTTGGCTTAATGCAAGAAAGATGTTAACTTTCCTCACTATAGAAAAGTCGCTTCCGTAACGGGGAGAGCTGAACCTACGTCGCCGAGTGCTCTCCATTGTATTCTGTTCTTAGCGCGTCCGTTTCCTATCCGGGCGTTTTTGTTTGAGAATTCGATCGCAAAGACAATCACCAAAGGGTACTTTTCTCTGTCTGTTTGTCACATCAATAGTGACATGCATTAATACTGGTGGGATCATTTTCTTACTTGCTGAGAGAATAAGTTTGAGCACCCACTTTATGTTCTATATAGCATATGCTAATATATAAAAAAAATAATTAAAGAGTGCCAGGTACTTCATAGTAATATAAAACGGATCCCCTACTTGATGCACCAGGAAAAAATGCAGTTATATACAAAAGCCCAGATAAAGGCATTATTGATGAAAATAGAGACGACTGTTGTTAAATGACAATAGGAATTTGACTAGCCACTTTATTGCAGATAAACAGCATATATATATATATATATATATATATATATATATATATATATATATATATATATATATATATATATATATATATATATACATACACATACACATATATATGTGTGTGGGTGTGCGTGTGTTTGTCTGGCTGTAATATATATATATATATATATGTGTGTGTGTGTGTGTGTGTGTGTGTGTGTGTGTGTTTAAACACAAATATAATGAGGATGATAGAAATAAATCAACCTGATATATATATATATATATATATATATATATATATATATATATATATATATATATATATAGATAGATAGATAGATAGATAAGAATATACTAGAACAGGAAGAAATTGAAATATAGATAGATAGATAGATATGGACAGACTTCGATATATATATATATATGTATATATATATACATATATATATATATATATATTTATATATACACATATATATATATATATATATATATATATATATATATATATATATATATATATATATATATATACACATGGGATAGACTAGAACAGGAATAGACTGAGATATACATAGAGATGGGCCAACTCATATTATACACACACACGCGCACTTATACATGCACACAGATAGACGGTTTTGAAATTTTAACAAACTGAGTAATCTGTTTATCTGACATGTAATCAAAGTTGTCCATGTCTCGTCGGACATTTCACGCATCTCTTGAATTCATTTTGCCAGTTAAAAACGATATCTCAGTCTTATACATGAAAACTATTTAACTGTTCTATTTGAATATCATTCATTTCTGATTTAAATAATTTTAAAAATGGCTATAGATGACCAGTGACCTGAAAGTCCTTGGTCATTCTCTTCGCTATCTGTGAATTGTCATAACACTTTGGGGAAGATATCAGAGTGGTCGTCTCTTCTTTTCTTCACTCTTCTCCTCTCTTAGACACGTTGCCATCGAAGGCTAGAAAGCTCAGTTTACTGTACTATTTAATCCAAAGATGAATAGAGAAGGGAATAGATTAATATATTTTATTTGAAGAGAATTTAGCCTCAATCTCGCTGACTTCTCTTTCTGTATTGATAACATACTTTACTTTCGTATCTATGTTGAACAATTATGTGAGTAGGAGCAGACAATATTTTCAGTATCTGCGACCAACGATAATAAAAATATTGAAAATATTGATTGAAACTGATCGAACGTTGTTCTAGATGACGTGAAAAGATTTATAGAATTTTCATCAACGCATTTTTATATGTCATTCCCTATAATGCAGTATAATTAGGTGTTGGATAAACGTCAACAACTGGAATATATTATGATTTTTTCACAAACATAAAAAATATCAACCTAAACGAGAGATCAAATTTTACATAGTGTATATGGATATGAATGTTTGTATATATGGAATGTTCTCCAAAAGGAATTAATCCTTTTAATTCCCATGGAAATAAAAGAGATACAAGGAACAGAATAAGACCATTGAATAGAGTAAGATTTCAGCAACAAACCAATATTCTCCACATAATCAATACCACTAATTATGGATGCTTTGGGATTCTTTTTATTTAGTCATATAAAGCATAATGTGTTTACATCCACTGTTCAGCAAGTGCTCATTGCTCCTAATTTTTTCACAGCTGTTTCGCACACATTTTCATGTCACACTTAATTCTTTCAAAACGCTCTGTACAAGTCAAAAGAATTATGGAATGTTTGCAAGAGGTTTCAAATTTGCACACACACACACACACACACACACACACACACACACACACACACACACACACACACACACACATATATATATATATATATATATATATATATATATATATATATATATATATATATAGCCTACCCGTAACAATATTAACTACGAACAAAGCCACAACGTGCTAACCGTATTTGGAAAATTAAAACACCACTACTACACACTAAGACATGTACATAATGCACAGACTCAATTAAGCTGAAAAATCAAATCATCCTTGATAATGGCTAAAATTATAGCCGAAAGCGCTCGGAAAAATAAAACATTTGGACAGTTCTTACACACCCTTTGTCCAACAAAGAAAGCTCTTGTACGCACACAAGAAAAATTAAATAAAAAACTTAACCGTAGTAACTTGTCTGTCGTTTTTAATGAAACTTGCATATATATATATATATATATATATATATATATATATATATATATATATATATATATGTGTGTGTGTGTGTGTGTGTGTGTGTGTGTGTGTGTGTGTGTGTGTGCATTTAGTTGGATTGATGTGAGTCTATATATAAATTGCGAGGGAGAGAGAGAAAAGAGAGAGAGAGAGAGAGAGAGAGAGAGGAGACAGTAGCGGATAGCGGCTCGGATTGTGGAATCAGAGCGCCAATTTCGAATATTCTAATCGAATCCATTACATTCACTTATGTGCTAATAACTTTAGGAAAGATATTAATTTTTTCTTCCTTCAGCTATGGGTAAATAGCAGAACAGACTGGGTTCTATAGCCTTGGATGGCAATTGGTCTAGGAGAAGGACAACTCTGAATTCAAAACCGGCGGAGAGTCGTTTAGGGACCTTGCTGTACGTAGTTCACCAGGTCTCGGTGTTCGGCCCTTCAAAACGTGTAGTTGATTCTGCACAAGCCTTCACCACTATAATCAAATCATATGTGCTGGTGTATTGTCTGTCAGTTCCTAGGAACTAATTTGCTGACCCTCATACGTCGAATACCAAGAGAAAGACTGAAGAATAAAAGTAAATACACTGTAGTCCTGAAATTTTATCATTTACTGTCATATTTTGATGTATCTTTGCGCAAATCTTGACAGAAAAAAGAGCGGGAGTACCAAAAGTGACAACAGCTGCTGATGATAAACACTTGATTATTTGTGCAATAGAAGAAAACCTGCTCCAGAGTTGACAGCTGAACTTAATTCCTTTTAACAGCAATTGTTGACACTCTCAACTATTAAAAATCGACTTACATCAGCGACGCTCAGATGTGTATAGCCATCAAAAAATCCCTGTTACGGAAGTTGAACAAGCAGAAAAGGCTCTTATGGACAAAAATTTTGGGAAGTAGATATTGAAAGAGTAGCAAAATGTATTTTGGACAGACGAGTTCAAATTTGAAATTTTTGGTAGTAAGAGGAGAGTTCATGCGAGAAAAAAGCCAGGAAAAAGACTGAATGATGATTGTATGGCTCCAACAATTAAACATGGTGGTGGATCTGTTATGGTGTGTGAATGTTTTTGGGGAGATTTGATTCAGATCAAGAGAATCATGAAAACAGAACAAAATCATTCGATATTATGAAGACAGGCTATATTATCTAGTTTATGCCTAATTGCAAAAAAACAATCGTCCTTCAACAGAACAGATCCAAAACACTCTTCCGAATTATGTCAGAATTACCTCAAATAAAAAAAAGCAACATTTTGGAAATTATGACTTCGTTAGCTAAATCTCCTGACCTCTCTCCCATTGATTTAATGTGGGATGGGATTGGATAGGAGGGTTCGAAAAGAAGAAGCAATGAAAGAGAGTGAGCTTTTTCGGTGCTTGAGAAGGACTGGCATCAACATTTTTTTAAAAACCTATTGGAAAGAATGCCAAGAATTTATAAAGTAAAAGGTAACTGTATGATATTTTTTTATAGTTTTGTCAAAATAAAAGTAAATACACTGTAGTTACTGAAAACTTTGTTTTTTTACTTAAAAAAAATACAAAAATATTCCATTTTAAGGTATCTATTTAAGTAACAGAGGATGTCCCCAAACATTTTGGACTGTAGTATATATATATATATATATATATATATATATATAGAGAGAGAGAGAGAGAGAGAGAGGGAGAGAGAGAGGGAGATAGATAGATAGATAGATAGATAGATAGATAGATAGATAGATAGATAGATAGATAGATTCACAAAAATTGTATATAATTGCTGGAGAAATACTTCAAAACTATTGAAAAGGACGCAAAAAAGCGCCAGTTTTGTTTTCTCAAGGACTATTGAAGACCATAACTTATTGGTTTGTTTTTTACGAGTTACCAACCCCTTACTCGTTATTTAAACATATTTTGGATTGTAAGAATATTTGCATTAACATTTTGAGAATAACAATTATTTTTCCAGATACATATCTAAATATTTAGCCCATAAATCATCATCATCATCATCATCATCATCCTTCGACTTCCCTATGGTTGGTTGGAACTCCATTGACAATCCCTTTCCACATTATTCGGTCTTGTATTGTTGTTTCCAGATCCCCAGTGCCCAACCTTGATTCCCAACCTATGGTATCTGGGAAGGTCAATTTTCGCGAGAAGACACTTTTTTTTGTTGAACTCCCTTCCGACTCCATGCTTTCCAGTCAACTTTTATCTTCAAAAATTTAAATGCAATATCAATCGCTATCTACTGTCCTCCTGATTACTTTTTTTTCTCTTCCCGCTGATTATTAATGCCTCTGTTCGTAATTCTTCCACACGCAACAACCCATTGTGTCTTTACTGCCTTGCTTGAGGTGAAACTGATTTAAAAAAAAAAATTAAAGTGATTCACTAATTTCTTATAAAATCTAGTCTATTCACAAACGAGGAACCTTTGAGGAAGAGGAATCTAAAAATAAAAAAAGTATCTCCCAGAGTTAGAGCTTTTCTCTAGCAGTTGTAGAATTTGATATACCCCAAGAAATAAAATAAGTTACATAGTTGAAGAATAGATTTTAATCTTTTCAGTAAATATCAGTCTGTTTTATTTCTTCATATAATAAAGATTATAAGATTTCGTTGAAATGTTTCATGTCACGCGATGAATCCGCTAATCCATTAGGATTGCAAGGGAATCATATATAACACAACCAATCAGTAGTGTTGTGTCTAGGGCAAATTAGTCTGACAGAGCCCATCCTTCTTCAAGCTGGTATGGAATTCAGATTTTTCCTTCTCTTAGACAGGTTTCTCCTCCCCCAATGTCGCTATAAAATCCATTGTGTTGAGAAAGTGAACGTAACGAACTTGGCCAGCATTTGAACTCTGCTTGCTGGTTTATTCTTTCCGAGTCGCTAATCGTTCGCACATCCGTTGGAATATTTTGAACGCTATTAATCGTTCAGTTCACAAGCACATTTAAATAAGTGTTGTAGCATACCTACGTAGGATAATGGGCATGTCCCCATTAGCATAAATACAGTAGTAAATACTGTATGTTGGTCTGCAGTTGGAAATTCGTCTCTAGTTGTGCTGGCCAAATTCTCTGTCTCAGGGCAGAGAGGGATCCCCAGACGAGGCTATGTCGAAAGGTAGTCTAGTCTCGGGAAGCAGCTACCCTACCCCGTTTTATACGCGGTCTTCGAGAAATTTTTGTCTGAGCCTACGGGCCCGGGTACCGCGCATTAAATTCGTCCTTGTACCACATCTGACTGCGTGGGGCGGTTGGTAAATATCCTGCAGTTGGAGATGCGTCTCCAGCTGTGCTGGTCAAACTCTCTGTGTCCGGGAAAACAGGATCCCCAGACGAGGCCATGTCGAAGGGCAGTGTCTAGTCTCGGGAAACAGCTACCCGACCCGTTTTTTACACGGTCTACGGGAATTTTTGGCCGAGCCTACGGCCTCGTATACCCCACATTAAATTCAGATATCCTGCAGTTGGAGATTCATTAAAGAATTAACTTGACTCGCTTCTCGCTGTTGGCTACTTCTTCTACGCACCGCTGGCGAATATTATATGTGGTGTTCTTGTCCTAAGTATTATCGTTTATTACCAACCTTCGTTTTATTATACTATTCATTAATCTTACCTAGGTTAGAACAATAATATTATCCATTACTGGAAAAAAATTAGTAAATTTAGTTAATCCATTTCTAGTTTTTACTTCTAAAGTATTCAGTTTGTGGTTGTTATATCGTTTCTCATTAGTTTTCCGTATGTAAAATAACAATGTCAGATTTCTCTAATGTTTGACTTCTGGGTGTGATTATAAAATCGAATAGTCATCTTTGCTATTTGCCAGGGTAACGTGATGAAAGTGGCTGCAAATAAGATCACGCCACTTAACGTTTGTTTGTCTCGCATTAAATGTTATTGTCATGATCCTTGGAATGGTTATTTTAAATCCGTATTGATCAATGAATTCAGTACGTCGGAAAAATCGATACAACTGCGAAAAAGCTTGGAGATTATGACTTTTGATGATAGAAACCTGACTTAAAATCTGATTAAAAGTAAGTCAGCGATTACAGCCCTCACAAACGTGATTAGAGTTTTAATTATCAACCATAAAAATTCCTTGGTGTACAAATTATCACAAACCGTGAAAGATAGGTGTATACATACACAAACTGACTTGCGGATGAGGCTGTGTTTAACGCGCTAGTCTCACAGCCATGTGGAGGGACTTCATTAATAACTTGGTGTACTGTTTTGTTTTTATATCCCAAACTAGATTAAGCTCAGTAAATATCGTATTTTCACTATACAAGACTTCAGAGCAGAACACTCATTTATAAGTTAACATAGAATATTTAATACCCCGGTGGACAAAATAAAGGGTTCAGTTCGAAATTCCAATCACCTGAAGAAGGCTGGAGCGTGCAACAGCCGAAACGTCGTGAATATGGAAATAAAGATGTGGACAACAGTCCGAAGTAAGTAAATAATGTAAATTATTTTCATTTAAAAAAAGATTTAATCATTTCATGCCAAGTAAGGCAATAAAGCTACTGAGATTCAAGATGTTACTGAGGGCGAAAGAATATGAGAAAAATAACTCAAAACATTACTATGGAAAGAGAATAATAAAATAACAGGAATTAAGAAGACAGAAGATAACCATTGACATTGCAATTAAATTTATGAAGATCGTAGTTGCCAGAAGTGTAAGAATTGTTTCATTAGCAAGAAGTGCAAGAGAAGAAACTGTTAGCATAGAACTTACGGTTGCTTCTAGCAATTTCAATCGGAAAATAATTAAATTTAACTACAAATGTAGTGCAGCACATAAATTGGTATTTTGATTTTAATTATGATTTCCTTTTTTATTATACCTATAGTTATAGAGTCACCAGGGAACTACTGTATCAATCAGGTGTGTTTAAGTGTTAGTCTAGTAAATTTACCATAAACAAAATATAGTTCTCGGGGCATGGGATATTAGAACATTAAACGACTGTAAACAGAGTATATAAAACAGGAAATGGACAGGTTAAATATCAATATTTTAGGCGTATACTAACCTGGTGTGCAAACAGCAGAGATTTTGACAAACAGAGGATCACATACTCGGGCGGAGAGAAAAATGAAAGAGAAGTAGGATTGATACTAGACCAATACATGTAGTAATGCATTCTGGGATAATGTTAACTATCTGAGAGAATTCTTGCCATTAAATTGAATGGAAAAAAGATTTTCAACATATCCATCATAATTATATAATTGTTATGAGAGGGATAGTGAAATAGTTGGTGAATTTGAGCTGGGAACACGTAATGAACGCGGAGAAAAATGGGTCAAATAGTGTCCGGCAAATGACCACGTAGTAGTCAACACCTGTTTTAAGAACACCAAAGATGAATATGAACATCGAGAAGCACAGGAGGAGAAAAAACAGATAGACTACATAACCATCGACGAGAGATTCAAGAATATAGTTTTACGTTGCAAAACATAACCAAGTTCCGACTGTAGAAGCGATCACCACCCGGTGATATGTTAACAGAGTAAAGCAATGGAATTTTGAAGACGACTAAGACAGCACAATACGACAGACACTTGAACGAACCGAATCTGAAGGAGAAATATATGATCAGTTTGAAAAACAAACATGAGGAACAAAAGAAAAATTAAAACTCGGAGTGGTACACTTTAGGAAAAACTTTAGTAACATCAACAATCGAGATCATCACAGGGAAAATTAGATGCAGAAAAAATGACTGGGTAACAGAAAAATATTCTCGACATGATAAAAAAAGGGACATAACACTATGCCGAGACACGGAACAAAATATGACACTACACAAAGAAATAAGGAATGCAGGCAGGCTAAATAGGAATGGCTCAACAAAAATGTGCAGAA
This sequence comes from Acanthosepion esculentum, assembly GCA_964036315.1. Lineage (NCBI taxonomy): Eukaryota > Metazoa > Mollusca > Cephalopoda > Sepiida > Sepiidae > Acanthosepion > Acanthosepion esculentum. The sequence continues at coordinate 20,699,646 of OZ038520.1, read as the reverse complement.
ATAGAAAGAACGACGAAAGAGAACAACCGGTAATACACAACAATATTGGCGGACCGGAAATATTAAAATCTGACGTGGATCCTGCACTGGCTAATCTGAACAGAATCAAAGCTTCCTGGTCATATAGAATTGTAATAAAGATCCTGGCAGGCTTAACGGTTTCGGAATAGACAAAAATATAGAAATAAATTAAATCTACAACAGTGATGATATCTATCTATATTTCTGAGATGAGGTATTATGTACGCTATTTACATTATTCAGACTATTCTCCTCATCTTTGTCGCAATATTTATTACAACGTTTCGGCCGTTGTACGCTCCGTACTTTTTCAGGTGGTTGGAATGTCGAACTAAAACCTTTATTTCGCTCACTGGGATAGACTGTTCTAGTTCTACGTGCCATGTTTAAGGTAAGGCTTCAAGAACACCAGAAAGCTGTAACACAAGGGGAAGTGGAAAAATCAGGCATGGCTGACCACATATGGAGAGAAAAGGGAGATCACCGCCGAATGTGGGATCAGGTTGAGATCATAGACAAAGATCACCATTGGAAAATTCGTAAACTTAAGGAATCAGCACATATGCTAGGTCAGCCGACCTAACATAGAAATTAATACAATATGGGAACCATTAATAAGGAGTGCCAGAGAAAAGCGATAATAACAACAAAAATTGCAATAGGAGCTCTGGTAAAAACATGAATGGATAACAGCAAAAATTGCAATATGAGCACTGGTAAAAGAAAATGGTTGCTGAAGATATTAGGTTTATAATTTTTTATTTTTTTTTAATCATATCGCCCCAAGGCCAGAGGCCACTATCGCGCAAGGGGTTAAAGAAGGGTTGGAGGAAGAGCAGATAGGAGTGGCAATGGAGGGGATGAGGAAGAAGAGAAAGACAGTGGGTCGATCAAGGCAAGGGGGCCACAAAAGATCCGGAGCGAGAGCAGATAGGAATGAGAAAAGAAAGGATGTGGAGAAGGGAAGCGGATAGATCAAGGCAACTGGAGATGTCGATTGACGCTACACTTAAACCTTTGGAGATTGTATTTGTCAGGGAAACAGTAGTAGGGAAGGGAGTTCCATAGGCGGGATGTGCGAGACATGAAGCTATTGGAGTAGAAGAGACGTCTATATCTAACAGTTTCCACGGTGTAGGGGTGGGAGCGGGATGCCAGCCTGGTGGGGCGTTTAAATTCACGAGGCCTGGGGACAAGCGAACGCAACTCCTCAGATCAATTACCGTGGAAGTATTTGTAAAAAAGGCAGAGCGAGGCAACATCGCGTCTGTGAGAGAGCGACTGCAGACGAGATGACAGATCAGGGCCAATCACATTGCCTATCCGTCTCTGGATCTTATCAAGAACCCCGAGGCAAACAGCAGGGGCTCCAGACCATATATGGCAGCAATACTCCATGCATGGGCGAATGGTCGATTTATAGACTTGAAGGATCGATTCAGGGGAGAAAAATTTCCTGGCTCGGCACAGAGAACCAACTTTCTTTGCGGTGGCTGATGCAACTGACTCGATGTATTTGTTCCATCTCAGATCAGCAGACAGCGTGAGACCGAGCAGCCGCAGGGAGGAGCTCTCGAGAAGTTGGTCATCAGACATTCTAATGGGATGCAGGGATGGATCCTTGTGGTGGTTGATGGAGAGCAGGTTTGTTTTAGACGCGTTAAAGTTAACCATCCATTTCTCACCCCAGATCACAACTGATTGGAGGTCCTTTTCAATTTGGGCTGCCAGGTTAGTTTTTTCCGCCTCAGTAGATTTGCGTTTGAGGCAGGAGTAAATAGTGGTGTCGTCAGCGTAGATGCCGACTTGGGAGTCAATGGCGTCAGGAAGGACATTTATAAATATGAGGAACAGAGTAGGGCCTAGGATAGAGCCTTGAGGAACACCTGCATTAGCGGGATAGGATCTGGAGATGGATCCACTAAGAACAACCTTCAAATCCCGGTTTGACAGGAACGATTGTATTAGGTCAAACAATCGACCTGTGATACCATAACCCTGGAGCTTGCGGAGAAGGCCGGCATGCCAGACTCTATCGAATGCTTTGGAGATGTCAAGGGCCACGGCACGAGCTTCACCGTACCCAGAAATTCATGCACAGACGTCCTCAAGAACACATGTCACAGTGGATAAAGGCGTTGGTTAGATCCAGTGACGGACCCAAAGATTGTGAGTTCAATACCCGATTAAGACAGTGGAGAACTTGGAGTGAGGAATTAACAGGAGATAACTGATAAATGACATCCATTGAACACATGGAACTAGAACAGTCTACCCCAGTGAGCGAAATAAAGGTTTCAGTTCGACATTCCAACCGCAACAACGGTCGAAACATTTTGATAAATACGGAGACAAAGATAAGGACAATAGTCCGAATAATGTAAATAGTGAACGGTGATGATATACCGGAATACCTATGTAGATCTATTTTCATAACACTGCCTAAAAAGCCAGGCGCAAACGAATGTGAACACCATCGAAAAGTCATAAATATAATGAGTCATATAACGAAAATTATCAGCCGAATTCTGATGAATAGAGTGCGCAGAAGCAGACCCGAAAATAGGACACGAACAGAATGGGTTCGTCAAAGTCACTGGAACAAGAAACGCGATACTTATTCTCAGAATGTTATCAGGAAGAGCAACGCAAATGCAGAATAATGTGTATAAATTACGCCACAAAAATCTATTTTAACTGATCAGCAAACTTGATATATTTGGGAAGGATATTAGAATAATCAAGAATCTATACTGCCAGAAAACCATCTGCGTACGGATAGAAAATAAGTTCAGCAGATATAAAAAAAATCGAAAAGAATGAAAGATAAGGATGTGTCTTCTCACCGGTCTTATTCAACCTATAGAGTGAGGCAATTCTGAGGGAAGTGAACTAAAAGAATTCAATATTGGCGCCCAAAATCTTAACAACATGAGATATACTGACGAAACAGTGTTGATAGCAGATACGAAAAGAAAACTTCAAAAACTCCTACAGAATATAGTGAAGGAAAGCGAAAAGAAAGGACTGAGCATCAACTACAGAAAGACAGAATTGTTGTTAGCAAAAGATGAGCTCAAAGTGAGAATTGTTAAATCAGAGATACCAAAGTCAAACAATTACTGAAATGTAAATATCTGGTACGTGTTTTAATAGATGACGGAAAGTGTGACATTGAAATCCAAAAATCTATTGGGGTAGCCAAATATGCACACCAAAAGCTAAGCAGAATACTAAGAAATAGAAAGATTTCGCAAAAAAGAAAGACAAAAATACTTAATTGCTAGATGGTATCTGTTTTCCTGTATGGCAGTGAGTGCTGGGCAATGTCTTGAGAGATGAAGAGGAGATTTGAAGCAACAGAATGATGCTGAGGATACAATGGACCGACGATACGAGCAAAAATGAAATTTTAAAGAAAATGAAAACAGAAAGGAATCTTATACTTAACATCAGGAAGAGACAGTTGAAGTTTCTAGGGCACTTATGAAAAAAG
>OZ038520.1:20688482-20695929 GCA_964036315.1 Acanthosepion esculentum | reverse complement strand
ATTCTGACTACATATCATTCTTGACAGAGACGTACGATATAATTTTAATAAGAGCAGAACAGCATCTAAGTTTCGAATAACATATCTACAATTTTAATTTCTGATATACAACTGATTCGAAAATTGAAAACATGCAATAACAAATTATGCAGACATATACCTTATTGGGTGAATTTAACAAAACTGTTTGTGCGTGAGTGTGTTTGTTCGTGAGTGTGTTTGTTCGTGTGTGTGTTTGTTCGTGTGTGTATGTGTGTCTGTGTATGTGTGTGCATACCTGTCTTTATACGCGTGCGAACGCGTCCTTATATAATGGGACATATATATATATTATATATATATATATATATATATATATATATATATGCTTATACATATATGCATATATTAAAATATTCACATAAATTTATCATTTTTGATGCCAGCGTATTCATATATCGATACAGTCACAAAACATCAGGCAGAACCAATAAATACACACCGCGGTAACACCATATGTCAGTATGCACATACACATGAGTAATACGTATAGGTTCTTATATATGCACATATAGAAACAGTCGAAACATATGTATACACATATATATACGTATGCACACGCACATTAAACGGAGTGAATACAGAGACAGACATTGAAGACACACAAAACAGTAAAAATGCCTTGCAAACAAATCATTAATAGCCATATTTTCACTCATTTTTGTACATTTATCATCAGTCCTGTCATTCCATCTTGTCGCAGTTATCATTCAGGTCTAAAGACGCGTCAATTTTTCTCCTCCCTGATCCCATAATTCTTTTTTTTCTTTGCACTCTCATTTTCTTTTGTATCTTTCTTTCTTTCTTTCTTCCTTTCTTTCTTTCTTTCTTTCTTTCTTTCTTTTCCTTATAATAATCTCTCTTTCGAAAAGCCTTTGCTAATTTATGCTAACCTTCATATTTTATAGTCTTCTGCATCATTTGAATGTCTGTCTTTCCTTCCTTCCTTCTTCCCTTCCTTGCTTCCGTCCTTCCTTTACAATAATCATTGTCTCCAAAAGATATTTTCATGCTAACGTTTATATGCTATATTCTTCTGTATCACTTCTGTATCACTTGAATGTCTTCTTTCTTTCTTTCTTTCTTTCTTTCTTTCTTTCTTTCTTTTACTATGCCAACCAAACGCCTTGCCGACATTTTAACTATCCATCATAAGAACGCTGCCATGTGTAATCTCATCAGAGCCACTTTCACTTCGCAGCTGATAATCAGTCGCCTTCACTTTGGGAAGTGCTTTTACTTTATTTATTCATTTTTCTTTTTTAACTAACCAGTCAAAACCATCTCTGGTAAGGGTCATCATTCAAAGAAGGCCTTATGAAATTTTGTCAGAACACAAAAAACAAGACTAAAAATAAACGATAAACAAATAAATAATTAAAAAAAATATAATAAAAAGGTTCTAAAAATTTTGATGTGATTCACCGTTTCAGATAAGGAAAAGCTGCATCAGCTCTTTTAACACCATCACAGTTGACAGTACGTATATATAGCTGTGTGGCTGTGTTGCTGTGTTGCTGTATGAAGATATAAGGTTTAATATCCAGCATGCATGTCTTTAAAAGATCATGACTTGATTCGTCATTCCATTAGAATTGGATAACCATTTAAGCATCACTGTTGTAGAGGAAAGAGGACTTTGAGAATTTGACACTCGCAGGGCTTATTGAAGGCAAATGGTGCAGAGGGGGAAATAGGTAACCTGCCTAACAACTTCTTATAAATGTATACAAGAATAGTAAACTTGGAGCGATAATACAAGGATTAACATTGAGAGCACTGACCAACCATAGGAACAACCTTATTAACTATCGCTACATCAATTAAGATTTATTTGGATTAGTCTTACACAAAAGCAAATAAATAAGGAGAGGAAGATAATGATCCGCCAATTTACCGAATGTGGATGACATAATTGCTGTTAAAATCCGAATGACAATTCTGAGATTTGCTTGGGGTGAAATAACGATTACAAAAAGCAGTAAACAATATGCAATTGCACCAATCGCTAAACACGCACAAATTATATTCCAATAATAATAATAATAATAATAATAATAATAATAATAATAATAATAATAATAATGGAAAAATTATCAGGTAGAATATTTCGATATTCAGAAAGACCACTGAATAAAATCAAACGATTTTGAATATACTGATAAGTATGTGGAATAATGAAAATAATGGAGAACGTAAGAATCATAAAAAAAGCAAGAGAACATCCACACAATAACATCACGAGAACAGATATAGTTCTGTTATATTCAAGAAATTTGTTAATTAATCTCGAGTGTAGACCAAAGATTCTGACTTCTGTAAAAACTGGGTGAGTTTTTATTAATGATAGATTAATAAAGAATATTATGAAAATTGTTTGCTTATTAAGCAACTTTGATTTTTCTCTAGTGTCCCCTCCATAGAGATACTATAGAGAAGACACGGTGGATAGCGGCTCGGATTGAGGAATCGGAGAACCGAGTTCGAATTCTAATCGAATCCATTACATTCACTTACGTGCTAATAACATTGGGAAAGGTTTGAATCCTCTTCTTCTCCCACTCCACTAGCTATGGGTAAATAGCAGGACAGACAGTGTTCTGTAGCCTTGGATGGCAACTGGTCTACCGCAGAAAGAAATGGCAATCTACTACGGGAAAAATATCTGCCTTGTCAGTCCTGTATCGAAAGACACATGATCGCCTACGCGTGTATCAAGTATGGCACATAACTGACTGACTGAACTGAGATTGGCCACTAATTGGTAATTCGCAATTTTGCCGAGGCAGTGAGTACGAAAAAGTAACAAAGTATACTGAGGAAAGGGCTGGTATATGGGGAAAAAATTGCCGTCACTTAACTGATTTAGGCTAAAAATTGCTTTTTCAGTAAAGACTCAGTTAGTGTTTAATAGTGACAAAGAATACTCACCAGAGTGGTGATTAATAAAGAATACTGGGGAGTTTCTTGGAGCATTTAATAAATTTACTTTTCTGTAGGGTAAACCAAGAGTTGCAACTAAGAATTTCAAAAGAGTGATTACGTAAAGGTTACAAAAAATACCGAGGAAAATGTTGTAGTATGGGAAATATTTGCTCTCACTTGCTCTCAATAAAGGTAAAATAACTCAGAGTACAAAATAATAATACTGAGGAGATTCCAGGAATAAAATATAATACCGAGTAAAGTGCTTGAATAATAAATAATAATGATGAGAGATAAAGAGTATTGGCTATATTTGCTAACCTATTCTTCATTGTCATCCGTAAGTACCTTATATACCAATAATTGGCAAATCATCGAGTACATAAGAGTCAGAACAGATACTGAGGGAAATGTTTTAGCAATAAATAATTACGAGGAAAATTCGGTATTAATATACGATTTTCTATTAACCACCATAAGGTTCTTCTTCGACGTGCGTTTCCCTTCAAATTTTCAGATATTTAAACTTCTGTACTTGTTTGATTTTTGGCATGTCCAATTCGTAGTTCCCATTTCTGGGCTTATAGAAAAAGATGTGTCAATGCATTTATATATATGTATATCATATAAAGGTGTGCGAGTTTGTATATGTTCCTTTTTGTATGTCATGCCATAAAAGAACATAGGCGATCATTGCCCTCCACAACTTCTGGTGATTTTAGTTCTAAATAACTATTTACTATTACTGCTCCTCTTTTCAATTGTTAAACTGCCATTTCACTCAAACTCGTTAATGGGTTGCTCATATTTTCCCTAGTCTCTCATACATTCAGTATATACTCTACGTGTTAACTTATCTAGGTCCTCTTTCGGCATAAAGTGTCCTACGAATTTCAGTTGTATCTTTCTTCTTGTAGTTCCTATTTTCTTTACAACTTCCTAATGTCTGACATGCTCTTTTCATGATATTCTCAGCATTCGTCCGCAGGATTACATCTCTGTCGTTTCGAATCTCTACTACATTTGTGAGAAGGTTGTCCAAAATTCATTGATTTTGTGGCAGTTCAACATTCTTTTTTGCTTCAAACCATATTTTCTCATCTTTTAGGGTTTTGCTTAGTTTCTCAAAAGCATAATTTTCTGTCCCTATTTTGATCATTATATCACATTTCCGTTTTCTATAACAACACTCGTAGATATTTAAGTTTACGCACACTCATATATATATATATATATATATATATATATATATATATATATATATATATATATATATATATATATATATATAATGTATTCACCTCCTGAAACAAGTAATGTATATATATATATATATATATATATATATATATACATATATATATATATATATATATATATATATATATATATATATATATATAGTTATCCACAGACAGCCTGTTTTGCTGTATCACAGCTTATCAGTGTGCCTAGACATCTGATAGCTTCAAGCCGGAATCTAAACTCGACCGATTTGATATCGGTCAGAGACTCACGCCCGTACAATATCGGCGCGCGCACACACACACACACACGCACACACACGCACACACACACACGCACACACGCACACACACACACGCACACACACACACACGCACACACACACATATATAAATATATTAAACATATATTGTTAAATATAACAGACAATAAATTTTCAATTATGTATGATCATGAGCCTTTCTAAAGTTCAGACATAATAGACATCCATTGTCTTTTAAATTTAACAATATCAGTATATGTTAAAATAATGATCTGCTGCCCTTATACACTTTATATATATATATATATATATATATATATATATATATATATATATATATATATATATATATATATATATATATATAATTATTTCTCACCGGTAGCCGGTAGCACGACTAATAATAATAATATAGTGCTCGAAGTAATATAACAGTATTAAGTATATATTAAGGCACAAAAACGAACACACACACACACACACACACACACACATATATATATATATATATATATATATATATATATATATATATATATATATATATATATATATATATATATATATATATATATGACATATATTTATATATATACTTGTATATAAAGGTGCGTAAAATATATAAAAAATATGTTAAATTTGTACTTGAAACCACTCTTTATGCACTAGATGGCTATATAGTCCGGTAAAAGTACATCAGAAAAGTGGCTAACCTAGAAAAGTTTGATAGATTTACAATATACATTTTATGTAGAATTTCATGGGCGTTTCGATGGTGCATCTTGTCATTTTATTTTTACTCTTGCGGAAAAAAAAATTATGAAACATAACGTAAGATGCGGTATTTTTTGAGGAAATGGATTACTGGATCAATGATTTCCCTCTTTTCTACACGCTTGACATTTGCCCAACTCGTTTCATGTTCTTGGAATATCTTCGTACCTTCATGAATTGTACGTCTCCACTTATATTGATCACAAGAAGCAGTTTCAGCACTCAGAACCATCTATATTTGCAGGCTCTTAGATACGCTTTTAAAGAGTCCCTAACGCCTTTTGTCTATGTTGAGGTCGTGTGCCGTAGAAATACTCACTGTAGAACATTAGTTTGGATATATATGTTGGAAGTCGATACGTGAGTAAGTAAGATTAGCCACATATTTCCAAATGAATATTTCAGGGATGATTTCTATGTCGTTGGTGAAGTCTTAGATGGCTCATAAATGACTTGTAAACCATTCCACATTGAGTACAGGCAAGTCTTTCGACAGCAAACTGATTATCTATATGTTTCATTTTATGATGCCGAGTTAGTACACTAGTTGACCTACACGCTTTGCTAGTCTTGCTGGTTATCATATTGGTAGATGGAGTTGCTGTATCCATATTTATGACTGACGAGCCTTGCCCTCGAGAAATAGACAAATACGTACATAAACAGTTATATGGCTGTTCATTACATTGTTGAACAAGGTGATTGAGAAAAAAAACAGTGACAGATAAAACATTAAGCGCAAAATATTGAAATGGACAATCGAACTGATTGACTGTCTCATGTTAGTCATCTTTGATTTGAGGCTTCGATTAGATTTATAGGTTGGAAGGTTGAGAAAATTGGGAAAAGTGCATTAGGTTGTTCATAACACACACTTATATTTTTATATGTGTATGTATATATAACATGTCTATGAATCATGTGTCTATTCTTATCTTTGTTCTTGAGGGTGTATATGTGTATGATGATTGTAGCATACATGTATAACCATACAAGTATTTTAAACTCATATAAACACTAAGATATATGTGTGTGTGTGTGTGTGTTTATGTGTGTGTGTGTGCGTGTGTGTGTGTGTATATATCTATCTATCTATCTATCTATCTATCTATCTATCTATCTATCTATCTAACTCTCTCTCTCTCTCTCTCTCTCTCTCTCTATATATATATATATATATATATATATATATATATATATATATATATATATATATATATATATATATATATACAAGTATAGGAATGGTATAGACGGACTAAAATTCCAATAACCAAAAACACTATTCTTAAAAGAGTGCTCAATATAAGAGTTGAGAAAATAGTATTTATTAAAAAATTATAGCATAATTATGTTATAAAATTATCACCAAAATAGCTATTTTGTTTCAACACTTCTGGTGTCTTTTCAAATGATGGTGTTGATTGCAGAATAAAGAGCTTTCAAAAATTCAAAACCAACCAAACTTCCCTCAATAGGGAAAATCTTGTTACGTAAGCTTCAATGACCAATCAAAATACTAGTATATGATAATTCTAAAAACTTGACAACGATCCTCAGACACAATTTACTAGTGCCTTAATGTTAGACTAAATTAAAAATCATTCTGATTAATTTTTAATTTTACTATAAAGTTAAAAAATAAAATTTTAAATTTAACCCTGCATTAAGTTTAAAATATTATAAAATTATTCGAAGAAGGAACGTAGGAAATATATACATATATACGTGTGTAAACGAGTATATATATATGCATAAATATATATATGTTTATATACAAATGTTTTTATTACTATGCATAAATATATATATGTCTATATACAAATGTTTTTATTACTATGAATATAGTATTTAGTGTTGCACACATATTTGAGTTACTATCCTAGCAATAAACTAGACTGAGAAGTCCTACTAATGAAAAATTGTGCCTCTGACTTGAATCCAACACATTTGCCACCAGGAAAACCATTTATATAACCAAAACGTGCTTTTACTAATTTAACCACGGAATAAATGTAAGCAGAGCAAATTTTGAATTACCTATTAAAGGAATACTCAATTTTTCACTTAGGGACATCTATTTAGGGGATAAAGGGTTCAATATCAGAGATAGAGCTTATGTAAATATAAATATAAAAGTGAACAATTAAGTCAATACTCTGAGAGTTGACTTCAATGTTCACTTTCACACACACACACACA
>OZ038520.1:20665982-20683482 GCA_964036315.1 Acanthosepion esculentum | reverse complement strand
GTTCCTTTGTGAACGACCTTTTATCTAAAATACTGACGTTTTTGTAAATGGTATCAGATATTTGAACACAGTTAAAAAACGAGAATTTGAATCTTGTTTTTCTTTTAGGAAGGCAGGTTTTCCTCTCTTTCAAGAGTGACTCAAACAACTTTCTTCCTTCCATGTACCTTAAGTTGGTATATGCTTTGAAAATATTGAAGCTGTTCATTGTTTTATATTTTATTTTAAAGAAGTCAATGGAATAAACTGTAAATACATAAACAGAATCGATCATTTGTTAGTGCTTTTAACGATGATATATTTTAAATTACTGTCTGTATCTTCATGCACATGTTTTTTCTCGCAATGTTTTGATTAATATTCTATGACTTTTCTATAGGTCATTCATTTTTTAATATTTTCTTCTTTTTTTCGGATTATCCAAGGCGGTGAAGATACGGCATCGCTGGAACAGAGGGTTGCCTAGATTTAATGCTAAAAGGTGTTTGATCAATTCCTAGTATTAGATAAGTAGAAAACACTGAATCCTAATATAAAATAAATTTATTGACACGTGTGTGAATATGGAAGCTAAATCATTGTCCAAAAGTAAAAAAACACCAGTGATTATTGGAATAAGTGTGAGTTCAGTCCTTTTTGGACGACTCAGCTAGCCGGTCGAACTCTCTGCCTCTGGACAGAGAGGAACCCGGACGAGGATCCGCCGAAGGACAGAGCCTCGTTCGGGGAGGTTGACCAACCCAATTCCGTTTATACGGGTTCTACGGGCATTTTTTGGCCGAGCCTACGGGCTCGGAAAGCCCACATTAAACCGGCCTTGTGCCACATTCGACGCACGTGGGCGTGTTGTTGAACATCGTGATTATTGGAATACTGTAAATAATATTATTAAATACCCCAAATTTGTGTGACAGTTAAGCTATTTTTACGTGCATTCCAAGTTTGACATAAGATGATTTATATCATGAAAATATATTTTGAGCATAGCGTGGTATCTTACGATTAAAACCTACCAATTTCCAACCAAATATATATGGCCTCATCCTTTACACTTTATTATTATTATTATTACTACTACTACTACTACTACTACTACTAGTAGTAGTAGATGTAGTAGTTAGAGGAGGATTTGCAGTTGGTTGTTTTTGCTTATTGGCATATCAATCTCTATCCCGAAATATAAATATTTTGTACGCAATTTTATTTTATTTTTGGAGATAATAATGGTTTAGTTATACAAGTCTAACTAATTAACCCATAGCTGGGGGTAGAAGTGGTGAATTCATATCTTTCCCGAGAGTATTTGCGCGTAAGTGACTATAACGAACTAAGCTGGAATTGGAACTAGGCTCTCCGATTAACAATTCCGAGCAATTATCTATTACACCACCCACACATCCAAGCTTATAGTACCTCGTATTCCTAAGCGTTCGCCCGTATAGTTTACTGATCAGGCTCGATGTTATTTAAAATCTGTGATTGTACGAGAACCGATGTTTCGATGTGACGTGGGCGTAAACCGAGAAGGAGGAGGAGGAATAAGAGAATTCAAATAAATACTTTTAGAAAACAAAGAAATGGAAAAAAATGACAAAACCTAGAAACAAAGAATATTATAGAAATGTAATAACGAAACGTTTTTTCGATACTTACAAAAAATAAACGGGATTTCTACGTAATTTCTACGTTTAAATAAAAAAAGATTATTGTTGATATTATTCCTGCATGCCAGGAGAGTCGATGAGATATCAAGGATTGAGGAGTAAATTGCCTAAAAATTTGGGGACCTCCTACTTTAATTAGTCTCAAATTATTTTGTTCAATACACACTATTTTAAATTATAAGAATCATAATGAATGAGTACAAGTTTAAGTGACGGTTATGTGCAATGATTCAAGCAATGTTTTTTTTTCTTGTCAGAGTCCATCTTACACATCTACAAATCTACCATTCGTCCGTGCATTGACTTCTGTTGTCATATCTGGTCTGGTGCCTCTAATGTTCATTTCGAGATTCTCGACAAAATCCAAAGAACAATCTGCAATGTAATCGATCCTGACTTGGCATCTCGACTTCAGTCACTTTCTCACAAACGTGATGTGGCTTCCCTCTGTCTTTTCTACAAATATTTTCATGACTACTGTTTTGACGAGGTTTTTTTCCCATAGCTCCCTGATTACATGAATTTAATTGTGCTACTAGATTGGCATTTGCTCCCACCATTTTATTGTTGAGATAGTTAAATATAACCACCACATCTATTCCAAAATTTTCTTTTCTCACACTTCCCGACGGTGGAACTCCCTTTCTCTTACTTGCTTCCCTAATAACTGCAGTCTTCATAAATTTAAATGCAGGGTCAGTCGCCATTTTCTGTTGACTTGAACCCCGTTCATTTTTATCCTTTTTATCCTTTCCTCAATCCCCCTATACACACTATTCTCTCTCAATTTTTGTAACCCCATGCGTACTAGTGACACTTTCATCGGTTGAATACATAAAATCCTTACATTTTATAAAAAAAAGATATAGAATTTCTCATTTCTGAATATAGTAAATACGCTTTTTTGCATGATAAAAAAGTAGAAAGCAGAAAAAATGCTAAAGATTTTCTGTATCAGATCATACTATACCTAATTCCTAATTCTATCAAGTGATAAAATATACTTTAAAGTATGGTATATTTATGCGTTAAAGTGTTTCATACTGGAGAAGAGGCGTATATGTAAATATCTGTTTCATGCTTAAACTTAATCCTTCTGCCATAATGTGTTTAAGTATGAAACACATTGCCGCCGCAGGGTGTTGACCTCAGTGTCCACTGTTATATATATATATATATATATATATATATATATATATATATATATATATATAATTCCCGGAACAATTCTATATATAATACAAATTGGTAGAAGAATGAGAATAGGAAAAACGTTTTAGTTTTCGTCTTCCGACTTTATCAAAGCAAAAATGAAACGAAATGTTTTTGTTTTCATAGTTACATTAGCCAGAAAGAGGCTTACGCAAAAGCGTCTCTCTCTCTTTAAATTTTGCATTTAATGTAATGTTTGTAAAAACAAGGCGTTTACTCAAACATGCAGTTCACAAAAGAACGTTTATAGTAGTATGAAAATCTCTATCTATATGTGTGTGTGTGTGTGTTTTTGTGTGTGTGTGTGTGTGTGTGTGTGTGTGTGTGTGTGTGTGTGTGTGTGTGTGTGTGGAGAGAGAGACAGTGGGTGAAGAGAGGGAAAATATGAACAATTTGTACGTCCATGTTTTGAACAGCACCGTTTTGATGCAAAGGCGCTGTAGACAATTGGATTGGTTAATAAGAAATTTATATTGAAATTTAAATAAATACCAAAACTCAAATCGAAAATAAACTAATCCATTATTATTAATATTATACATTATTTCACCACCATTGTCATCACCACCATTGTCATAACCACCATTGTCATCACCACCATTGTCATAACCACCATTGTCATCACCACCATTGTCATCACCACCGTTGTCATCATTTGCTTCGACTTGATTATTTCATTACCACTAGCACTACCTCCACCACAAAGCATCAACATTTTGAAAAATATCTTCAGTCGTCCCTTTTCAAATCCCCTTTTACGATTTAAGTGTCATCGAAAAAATTCAGTTGCCTTTTCATTTGTAGAATTATTTTAAAAAATTCTTATGTCATAAAAATAACGATATTTTCCAAGAAGAAAAACAAAATACTATCTCTACACAAATAATTTTAATTCACAAAGAAATCATCAAAAGATAGAAAATAAAATGTTATCAATGAGACTCGGAGTTCGGATTCACAAATAAGTGAATTATTCTATTTTATTAATAATGATTGAGACACAGGCAGACACACAATAGTCTTGGTGCGATCTTTGTCAATCATAGCCAAGAATTTCGGGAGTTTTTTTTTCTTATCAGAACGATCAGAGTCTTCTGAGCTACCCTACCTTCGTAATCACCATTAGACTCATCCAATTCTTTCCGAATCCTCTACACTGGACTCAGATTGACGCCCAAATATTCTGAAATGTTCGTATTGAAGCTTCCGGCGCGAATGCCAACTAGTACAGCATGCTGTTTCCAAATTTCTGTTGGAGTGGATTGCATCATAATGATCTTTTTGTTCAACTGACCTTACATATACTGTGCAGAAGACAAAATCAAAAACAAGCAACGCGTATGTTCGAATTTAGAAATATAAAATGGGAACAATTTACCCATTGCACCCTGTATATATATATATTTGAATTCGAGTCTCCGATTCCTCAAACCGAGCCGGTAACCTTTATGAGACTTAGTTCGAATTCCAGTTGAATTCATTACATTCACATACGGACTTAAGTAAGTTTTCTACCATCGCCTGAAGAAGAACATTTATAGTTCCGAAACATGAAAGTATTTGTATAGCAATGTAAAATGTTGTTTATTGTAATCTATTATAATAAAAAATATTATAGCAAGATTTTGTTCTACTTTGCATTGAGCACTTTTTTAAAAAAAATAAATACTAAGATCTGTGGATTCTTACTCCATCTGTTCTTACTCTTGTTTTGTATATATATATATATATATATATATATATATATATATATATATATATATATATATATATATATATATATATATATATATATATATACGTGTGGAGAGAGAGAGATAAATAGTGAGAAATTGAAACTTGCCCACATTTACGTTTTTTTTTTAACTTTCATGATAGACCAACCTGTTTCATAAATAAATCGCGCCAAAAGTGTAAACATTTTCTCACTTCCTTTGGACGCTGATTCGTTTTTAATAATCTGAACACTGGTTCAAATTATCTTCGCAGTGAAACAATCTTCTTGCTAAATCATCTCATTACTCCTGATACATCTCAGCATTACGGACGATAACAAATAGAACCCCGCTTCTAAGATGCAGACTTTCTGTCGTCAAGGCAATTAGTAACGTATTGCACGGTTAATGAATCCTAATTACCATAAAGAATTCAGAACTCACAAAAATAAATTGAATGGATTCAGGCACATACTATAAAGATTAAATCAAGTTCCTATTGGGTCGTTGGTGCAAGGCAGATGACATGCCAAGAGTTATAAGAGTATGTAACCTCCTGTTAACGTCCATTTAGACTCCTTATTTTGTAATATCTAAAAGATTGACTTTTCCTATATATGAAAACTCCTGTTGGATATTGTTAATGATCAATGCGGAAATATTCTGGAAAAGTGACAATTTCTGAATATATGTATAACGGCAATAGGTTTTTTAGTTTGTGCTTTAGGAATAATCTGGAAATTATCAGAAAACACTTGTTGACTCACCAAACTTGATTATGCTGCATATCGAAGAATATCTTGTTGGTAGATTAAATTCTCAGGATGATGCGAATAAACATAGGAATATATTTAATAAACAAATATGATTATTAATTAAATATTGAGCATCTACAAGGATGTTTTTCAAAGTTGCTTTCGTCTTTTCTGTGTGTTGTCATTATAGCATTTCAGAGAACACGAGAAGACGTTAGCCAACGGGGGGGGGGGGTAAAAATAATAAAATGACAGGATTAAAGAAGACAGATGACAATTGATATTGTATTTACATTTTTAAAGATCGTAAATAACGGGGAAGCAAGAACCTGGAAGGGTGTTTCATACGCGAGAAGAGCGAGAAAAGAAACTATTGGAATAAAATTTAGGGTCACATCTATCTATTTCAACAGAAAAAAAAAACAATCAAACCTAGTTACTAAAAAGTACTATACATAAAATTCTTTCAGTCGAGATACCAAAGAAGAAAACTAATTTAATTTTTTATGAAAATATTTATAGAAAATAAAACAAGGAAAGACATTACGTCTGTGGGAATCTGACGGAAGTCGATATGCCAGATCAAGACAGATAACATTACAGATTCTTTAGATTTTGTCAAGAATTTCAAGATATATAGCATGACAGCAGACCAGATGTGGAAGCAATGTTAAATGAACAGACTAATGGTAGATTTATAAATATGCAAATATAGATTCTTCAACATCTGTCTATATTTCTCAGACGATGTATTATAACTATTTAAACTATTCAGATGGTTCGGACTGTTTATCTTTATTGTCACATTCGCAAGGTTTCGGTCCTTTTAGCCTCCGACATCTTCAGGTGATATTTGTTTGAATTTCGAATCGAACCCAGAATAGACAATCTGTATGTTGGTGTTTCTGAAGATTGATTCGATGACGTTTGTGTAAAAAAAAAAAGGATATTTTTTCGAATGGAGCTAATTTCTGCGGCTTTTATTCCAACTTGATGACCTGTCTAAAACCAACAAAAGCTGCAGAAGATATTCCCATTCGAAAAAATCCAATTTTTTACACAAAGATCATCGAATCACTTTTCAGTATCTGAAGATGATGACAGTAAACATTGAAATATCAAAATCAAACAGTCATGATTGTTAATGAAATATTGATTAGGTACAAGGATGTTCTTCAAATTTGCTTTTATCCATTCCAAATGTAGATAATATTCTTAAGATGATGATAATAATAAATAAGGAAATATTATTGAAATCAAGTATTTGTTAATGAAATATTAATTAGCTACAAATATACACATCCTAGATGTAGATAATATTAAGAGGATGATGCAATAAACATGGAAAAGTTAACAAAAACAAGGAAACCTGTTAATGATATATTTATTAACTACGAAGATTTTTTTATAGTTGCCTTCAAACTTTCTAAATATAATTAATATTGTGATGATAATAATTATTCAGAGAATCAAGCAGACTTAATTAGTCGTTAGTCCAACACTGGTGAGCTACAAGTGTGATTTTCAGCAGCATTTGGCAAAATTGGACCATCGTGCCCGCCAGAAAATGGAGTGTCATGAGGACTGTTTTCCATTGACACCGCTATTATTTTAACTACCTTCTCTCCTCGGAAATATTTATTCCTGTAAAACGTGATGATTAGAATTGTAATAAAACTTAAACTTAAGTTTTTAGAATGTTGAAAATATAAAATTATAAAATTATCCTTGTAAACAAAAATCTAGTAAATAAAGTGTTTAATATATTTATTGTAAATTCTCAAGAACAAAAAATGTATAAATTCACTTTCATTATATATTTAGGTTTTATTCCAATTCTAATCATGTAAAACAATAGACATTGCCGAGGAGCGAGGGTAGTTAAAATAATAGCGGCTTTCAATGAAAAATCCTTCATTTTTACACACAGTTTTTTTCGTCCAAGGTCCAAGTTTGCTGGATTTTTAAAACTATTTTTGTTAGATTTTACTTTTTAGTTTAGTTTCATTAAGATTTCGTGACACATATCTATGGAAATATTGGGGAGTGATTCCCGTAATGTACCAAAAGACGCATTCAGTCATATTAAGGAACTTAAATATAATTCTGCTATCAAATTTTCTTTGGCTCTCTAAGATTTTTTTTCGGGATGATAGTTATTGGGGCGCCAAACGAAATTGGCGATATGTGCTCAATTTCTGTCCTTGTTTGTTGCATTCACTTTTGCACGAATTTCTTTGGCAAAAGAAAACGGCTCTTCTCCCTCGTCCTAGATTTGGATTAAATAGTAGTATAGAATGGGCTTTCTAAATGTCGGTGGCAGTCATTGTAATATTATGAATTACAACTGTTGAGAAAGGATCGAAAGATTCGTTGCAGTGCCTTCCCCAAGACAGTATGGCAGTTCACAGATATTATAAAAGCAACAGTGTATTGCTATGATAACCTACTTCGTGAATGGAAATGGCATTTAAAAAATAAATCTAGATTTTCATAACCGTAATGGTTAAATCGAGATCCCTGATAAATGGCCTCCGATATGTAGGATGCGATTTGAAGTACCGTCATTAAGCCATTTTTTAATTTATTTTTTTATTGTTTCTGCTAGTGTATCAACCTGTCATGTTGCTCAAAAAGTGTTAAATGAAACAACTACATTGAATCTATAGTTGCATCTACTGCAAGGAAAGTTTGTTATCTGTGTCGCGCCAGAAGGTTTTTCTCGCCTGAGTCCATCCTTCAAATCTACAAATCAACCATTTGTCCTTGCATGGAATACTGCTGACATATGTGGTCTGGTGCTCAACCTGTTCATCTCGAGGTCCGCTAAAAAATCCAGAGACGGATTTGCAATGTAGTTGGTTCTGATCTGGCATCCCGCCTGCAGTCTGTAGTCTGCATCCCGTATTGTCGCTTCCCTCTGTCTTTTCTACAAGTACTTTCATGGCAACTGCTCTGATGAGTTACTTTCACTTGTTCCGAAACTGCATGAATTTAAACGTGTTACTAGGTCGGCATCTCGGTCGCACCCTTTCACTGTCTATACGGATAAATGTAGCCATCTTTTCTACTTCAAAAGCTTCTTATCTCGCACCTCCTGTCAGTGGAACTCGCTTCCTACCACTTGCTTCCCTGATAGCTATAATCTTCAAATATTCAAATGTAATGTCAATCGACATCTTCTGATGTCTTGGCCTTGATCCATGTCCTTCTCTTTATCCTTTTTCCAAACACTCATCTTAACTCTTACTCTCACTCTTTGTAACCCCCTGCGTGCTAGTGGCACTCCAGCCTTGCTTGGGGTGATTTTCTTTGAAAAAGTAAAATTAGTAATATAATGAAAGTAAATCGATTTTTACTGTTTTACTAGGAAATCTACCATAAAATACATTGTGTATTTCCTGATTTTACAATTAAGCTTTGATTTAAACAAGAGTAGAAGCTGTTAAATTTTAAAATATCCGATTAAAATCATAATAGCCAAAGATATCTTTCGGAATCTAAGCAGAGTTTGAGACATGGAGAAATACCATTAAAAAAACAAAAAAAAAAACAAACATGTAAACCGCTGACTAATATTTAAGCTCCTATGTGGCATTGAATTCTGGACAATTTACTCCTAGTTAAAGAAAAAAACTCGACGCGGTATAGATGCCGTTATATAAAGCGATGCTGAGATTAACATGGTAACGATGAAATTTTAAAGATAATGGGAATTAGAAAGACATGCTAAATATCATATTTTTCATTATAGTGTGAGAAGAGCAGCTTGGAAAATATAATACCCACAAGGCTTATTGAGGTAAGAAGTAGTAGAGAGTCACAGTGTGAAATTTAACTAACAAGCTCGTGTAAATCGATGACAGAGCAGAGGAAAGAAGATATGGTAAAGAGTCAAACGTTGCGTAGAGATACAAGAAACAAGAAGTTGTAGAGAGCCATGATCGATCACACTTGGATGGGACACAGTAGATCATAATGATTAAAATCACTAGAAAAAAACTTTAAAAAATATCCTCTCTAGAGATAATTCGGTCGTTACTAATAAATACCCAGACACCGGGCACACCTTATAAAATGACACCGAAGAGATTGTAACGAACTTACACGACAAGACATTATAATTTGACTATCAAGTTTCTTTTTACTATACTGTTTAATAATTTCCCACTATTTCAGTCAAGTTAGCTTAAGTGTTTATAGGTGAGCGGTTTGCAAAAGTGCTTACTCCATCTATCTTTTCGCAATCTATACTACAAATATGACATTTTGTCGTTAGAGCCAAAGAAAAACATACTGAACTGTCATGTAATATCGGTCCTCCTATATGACAATGAATGCTGGACAACCTCCTACCAGATGCAGAAGAGACATGAGGCAACAAAAACAAAGAAAAGAGTACTGGACTGTTATGTAATATCGATCCTCCTTTATGGTAGTGATTGCTGTACAATCTCCTAACAGATGAAGAAGAGACTTCCCCTGCATCCCATTAGAATGTCTGAAGACCAACTTCTCGAGAGCTCCTCCCTGCGGCTGCTCGGTCCCACGCTGTCTGCTGATCTGAGATGGAACAAATACATCGAGTCAGTTGCATCAGCCACCGCAAGGAAAGTTGGTTCTCTGTGCCGAGCCAGGAAAATTTTCTCCCCGGAATCGATCCTCCATGTCTATAAATCGACCATTCGCCCTTGCATGGAGTATTGCTGCCATATATGGTCTGGGGCCCCTGCTGTTTGCCTCAGGGTTCTTGATAAGATCCAGAGACGGATAGGGAACGTGATTGGCCCTGATCTGTCATCTCGTCTGCAGTCACTCTCTCACAGACGCGATGTTGCCTCGCTCTGCCTTTTTTACAAGTACTTCCACGGTAATGGTTCCGAGGAGCTGCTTTCGTTTGTCCCCAGGCCTCGTGAATTTAAACGCCCCACGAGGCTGGCATCCCGCTCCCACCCCTACACCGTGGAAACTGTTAGATGTAGACGTCTCTTCTACTCCAATAGCTTCATGTCTCGCACATCTCGCCTATGGAACTCCCTTCCCTATTGCTGTTTCCCTGACAAATACAATCTCCAACGGTTTAAGTGTAGCGTCAATCGACATCTCCAGTTGTCTTGATCTATCCACTTCCTTTCTCCACATCCTTTCATCTTTCATTCCTATCTGCTCTCGCTCCAAATCTTCTGTAACCCCCTTGCCTTGATCGACCCACTGTCTTTCTCTTTCTCCACATCCTCTACTTTACCACTCCTATCTGCTCTTCCTCCAACCCTTCTTTAACCCCTTGCGTGATAGTGGCCTCCAGCCTTGCTTAGGGTGATACGCTTAAAAAAAAAAAAAGAAAAGCAACAGAAACGAAAACAAGAGTACTGAACAGTTACGTAATATAGATCCTCCTTTATGGTAGTGAATGCTGGGGATTCTCCTAACTGATGAAGAAGAGACTTGAAGCAAAAACAAGAAAGAAAAGAGTACTGAATTGTTAAGTAAAAGCGATCCTCCTTTATGGCAGTTAATGCTGGAGAATTTCCTAACAGATTAAGAAGAGACTTGAAGCAACAGTAACAAAGCAAAGAAGCAAGCAACACACACC
This sequence comes from Acanthosepion esculentum, assembly GCA_964036315.1. Lineage (NCBI taxonomy): Eukaryota > Metazoa > Mollusca > Cephalopoda > Sepiida > Sepiidae > Acanthosepion > Acanthosepion esculentum. The sequence continues at coordinate 20,672,543 of OZ038520.1, read as the reverse complement.
CTACCCCTGACGAACTTGAGCGAATGCACGGCGAGGCAGGGTTTGAGTGGGATGGCAGAAAGACTACAAAAGACAAGAAATTGTGATCACCAATGTCCTTAAGGAATATGGCACATATAAGTAGAATTGGTGATCATACCAGGTTTAGTGAATTGGATTAATACCTTTCCTAAGACTTTGTTAAGGGGTCTCCCCTTTTCACACAAATGGACTCACCCAAGGTATATATATACTACTATCAGTGAATACCCGGACAGTCTGTAATAGAGGAGGGTAGCACAAGAGTCACAGTTAGCGAGCACGTAGACTCAGTAAGGAGTCATCCGCGATACTTCAATACCAAGACTGTATATATATATATTAGTGCTACTAACCCGCATTCCTGGAGCTACTAACCCGTATTACCAGTTTGTATTATTACGTTAATACATTTATTTTCCTTATCCATTCCTGGCGTTTGTTATTCATTGATATCGGATTCATCCCGGAATCCACAACAGACTTTTACTGCAAAATAATATTGCATAACTAGTTTCAACCGAAATATAAATTCAGTTTGACAATTCTCTTTTCTTATGTCATTCTGAATATGTCAAATAAACTGTATATTCATGGGAATATAAAATTATATTAATGCTTACAAAGAGAAATGGTATATATATTCGTCTTATCATGTCCTTTTAAATCATGTGAACACACATATAAATTCATATAATTTCATATAAATTCTCCCTCAGACGTTAGAATTGCTTGCTAATAACTTTTAATGCAACGATGAGGTACTGCAGAGGAAATCGATCACCAGGAACTAGCCTTATAATTATGTGTTATGGTTCAGGTTAGGACCAAGGAAGAACACGAACACAAGAGTAGAAATAACGATGATATATTACACGGAATAATAATACAAGATGTGGAAGGTGTTAGTATGACTGTCAGTCTGGTTTGGAGTGAACTACTATCAGCTCGACTCGATTCATCCCTCTCTCTTGAGAGTCGGAGTATTCATAGTGTTAGGAAGAGTTCATTCTGTAGTTATAGGTAAGGACCCATAACATTATGTACAAACTCTGACTCTGAATTATCAGATATTTAGTAACCATGTTAGAAAGGTGATTAACAGAATTTTATATTGAAGAAAATGGAACACAATTTTCTCTTGCAGAAATATGTATGTAAATAATTTTGGTGTCATCAGAAAAATGATCTGCTTCCACTTCGATGTAAATCTCAGAAATTATGATAATATATCTTAATTAAGATAATATATCTTAATTAGCAGATTTGGGTAATTAGAATTAGTGTCAGCAGATGGGTGGATGAAAATATTGACACACACACACACACACACACACACACACACACACACACACACACACACACACACACACGCATATGCTAATGTGTGTCACATACAATTATGAATATGTATATATTTTATCGGCCCGATCTTTAACTGCCATACATGTCCTTCGCTGTCTTGAGCTACGTGATCGTATTGGGACCACGTTTACATTTAAAGACTCTAAAATGTCGCCTAAAATGATGTATGAGTTGAAGCTATGTCTACTTCAGATGCTGCATGCAGAACACACACACAAACATATACACATATTCTATTACTTCAAACGTTTTTATAGTGGACACTTATTATTTGAAATAGATGTCCCATTTCTATTTATTAAATAATAATAAAGGGGGTATAATAGTGTAAAAAGGGATTTGCTTACTGTGAAGTCGTTCGTGGACGAGCCTAAGAGCATGCCGGATGAAACGGCAGTTTCCCCTACAAAGAGTGAGATAGGTTCGATTGCTACCGGTGGAAACATTTTATTTACTAAGTTTTCTCGGGTAGAGGTAATACGCATTGTTTGATAAATAGAGATTGGGCGTCTATGTCAAATAAGATGTGTTCGCTATAATAACGCTTGAGGTAATTAAAAACATGTCGGATTAAAAATAAAATCCATGAATTCTTTATAAATTATTTTGTTTACATTTCGGAGGTGAAAATGAGCAGATATGGATAAAAAAATAATCTGTGTGAAGCGGGTATCTTTTCCTTAAATAGAATAAGGTGAGATTTGCTTACTGGGGAGTCATTCGTAGTAAAGCATGAAGGGTCGAAAGGTAGTTTTCCCCTACAAAGGGGTACACAGGTTCTATCGTTATATTTTCTTTACTAAGATTTCTCGAATGTGCAGTCAGTTAGACTTAATATACACTGTTTTATAAACCGATATTCGCCGTCTATTTCAAATAAGTAGTATCCATTATAATAACGTTAGAGGTAATAAAAAAACCGTCCGGTTAAAAATAAATCCTTTGATATATATATATATATATATATGTGTGTGTGTGTGTGTGTGTGTGTGTGTGTGTGTGTGTGTGTATGTATGTATATATATATATATATATATATATATATATATATATATATATATATATATATATATATATATATATATATATATCCAGGTAAGATGAGAACGAATAGAGTACAATTACAACATTTAATTCGTAACATTTAATGTAAATAGGGCTCAATACAAAATAGAGCAATATTTATTTATTTTAGGATATTACATCCATAACATGTAAAAATCGCTACGCAATTGCAGTCGTGTTTCGATGCGCATCAATACATCTCATCAAGCGATGGCAAATTTCACTAAATGTAATTATAATTGTAAATTACGCTAATTGTAATTTCCATTGTAAAAATCAAAAGCTAAAACATGCGTAGTACTTGGACTTTGTTATTTGTTAGGGGCTGCGGTTTTGGTCTTAAAAGTGGCTTATGCTAAGTCTGGGGGATCATCACTGTTTACTTTTTAGAAAATGTTTCAAACTTTATATTTTATGTCTCGCTACACATATTTTATACAGTATTTTCGATGGTTGTATCGATCTATGCGTAATTAAAACGGTTATTTTACGTATAAAAGAAAATTTACACTAATTGTATGGTCACCAATACTAATTTTCAAAAATGTTTGATCCGGCTTCTGGTCTGAAATGTTTCTAAAGTGTTTAGGACGAAAGTCTAAGTCATATGGAGTGTTAACAATCAAAATAGGTACTTATAAGTACTTTTAGGAGGGTTACAAGTAATCGCGGATTCTATCTTTTCGCGCCCGGTTCTGGTCCCTCATACCTGCGAATACGGGGGAACTCACTGTACAACATAATTTCCTGTTACTTTAAATATTATATGTAGTGGATACAAGTGTTTAAGTAAACAAATAATGTGAATAGCCTTATAAAAAAGAAAATATGCCTTCTAACGAAGTCCGAAGCAGCATCACCTTTTGCTTGACTGTGAAAGCTATCCATGGCTGAGTTATTTTCTAAAAGAGCTCCTGATGTAATGCTGGATTCACATACAAGTGGGTACGCATTTGGAATTACTAGTGAAAGGCATTTTTTTTATTAAGACTCAAATACACGGGCTGGAAGACATAGAGTTATATGGTTTCAAAATACGAGAACATCTGCTTGAACACGTATAAATAGTAACATTTAAAGATAGATAGATAGATAGATAGATAGATAGATAATGAACAGACTGACTGGTCAAAATTACATAAATATAAAAAAGACTGACAAAGATAGATAGTCACGAACCGCGTTTGATAATTGTTATGTCTATTATTACTACAAGGTGTAAAAAAGCAAAAGTTAAATATCATTCTCAGTGTTTTATTTTTTTTTAAATAAAATCGGTCAACTTAAACTTACGTAGTCTTTGACTATGCCAATTTGTAGGAGTAAATTTTTGCATGATTCTCACGTGTAAATTTTGCGTTAGCACATATGACAATTTTGATAAATGAACTTTTAACATAGCCTTGTTTTCTATCCTGCGCAGTTCTCTTTGTTTACTTCTCACTTTTTTCTGCTCACTTCACAAATCATTGACATATCGTTTCCAACAGGTCAATGGCAAAGAAACAAAAGAAGACTTTGATGGAGCAACGTGACCTGTCTATTCTTTTATATTCTATACTGTGTCTCATTGGCTGACATGTGTACACACAAATAGATTTAATATTTACTGAAGTTAGATTATTCAGAAAAATAATGTTAACAGGACTGTGTCGCGCCAATTAAAGAATACTAAGCCGTCTAATTTTCTGCTTTGAAGACCAGCATTTGGTACCATGAATCTTACCGAGTTTTAACAATTTACCATTACGTAAATATTAGTCTTATCCTTATAAGGGGATATATTCTGCATTCACTGACTGAGTAAATATCGCTCATCGAGTTGCGCTATTTTTCACTTTCAGGATTGCATCAAAGTGTATTCATGTTATTCATGTTATCGCTAATATTAATGGTGATGTTAGCTGTTTCCATATAAGAAAACATTCGGAATTTATTGACCGAACAAATAATGCTCATTGAGTTGTGCTTTTATTCACTTTTTGGCGATCGTTATGGAACCAAAATGTAATATCTGTTCTCCTTATCGCTAATGCTAATGATAATATTAGTAGTTTCCTTATAAGGAAATATTTGGCATTCACTAACCGAGCAAATAGTGCTCCAAGAGTTGCACTTTGCTTCACTTCCTGGAGATCGAGATGGGATCAAAGTGTAGTAACTGCTCACCTTATCCCTAATGCTAATGACAATATTAGACAATTCCTTATAACATTCAGCATTCATTAGCTGAGCAATCAGTGCTGTTGACGGCTTAAATTTATAGAATCATTCTCTTAAAACAATTTTCAGGAAAATAGGTTTATCAAATTCACTATCTGTTAATCAGTATTGGTGGGGGCTTCGTTCCTAAAATTGTGTTTGAACGTCAATATCTTCATTATGTCATTATTTTAATTGTTGCTGATGTTGAAAGTCATCAAGTAATTTAGTTTGTGTTATTCGGCACAGTTCTTTATTTTGGATTCTGTAGCGCCAGACCACATTGTTCAAAGAAGTTTGATCATCGTTAACACTTACAGGCTTCATTCACTCGAAGTCATATTAACCATTGATCCTAGAAAGCGGTTGTCTAGTACAAAAAGTTTAAATATTTCTGAACAAGTTTAATGCCGTGCATGGTATCCATATGAAAATATCGACCTAACGAGGCTATTTAAGAACATGACTCGAGTATACATGTTGATGGTGTTGTACAAATTTGCAGTGTTGGTCAAAACTACCTCCAGCGTAGTCTATTCTATGTTCAATTTCATTATCTCATATGTTAGTTTTCTTACAAATGATCCATATGCCGAGACATTTGAAATTATTTATATTTACTAATTTCATATTCTGTACATTAATGATGGATTCGACTTGGATGCCTTTCATTCCAATTCCATATCATAGTTTCTATTCTACTTCTTAGAATACGTGTCAGGATCATTCTTTCATAACTATGAATACCTCGGCATGGCCTTGGAAAAGAAAGCAGCATTGCTGTTAGTAGATTATTTTAGGATGTGGTATCGGTCAGTTATGTGCCATGCGTAATACACGCTTAGTCGATCATGTATCTTTCGATACATGACTGACTAGGAGGATTTTTTCCTCACAGTAGTTTGCCATTTCTTTCTGCAGTAGACCAGTTGCCATCCAAGTCCCTGTTTGTCCTGCCATTTACCCATAGGAGCGAAGAAGGGGATTCATACCTTTCCCAGGGGTACTAGCACGTAAGTGAATGTAATGGATTCGACTGGAATTCGAACTCGGCTCTCCGATTCCTCACTCCGAGCTCTTTATTGATATGGGCATATGCTGTTAAAGGACGACATAGGTATTACAATTTTCTATTGGAGTATACAGTCACGTGGCATTATATGTTCATGCTATCATCATATCAATTACCTGAACAAAAACCAAAATGGGTTGTGATGAGCTGTCTTTCATAATATCATGAAAGCATAGTTAAAACAATGTCATTTTATACTTTCACCATGGATCCAGTTGAGATGCTTTTAATTTGTGTAGCTCATACTTTATTGCTTCAATAATGTTTTAATGTGTGATATATCTCGTTTTGGGGGATGCATTCCTGATTTTCGATATCTTTATGAAATCGGGAAACTTATTATTGAATTCTAGTAGAAGTTAAACGAATTAAAAAGGTTCAGCCATGATGTCCAGTGATAATCTTTTTCCTCGGGCATCTTTAGTTTAGTGTGGTTGAAATGTGAATCAAAGTGTTTATGATATCAGGACATTTCTTCTGTGTTGGTTTCAAATCTATCTATCTATCTATCTATCTATCTATCTATCTATCTATCTATCTATCTATCTATCTATCTATCTCATTCTGTTCATATCTATCTATCTATCGATCTATCTATCTATCTATCTATCTATCTATCTATCTATCTATCTATCTATCTATCTATCTATCTATCTTGAAATGGCTAGATGCAACTGTAAATTCTACGCTAATAGTATATTCTCTTGCACTTCCGGCTTCTAACTTCCCACTTAAATTTGGCCTTCAAAATGTCAACCGTTATTTTCTGCCATTTTAAATTTTTTACTTTTATTGTTCTCCTTAGCAGTGTTTTTTTCATATGGTCACAACACTGTGGC
>OZ038520.1:20655982-20660982 GCA_964036315.1 Acanthosepion esculentum | reverse complement strand
TAAATTCTTGAAACCTTAGCTTAATGGTAGCAGCTAATTGTATACAATTCACTATATCCTGCGACTACCTGACAATCGTTCAGCTAAAGTTGCTCTAACATGAATACATCAAGGCTGCTAAGGACGACGGGGTCGTCCTAAAATGAGATGGCACGGTACAGTTTAAGAAGAACTGAGAAAAAGAAACGGTTTCAAGTCTCCGAACCAGGTAGAATTAAATTATGACCTTTTGTTGTGTAACGGCTGGAAAAACATAGCAGCAAGATAATTTATATATATATATATATATATATATATATATATATATATATATATATATATATATATATATATATATATATATATATATATATATATATATTGTAATTAAATAAATATAAAAATATAAAAGTGGACATTGATATCAACGTCTAGCGGTGACTGTCTGCTTCATACTTAAATGCAATTTTCAGGACTTTATTTTCCAAAAAGGGTACTAACATACAAATAAACATGAAGCAGACTGCCTCTGCTGGGTGTTAAGCCCGATGTCTACATTTATATTTACATAAAGTCTATCCCTGAAATATATATATATATATATATTTATCAGATAAGTGATGGAAAAATACCTTCACTTTTTCCATCCTTTTCTTATCTTAAACATCATTAAACACACACACACACGTACATATATATATATATATATATATATATATATATATATATATGTGTGTGTGTGTGTGTGTGTGTGCGTGCGCGCGCGTTTGTGTGTGTGTGTGTGCTGTATGTGTGTATAATATTGTATAAATAAAATAACCAATTTAAATTTAAATGCCTGAACTTAAAATTACTGTAAGCACTAAATTGAAAAAGGTGAACTTCATTGATATAACATTAGATTTAATGAAAAATGTATACATACATACCAATAACCCCCCAAAAAAACAATACTAATCCTTTGTATATACATCTAAATCTAATCATCCTCCATCTATAATTAAGCCTATACCTTTATCTATCGAAAAGAGAATAAGTACAAATTCAGCAAATGAGAAAATATTCTATGAACATATTAATTTCTAAAATAAAGCTCTAAAAGATAGTGGCTACAAAAGCCGAAAACTAACTTATATAAAAAATGAAAATGGAAAGCATAGAAAAAACAGAAGTAGAAAAATAATTTGGTATACACCCCCATACCACCAAATGGTAAAGAATAAATTAGGACAAAAATTCATTGCATTAATCGTTAAAGATTTTCCTAAAGATAGTAAACTCAGTACTATTTTCAATAAAAATACCCTAAAATTAGGTTACAGCTGTACTGAAAACTTAGAAAACATTATTAAGAAACATCATGCTAATATCTTGAATAACCACTTAGACCAAAGAAATTTAGACAGTATAATAATAAAACGAGATGAAGAAATTATGTAACTGCAGAAATCCTCATAATTGTCCTTTTAATAATAAATGTAGCACTGAATCATTAGTATACCAATACAATATCTAATCTATTAAGGATCCAGACAACGTAAAAGTCTACATTGGATGCACAAGATATGAGTTCAGAAAACGGTTCAACCAACATCAAAGTTATTTTAGGATAAATAAATACCAAAATCAGATGTCCCTATCGAAGTATTTCTGGCACTTACAAGAAACTGATAAAACACCTACTGGGAATTGGAAATTAATAAGAAAAGCTAGAATATGTAGGTCATTAAATGACCCATGTCCTTTGTGCATACATGAGAAACTATATATTACTAGGTTTATAAAATATAAAAAATTACTTAATCAACGAAATGAAATAGCTATTATTTGCCGAGATTGTTAAAAAATTTTCTTAAGTAATATTTAAATAAAAAAAGCAAAAAATTGATAAATGAAATATGCATATTTATATTTGATATTTAATAATAATTTTTAAATAATTCAAGTAATTCTATTACATTTATTTTAAAAGATGTATAGTCTATTAGTAATTAAAATTAAGAATAATATTTTAAAATTGTAGTTCAATACTACGTATTCATATACAAACAACACTTGACAAAATCTTTATGTATACAAATAAAAATTTAACAGCAAAACCAAAGTGCCGAAAAACATTTTGTTGAAAAAGACCAGTCGACATACGTTGAGCGGATGTCATCATTCGCTGCAAAAGACACCCCTATCCTACTTTGACTTAACATCTTTTCGAAAGTAACTCATATTTTGATACAATGGTTGTCAGTGAAAATGAATACCCTACCGCCACTTGTAAAAATGATTGGATTTCCCCATATCCTTAGAAACTAATATTATGAATGTGTGTGCTTATAAAACTCAGTAAATTTCAAAATAAGTTATTCCAAAATTCGCTTGAAAATGAAACAGAACTAGGTACTTTAATTTAATTCTGTAATTGAATTTGAAGTTTTTAGCTTCTGATTTTGAAACATGGTAATTCCTGTAAAGCGATGAAACCATATTTTTAAATTAGTAAATTTCTAATATTTATGCTCTGCAGATTTATACTGAGCACTGTTTTGTAAAAATTATTTGTAAAAATAAAAATATTAATAAGAACACCGGATTATATATCTTACTTTTCTTTCTCTTCATTATAATATATATATATATATGTGTGTGTGTGTGTGTGTTTGTGTGTGTGTGTGTATATACACAAACATACACATTTATATATTTAATATATTTTCTGTTTATGCGTTATTTTTATAGATATAATTTATTTAAGTAAATGCTCTGTTTTTTAATTAAACAGTACTAATTACCTTTACTGGCCTGATCGAGAAATTTCGTAGAAAATTTGCGCTCAGGATTCGAACCTGTAACCGCTATGGGGAATCGTCATTTGATATGACGTGCTGTTAGCCATTCAACCACAAAGAAGTGTCTGGTATGCAAAGTCTAAAATACAAATTACTGTTTATAAAGGCACACCTCCATCAACTACAGAAAAATGTATTGTTTGTAATTCTACTATTAAATGTATTGTTAGAAATAGTACTATGAAATGTATTGTACGTCATTTTTATTTAAAAGTGTATTGTTGGCAATTTTACTATAAATATGTATTGTTGCTATTTTTTCATATAAAAATGTATTTTTATACTCTCATATTGCTTTTATTTGAGGGTTCACTATTAACAGGTGCTATCTACCCGGTCACGCTGGACTGAGAACATCAGCAATTAAAAGGTGGTTCCACGTTCCTCAAAACCACCAATCTGCCAATCAGAGACCTTGCTGCCGGATGTAGTTTATCGTCATATCCGGGACTAAGAATCGTATAGAAGTAAGTATGCGATGAAATATCACCTTTCACTTTATGTATATATGCCATAAATATCAATTTCGTGGGAAACGAAATCATATGTCCAAACGCCACCTCAAATTTTAAATAAATATGTTATCAATATTTATAACATACATGAATTAAGTGGTTTTCCTTCTTTCAAAGCAAATAAAAGTCTGAATCGACGAATATTAATAGCAATTAAAAGCCAATCAATCTTTAATAAAGGTATACGCAAGGTCATGATATTTTAATTCAGGACTCGAATATTAATATTCATAATTTAATTAATATTTGTCTATATTTCTGAGAGGAGGTTTTATAATTATTTACACTACGTTTTTCGAACTGTTTTCCTCATCTTTGTTGTCATATACTCTCCGGCCTTCTTCAGGTGATTGGAATTTCTTATTGAACCCTTTATTTCGTCCACCGGGATAGATTGTTCTTGTTCCACGTACCATGCCTCTTCCGGGTATCTCAGTTATCTCATTTAACTCTACTCTCCAAGTTTTTGTTCCCCACTGCAGTCACCAGGTATCGAATCACAAGCCACTTGATCCAACCAACGTTTTTATCCACTGGGCCATCAGTCCTCGAGGACAAAATCGAAGTTAATTTGAAATATATATAAAGAAACTCAAAGGAAAATATTTTCGTGTCCTGGTCTCATAACTAAAGCTTGAGGTTTAATTCGTGAAAAATAAATATATACATTAGTAAAAATAGAAGAATCGAGTTCACAAGAACAGAGCCAATTAAATATAATAAAACTTATTTATGAATCATGTGGACATTTACATCTGAAGTTTTTTCATAATACATACACCATGTGTATCTTTAAATCCAAAGCTTGCATAGAGAACAGAATACATGTTAATAAATATTTCCGGGACTGATACAAAAAAAACCCGTTAAAATTGTTATCATGAAGAAAAAAATCGGTTATTTTTTCTTAAACATTAACTGTTTTTATTTAAACAAGTTACGTATCTCACTTCTCTTGCAAAGAAAACAAATATTCTGAGAAAAAATATAATTAAGACACAATTTATATTATTTTTCTCTAAATCAAATGGCCATGAAACTGAATTCTATTCCCAGACAACGCTTGGCATCGAGCATTTTTTTTCAAATAGAGATTATTGAATAATATCGATACATTCAGCGTATACGATTTTTTATTAATTTTTTAAAATTTCTGAATTGGTTGTTTTATTTAAGTGGTAAATTTATCAAGGTTCATTTTTAATTTTTCTTCTGGGTACTTTCGAATGTGCTACATTCGTTTTCATGGGTTTCGTTCCTTGTGTGTTTATGTAGTTGTTTTTGGCCAAGTCCTGCTTTCCATCGATTGGATTAGTTATCAATTTTTTTAGATTTAAGAGACACTCATAAATATTAATCAGGCTAATTGAAAATCTAGGTAAATCATGGAGGATGCAAAGTAACGTAATTTAATATTCTATTAAATGAAAGTGAATAAATCATGCTGTTGTTGAATATTTTTAATGCATTTTATATTTAAATTATTTTAGCTTGAGATTCATTTATGTATTATGTATTTTAAGTAACAGGAGGTTATTAATTTAACCATTTTATTTCAGTTGTTATAGCCATGCGTGTTGGTTTGGGACAAGAGTAATTCTTTCAGGAATGGAGATATTGGAATAATTCAGGATGTAGATTTATATTTTGATAAGATTCGATA
>OZ038520.1:20638482-20653482 GCA_964036315.1 Acanthosepion esculentum | reverse complement strand
GAAATATTTGTGGATTAAGGAAAATTTTACCAATGTTGGCTTTGACATTTTTGGTAAATGGTGGCTGAAACCAAATTATATTTCGTTTTCTATGCTTATCCCTATTGTTGTTCTTATTGGTTTATGTATTCTAGTTTAACTTTGTGTTTACTTTTATTCTAGTGAATCTACATATTAAGTTTTATATTTGTTAAGAATATATTTGTTGCTAGAATTAGCTGAGATTCTGTATTGCATCGATTTGTAAACGTCATTTAAAATTCCTTGGGGGTGGTTAGATTCTATGTTAACGTATTTAGGATTATAAAATTCTTTAGTGAAATCTTGTATATTCCCTTGAATTGGTTAAAAGCAATGTCCAGAAAGTGAATCAGCTTGGAATTGGTGTTGAAGAATTTAATAAGATGTTTCCTAAGTCTATCTGTTTGTTGTGGGTTGGTATTACATAGTAGTATAACCGCGTCATCTATGTACGGACCAGTTTTCTTGCTATCAAAATTATAACTAAGTAAACCATAGAGGTAATATACCAACCAATTCACAAGAATCGAGCGTTCCCATCGTTATGAAGAAGTTCTGGTTGTCTTTGTTGGCCGACATAGAGCGATCATGAAATAAGATGGCCATCTGGGCTTGCTTTATGATGTTAATTTCCTGTTCAGTGATGATGCAATAATTCTTGGACAAGTTTTGAAGACGCCATTAGAAGATCCTTTCTGATTGATAGGTAGAAATTTGCATTGCAGAAAGGTGCAATCGTTTTCCTTTTTTATTTTTTTATTTTAGAGAGCTCATTGATAGCATACTTTGTATCCTTCCATTGGTTGATCTCTGTAGCGCTCCTAGTATATTTGCAGCCTCGTTCTAGTATAGCCGTGCTGATTTTGCCTAATATGTTCTTGGAAGGGTTAAACCTTCTGAATTGCGTTTTAAAGTGGAAATTATCCTTATGCAGTAACGAAGGCTTGCTGTTTGTGTAACATATGCACTCAGTCGTCGATCTTGGGTTTGTTGGTCGCAATTCGTTTCTCGTTGTTAAAATCTTTTTTCACTCTGATGGGGATTTTTTATATATTTGATTAACCTATTTGCAGATAGCTTTGTGTGATTCATCGATGTTTCAATTAGTGATTGCCTGTTTTATATTTTTTGATTTCTTGGTTTTACGAATTTTGACAATGTATTTCTTAATATTTTTCTGTGGATTGGTATATTCGGTGGTGTATTTAATCTTATTTAGTACAGAGAATCAGTCTCTTTCAAACCCCAGGAGAAGGTCATCGGTAGGTGGGACTTAAATCCAAAGAAATCAAAAGATTCATATTCCTTGAGGTGTTCTTTTTTTTTTAGTGAAGAATAGTTTCCACCTCACTCTATTTTATCTACTAAGTTTATAATGGTTCCTTTCAGTGACGATGTTGTTTTTGGTAGAATAATGCAGAATAATAGGTTCCATTTCCCAATGACATGTAGTAAAGTATGTAGCTTGGTATACACCAAAGATAGTGTTCAACATAACGAAGCGAAGTATAATGTGTGAACATAAACTAAATAATGAGATATTAGCAACCATATATGCGTGTAATAAGGTGCATATACAGATAACCAGATAAATATTTATTTAAAGGTGTAAACAAAACAGTGCTCAGTGCAGTTAAACAGAGCTATAAAGTATGCATTAATAAATACGCATATAACTACGTTTGTAGTGCTAGTCAATGTTTGATGGTTACCGAATTCATTTACAGCCACCAATGATAAATAAACTATTTATTACGGTTGGTTTAATTTAAAATTATGTGTCTCGTGGGAGAAGCGCTATATTATATACAGATTCAAAGTTCAAGGTTATTATAAATTCAATATAATATTGGGGCATAATTTCAAAATATAGAGTGTTGGTAGGTAGATACTTGAAAAAAAAATCATATGTATGTATGTGTGTGTGTATGCATGTATGTATGTATCTATGCAGATATATATAGTAGTCCGATGGAAAAAGAGAAAAATGTTAAAATTCGTAATTTTAGAACACGCTTGTGTCTTTTCTAGTATATATATATATATATATATATATATATATATTTAGATAGATAGATAGATAGATAGATAGATAGATAGATAGATAGATAGATAGATACTGATAATATTAGTTTGATTTGGTTTGTTTTACGGCATATCAACCTCAATGGATCATTTAGTGCCGACAACTTTCTTTTTCTGGTAATATTTTGCTTTGTCAGAAATCTATTTCTGGTAATATTTTGCTTTGTCAGAAATCTATTTCTGGTAATATTTTTCCCCAAAAATGTATACCTAGTAATATTATTTGAAAAAATATATTGCTGGGAATATGTTGTTTTTTTTTTTTCAAAAATATATGGCTGGTAATATTTTTTTTTACTTGATTAATTTATTTCTGGTAATAATTTTTTTACAAATTATTTGTGGTATTAAAACCTATTTTTACACTTTAATAATGCTTTTTACCTCAGTTTTGGGGTTAACTATTTGCCCATAGGTGGGACCCTAAAAGGTGCTACCATCCCGGGTCAGGGTGGACCTGGGAACACCAGCAATTAAGACGTGGTTCCACGTTCCTGAATTCCTCCTAATCAGAGGTCTTGCTGTTGGACGTAGTTTATCGTCTTACCCAGGACGCGGATGTAGTTTATAGTCATACTCAGGACGGGATAATATTAGTGGTCAATATATATATATCTATATATCTCTATATATATATATCTATAAATATATATATATATATATATATATATATATATATATATATATATATATATATATATATATATATATATATATATATATATACCCAAGAGGATAGAATCCAGGTAGAACTCAATGTCCAGGACAGAGTAAGAATATAATATAAAAGGCTCAAACACTAATATTTCATGGTTATAGTTTATTACATTGGAATCGTAATCACGATCCAAATCATCAGACCTACAAATTCAAAAAGAAATCGGAAAATTTGTAGGTCTGATGATTTGGATCGTCATTACGATTACAATGTAATAAATTATAACCATGGAATTAACACTCAAATGCGGCAGCATGTTTAATGTTAAACGCAATGATCAAGCCTGATGATTGCTTTTAGCATGAAACAGTCTGTTGCCTCTGAGTGTTGACTTTAATGTTCTACTTTATCTATCTATCTATCTATCTATCTATCTATCTATCTCTCTCTCTCTCTCTCTCTCTCTATATATATATATATATATATATATATATATATATATATATATATATATATATATATATATATATATATATATATATATAATAAATTTAAACACCATCTCATTTCGAAATTAGTATCTCCTGGCAGAGTTATAAATTATAATTCGACTTTTACATATCTCAGGAAATTAAATAACTTATTCGAAACTATTCATTAGATCGTACACAATAAAAAAATCTATAATCATACACATGAATAAATCCAAATGAATGTGGGAACACACGTACACAAACATTGGTTTTTATTAAATACATGTCGATGATTTTGGTCAATCCCCAACCAAGTTAATGGGCAAGCGTTATTGTTCGATACTATATTTTCATTAAATCAATATATCATTCTTTGAAGCTTGTGCAATTGATATGGTCATGATACTTAATATTATAACTCACAATCTGAAAAGAACGCTATCCTTAATATTTTAAATATGATAGATTTTCGGAAATCGAAGATGGAATTAGCAAAGTTTTTTTTTATAAATTTTATATAAAACCTGATTAAAACAGTGTTAGAAAAGAACACTAAGCATCGATCGTAATTACCTGTCTTGTATGAATGTCTGAAATATCACCTGGACTATACGTACATCTGTTTGATATATTATGAATCTCTTATCACTATTGTGATTAATTTCCGTAGAAACCAATAACCACAGTCAACGCGCGCTGTATAAATCAGAATCAATTATGGATGCGAGATGTGTTTTTCTAATAATATAAGTCACATATCACCAACTCCTAGTGCATGGAGTCGCCTCACTGTGTGAGTAATGTTTAGTAAGACAAGTCTGGTTGACCATTACTATCGAATAGTGACTTAAGGTGCCAAATACTTCTGGCCTTGTGCCAAACTAATCTGAGAAGCATTGGTGTAAAGCAATGATTAGTGAGGCTAGTCTAGGTTAACCATTGTGTGTTCGATTCTCATTTGGATAACCCTGTTCCAAGCAAAGTTAAGGAGCATCGGTGTGAGACTGATAAGTGTAGCTATCTTGTTGGTCATTAATACTTAGGGTGTGAAATACGTATGGCCTTGTGCCAAATAAGGTTTAATAAATATTTTGGTGTCAGAACGTGGAGTAAATGTCGGTTTCATCCACATAGTTTGCCCTATACTTACGGCATTCGACAAAACTAAGTTAAGCTTAGTAAATAACAGCTACTAGTGTTCTGCGTTATTTTATTTTTACTGTTAAGTCTATTAGCTGTTAATAAATGTAGTCAGCTTCTTTGTTGCTTCCAACCTCCCCCCAAATAGAGTTTATTTGCTTAATTATTGTCCTCCCTAAAGTTTTCGCGTTCTTTTTCACTCCCAGTAACCTCTTGCGTTTTACTGACATAGTTGTCGGAGTTAACTTCTCCTTAATTCCCAAATTGTCACTAGTGGTCATTCTCTCTATACTATAAATACTGGGCGAATTCTCGCCTCGTTCTCTTTTTCATTTCTTCATTTCAGCGACTACAATGTAAGCTCTTTTAGAAGATCCGCGTCTTCTCATTTGTGAACATTATACACACATACACGTACGTACGAACATTCACCGAAGAACAGACACCAATCTTTACACACACACAAATTTTATTGTCCATTGTAAAATTGTTTTGTTTAATACATATATTTGTTTATATATATATATATATATATATATATATATATGTATATATATATATATATATATATATATATATATATATATATAAAGACATTTATGGTATGTTTAACGTTCTTTTTATAGATACAAGTATTTAAGCAAATGCTCTGTTTTTATAATAAAAATCTCCCATGAATCTCTTCTATTCATATATGCTCTAGCGTATCAAATGTAAACAAATGTCATCATATATTTTTGAATTGGACAAAGTCCGACAATTTATTTAAAGACATTTATGATATGTTTAACGTTCTTTTTATAGATACAAGTATTTAAGCAAGTGGAAGATTTAAGTTTAAAGATAGTAAAATCAACCTTGCTAACCAGACGCTTCTCTGTGGCCGAAAGGTTAAGTCACATGACGGTTCCGTATAGGATACAGGTTCGATTCCTGTCGGAGATTCAGGCCGGTAAATGTTATTTAATACTGTTTGTTATAAAAACAGAGCATTTTCTTAAATACTTGTATCTATAAAAAGAACGTTAAACATATCATAAATGTCTTTAAATAAATTGTCCGACTTTGTCCAATTCAAAAATATATATATATATATATCGGTTTTGTTTGTTTTTACATCTTCAGTTGGACTTAACTTGAGTCCGGCAATTTTCTTGTAGTTGGACCATTTAATATTCTACCAGGAGTTACACACGTGTTTCTAATACAACAACAAACAAGACACACGGTCCTCTACATAGTCACTTTTCTTGGTGTGAAATGATTCAAATAAACAAAACTGTCAAATAACGATCGGCTTCATAGTAATATTAGTAGTATATGATATTTATGTTCTGCGATACATAATACTTTGTAAATTCGTGTTGGGCTAAGTTTTTTTTATGCGCCCCCACCTAACATTAACAGAAAAACACCCCTGTTTCACGGCATTATTAATTTACATTTATTATTAGCAAAACTGTGTTAAAATATATTGCTAACAAATTTGTTTCTGTCGATGAAATTTTCTTTTGAATTCATCATTTTTGCATAGATAAAAATGATATCCGCCTTCGGTCGTAAGTTTGGAGAAATTCATCATTATATTGATATTTAAAGATAATGTAAAATTAATGTAATCTTGGCATTTAAACGTTTTAGGAGCGGACAAAGAGTAAATAATTTGAAAAAATATTGAAACTTTTATAGAATTTTATAATTTTAGGCCTGTCAACAATAATTACAATCTTATTCTCTAGAAGTTACGACAAATTAATCGAACGGATCCTAAAATATTTTATGGAATTATCTAAATGAATTAAATCTGTTTAATTATATATATTATATTATTAATATATATAAAAAGTCTGTTTGTGGATGACATATATATATATATATTTTCATCCGCAAACAGACTGTTCCGCTGCATCACAGCTCATCGGTGTGGCTAGAGGACGGGTTGTATCTAGCTAGGATCGAAACCCGACTGAACTGGCGTCATTCGGGGATTCTACCACTAAGCCGTTGGCGCACGCCTGGGCTGAACGTGAATTTAAGCGTATTTATTTTTAGATAAAAACACGGTGTCTGATCGAACTCGTTTCGATTTATCGAAGAGTCTTGCAATATATATATATATATATATATATATATATATATATATATATATATATATATATATATATATATATATATATATATATATATATATATATATATTACATTTCAATTGACCACTGTTGAGTGATAAGCTAATTCTATAAACAACAGCCACCTGCACTAATGCAAAGCTCTTCAGTAAAATGAATGGAGCACTTTGGCTGTTTACATTTGTAAAAATAATACGCTAGATTTAGTTGTGTAACTCTACCGAGTGAAGATAGCTCTGGCTGACACCAAATTAGTTGTGTTTCAATCCTGGCTTGAATTGAGGCATTCGGATGTCTAGTCGCACCGAGGAGCTGTAATACAGCGAAACAGTACTGTCTGTGAATGACACACACACACACACACACACACACACACACACACACACATACATATATATATATATGCGCACGTATAAAGTTTCATAATGTTATTCTATTTAATATTAGTTTGCTAGTAGGAAACAATTTTTCTTCATTTTCATTATTTGCAGCCGGATTAAAGTTCTCATCTTTGTTATTATTATCATAACGATTTAAACGTTTGTGTCTTATGACCTTCTTGATAACCTCCAGGTAATTCCGAATTGACCCCTTTATTAAATCTATGACTTTATATTGTTTTATTTCCGCTGTACTGTACCGTTACTGCTAGCCTGTTTCCACAAACCAACGCATTCAGTTCACAGAACAATAGCCCAGGGGGTTAAAAAGTTGGTTCGTGAATTTCAGGTTATAATCAGTAGAAGCTCGATTCATTCTTACAAAAGTCTTTAATATTAAAGTGTGCCAATTTGTAAAAACGAAGTTTATCATTTTTTTTTTTAGATTTTGCATCCCATAAATCCTTTTTTTAAAAAATTTATCCGAAATATAATTTGAAATTTAATAATAAAAAACAAAAAACACGCGAACTATAAAATCTGTGCTTATGAATAAACAGGTGCAGTTAATATTCAGATAGTGTCTGGTCAGTACCTAAATGAATAACCACTTGGGAATCCTCGGTGTGTAAGCTTGAATATGCTGCCGGTGTAATGTTATAACGGCTCGGAATTGGTCATCAGAAAGCCGATTTCGAAATCCAGTCGGGTTCGTTATATTCACTTACGCGCAAATAATTCCTATGAATTTACCTCCTATCTATACATTAAAAAGAACTTGTATCAGTAAATCATTATTATTTCTAAAACATTCGTACAGTCTACAAATATTTTCTGGTTTTAAATAACCTGCAAAGGTTTGATAAACCTTAAAAAATTAAATTGTTTTATAGACTAAAAATATCGCATAATTTAAAATTATGACTTAACTTCATTATATATCACATCGACTTATATAGAATAGTCATTGAGATTTATATATTTTTGAAAATGACTTTTTTATTTAATACTTTTTATGTAGTTGTGAACACAGTTTTATGTTTAAATGGTTTATTTTGTTGTAAAATAGTAAAAACAGTAAAATAAAATATGTTATAAAAATTGAATATTTTCGACTTGAAAGTAGCGGGAAGAAAACAAAATTTCAAAATTATAAGAGAAAGCAATAAGATTTTCGAAAAACACTGAATATTTACTATCGTAAGGAAGCACTGTTTTTAATGTTACGTATATGCAAGAAGTAAGCGATCATTAGTTTCCATATATTATTTTTCTTTATCATCTGTGAAATGCCACGACATCTTAGGAAAATAGTGCATTGGTTTCTCTTTGCCTTCTTCACGGTTTGGAATCCATAGCTTTTTCTTTTTAGACTGACCGCAACTCAAGGCTAAAGAACCAAATCTAATCTGCTATTAATTCATAGGCGGTATTTTTTCATACTATCATATTCCACCACGATTCTCTTTATTATCTCTAAATTACCATGGCTAAGATCAAAGAAAGTTTTTCCGTTGCTTTGTCTACGGTCTCAAATTCAGTTTTCGTTTCCTAAACTAATTGCCAACTAAAGCAAGAGAGCTATGTTTACCCTGCTACTTTTACCCATAGCAGGGGAAGAACTGATGTGTCTTTACCTCGGGAATTAATGCGAAACTGTACGCAGCACACTAGGCTGGAATTTGAACTTTCCCCTCCGATATCTGTTATGCTATCCGCTGTAACAAATTAGCGTCAAGAAAACTTTTCACTTAACGAAAAATGTCTAATATGCATATATCATATTATTTATTTATTTTCCTACAAAGACAATACAAATCAGCTTCATGAGAATCGAACTCAGAAAATATCAAATGGTTTGTGAATGTGTGACACTCACGATTTGTAAAACGATCCATATAAAAATCTAGTAAGCTTTGTTTGTCAGACCCACAACGCAACGTATTTAATCTGACACTGCGATATCTCTTATGGTCCAGTATTTATTTAATCAGGCGCTATTATTTCGTTGATCCGCAATAAAGGCAGGGCCACAAGCTTTTTACTACAATCCAAGGCTGTTTTGGTTGGTGATACGGTCTTGCGAATATTTTATGTATAGCTGTATATTTACTCATTCAGGATAGTAAGTATATATTATTTTTTGGTTTTAGGTTTTCTTAACCTTAGTATTGCACGAAACAATAAAAACCTTCTTTGGCAGCATTAGTGATGGTTTTATTTCCTCTTCTAAGCTTTTTTCTACCTTTGATAACACAGCAATATATATGTGCAATGAGCTGACAAGACTATGTTTACATAGGGTTTTTAAGGTTATTTCTGCCATCCGGCCTTTCTGTGGTTCTGCAGTAGCCTGGTTCTAAGGGTGTCGCTTTAAAGTGGACGGACTATATAATGAAGCACTTAGTTAATATCAGTCTCTTTATAATAACAAATACTACTTCAGATTAATTTGCTTACTCTTCCTCTTTGATAGAAGTCTGATATCAGAGATTCTAATCAATGTTTTTCTTAAAACGGCTCCTTGTCTGGAACTGCTGCGGAACTTGTATGTACGATCCATCTTTAAACTGATAGAAAATGTCCGGTTCCTTCTTCAGCTCCAGAACGTACCTGACTCCTCTTGATATTCTCTATATTTGCAAGAGTCTGATCATACCAAAAACTATGGCTGCCATACCTGGGCTGGTGCTGTCCAGTCTTCATTGTCCAGCCTTGACTGAATTCAAAAGTGTTTACGCGGTTTTGTAGATTATTTTCCACCTTACTACTCCTTTCCTCTGAACGAACCCTTGCTAGCCTCTCCTCACTTTATTACTATTTTCAAGGCAGATGTCCAGACGAGCTAGATTCCTTAGTGTGAACACTCTAGACTTTTACAGCTAGGACTCACCATGAGGTATATAGAGAATTGTCTCATTATCATTCTCTACGTATTCCAACAATAAAGTAGAAATTTTATCCAGAAAATTTATTTCCCAGAACTCTTACTCTTCGAGGATAGTCACCGGAACGGATTATTTCCCGGTCATTAAAATCTTAACCACTTCAAGTCTGGGGTCAATCGTTATCTATCCTCCATATCCTCATAATATACTCCTTTTATTCACGCTCCCTCCTTGTATGCCCTTACAAAAATCTCATTTAATAGCCATGACTGGCTCTTATCCATTGTATTGGGCGAACGATAGTGTAAAAAAGAAAGGAATTTCCTAAGCTTATCGCTGGCCAGTACAACAGGTAACTTATCAACGATCGAACTTATTACATAGATGAAAGTGTGAAACACCCAATGTCTAGAGTTGTTATACAATGAATATTAATTCACAATTCCACAGAAACGCATCATAATTTTATGGAACAATATCTAAAAGAAATAGTTGTTAGCTTGTTTATTACATGTTAATCTTTTGTGATCATCATTATCGTTGTCTTTGTCTTCTTAATCATCAATTCCATGAACATTTGTTTCGTTTTCACCTGTCTGATAAAAGACGAATTCCAGTGATGCCGAACTTTTTAATTTAAGCCAACAATATAATTAAGAACCGCATTTTTTCCACTGGCCAGTGTGGCCGTGGTTCGATTTCATTCGGAAAGCAAGAATTTCAAATCCTGATTTTCTAATTGCACAGGATCTTACCACATAAAAGAATTGTGCAACACAATCTTTTTATTTGGCTTTGTAATTAATATTGAGACAAAATCTTCATATCTGATTGTTGGCCATAAAAAGCTAAGCTTAGTGAATTTCCAAGGGGATTTTTTTTTCAAAAAACATTTAGGTGATCAGGCAATATTTTATATTTACTATTGTGTCTTATAAACTATAAAATCAATTATCCTTTTCTATATATACTTTTCTTTTAAAAACTAATTTTAACTGAGAAATGTAAGCAGTCTAACAAAGAAACGATAAAAATAATTTGAAAGATTACTTTTGTTATAAGAAAAAACCATCAGCCTGAAAAATGTTTCGAACAAGACAATGCAATGATAAGTAGCGAAAAAGTTTGTTTTTCAGAGAGAAACACGAATATGCTAAGGATTACTGTACAGAAGTCGACTCGGATATTAAACATAGATAATAATACATTTCAACGGACAAAGTTTTTCAGAACCTTGCAATCATTGATCACTTCGTGGTTGTAACACACAAGGCCTTCTACCATTTGTAAAGCCAATTTTTCCATCCGACAAAGGGCAGCCGGATACCGCCTGCCAACATTCAGTTTATTACATGTGTGTGTTTGTATGGCCACCAAGCGTAAAAAGGACGACAGAGATGGCGCCTATAATTGGCAGCCGAGACAAAAACGGACTATTTCCAAGCGGGAACCCTACCCTGTCCATTTGACTGAAGTTAATAACATATTGCAGCTGAAACATACGTTCCTTTTTTACTTTTCATTCTTCCTGTTCGGTTTTATGATGCTACCTTTCATCTTAGCTTCCCCCAGTTTGTTTCTCATACTGGACTCATTTTTAGAAAGCGCATGAATACATTTCGCCGATATTTATCCTTTTTGTAACTTGTTTCCGTTTGCAAGTATTGAACAACGGAATATTAAATCGAGTAATAATATCAGATAGATATTCATGTTCATATATATATATATATATATATATATATATATATATATATATATATATATATATATATATATATATATATATATATGTGTATTTCAGATGTTTTTATATAAATAGACATCATGATTCTACGCATTTATTAAAGCAAACACAAAAATAATCGAACATTAACGCATCCAAATGCATACACTTACATATAAAACTAAACAAAAATACGTTCTCATATATTCATGTATAATGCAAAAGTTCAGTGATAATTACATATAATTCAATAAAATTGTAAAATAAAAAGCGGAAAGGAAAAATCTAAAATTCACGGTTATATAAACACGTATGTAAGCAATTGCACTCATGCACGGTTTTGTTTCTCTCGATACAATTCACTTACAATTTATTTTATTTTAGTTCGTAAACCCAAATTTAGTTATTAAATTTATCATCCATCCTGACACAACATTAATAAGTAAAATTTCAAATATACATCAGTAAATCAGATTATAAAATCTTCAACTTTTAATACTGTCTTACAATATATCCACTGAGTAGTTTACAAGATGTTCTACTCAACATGAGATCGTCGCTTCAGTTTATTTAATACACGTACACAATCTCATATCCGAAATCCTTGGAGCCAGTTATGTTTCGCTTTTCCGATTTTTTCGCTTTTTCGAAATTCAAAGAATATTACAGCAAAAACATATGAATACTCATATGATGAGAAATAAAAAAAGAATACAAATATTATTAAAGTTTATTTATAGAGTAATATACTGATTAATGAAATAGAATTAAGATCATTAGCAATGAATAAATTTTACTTATTTTAGACGGAAATGCCTTGCATAACAATATAATGAAATGAACAATGTTAAACGATAAATTAAAAATATATGTTGTGCTTCTGTGTCTCTCTGTCGCTTCTAAAATTTCTGCAGCCAACCTTTTGTATATTGTCATTCGGCTTCAATGTTAAGTACTTCGTGGTATATTCTAGTTTGTTTCATGAATAAAAGAAAAGATGGTGGCATACATTCAGTTCTTCAGTGTTGAATTCATTCAATTAGCACATGGCCAAGATCTTCACTTTTTGCCGTATATAATGTTTTCCTATTCTTTATTAGTTTATTGTCATCATTTTCACAATAGAATTTAAATAACTTGTCTTTCTGTTTCTTTAAAGCATACACAGTGGTTGTTCCAACACTATATTCTTTAGTCAGACGGTGCACAGGAACACCGCAATCAAGCTTCTCTAAATGCTTTACTTTTTGTGTTATTGTTAACAAGAGATGCTTCCTTTTCATTTTCTCACTGTTACCCATCAGGATATATGCAGATATTTTTTGACATTTTCACTGTATAAAGTCACAAAAATTACAAAAAAGGATAAAAATCAGCAAACAGCACACACACGTCAACATAATTCGAGCGCTTGACAACAACTGATGTTTGGCGGGCTCATGTCGCTCAGACAGGCTGGCAAAGTGGTAGGCGGAATCGGGCTAACCTGTTGCTACCTCATACCTAAGTGACGTAGGTCAAGTAGTTAAGATTTTTGCGCGCCACTAAAAAAACACTAAAAATATTCGGTTTCAGAGTTTTTCGGTTTTTGATTTTCAGATGTGTGGATATGCCAAACTGTACGTTGATTTCGGATGTAAAATTGACTGCTTATCTTAGACAGTGAAGAGCTCATTTCTATAATTTATTGCATCGTTTGTACATTGAACATTGACATCAATGTACAAATAACTCTTTTTCTTTTTTAAAACTCAAAATGACTTCTTACCATGACTTTTTTTGAGTTAATAGTGAAAGTCTCATTATTTAATTTATCCCAAAAAGTTTAACAACTGATATCAGATAACTGAATGTAAAAATAAATACATTTTCCTTAACTTCATCGGCTTTTCACATCAACGATTATAAATTATCATTAAAAAAAAAAAAAAAACATGTCGATAACAAGTCACTTCCAAAGATGACGGAATGTGCTACACTGATATCTGAAGGCGTATTTGTATAGCGAAAAAGAAGGCAAAGAAGTTTGTACTGAACTGTTATGTAATACCAGTTCTATATAGCAGTGAAAATTGGACAATCTCCTGGCAGATGAAGAAGAAACTTGAAGCAACAAAGAAAAGAATACTGAACCGTTATGGCATATTAGTCCTCCTATATGGCAATGAATGCTGGAAGATCTCTTCAAAGGTGAAGAAGAGATTTGAAGGAACAGAAACAAAGAAAGGTGTACTGAATTGTTTGGTAACATCTGTCCTCCTATATGGCAGTGAATACTGTACAATCTCATCATAGGGGAAGAAGAGACACAAAGAAAACGTACTGATCTGTTATATAATACCAGTCCTCTTATATGACAGTGAATGTTGGACAATCTCTTCACAGATAAAGAAGAGACTGGTAAGGATATTAAGGATATTAATTGTTTGCTTCTTATCGGCGAGTGGTTCATGAAGATATAATTCACCGCTAAAAACTATTAAAAACTAAAATAACGTCGAACGGTCTCTCAAATACACACACCTGTCCGATCACATAGCTGATAAATTTACTTCTTGGAAAGACAGTGACTGATTCCACATGGCCTTCTTCATGGTTTTGGAATTGTGAGATTTTCATTTATAGACTCGAGAGCTCAGTCTCCACTATGTTATTTAACTAAGAACTGGTGCGGTGAAGAGATTGATATATACCTTTCCTAGGGTATTTGTGCGAAAGTGAACGCAACAGCTTTCGTCTGAATTTGAACTCGGCTCACTGATCTCAGTTAAATACCATGTTCTTGTAGGAAGTAGGCGATCAAGGCTTTTGACAGATTCCTGAGATTCTTGAGGAAAATATTCCAGTCGTATTATGTTTCGTTCCAAGGTGATTTGAATTCAGAATAATTATTTTTTAGTATTTAAACCATATCTGGATTCATGCCTTCCCCAAAGACACAAATGCGAAAATGAATACAAAAAGCTAGGCCAGAATTTGAACTTGTTTCAACAAATTATGTCAGAATTTGAACTGGTTTCAACAAACTAGGCCAGAATCTCAGCAGACGAGTCCAGAATTTGATCTAGTTTCAACAAACTAGGCCAAAATTTGAACTGATTTCAACAAACTAGGTCAGAATTTCAACAAACTAGACCAGAATTTGAACTGATTTCAGCAAACTAGTCCACAATTTCAACAAACTCGGCGAAAATTTGAATCTCAACTCGTTCGAACTCCATTACACTAGTCGAATATCCGTTACCTTTCAGTAAAATATACTTTATATGCTTGATGTTTTCCTTCATTATTTAGGTAACCTTGTACTATTTATTTGCTTTCTGTCCCTGAGAGTTTCATGAAGATATCACCAACCGAAAAAAACTGTCATCTATAAAGCATGCCATGTAAGTTAATTCATTTTAAAATTCAAATGATAATATCTATCAGCCTACTGACCACCAGTCCGATGTTATAAAATTATTTAATACAGTTTCCAAGCATAATTTAAATGATATTTC
>OZ038520.1:20553482-20635982 GCA_964036315.1 Acanthosepion esculentum | reverse complement strand
CCTGTGTATATTCAGAATTTAATATTTTACTGAATATAACATTCATTCAAATATATATATATATATATATATATATAAATTAATGTTACACACACATATATATAAATATATATATGTATGTATATATGTATGTATATATTATACACACACGCGCACGCGTGTACACACACACTCATATATATATATATATATATATATATATATATATATATATATATATAATTATTTATTTGAATATCACAACATAAATATGTTATAAAATCACGACAAAAGTAGCCATTTTGTTTCAACACTTCTTGTGTCTTGTCAAGTGATGATATAGAATATAGAATAAAATCTTGGTTATATATATATATATATATATATATATATATATATATATATACAAGTTTAGGATTGGTATATACGGAATGAAATCCAATAACCAACAATCAATATTCTTTAAAGAGTGCTCAATACAGAGTAAAGCAGATATAATTATTTATTTGAATATTACAACATAAATATGTTATAAAATCACGACAAAAGTAGCCATTTTGTTTCAACACTTAGTGTTGAAACAAAATGGCTACTTTTGTCGTGATTTTATAACATATTTATGTTGTAATATTCAAATAAATAATTATATATATATATATATATATATATATATATACACATATATATACATATATATATACACACACACTCATATATATATATATATATATATATACACATATATATACATATATATATACACACACACTCATATATATATATATATATATATATATATATATATATATATATATATATATATATATATATATATATACATACATACGGGGAAATTCAATCATTTTGATAAGGGGTGGCAGGGTAGTCATTTTGACAGACAACGTGTGTATTTTTATATGAGTTACTTTCAAAATGAAGTTAAGTTAAGGTAGGTTGTGGTGCCTGTTCAACAAATGATGACATCCGTTTTTCGCATGTCGTCTGTGTTTTTTTTTTTCATGACAAAATGTTTTTGGCATTTTTATTTTGCCATTAAATTTATAATTGTATACACAAAGATTTTTTTCAAAAGTGTCGTTTGAATATGAGTACGTCGTATTTTTAATATTTAAAATCTGTTCCTACAATTTTAAATTATTATTCCTAATTCTAATTACTAATAGACTATACGTTTTTTTAAAACAAATAAATATATTTGAATTAAAAATTATTATTCAAAGATCAATTATAAATATGTATGCTTCATTTTTTTTATATCTTTTTTCTTCTTTTTTCCCCACTTAATCATTATTCAAGGAAAATCTTTGACAATTTCTGTACAAAATAGCTATTTCATTTTTTGATTAAGTAAATTTTTATTTTTCATGAACTTAATAATGTATAATTTCTCATGTATGCACAAAGGACATGGGTCATTAATGGCCTACAAATTCTAGCTTTTCTTATTAATTTCCATTTTACAGTAGATGTTTTATTGGTTTCTTTTTATTTTAAAAGAGCTTTGATGTTGGTTCCAACGCCTTTTGAATTCATATCTTATGCATCCAATGTAGACTTTTACTTTGTCTGGATCCTCAATAGATGAGATATTGCATTAGCACACTAATGATTCAATGCGACATTTATTATGAAGAGGAAAGTTTTGAGGGTTTCTACAGTTACATCATTTTTCTTTATCTTCATTTCTTTTTATTATATTAGCTAATTTTTTTGATTTGGGTCTAAGCGTTTACTCAAGATATTAGCATTATGTTTATTAATAGTCATTTCTAAGTTTTCAGTACAACTGTAAATTAATTTTAGGGTATTTTTATTAAAAATTGTACTGGCACATTTACGTTAGTTCTTTAGCCACAGAGTACTCCTGGGGTTTATACTGCAATTGTGCTGAGCGGACCTTAGTTACAGTTTATGGGAAACAGTCTGAACAAAGCCAATAAACTCAAATCCTTGGTCACAATGACTTGCGACTTCATGCTTGCTTAACAATCGACGGTTCCAAAATAGCTTCCTTCTATACATTTCCACACGCAAAGCTTAAGTCAAACCGTGGTATGGTTTCAGGCGCTACCCGAAGCTGCTGCAGGCAGGAAATCAAGAATCACTATCGGGACATCTTGATCATGGTGATATTTGGTAAACAAACGTACTAAACACTCGACTACATGTCCATAGTTGTTACATAAATACCTTATAACCTATAATAAATAACTTCTATCTACGTGAAGCGTCTTTGGTGATTTTTTTATGCCTGGCCTACTTAGAAAAACACAACCACATTCATTACACGTTAGGTCAAATTTGACAGCAACATTTTCAGGTAAATAAACACCAAGAAACTTAAGATTATATCTCTTGAATTTTTCATGCTCAACACGATTCTGTTCAAAGTATATCTTCACATTTTGCACTATTTTTCTTTAGGATGAAGGATCTACAGCTAGATTTACCCAAACGTTTTGCATGATGTTAGCATTCTTAAATATTCTTGATGAGAATTTTATCCGTCAGTTAAGGTCTCTGCACTGGTCTTTTTCCTTCAGCCATTTCATTTGATCAGATTTTATTTTCCCATTCCATAATTTATTTTATCCTTCCATTTCCTCCAGCGAGTGAGCGCCTTGATTCTGCTTATCCCCAGAATACAGTGGCCACCCTTATTTTTTTCATCGGTTCCTATTAAGCTATTTTATTTTTATTTTGAATGTTTGATTGTACGTTATTGGGTTTATCGACTCCCCGCACCATCTCATTTCATGCCATATATTTTTTTGATATATTTTGTAAAAAAAAAAAGAAGAAAATGGATACTTTAGTAGAATCCCTGTAAATATGCAGTATTGTGGTTATATGTTGGATCGAATGGCGATGGATGAGTTCTTGTGGTGATAGACTAAATTTTAATGATTCAATGTATCGCGAATCAGGTTAGATAGGTTTAGGATTGTTAGTCTTGATAAGCCTCACCCCACTTCCCCTTTGGCTTTATGCCAAAATTGTAATTATATTGCAATAAATAACAATTGTACAGAAACTGCTTTGGGATATGGCGTTCTAAACTCAAAGGGAGATAATTTTTTATCGAAAAAATAATTGCTTAATCTTGGAATTAACTAACATCCGTTTTATCTTAATTTATCTTCTATCGGTTATCATTTACGAAGTAGCGGGACTTTTTTGTCTTTAGTTTCATAGATTTTCTGAAATTTCTTATTATCTTGCTTGTACTTTCTTTTTTTATTTACCTTTGTTAATTTTAATGTTACCTTAATTAATTGCCTTCATATGCTGTTTTCAGCAGCATTTATTTAATTTACTATTAGCATAATACTGGAAATATATATTTTATTGATTTATAGTAAGTTATTGGGTAAATAGTAATTTATAAACTCTGAATATTATAAGCTTTAACTAAAGTCCGATTTATTTTCCTTTATTATCTTATAGTTTTCTTTTGGATATTTTTTCATATCTATCTAACATTTCAATATTTCTGTTTGTCAAGACGTGTACAACTTTTCTGAATTCCCTATTGTATTCCTTTTTTGTTTTGCGTAATGTTTGTTTATCTACCCTGGCCATATCAACTTTGACTAACTTTTCTACAATCATTTATTTTCCTATATACACATATTTACTAAATTTATTATTTACTAAGTTTGCCGCCAACTTCTCGAGAGCTCCTCTCTGCGGCTGCTCGGTCTCACGCTGTCCGCTGATCTGAGATGGAACAAATACATCGAGTCAATTGCATCATCCACCGCAAGAAAAGTTGGTTCCCTGTGCAGAGCCAGGAAATTCTTCTCCCCGGAATCGATCCTCCAAGTCTATAAGTCTACCATTCGCCCTTGCATGGAGTATTGCTGCCATTTATGGTCTGGGGCCCCTGCATGTTGCCTCAGGGTTCTTGATAAGATCCAGAGACGGATATGCAATGTGATTGGCCCTGATCTGTCATCTCGTCTGCAGTCGCTCTCTCACAGACGCGATGTTGCATCGCTGTGCCTTTTCTACAAGTACTTCCACGGTAATTGCTCCGAGGAGTTGCTTTCGCTTGTCCCTAAGCCTCGTGAATTTAAGCTTCCTACGAGGCTGGCATCCCGTTCCCACCCCTTCACCGTTGAAACTGTTAGATGTAGACGTCTCTTCTACTCCAATAGCTTCATGTCTCGCACATCTCGCCTATGGAACTCCCTTCCCTATTACTGTTTGTATTACCTTAACATTATCTCGCTTTAAAAAAAATATTGACAAATACAATCTCGAACGGTTTAAGTGTAGCGTCAATCGTCATCTCCAATTGCCTTGATCTATCCACTTCCTGACATCTTTCATTCCTATCTGCTCTCGCTCTATATCTTCCGTAATCCCCCTGCCTCGATCGACCCTCCGTCCTTCTCTTTCTCCACATCCCTTCCTTTACCACTCCTATCTGCTCTTCCTCCAACCCTTCTGTAACCCCATGCGTGATAGTGGCCACCGGCCTTGCTTGGGGTGATACGCTTAAAAAAAGCAAAAAAAAAGCCAGATACAAGACTATAGAGATGAAAGACTGATGCGTCAATCTTTTAAATATAGAAGATCAAATTGCTTCCTCTTCCTTTTCGGAAAACTGATCTTTCTCTTTATTACCAATAACGAAAAATGCAGAAATATATCAATGTATATTTACATGCATACATACATACATACATGCATGCATGATCACAACGAACATAGTTACAATAAGTTTGTCTTTATAAATCACCACTGAGGATGATCCCGGAGGAGATTGAAAGTACTTGGGTAGGAAAAAACTACGGAGCATTCCTTGATGAATTTCATATTAACATCAAGAAACTCATTAGAGAAATAGAAAGAATAATTATAAAAATAGATATATGTCTATATTATTCAATAAAACATCTTTAAATGAAGATAAGCTGCCTATATATATATATATATATATATATATATATATATATATATATATATATATATATATATATATATATATCAATGTAGACTACAGAGCATTATAATTTTAATAAGAAGACGGAGACTTTAATTATCCATTTCGTTTATAAATTCGTTCTGATAAGTTGAACGTCTCGGTGTTCACAAAATAAAAAGTATAGGCAAAATGGATAATTAAATTCTGCGTCTTATTTTTATTAGATATATATCTATATATATATATATATATATATATATATATATATATATATATATATATATATATATATATATATATATTATTGCTATTATCATTATTATTTCCACCATTTTGCCCGAGTTAACTCTTTGCTATAGAACCGAGAGTAACTCTTAAGCCCAGCTTCATTTTTACAATATCTCTTATACACGTGGCAAAATTTGTCTGTGTTACCTATGTTGGAAACTTGCATGTCCATGTGTACAATTATGTGATTTTTGAGTATACATTTAGCTATTATGCGTACATACATAGATGTATATTTCTAAGAATTAATAGAATTATTTTTAATTCGACATTTTTATTACTTCAAACGTTGTAATGGTGGATATTTGCATTTGCAATAGACGCTCCATTTTAATCCTTCTTTATTTTTGAACAGTATATAGTTCGTATATAGTGCTTGCGCATTTGAAAAATCTTAATGAATAAAATATGCTTTCTGGATATATGAAAATGTCGGATTAAAAATAAATCCGCTAAATATTTAGAAAAATTATTTATGTTTCGGATACGAAACTGGGCTGATACGGAATTTTCGAGAAAATTATCTTTATGAAGTAGTGTAGTTTCCTTAAAAGGAAAATCTAGCTTTGCTAAACCGTGTCGCTCTCTGAGGCCGAATGGTAAAGAACTCCGGAACAAAGTGTAGTTTTACCTACACAGGTAGGATGAGCTTCGATCCTTGCGTTAATCGTAATACACACAGCTTTAAATAAAAGATAAAAAACGGAATATCTATTTCAAATAAATGTATTTATATAGGAAAATAAATAGTGTAATGTTTCATGCAATCTTTAATTGGGTTGATTTTATAAGCTGTCACTTTTACACAAGATCAAATGGGTCGTGAGAAGAATGAGGTGGAAACTCTTCTTTTTTTAAACACAAGATCGTGTATAACAACTTAAAAGATGCCGAGCTTTATGAATTTAAGTCCCCAAAAATACCAACATGCAACTAACTATTATTGTACTTCGAGAAACATCTATTCTCGGTAACAGACAAAACTATATTCGCTAAAACTACCAACGATCTACAGTAAAAAATGCTAAAGAACGTTTCTATGATAAAATTAAAGTATTGTTTATTTATGACCTTTTACCTCCATTCAACTAAATTATGGCTCCGATTATAGGAAAATGCTTTATTAAAGGAAATATTTAATATCTTAAACTGACACGTGCTACTGCATAAATACTTTTAACAATACAGGCTTTAAGAATATCCCGTATTTGACGGAATTACAGTGATATACATAAAAATCTTGCCTGGGAAAAAAAGGAATACATTTTTATTTTGAGAAGAAAGCATGCAAATCTTTTCAAAGAGTCGGAAATATAAAGATATTACAGTGTAACCCTGATATAAGACCCGGATATAAGAGAAACCCGGATATAAGAGCGATTTTCTCTGGACCCAAATTAAAGCCTGTGTTAATGTATATATAACAGACCAAACCCGGATATAAGAGACTTCTTCTCCGGTCCCGACAACTCTCTTATATCCGGGTTACACTGTATCTTTCAGAGCAACGAAAGTTTACGAATCACGTTTGTAAGAGAGAAGCATAGATATTTTTCTGAGTGAAGGACGTATAAAAATCTTGTCACTTAGTAGGAAGTATAAAGATCTTTTTCATCTGATGGACAGAAGCATGAAAATCTTGTTACGGATTCAAAAGTATAAAGTTATTATTCATAAGAGGGACGGAAGCATGCAAATCGTATCACAGATTCGAAAGTATAATATTTTTTTCAGAACAACAAAAGCATGCAAATCTTGTTTGGAGGAGAGAATCATAGATATTTTTTTCTGAATGAAGGACGTATCTAAATCTTTTCACTGTCGGAGATTTAAAGATCTTATTTGTCAAAAAGACGGAAACATGAAAATTTTATCAGTTAACTGCAAACGTACTTTTTCTGAGAGTTGAGCATACCATTCTTAACAGAGAAACCGAAGCATATATTTCTTGTTAGAACGACGAATAATATTTTTTTTCCTGAAAGATGGAAACATGTGGATCTTATTTGTAATATAGTGAAACATACAAATACCAATTACGAAAGCATACAATCTTATTTACCTAACAGAAAAAAATAACTTTTTAATGGAAAAAATTTTCTCTATAAAATTTACAATAATACAGCCAATCGTATTCACACACTACGAAATGATGATCTTTACGTAATTACTAGGGCTACGATAGTTAATTTACAATTGTTTTGACCTTGTCAGTCTGTGTAAACCAAACTAGCTTAAGAAATAAATGAATTACGAGAAAGTGGACGCCTGTAACTGGAATGTTTAAAACTTTTTATTTTTCCGTTTTTATTTTTATTTTTTGCTAAGGTATGCAGATTTTATGTTTTGAACTTTTTGTGTCTACCTGACATCTTAACCACTCATCCCAGGCCATCAAAGACATGACAAGGATTTCATCTTTAAAGAAAATCCCTAAAGATTATTTTTTAAGAAGTGACTAACGGCTTACCGACACCTTCCTTGCAGTATTTGTTCATATGTATCGTTTCACGTGGTACGTGTTCATACTTGTTTGGTGCCATCAACTCATCTTGTCCAATGAACATGTTGCTGAATGTATTTAAAACTTCGTGTTTGCCTTTGTGTTGGGATAGGCTAACTATTTCTCAAAAGGTTTTCAAATATATAACAACATTTTTAGTTATCAGATTCAGTAGGATTAATTATTATAACACGTAAATAATCTCTTTGAAATTTTCTTGCAAATTTCTGAATACATAAAATAAATTCTTACACACAATCCTATTATTATTATTATTATTATTATTATTATTATTATTATTATTATTATTATTATTATTATTATTATTATTATTATTTTCTTTGATTTCTGGCGTGTACACATTTCTTTCCGGGTCCCGCCCAGGGACCGAAGGTTTGAAATGGCATCATGACACTTTTCACTGACAATATATATATATATATATATATATATATATATATATGTATATTTTACATAGATAAAGCCGTTCGTAAGGTCTGGACTGTACTTGTGTGAACAACTTTTTGTATTTCTTTGAGGCATGGGCTTCCAGGAATCCCTTCATTTAATCTACTGGAATCTTTTCCAACCAATCCTAGGGCTCCAACTACAACAGGGATTGTTGATGTTCCCATGTGCCATATTTTTGAGATTCCGATTTCAAAGTCCTTGTATTTTGACAGCTTTTTGAATATCTTCAAAGATACATTGCAGTCTGCAGGGACTGCCATATCAATAAGGAGGCATTTTTTTTTTTGGTCTTTAATAACAATGTCTGGCCGGTTGGCTTTGATTGTTCTGTCAGTGTGTATAGTGTAGTCCCATAGAATTGTAACAGGTCTTATCTCCGTAACAGGGTCTTGGTGGTTTCATACGAGTTTCTTTTAGTTTCCTTCCCGTAGAAGTTGTAAATTTTCCAGTGCAGATATTGGCCAACTCTGTCATGCCGGGTTTTATACTCAGAGGGTGCCAATATCGTGCAACCTGATACAAGATGATCAATTGTTTCTGGATATTTATCACAGAATCTGCATTTTGGGCTAACACAGTATTTTAATATATCTGCTTGATAATTCCTAGTTAACAAGCATTGGTCCTGTTCAGCAAGGATAAAACCTTCAGTTTTAGCTTTCAACCATGCACTACGTAGCCACTGATGGGTACGGGTTTTGTCTACATCAACTTTTTTGGTACGGGCAGAATATTGGCCATGAAACGGTTTAACTTGCCATTGTTTCTGTATCTGGTCGGTTGCATTTGTCTTTGCTCTCTTTTTTTTAAAAGTATTTTGCAGCTTTAGCTGGTGTATTGTGCTTTACTTGTATTTCTGCGCCCATTTGAAACTCCATTTTGAACTTGTTTTTTTATTATTATTATTATTATTATTATTATTATTATTATTATTATTATTATTATTATTATTATTTCCTTTGATAATCTCTTGTTGAATACACATTTCCCCCCCGGCTCCCAACGAGAAACCGAAGGTCAGAAATGGCTTTATGATTTTCTCACCGAGTATTTTTGTTCAAAAAAAGAGGTAACTTGAGGCTGCACATATTTTACTTAAATAATATTTTTTAAAAATGAAATTAAAAAAAAGTAAAAAAAGGGACCTGGTAATATACATACTTATATTTGATATGGAAAAATAATTTTATATACTGTAAGTAATTCGATTACATTTACTTGTTTTAAAAAGAAATATAGTCTATTAAAAAATTAAAAGTGTAAATATTTTAAAATTGTAGGTAAATAAAACGAATTCTAACCTAAACATCCCCCCAAAATCATTAAGTATACAAATAGAAAAAATGCCGAAAGAATTTTTGCCGTTAACAATAAAATTAAAAAAAAAAACCCCAAAACCCAGACGACATACATTTAACGGATGTCAGAATTCGTTGAAAAATACATCCCCACCCATACCTAAACTCAACCCCTTCTTCGGATGTAACAAATAATTGATACAACATAAGTTAATAAATATCAACACGCTACCACCCCTTGTCTGGATGATTGAACTTCTCTGTATCCTTGGTAACCGTAAATTATGAATTTCCCTTGCAGTTAAAACTCTGTAAATTTAAAAAATTCGCTTGAGGATGAAATGGAACTAATGTTTTTAATTTAATTACAAAATTAAATTTGAATTTTTTAGCTTCCATTTTTGAAACATGGTTATTACTGTGTAGCGAAAAAAAAACCATACTTTAAATCAGTTAATTTATAATACACACACATATATATATACATACATATATATATATATGTATATATATATATTGACCACTATTATCTATCTATCTATCTATCTATCTATCTATCTATCTATCTATCTATCTATCTCTCTCTCCCTATATATATATATATATATATATGTGTGTGTGTGTGTGTGTGTGTGTGTGTGTGTGTGTGTGTGTGTGTGTGTGTGTTTGTGTGCATACATATGTGTGAGTGTGTGTGTGATTCTCTGTTACATATATGGTCTTATTTATATAATTTTAATCATATGTCAAATGACTGAAAGTAATCAACATAAGAGTTCTGGTATGCGTGGTCTTATACCAAAAAATTATAGACAATTTTAGATTAAGTTTTCCTGTATATTTACAATTTTAATTTAATCTATTATATATATATCCAATGCGTATAAATTTTCTTTATGTCGATAGTATAACCCGTGGAAAAAAACACTGGTTATTACAAGTTTGGCACAGGTAATTGTATAAGGTTTTACAAATTTTGGCTTCAAAATGACAGCTACAAGCTTCAGATTCGACATTTAGAAATAAAATCAGTTAATTTTTCAATAATTCCCAAAGCTTATTTTGCAAACCGTGTGTCCATCAAACATGCGTTTACTTTCTCTCTTCCTTGTTTTCTTTCCAGCTTTCTCTCTCATTCTCTTTTATACTTTCTTCTTTTTTTTTTCACTTTCTTCTTTTTTTTCACTTTCTGTTTCTCGCTTTTTCCAGCTCGTTTTCTCTTTTTTCTCTTTTCTGTTCTCTCTATATATCTTACATTCAAACTCTTTCTCTCACTTTTTGTATTACGTTCTCTTCCTCTTTGTTTCTACCACACCTTCTTACTTTATATCGATTTACTAAGTGTGGCTTAGATATGCACAAGACCGAAAGTATGGAGTACCCATTGAGGATCGAACTACCTACTCAGTCGTAACTGATCTAGAAAAACAAGGTTGGTAACCATTACACTAAGTCGAAGTGTCCCACCTCCTTTCTTTATACATATACACAACAGTATTAAAAAAAATATTAAACTTTTATAGCAAATTTTATTTCATTTCTTAATATTTATCAACTTTGAATTTTTTTAAATTGAAAATGTAAAGCACATCAAAACAAAGGTAAATATCAGTATATTTAAATCATTTATGGTGACAATAAAGAACAAACAGCTATTTCCTTTCACGAATTAAGTGACCATGACACTTGATAGCTTCCTTTTTTATATCTTTGTATTTACATTTCGTCGAAAATATACTATATATATACATATATATTCATACACTTGAAATTAAAATGTATACATTTTTGTCGGGAAGACCAGCTGAAACTAGCGTCTGTTCTAACGTAATTTCAATGAAAAAATAAATTGAATAACATACGTATTTTTTCTTTTCTCATCAGTAGTTTTATAATTTTAAACTTAATAGAGATTAAATTTAGATTTTAAAATTGGTAATTTTTTACCTTTAATTTTAATATAAAATTTTATCATATAATTTAAAACTTATTGGTTAGAATAAATTCTATTTTAGTATTATAACCTTATTTTGTTGTCAAGTTTTTTGAATTCTCGTATACTTGTATTTTGATTGGTCATTCCTAATTTTGTAACAGTGTTTTCCCCTTACGAAGGATCGTTAATTAATTTGAAACTTTTAAAACCATTTATTCTACATTCAACATCATCACTTGATAAGACACCGGAAGTGATTGAAACAAAATGGCTATTTTTGTAGTGATTTTATAACTTATTTATGTTATAATTTTTAAATAAACAATTATATATATATATATATATATATATATATATATATATATATATATATATATATATAATGTGAACATAGAAGTCGCCTCTAAGTGTTTACTTCTATGTTCACTTTTATATTTACATACGCTCTATCTCTGATATTGAGCACTTTATCCCATAAATATAGCATATTTTAAGACTATATTTCTTCATATGTCTATCTATCTATCTATCTATCTATCTATCTATCTATCTATCTATCTATCTATCTATCTATCTATCTATCTCTCCAATTATAGGATTGGTGTATACGGAATAAATTCCAATAACCAAAAATACTAGTGCTCAATACAGAATATAGCAAATATAATTTATTCGAAAATTATAACATAAACATTTAATAAAATCACTACAAAAATAGCCATTTTGTTTCAACGCTTCTGGTGTCTTATCAAGTGATGTTGAATGTAGAATAAACTACATTCAGCTCCACCACTTGATAAAATGCCACAAGTGTTGAGACAAAATGGCTATTTTTGTAGTGATTTTACTCCATGTTTATGTTATAATTTTCAAATATATATATATATGGGTTGATGTATAATAAAATGGGTTGTCTGACAATTATTTAATATATTTACTGTTTATAGGTTATATTTATAGATGCATTTTAACTAAGTATATGCTCTGTTTTCAATTCACCACTATTAATTGCATTTACCGGTCTGAATGTTCGAGAAATTTCGTAAAATACATTCAACCTCCGATAGGAATCGAACCTGTATTCCAATACAGAAGCCATCATTTGATCTGACGTGTTATACCATTTATCTATAGAGAAGAGTCTGGTTAGCAAAGTTTAAATTTGGACTAAACCTAAGCTTGACTTAATCCATTTCTTTATATGCTGTCATGTTTTACGTTAAGATACGTTCTGTGAGGAGATATGATCAATCAAGAAAAATCGTCAAAGATCGTCATTTGGTTACTGTTTAAAAGCAGTAACCAAATGACGTCAGTACTCACCGACTTAAACAATGAGACCGCCCAGAAAAATTGCAGGAGATTCCGAAGTCGTCTGGAGGCCGTGGTTGAAGTTAATAACGATTTTATTGAATAAATTTACTCTTTAGTATTTCGAGATATTTCTGAGAAACTTTGGTAAATATATTTTCATACTATGCACTTCTTGGATTTTGCATTGTGTGAACAATAATATGAAATGAGAGCTAACCATACTAAGCTTACTGTAACATATAACAACCCAGTGAGCGCCGTACTCCCTAAAACGCTAATAGTGTTTAAGTTTAACAAGCTTAAATATCATTACTGTTAAAGAATATAATAAAATAATAAATATAATGATATGGAAATAAAATTGAAAAAATACGATAACCCCTGTTATAATGATAACATATGAGTACAATAAAAAAAGTACAGATACAATTTTAATAACGATAGTCGTTATGCTACCTGAACACCCCAATATTATGAACTAATAAAATGGAATCTGTGAACTAGCCTTTGAGTTGAAGGGTTTCTCTTTATGTTCACGTTATTTTATTGTTCTTGAATCCATTTTTAATATCTCTCTTATTATCATGTATTTTTGAAAAACATCTCATCGTTGTGATATATCAATGTATATATCACGGCGATTGACAGAAAATTTCAGTATCAGCAGTATCAGCAAAATAATGTTACCCTAATAGTAAAATTTTCTTTTGCTGCAAATATCATGCCTTCTCAAGACGGAGGCAATTATTTCATTTTACATTTATTATCTGTGAAGTGCCAAGAATTAATGGACACGATAATGGAGTGGTTTCCTGTTGCATTCTGTAAGGTTTGGAATGTAGAATAGTCCTTTATTGGCTTTTTAATACCATATTCCATGGATAAGTAGGTTATTATAACTCTCTACAAATTGCTTTTTATATTACATTTAAAATGGTATGCCTTATTGAGAAATCCTGTCCATGAGTAAAATATTCCCCAGCTGAATAAATCAAATTCGTGCAATGTTGAACAAGCAGATATGAGAAGGCATTACACATGTACAAACAAAACAAAATCACACACATGCAGTTACTTACATCTTTACGCACGTAATATGTAATCACATGAACGGATACACATATACGTATAAATACCTCATAGCTACACAAAGGCATACACATAACAATATTTTTTCTATAAATTGATAGTATCATTACTTGCAATCATATTTCCTTGGTTACAAGGAACAGTAAGTTATGAAAAGCCACAATGGCCTACGTTTCAATGGCCTTACCACAAGTTTTAGTTAAATTATGTATTCTGTCTTATGAGAACCATATCACTTTCTATCCGCTAAATTTCCTTATAAAGTATATTCTAGTAAAATTGCCGCTACAAATCATGACCAAGTTATGTCTCTCAAACAATTCAGTTCTAATTTTTCTGCAACTTATTTTCTTATTTATGTCACAGTTTTCAAGTTGTATGACTTTCAAGATTTTCACATTTTAATGTCTTTCAAAGTGTTCGTTGATCATAGGCACATGATATCTTTTATTTGCATTTTATTCTTTTAAAAGTTGTGAGATCTTTAAGGACGTTTTAATTTTATTGGCAGTGAATACAATATGGGGACCAGTAATAAGGAGTGCCAGAGAAAAGCGATAACAGCAAAAATTGCAATATGAGCTGTGGTAAAAAAACGGTTGCTGAAGACATTAGGTTTATAATACCGAGAAATTCATACGCAGATGTCCTCAATGACACATGACACAGTGGATAAAGTCGTTGGTTAGTGACAGGACCCAAAGCGTGTGAGTTCAATACCCGGTTAAGGCAGTGGAGAACTTGGAAAGGGGGATTAACAGGAGATAACTGATAACTGACATCCATTAAACATAGCACTAGAACTACCCCAGTTCGACATTCAAACCACCTGAAGAAGGCCGAAAGGTTGTAATAAGTATGGCGACAAAGATGAGGACAATAGTCCGAATAATTGTAATTTTAAGTTTTTTTTTTCTTTTTCACGCTTTCAGGGATTTTAGGACGTTATAAGATTTTCAAGT
This sequence comes from Acanthosepion esculentum, assembly GCA_964036315.1. Taxonomy (NCBI): domain Eukaryota; kingdom Metazoa; phylum Mollusca; class Cephalopoda; order Sepiida; family Sepiidae; genus Acanthosepion; species Acanthosepion esculentum. The sequence continues at coordinate 20,621,188 of OZ038520.1, read as the reverse complement.
TTTCAGGTATTTTAATAAGTTTTAAGGTATTTTAGAGTGTCCTTTGCTTTTGAGCACAAAATCTCCATTATTTCTATTTTTTATTTGTAAGTTAAAAGTTTTTCATGCTTTCTTGTATCTAAGGACGTTTAAGGCCTTTCGGGTTTTTCGTTTATCTTGAGCACAAAATGTTCAATAATCCGCACGCAAATGTGAACATATAAAGAGCCTGGTATATTCTAAGTAGATATTTCTGAGATTTCTCTAGCATTGTGCAAACGGCATCGTACAGAATGTACTGCCATTAACTTATGCTTCAAACAAAATAATTATTATTATATTTTTGTCTGTATACGAAAACAAAATTATGCATGGCAAAATTGTTTAAAAATATAAATATATTCTCTAAAAGTGATAGAAACAGAGATTTTTTTTTCCTTTTTTATCACTTTTTTCGCATACACGCGCATGCGCATTAACATCTGTCCTTTATCAATATAATCATCGTAAAAGTATACACAATCATAAAACTTGCTAAATATGTAATCAAGTGCACTCAGATTTCTTTAGCGACCATAACTACACGCTACCGATTTCCCCTACTAGACAAAAATCATTCTCCCACACACAGATCTCCCACATACATTACGTCCATATTATGTTGGCTTTTAGGTGTTTCTTTTTTCTTTCGTTAACTGTTCTGAGTGAAAAGCATATCAAAATCAATAATGATTTCTAGATTCAACTTCCGCTTGTCACCAGTTTTGCTGGAGAAACGCTCTTAAAAACGAATGGATGGACCGGAAGTTAAACTGAATATGCACTTGGGCCTTCAGAATCGCTTTTTACATTTAGGAGTGGTCCCATACATCTCCGACTCCACTACTATAAAATTATGTAAATATTTGAACACGTAAAATATTAGATAGATTTTTTATACCGTATCGAAATTATTAATATGTCGAACAATTTGTGCTGTTGTTTCTTCACATGAAATTAAGATAATTTATCCTTGATGTTCAGACAGAGAAAAGTGTTGAAGGTGTTTTTATTTTTTGTTTTTTACTTTTTTTCATGTGGACACCTTTTGGTACGGGAATGCTAGTGCACTCACATGCTATTGTACTCACAACAGGTTCAGGTATATTTATAAGCAAAAGTAGAAAGAAAATTAATTAGCTGCGTTCACTTCAACACTCATGTCTTCTTCCAACACTTACCTATATATAAAATAACAAGGCAAACTTGGTTCTGTAGCGTTGGATCGCAGGCATTATCAAGAAATGGATAACGCTGAATTCAAAACTGTGGAGAAACCAACTGAAATCATCTTCACTATATTTTTAAAGATTGGTTGTCTAGCTTGCTTTATTTGGCTTATCAACATTTTATGGGTCTTTTAAAGCCGAGACGTATTTTGGGTTGGAAGATTATTTTTTAGCAGACGAATATTACATTAATAGATTTTAATAACAATGATTTCCCACAATGATTGTCTTTTAAAACATAGCTTAGAAGAGGAGATGGCTCCATCTTCTGATTCCTGACAGAATGCTTCCCTGATCTTTGTGATCTTGACCTCTTAAATTTTTTCGATAAACCGTTATCCTCCTCATACTATGCACTTCTTACCTTCACACAACCACCCTATTAACCCTATAGCCCTAGGGTCGTACATTAAGTGAACTAGTATGAAAAAAGACTTGATCATGTTAGGCTTAATATAACATACAACCACACAGTGAAGGTTGTACATGCAATATTAGTCTGAGAGACAAGCTTAATGATCACAACTGAACGACAATCATGCACAAATATTAAATTCACTGTGAAATCTGGGTATTTACGTATTTTCTACATTCACTGTATTAGGAAAGATAACATTACTTCTTTTTCTATGTTCCATATCTCGTCAAGCTTTTGGCGATCATAGCTCTCCATAATTTCCTGTTCTTTATAGATCTTTATAAATTTTGTTTTTGCTATCTCTCCTATAACCTGTTCTTCCATCACTTTACACAAACTCGCTAGGTAGATTATGTGATGGTTTCCTATGCCAGTCTTGTCTTCAGTCTCTCTCGTGAGTATCAATTTTTCCAAGCCCTCTTTCTAAATGAAATTTCAATTGTCTCGTTCTGATGCCCTTTTTGTTTCAATTTTCTCTAAGACTTCAGCCTTGGTCACAAAACTGCTCCCTATTTCTCGCCACAGGGAAACATACCTGCCGCCTATTAGAATGTCTGATGCTCAACTCCAGGAGATCACCTCTTTACGACTGCTTGGTCTCACACTGTCCGCTGTCCTGAGATGGAACAATTACATTGAATCAATAGCTTCATCCACCGCAAGGAAAGTTGGTTCCATGTGCCGCGCCAAAAAGTTTTTTTTCACCTGAGTTCATACTTCAAATCTACAAATCAACCATTCGCCCTTGCATGGAATACTGCTGCTATATATGGTCTAGTACCCCCGCTGTTCACCTTAAGGTCCTCGACAAGATCCAGAGACGGGTAAACAATGTGGTTGGTCTTGATCTGACATCTCGACTTCAGTCGCTCTCTTACAGACGTTCCGTCGCCTCTCTCTGTCTTTTCTACAAATACTTTCACGGTAACTGCTCTGACGAGCTACTTTCGCTGCTTCCCAAACTGCATGAATTTAAGCGTGCTACTAGGCTGGCATCTCAGTCCCACCCTTTTAGTGTCGAAACAGTTAAAGGTAGCAGTCTATTCTACTCCAATAGCGTCATGTTTCACACCTCCCGTCTGTGGAATTCCTTCCTATTACTTGTTTCCCTGATAGCTATAATCTCCAACTATTCAAATGTAATGTCAATTGACATCTCCAGATGCCCTGAACTATCCCATGTCCTTCTCTTCATCCTTTCCTCCATCAGACCTCTTTAATCTCGCTCCCACTCTGTAACCCCCTTGCTTGGGGTGAAATGCTTAAAAAAACATTCAGCTCATGGTATCCTCATCACTATCCTGTAGATCCACATATGTGATAAAATATTCGAATGAGTTATCCTACCTTTTAAAGTCCATAACACATTTATATATACATATTTTTATTTTCTTCTAAAATCTTATTTTGCCATTGATTATGTGATACAAATTGGCATTAGGTAGTAAAATTTTCGTCGCTTGTTTTATTTTATCTGTATTTCGACTTGTACGTATTAGTGAATATCGATTAACGCTTGATATGTAGCCGAGACATTGATCTCATGTTTTTCGTAATATATAATTTTATACATGTAGACACACATAGAAACATTCTGTGTATTTAGGTAGCAAATATTCTTTAAGGCAAATTTTATTAAAGATAACAGCCATTTTGTGTCGATTAATTTTATTGATCGGCTTTTCCAAATTATGAATAATACTTCTCAGATTAGGAGGGAATTACGTCAGAAATGCCCCGAAGTTCATTTCGGATGAAATATCGTCCAAGTTTTCGACTTTCTTAAGTCATCATCAGGGTAGATAGATTTTTGAGACGTAGGCAAAGTGTGACAAATTTGTGTGTTTTTTTTAATATATATATATATATATACATTTAAAAATATGGGGTCTTAAATTATAATTGTTTGTATTTATTGATGGTTGTTCTTGTTGTATGAGTATTCCTCCATAAGTCTGTTTTTAACATTCAATTTTGTTAGTATTTTCGTATTGTTTGTAAGTAACTGTCTACTGTTACTATGATCCTTATACTGCTTATTAATGTATAGTTTGATGGCACTTTGATCCGAAAGATGGCACGTTCATCTCCGTGAGAGTATGATTATGGTATATCTTATGGCAGATGCTTTGTGATGTTTTTTATTTACAGAGAAACATTCTCCGATTAGTCAAGCATATTCATACACAACATTAGTGGGTGGGTTGAAGTTTGGGATATATTATTGTTAATAACTAATATGGTAGTTTTTAATTTTTTTGGTAGTAAATAATGAATTTGATATATTTGTTTTATCGACTGGTTTTATATATTTATGTATGATGCTTTTTTATTGCTGTTTCAGCTTTTTTGTAATTGTGGTTAATTCGATTTTCGTAATGTATCTTAATGGCATTATTATTATAATGATTATACTTATATATATATATATATATATATATATATATATATATATATATATATATATAAGGGGACAAATCATCTGGTTTAGTAACCTTATTCTACTTTTTTCATTATTATGTTTCTATCGAGGATATATATATATATATATATATATATATATATATATATATATATATATCCTCGATAGACACTTTTTTCATTATCATGTTTCTATCGAGGATATATATATATATATATATATATATATATATATATATATATATATATATATGTATATATCTTCGATATAAACTTAATAATGAAAAAAGTAGAATGAGATTATCTTAACCAGATAATTCCTCCCCTTATAACATAAATATTATATCAGAAATAAATTAAAAACTGTATTAAGAATATGTATTTATGATATCCTGTAAACCTAGAACTATATGAAATGATGTAACAAACTATGTGGTGATGTGTATATGTAATATATTTTCAATGTGTAAGATAATATGGCAATTATAATGGTAATTCGAATTCCAGTCGTGTACGTTACATTCACTCATGACAAATACCCTCGGGAAAGGTATGAATCAATATCTTCTCTCCCAGCTATGGATTGAATAGTAGGAGAGACGGGGTCATGTAGCCTTGATTGGCGACCAGTCTACCGCAAAAATAAACGGATTTCAGCAAGGGGAAAATCTAGGCCTCTGATCGGGAGATTGGATGTTTTGAGGAGCGTGAAACCACGTTTTAATTGCTGTGGCTCCCAGGTTCACCTTGATTCGGGGCTGTAGCATCTGTTAGGATCCCATCTATGGGCAAATAGTGAAACTTCAAGCAAAAACAAAACACTATGTAAGTATATAAATACATTGTTATATTAAAAATACCAACAGTACGTATTTACAGTGAAATTGTCAAAATTGCATATTTATAGTAAGCTTGCTAACATTGCATATTTATAGTAAAGTTAGCGACAATACAGGTTTATGGTGAAGTTACCAATAATACATATTTATAGTAAAATGACCAACAATACCTATTTATAGTAAAATTAAAAAAATATTCTTATAAAACAAAATGCTCAGTAATACATATTTTAGTAGATTTACCAACAATACTGTTATGATAGGTATTCTCTCTGACAGATGTAGTGTCGTCAAGTGAAGATAACGTTCCCGTAGGTATAGCGATACTGCCTTTTATACAGTACCTCATTTGCATATCAATACAAATACATTTTTTTAGCAAAATGAGAAACCATACATTTTATAGTAAAATGATGAACAATACATTTTATCTGTAGTTGAAGGCATACAATTGTGTTCAAAATATTTACATTTCGGCATGAAATATCCCAACAAACTCAACCAAGCAACCAAGCGTGTATCACGTCTGGCACTTAACTGACTCACTGAATGATAATATCGTCCATTTTCTTATAGGATAACATTTGGAAGTCATAAATGGCAATACTACTTTCGGTTGATATTTATAAAAATAATTTTTATTAAAACAATTTTAAAGTAAAATAGATTTATCAAGTCCAAGACCTGTTTTCGCTTTTTCCACTATTGCTTGGGGTTCCTCCCAAACCTTTTGATTATGCCATTATTTCCTCTTCGAATTTACATGGGATTTCTACTTTAGCTGATGCTCCTCTTACGTGATGTGTTTTTTTGTTATTTGGTTTAGTTCTTTGTGATTCTGTAGTCTACAAGGTTCAAAGAAGGTTGGTCCTCTCTAAAAGCTACGAGCTTCATTCGTTCGAAATCATTTTTAACCATTGACCTGAGAGGGCGGTTGAATACAACTGAGAGTTTAGGTATTTTTGAACGAGTTTGACACCAAGCATGACATGTATATTAAAGTTTCCTAACGGCCTTACGAGGGTATTTAAGAACAGGACTCGTGTATTTTTTTAATTAATACTTTGTTTTTGTATCAGCCTATATATATATATATATATATATATATATATATATATATATATATATATATATATATATATATATATATATATATAGTTTATTTGGACAGCAATCCTTCTTTTATACAAATTTAATTACAGAGAACTGACAAGGATTAAGATTGTTATTCAGTGTTTGGAAAAGTGATTGTTCATGGTTATGACGATAAACTACATCCGGCAGCAAGGTCTCTGATCGAGAGGTTTTGAGGAGCATGGAACCACATTGTAATTGCTGTGGTTCCTAGGTTCAGCATGATTCAGCGTGGTAACACCGGTTAGGATCCCAGCTATGGGTAAATAGTTACCCCCCCAAATGGGGTCAAAACAGTATGAAAATAGAAAAAAAAGTTATTTTTTTAGTAAAATCACCAGCAATACATTTTTGAAAACAAAAATCTTTTAACAGCAATAGATTTTTGGAAAAAAATTTACCAGTAATACGAAAAGAAAATTATCAGCAATGCACTTCTTGAAAAAGAAATTACCAGCGATGCATTGTTGAAAAAAATACATATTCTATTAATGCGATCTAATTCTAAAAATCTTGTCGGCATTAAATAACCCACTGAGACTGATATGCCGTAAAACAAACCAAACCAAATCAATCTAAACCAGGACATAAAGTTTATAAAAAACTGCCCGAATGTTCTTTATAAGCGAGCGCTTTCAGTTATTCTGTTAACTATTATCAAGGATGTTTTTAGTTTTTAATTTAATGTATATATCTTATTGCTATAAACGCTATTTTTAGTGGATACACTTGTTTTTTATTATCTCGAATAGAGAAATGAATATCACTCGACATATATATATATATATATATATATATATATATATATATATATGTCAAACAAATAATACATCTCAATGGATGAAATGGACAGTTTTTTTACTTCCTTACTCCCACCAAACGGAAAAATGTATAAACGCTGTAAAGATTAAATAAAAAAATTCTTATTTATCATATTTAACGAAAGATGTCTGAAAGAAAGGTTACTGCCCAAATATAAGTTAATCTCTCTCACCTCTCTCTCTCTCTCTCTCTCTCTTTCTACATATATATATATATATATATATATATATATATATATATATATATATATATATATATGAATCTATATATTTGCATTACAATAAATATTTATTAATAATATTTACCCATTTTTGTAATATGAGATAAATATAGTCAAAATTAAATGTAAATATACATTTGATATTAGCCGAAAAATAAAGAAATCAAATATAAAATTAAGTTGAGTCCATATTTAAATAATGAAGTCTGAATATTAAGAATTATATAAAATTACAAATTAGCAATGACGAAAACATGTTAAAAGAATAATTAGTTCTAAATTCTAACGACACTCTAACGTGATAAGAATTTCAAATTTGAAAGTTAAAATTACAGTTACTTCGTTCAGAAAGCTTCTAACTCCAAGGCCTAATAATAAATCCAATAGTTTTATAAATCGTCTAGAACTGATGGGTATTTCGACTCAACTCTTGTATTGATTAACCAGATAAGTCACTCGAAATGTTCTCATTTCATTTATACCTCTATACACCCACCACACACGCTAGCGCACAAAGACACACACAAACACAGACACAGACACACACACACACACACACACACATATATATATACATACAGATTTATTAGGTCGGTTAATAAAATTTGCGGAGTAAATAGCCAACAAAATAATAATAATATTGGCAATAAGATTGATTATATTCATTATATCAGTGTAACTCGGATATAAGAGAGTTGTCGGGACCGGAGAAGAAGTCTCTTATATACGCTTGGTCTATTTTGTTTCAATTACACAGGCTCTAATTTGGGACCAGATAAAATCTATCTTATATCCGGGTTTCTCTTATATCCGGGTCTCTTATATCCGGGCTACACTGATGCCTTTTGAGTAAACTGAATCACGAAGAGAAACATAATAAATAGCAATAGTATACATTTCCGTGTTTAAGGCAATCATCGAAAAGATAGAAAGCACATCCGCTGAGAGTGACTAAACGAAACTATAATAACTAAATATACTAGTTCAAATAATTAATCTGATAATGACAATATTTCAGCTTTAAATTTATTTCCTAGAAATCCTTAAAGCTTACCACCCTAAATGTAATAACCGAAGTTACAACGAACAGAATTACTTATATAAGAATGAGAGAATGGTACGGTGAAGAAGAAACAGGAGACGTTCATCAATCTAGCATGTTTCGCTTTTATTAAAGCTTCATCAGAGAATGAGATATGGAGAAAAAGAAGAAATTTGGTTTCGAATGCACCAATGAAAGTTACACTGCACAAAACCTTCTGGTTTTGTTTGGTTTATTGCGTTTTACAGCATATCAACCTCAATGGGCCGACAATATTTTTATTGCTGGTAATATTTTTTATTCCTTCAAAAAATTATTGCTGGTAATATTTTTAAAAAAAAATGTATTGCAGTAATAATTTTTCCTTCAAAAATTCATTGCTAGTAATAATTATTTACAAAAAAATATTTTACTAGAACAAAAACCTATTTTTAAACTTTAATAATGCTTTGACCCCATTTTGGGTGTAATTATTTTCCCATAGCAGGAACCCTAACAGGTGCTACGGCCCCGGGTCAGGGCGAATATAGGAACACCGGCAATTAAGAGTTGGTTCCACGATCCTCACAATCTCCCGATCAGAGGCCTTGCTGTTGGACGTAGTTTATTGTCTTACCCAGGACCCAGATGTAGTTTATCGTGTTACCCAGGACGCGGATGTAGTTTATCGTCTTACTCAGGACGGATATCTCATTCTCTGATGACGTTTAATAAAAAGGAAACAGGTTAGATTGATAAAAGTTTCCTAACTGTTCTTTACCTTATCATAAGTTTGACAGTAAACAATTTCATAAATGTATATATCAATTACTAACTGGTTAAAAATAAAGGAAATGGTTGCTGTAGTGGAAGAATTATCAAATGGAATACAGAATTGAATTATGAAAACAGGTGGGAGCAAAAACGTCATCATGTAATGCAGTGCGTGATCTCATAAAAGAATAGCAGAACATTATTTGCCAGATGCAAGTGGCACATTCTCAATAGATTGAGAATGGGAGCTTATAGGACAGGAGACAATATGTTCGAGAGGTTTTTAAAGACCAGCAATTCTTGTGAATATTGTGAAAAGATGCAGAACATTGAACACATTCTGGAAATCAATCCTGATCAATCTTGCCTGATCAAACTAACACTGACCTGCTGAACATCAACCAAACAATATTGAAGTGGCTGGCTGTCTGACGTGACATGATATAAATAAATAAATACCTTTAGATAATAAATCCTTTGTTGTGATAGACACAGAATCTTGATTTTCTTTCCTCACTTGCTGTCACGTTTTCTTTACAATACTATTACTTGCGACCTCTCGATAATAGCATGGAAATCTATGCATATAACAGATGCAATAGAAAGCAGAATATACATTATAAAAATTAAAAGTGGGAAAAGAAAATGATTATTAATCAGTGTTCAAGAAGACGAGCAAAACCCCTTCCCTCACTTTATATATGAAATAGGGTTAAGTCAGAGTTGTTTGTTATCCAATGAATATTTGTGTTATTATGTGAATGCTTTATCTGTAGTGTGCTGTGGTGTGGAAAAAGACCAATACATTCAGCGGCTGTAAATTAAGGACCCTTTTTATTCCAAAGCGTAATGGTGTGGCACTTTGCTTGTTTGTTTTCGGAAGTTCTCTTGATGGCACTTCCGGCGACATTCACACTCGATTCGAAATCATCACAAGTGTAAAAAGCCTTTTACAACGCCAAAATCTTTGTTGCTTGAAAAATGGCGGCAAATTATTGCTGTTTTTGTTGGCCTATACAAGGAAGGTCATAGAAATTGCTCTCCGCTAACTGCACTTTGTGTACGAGTAGAAATTAGATGTGAGCTTGGAAAATCTCTCAAGTTTATTCAATGAATTCAATGCTTAGTTGTAGAAATAATTTTATATCTATAGTTAGCCATGGTTTTGTGAACATTATAGGCGGATTTCAGTAGTCGGAAAAATTACATATTTCTTTCCACATCGCTTGTGTAAATACACTTAACAAACACGATTTGCTCGTACCTTTCTGCTGTAAGTATGCGTTTGCATTTTTGTGTGTCACTCCCTGTTTTTGTTTGTAGAAAACCGTTAACAATATCTCAAAAGATCAGATATTACTGAAGTGAAGATTTATTCTTAAAAATAATTCCTTAATATGGAATTTTCTTTCATTTAATGATATATATATATATATATATATATATATATATATATATATATATATATATATATATATATATATACATACAGGGGTTGGACAAAATAATTGGAACAGGTACAAAATCCACTGTTATGTTTCAAAGACGTATTATATTAAGAACTTTAACTAAAACTTCGTAATTGCAGGTTATATCTATTGTAAATACGTTTATTTATCTAATTTACTGTCTTTGTCTTATTTATTTTAGAATATATTAAAATTATTGGAGCTCGCATGGCAGGAGCTTCGATCAAGGTTGCTGAAATGTTTGGTTTCTCAAGAGCTACCATATCAAGAAGAATGACGCAATTCGAGAAACAGAGCAAAACCTCAAGCAACCGTAGCAATTCGGGCCGGACTTGCAAAATTACTGACAGGGACCGACGTGAATTGAAATGCAATGTGGTAAAAATCATTGGACTACTGCGGCCAAAATGACTGCTGAGTTGAATAATCATCTAAATAGTCCAGTTCCTACTAAAATTATTCGCCGTGAGCTCCATAAGGCTGGATATCATGGAAGAGCCTCCGTAAGGAAACGTATTCTCTCCACTCGCAACATTCAGAAGAGGTTGAAGTGGTCCAGAGATCTCAATGCCTGGTCTGCAGACCAATGGAAGCAAGTCATATTCTTCAGGGCGAGTTTATGTGTAGAGGTAGCCCAAAGAAGCTTACAACCCTGATTGCCTTCTTCCAACAGTGAAGTATGGAGGTTGATCAGTGATAGTTTGGGCCGCCATATCATGGAAATGTCTCGGTTCAATAGTTGTCCTGCATGGTAGAATCAACAGCAAAGATTACCTGAACAGTTTGGGAGATCCTGTTCATCAAATGGCCCAGACTTTATTCCCTGATGGCGACTGTATCTTCCAAGACGATAATGCTCCAATACAAACCGCTCGAGTGGTTAAGAATTGTTATGAAGAGCATGAAAGTGAGCTAGAACAGATGGAGTGGTCTTCCCAATCACCAGATATCAATATTATTAAACATTTGTGGTGCATTTTGGAGCGACAAATTAGGAGCCGCTCTCCTCCACCGTCGTGCCTTAAAGAGCTGGAGAAGGTGTTAATGGAAGAATGGCTGAAAATTCTTCTGGATGAAGTCAGGAAGCTGTATGATTCCATTCCTAGACGTATTAAAGCTGTATGTGAGGCTAAAGGAGGACCAACTCCATATTGAATAAATTTTCTTTGAATTTAACTTAAATTATTTTGTCCAACCCCTGTATATACTGACAGCACAGACAGGCTGTTTCGCAGTATCACAGTGTGGCTAGAAGTGCGATTGCTTCAAGCCTGCGATCGAAACCCGACCGATTTGGTATCAGTCGGATAAAGAAGAAGGGAAATTTTAACGTTTTCTATGGAATATACGTCAGTGGCTCATTTCAATTCGGTTGAAGGGCAATGCGTTAATAGCAGTATTGAGCCACTGTTTTCAAAATTACCCTTTTTCTCAAGAGACCTCAACCGGATTTCCCGGCAGCATATAATTTATACACAATAAAACGCAAAATCATCTCCTATGGGAATATTCCCCATATGAGGTGATTTTGGAATTTATTGTGTATTAATTATTTGCTCTGTAATAATAAATACATTGACGGCTTTTTGTGGATCAGTTTTAATATTTTATATTACTAGTATCCACTTGGATTATATGCCAACGGATCTCTCTCTATATATATATATTTAAAGACATTTTCATGTTTAACATTCTTTTTATAGATACAAGTATTTAAGTAAATGCTCTGTTATATAATAAACAGTATTAAATAACATTTTCCGGTCTGAAAGTCCGAGAAATTTTCATAGAAAATATTCGTCCTCCGACAGGATTCGAACCTGTATTCTATACGGAACCGTCATATAGTCTGACATGCCTTTTTAACCGATTCGACCATAGAGGATCGTTCGGTTGGCAAGGTCGAATATACTGCTTATAAACTTCAATCTTCCATGAATCTTTCACGTACATTCATAACTGCTCATGGCGTATCAAATGTAAACAAATGACGTCACACATTATGAAATGGACAAAGTCCAACAATTATTTAAAGACATTTTTGTGTTTATACATTATTTTTGTAGATACAAGTATTTAAGTAAATGCTCTGTTTATAATAAACAGTATTAAATAACATTTACCGGCCTGAATGTCCGAGAAATTTTCATAGAAAATATTCGTCCTCCGACAGGATTCGAACCTGTATCCTATACGGAACCGCCATATAGCCTGACATTCAGGCCGGTAAATGTTATTTAATACTGTTTACTATAAAACAGAGCATTTACTTGAATACTTGTATCTATAAAAAGAATGTTAAACATAAAAATGTCTTTAAATAATTGTCGGACTTTGTCCATTTCATAATAAATATATATATATATATATATATATATATATATATATATATATATATATATATATATATATATATATATATATATATTCATACATGTTTCATTAAATAATATAGATAAGTATTGTCTATATATTTTATGTAAGTTCTTTTCATATCGTCTGATAAGCTTAATAACATTTTCATTAAACAATGAAAGAAAATCACAATATTGATACATATTTTTTAATCCAATCTAAGCTTTCGGCTTACATAAGCCATTATCAAAGATGACAATTACACAATATATTAAGCAATACACGAACAAGAAATTGATGATAGTCTTCTTTGTTTACATGGATGATTTCCACGCAACGATAAACACGTGCATATAAAACGCTGAAAGCGAAAATCACACGACAGCTCATGACGTCACATATTACCAGGCGAGAGTGAATCCGATGAGTATTGAGTATGGAAAGCCGTTGGTATGAACCAATGGCTTCTGTTACTAATTATAGGCATTTAAGGATATTTGTGGAGATTTCATAGTTTATTTTGTTCAGGTTAGGTTTCAACTGTTTTATGTATATAGCTTCAAGAATTTTTAGTTTTTGTTTATTGTTTTCATGTTTAAGTATAGTTGTGTTTTCGACGAGGATTTTCAGGAATTGTGTATGCGGCCAGGCATGTTGTTTTAAATGCCTAAAAATGTTAGAGTTATCATTCAAATGTAGTGTCAAGCGTCGTGAAAGCGAGTTTGTGGTGTGACCAACATAGATATTATTTAGTTCGTTGGAGATACAATCTCCCAAAAGGGCACCTGAATTTGTAAACTATGTTGTTTTTTTTCAAATCGCTAACCGGGGAAGAAGAATCATTGCAAATAATTGAGTTGGATATACTAGATTTAGTGTAGTATATAATTAACTTAATTTTTTGCTAGAGTCTGTTGTAGATATGTTAGTATTTACTAATTTTTTTAGTATATTTTCATCTTTTTTATAATTAGTATGAATTTGATTACGATATAGGAGATTAATATGTTTGAGATTAGTAGAAGCAGTATTATGTACTATTTGCTTAGTATTGAGATTTCTAAGAAAGCATCTTATTTGTTCATCAATTATATAGTTTGGAAAACTATTATTAACAAGTGTTTGTTTTATATTCTTTAGTTCACTGTAAAAAAATCTGTTTTGTGGATGAATTAGTTTCTGCACGGTGTATTAGATATTTTATAATTGCTATTTTGTAGTAATATGGGCATTCGCTCTTGTAGTTAAGTGTACATGAATTTATGCTAGTAGGTTTTTTATATGGCGAAATAGTAAATTTGTTATTATTTGTGTTTATCAATATGTCAAGGAAAGGAATTTTATTATTAGTATTGAGTTCATACGTGAATTTGAGGACGTGAATTTTGTAGTTGAAGTATTTCATCTGTAATTTCAACTAACATAAGAATATCATCAACGTATCTTACATAGATGGATGGTTTTTTAAAGTCTGTAAATATCTTATTTTCCAGGTTCGACATATAGAAATTGCTAAATGTCGGACCCAGTACTGAACCCATAGAGACACCATCACATTGCATATATATATATTATTATTATGATCTAAGAAAGGGACTTCAGTAGTACAAGCTAATAGTAGTTTCCGTAATATATTAGGATTAATTTTAAGTGGGGGTAAAGATGAGTTACTGTATATATTTCTTATAATTATGTCAATAGTTTCACTAACAGGGACATTGGTAAATAAGTTTTCAACATCAAGTGAAGCTATGATTTCATTGTCAGGTTTTTCACTTTTTAGGATTTGGATTACTTCTAATGTTGACTTAACACTATATTTACTAGAAAGGTAAGGAGTAATGAGTTGGTTGATGTATTTTGTTAGTTGATATACAGGAGTTGGAATTTGTGATATGATAGGACGGAGAGGATAGTTAGGTTTATGTGTTTTTATAGTGCCGTATATGTAACCAGGCCTATAATCACCAACAATCTTAGGGAGTTTTAAAGAGTTCTGTTCGGCATTATTAGCATTAATGAGTTTATTAAGCTTTGATTTTAGTTGGTTGGTCGGATTCTTGTTGAGTTTTTTAAATTTTATGTGATCATGGAGTATGTGGTCAAGTTTTTTGTTATAATCTAATTTGTTTAGAAGGACGAAAATGTTGGTCTTGTCAGCTTTTTTTACGATTATGTCAGGGTGGTTGCGTAGTTCTTGTGCGGCAATTTTCAGTTGTTTAGTAAGTATTTTTGAGGAGTTTCGGCTTTTATCATGCCGATCCTTGAATGCCTCGGCCTTAAGTGAGTCTTTGAATTCTGGTGTAGTTTCTATTAGTTGTTCATCCTGGAGTTTAACGATATTTTGGTATAGGGTTTCAATTTTTATTTTTTTTTAAAGTCGATTGTACTTACGGTATATATAGCAGTTAGGTCCAAGATTAAGTAATTCTTTTTGGTGCTTGGTTAGTTCATAGTTGGAAAGGTTAATGTATTTATCCGTTTTGTCAGGAAGTGTGATATTACCTTTGTATAATGTATTCAGTTTTTTAATAATTTTAAACCGGTGTTGTGCTTCAGATTTGTTGATAATTTCCGTGAGTCTATGTGTAATTTCTTCCAGTTGGTCCGAGGTAGTTATATCCTTTAGTTTATCGTATAATTATATATATATATATATATATATATATATATATATATATATATATATATATATATATATATATATATATCTTTTCAGCCCAGGCAATGCAATAAATCCATTATGATGACAGGTGTTACTGAGTGTTAGAGTATATGATAAACTACTATTAAGGAAGAGAGGGAAATAAACGAACAAGAATTAAGATATTAAATTTTTGAATATCAAAATTCACTGGGAAGCAAGAAGAGGGAAGTGAATATATATATATATATATATATATATATATAGAGAGAGAGAGAGAGAGAGAGAGGGGAGAGAAAGAGAGAGAGAGATCGAAAAAGAGAGAGTGTGTGAATTAATACAAATATAAATTTGTCCCATTGTTGATTGGTGTAACCTTCATCATCTAGATCCTAGAGTTTCGTAGACGGACCCTCCAGCATTTTCTGACTATGTGTGTCCTAGTTCTCTCACGTTCTAAAAATGACAGCATTATTTATTATTTTTGCAATGTATTCATAAAAAAAAAATTCTGCCTTTTCTTCTTCATGTTTAATAATTCCTGTATAATATACTAAATTGATGTCAGAAAGAGGATTAAGAAAGATTGCAAATAAACAAATATTGCTAAGAGCTTACGTAAGTTGTGGAGAAACACGACATATAGAAAGGAAAACAGTAAAAATAACTAGAGATAATTAATATTCTTTTTATCCCCATTCTACAAAGAAAAATGACTATTTGAAATTATTTTTAAAAGCATTTGACTTTAGATTTTTCTAACGGCATTATAAGGCTTTATTTATATTTCTACAACAAATGATTCTATCAAATATAAAGGAATTCGCACGTTTGTGATGCTGAACTGAATTCAAAATATTAATTATTAGAATACAAATGGTCCCAGCCGAAACCACAATGCTTTCATTTAATTAACATGAACAGTAATTTCCTTTTACAAAAAAGAAAAAAACATATGGAAAAATGGGTACAATTCAAATATTTGTTATAAAAATATATATTTCTTAGTAATTACGGATATGAAGTTTTAGCCTCTGTCTTTCTGTTTATTATCGAACTCCTCCTGGGGTTTTGGAGACTACCATAACCATATATATTCTGAAACTACATTACCTACGGTACTTGGATAAGTATATTTAATTTTCATCAACTGGGATCCCAGTTTTACTGCCCACTGAAAATTTTTTCCCCTTTTGATATAAATTAAATTTAAATTTGAACAAGGGAATGACTCCTATCCAAAATATAGACGGAAAAAGCCAGAAGATGGGGGTCACATCGGCAAGATCAAAATGAAAGAATATGGATGTCAACTTGACCAAGAAATCACCAGTCAGTCGGTAGTCCTTATAATACATATTTTTTGCTACAGTTCATCGAACTCCTCCTATGGTTTTGGAGATAGACCCACACATAATTACATATATTCAGAAACTACATTACTTAGGGTACTTAGATAAGCATATTTCATTTTGATCAAAAGCGGTCTCCGAGGGACACCCTCCCCCATTGTTTTTTTTCACTTTGATATAAATTAAATTTAAATTTTAACAAAGGAATGATACCTAGCGTATTTGGATAAGTATATTTCATCTTGATCAAAGGTGGCCCCCGGGCGTCCCAACTCCCCAATGATTGTTTTTCCTTTTGATTTAAATTAAATTTAATTTTTAACAAGGGAATGATTCTTATCCTAAATATAGGGAAAGCCAGAAGATGGAGGTCACCTCGGTAAGATTATTGAAAAATACTGAAATGCATCATTTTTCTTCACAAATTATAACAATGATATAAAACCAATCATTATTTTATTACAAAAAAAAAAAAAAATGTGTGACACACACCAAGGGGTGGGTAATTCGGCTACTGTACTATACAAATTATTGACAGTAGATACTAAATGTAAATATAGAACGTTATAATTGAATTTTTTAAAATTTAAGTAATTGGTTGATATTTTAAACAGTTTACTGCACAATTTACACATTAACAGATAATTCAAAAGCACAATAGAACATTGCATGCAGCCCACTATATTATGAGGAATCATTTGTGTTCATGAGATTATTGTGCGTATCTACCAATAATTGCTTCTGCCTCCAATTCATCTAACAATTTTTATCAATGGATAGTGACATGTATGATTCCAAATTCTCCTCAGACAGCGAATTTTTTAACCTTGTCTTTATGTTATTTAGCATTAAAAATGTCCTCTCTTGTGTAACCGATAGTGTGCGGATAACTTTATAAAGATATTCCTTTTTATTACTAAAACAGTTGCCTGTTTTTGTTTATTGAATTTTTATTTGATATAGGGGACCCACATGCCATCTAGTCAGAAGATTCCACTACATGAACATTATATTCTGATAACATGCAAAAGTGTATTTAAACATCAGTAGCAATATCTAAAAGGTTTTACTCCTATATAATTATTTCTCTTGTTTTGGTGATATATATATATATATATATATATATATATATATATATATATATATATATATATATATATATATATATATATGTGTGCTAAATTGATGTTTGCAAGAAGGATAAGATCAATATTGGATAGATTGTTGTTTTGTCCAAAAAAAAAAAAATGCATATCAAAGAGAATTTCTCTTCAAAGAAGTATATATTCTTCAAGAACTACCGAGGTGGAAAATGTTTTTGGGACGATGGAATTATTTCAAATAGAATTGGAACAGTAATCTATACGGTGAAAGGAAAAAGATGTGTATGCAAAAGTCACGTAAACCAATTTAGACCAAGATACTCTAAAATCGTTCAACTGGATGATGAAGAAACTTCGATGGATGTCCTGTAAGACATGTTTGAAACAACACCACCCATTAACATACCAGAATGCATAGATACATCTCCTACATCAGCTTTGCCCGTAGGAGCGAGATGTTATTCGCCTCGAAAGAGTACAAGGAAAAGAAAGCCCACAGTGCAGTTAAGTCCAGAACCGAAAAAGAGAAATTATTAGAAAGCTAAATTTTCTAGAGGAAAAATTCCGCTCGGTGGGAGGTGATGTAATGGAATAACTTGTCACCCCCACCGAGTGACTACACTATAGGTAGTAACTACATTATAAGTATCTGTAAATCAACGGACAACAGAGCCTAGCTGAAATCTTTTCAGCTGTACAGTTGAACTCTCTGCCTTCGGGTAGAGAGGAACCCAGACGAGGCTATGCCGAAGGGAAGAGTCTCGTCTGGGGTGGTAGACCGACCCGACCTTGTTTCTTACGGGGTCTACGGGGAATTTTTGCCCGAGCCTTTGGGCTTGGATACTCCACGTTAATTTCGGCATTGTGTCACATCCGACCGCGTGGGGCAGTTGGCAAATATACTAGCTGAAATCTTTTTTTCAGCTGTGCTGGTCGAACTCTCTGTCTCCGAGCAGAGAGGATACCCAGACGAGGATATGCCGGGGAGGTAGACAAACCCAATCCCGTTTATGCGGGGTCTATGGGGATTTTTGGCCGAGCCTACGGACTTGGCAACCCCACATTAAATTCGGCCTTGTGTCACATGTGACAGCGTGGGGCAGTTGCTAGATACTTAGCTGGGATCTGTTGAGTACGACTCAGACTTACGCGAGAACTACCAACCTTCTAATAGCAGCACTCACTACTGCGACTTGCGACGACTTTGTGCATAAGTGTTACTTTTATTCTTATTGTACTGGTTTTTTCACAATAAACCTTTACTTATTTTATCCACAGTTTTTCAAGTATATATTCTTGTTAGCACGGAATATAACAATATAATTAAAAGCACACAGTTAAACATTTAAATAATAATACAAACTCAATAAATTATCCGACATTTGTGCAGCATGAGTAAACAAGTTTGTATCCATCTGCGGGATGTTTCGAGTGCTTTCAAAATTAGTTGGTCTTTTTCAGGGGAAAAACGTAAAAAGTCGAGAGCCAGTGTATCGTGAACGTTGCTAGCTTTTCACAATTTGAAATGGCAGTAGGTACACAGGCTCTTATCGCTACAATGGCTATCTATCGATTTTCTACTTTCTTTCAAAGCGACAAATGTCAGATATCGCATTATTTTGTAAAGTTCTTAAAAAATCCTAATGCATTTTCCTTACACATATTTTTCTCCTTCATTTCAAGCTGAAGACGCCGAATCTAACACACGTCGACGAAACGCGGCGTTAAAAGCTATTTCAATTTCTCCCTCCTCTTGTATTTCGGATACTATCCAACATCTTACTAACATGCAGAATGTGGTATATATATATATATATATATATAAATATATATATATATTAGCGAAGAAAAATATTTTAAATGAGTTAATTTATAATATTAATGCTCTGTAAATTTACATTGAGCACTATTGTGTAAAAATAAAAATATCTATAAGAACATCGGATTTTATGTCTTACTGTTCTTTCTTTTTATTTATATATATATATATATATATATATATATATATATATATATATATATATATATATGTGTGTGTGTGTGTGTGTGTGTGTGTGTGTGTGTGTGTGTGTGTGTGTGTGTGTGCGCGAGCGCGTGTGTTTTGTTTTGTTTTTTACAGTAAAGTTCACCTATATAAGGCTTGGGGATCACTCGAGGCAGAGGGTTATGTTATTTTATATGAATAGGAAATGAACTGTTAACCCTAGACTTGAACGGGTTAAGATTGTAGTGATGGGGGAAACATCCACTTGGGAGTCTGTTCTACAAGGAAATGGTTCGCGGAGAGAAGCTGTTTGAGTGGAACTAAAATCTTGTCGAATGGAATACGGTGGGAATGTGGGTGGTTTGCTAGTATGGCATGTCGGGTCCTGTCCGTGTGTGTTTTGTGGGGTTGTATATGTCTGTGATCATGCATCAATTCATATGTTAGAGTTGCGCCTTCATCTGTCAGTCGGAATCAAATGAAAAGAATTTTGGCATCCGAATTGGACTTTATGGACATGTTATTAATTGTAAGCGAAAGTACATGTTATCATGAAAAGAAAAAAAGAATCATGAAAACAAATAAATATATATGGACACCCACATCTGCATGTTTGTGCATGAGATGGCTAGCGTGTTTACGAGTGCGAATAGGCTTTTGTGTTCAGCATTGTTGCTTGCTTAGTCATGGTGTATTTGTAACCGTATCATTTGTTTATGGAACCTAACATTAAAGTATCCTAAGTTTCAAAATCTCCAAAATAAATGAAATGAGCCAAAACTTATTTATTGTTGAGGATAAAAAATAAATTCAACAGAACCATTTTTTATTGGTTGCTTTATAACATGCAAATCAGATATTATGCATTCTTATTGTAAAAATAATTCTATTATATATATTAAGATATTTTGTAGATAGTCGCATAAGCATTGTATCTTGTTAACAATTTCTAGATAAGTAACGCAATTTACATTAGAGAGCTGCACAAATACACACTCATAGGCACACACACACACACACATATATATATATATATATATATATATATATATATATATATATATATATATATATATAAAGAGTGATGTGAAAAATAATTAGGGATCTGATAAGATATACTATATATGTAATATGGGAGTACAGAGAGAGAGAGAGAGAGAGAGAGAGAGAGAGAGAGAGAGAGAGAGAGAGAGATAGAAGGAGAGGGAGAGGAGCGTAAAAAATTAGAAATATATAGTTATATAGTTTCTACGATATAATATGATATGATTTTTAATATATTATAAAATTTTTATTTAATTACATTAACATTATGGAGATGATTTTTTGTACACAAACACACACACACACACACACACACACACACACACACACACATATATATATATATATATATATATATATATATATATATATATATATATATATGAAAAAGAATGCTACATAACCTTAAAGGACCACAAACCAGATTTCGAGGCAAATCCGACTACAAGGATAATTAATCCTACAAGACCTGATATCGGAAAAATTAGTAAAATGATCCTTGAAAGGGTTAATAAACAAATTAAAGAAAAATTAGAGGCCTGAAACAAAGACGCGATAAACTGGTTTTCTTGTATAAAAGAAAAAAAATAACTGTAGACTAATGCAGTTTGATATTGAAAATTATTACCAATCAATATCTAAAGGACTGTTCCTGAATGCGTTGGACTTTGCCACCCAGTACACAGATATTACAGAAGAAGAAAAGAACATTATTGTAAATGCGAAAAAATCGGTACTGATTTATAAAGGTGAGCAATGGATAAAGAATTCATATGACCACTTTGACATCACAATGGGATCACTGGCCTCAGCTGAGTCTTCCGATCTCATAGGTCTTTTTATATTATACAACCTTAGAGCACACCGTGATATTGATTAAACTGACATTGGTTTGTACAGAAACGATGGCCTTATGGTTATTAGAAACTCTACTAACTTCAAAATAGATAAAATTAGAAAGGTATTATATAAAGAATTTAAAAGCATGGGTTTAAAAATTACCGTCAGCACTAAATTAAAAAAAGTTAACTTCCTTGATATAACATTAGATTTAAAGAAAAATACATACACACCTTATAAAAAAACTCAATATCAATCCTTTATATATACACCCTAAATCAAATCACCCCTCATCTATAATTAAACATATACCTTTATCTATCCGAAAAAGAATAACTACTAATTCAGCAAATGACAAGATTTTCGATGAACATATTAATTTCTATAATAAAGCTCTAAAAGATAGTGGCTACAAAAACCCAAAACTAACTTATATTAAAAATGAAAATAGTAAACATAGAAAAAAACAGAAGTAGAAAAATAATTTGGCATACGCCCCCATACAACCAAATGGTAAAGAACAAATAAAGGACAAAAATTCCTCGCATTAATAGTCAAGCATTTTCCCAGTGAAAGTAAACTAAGTACTATTTTCAATAAAAATACACTAAAATTAAGTTATAGATGTACTGATAACTTAGAAAAAAATATTAAGAAACATAATGCTAATATCTTAAATAAAAACTTATACCAGAACCACAAAAATTTTGGAAAATGGAAAAATCAAAACAAAAACTGATGAGAATAAACAAAAATTATGTAACTGTAGAAACCCTCAAAACTGTCCGCTACAAAATAAATATTGCACGGAATCATTAGTATACCAATGCAATATATCTTCTATTGAAAATCCTGAAAACATAAAAATATATATAGGTTGCACTAGTCATGAGTTCAAAAAAAGGTTCAACCAACATCAAAGTTAGTTTAGGATAAATAAATATAAAAATCAAACATCTCTCTCAAAGTACTTCTGATACCTGAAAGAATCCAATAAAACACCTGCAGTAAAATGGAAGTTAATAAGAAAAGCTAGAATATGTAGGTCATAAAATGACCCATGTCCTTTGTGCATACATGAGAAACTATATATTACTAAGTTTATAAAAAATAAAAATTTACTGTATCAGAGAAATGAAATAGCTATTTTGTGCCTTCATTGTCAAAAGATTTCTTTAAACAATATTCAAAAATTAAATTTAAAAAAATGAGACCTGGTAATATGCATACTTATATTTGATGTGAATAAATAATTTTAAATACTGTAAGTAATTCTATTACATTTACCTGTTTTATAAAAAATATAGTCGATTAAATTTAAAAGTAAAAATATTTTCAAATTGGTTTTAAAATTGTAGTTAAATAAAACAGTTTCTAACCTAAACATCTTTTAAAATTGTAGTTAAATAAAACGTATTCTAACCTTAACACCTCTCTCAAATTACTTCAAACACTTAAAAGAATCCAATAAAATACCAAAAGTTAAATGAAATTAATATGATAAGTTAGAATATGTAGGACATTATATGACCCATGCTCTTTGTACATACACGAAAAAAAAAATATTACTAAGTTTATAAAAAATAAAGTTTACTGAATCGGTGAAATAATTTAGCTATCTTTGCCGTCATTGTCATAAATTTTACTTTAAAAAAAATGTAACCTGGTAATATACATACTTATACTCGATAAGAAAAAATAATTTTACATTTTTAGTAATACTAATACATTTACTTGGTTTTAAAAAGAAATATAGTTTATTAAAAATTAAAAAGAATTTTTTTTAGAATTGTATTTAATTAAACATATTCTAGCCTAAACAGCTCCCAAATTTTTTAAGTATACAAATATAAAAAATGCTGTAAGAATTTTGCCGTTAACAATAAATTTTTTATAAAAAACCCAAACGAAATGCATTTCGCGGATGTCAGAGTTTGGTGAAAAATACAACCCTACCCATCCTTAAACATAACCCCGCTTTTGAATGTAACTATTAACTATTAACTGAAACAACGAAAATTGAAATTGAACACGCTAGCACCCCATGTCTAGATGAGTGGATTTCTCGGTATCCTTGGAAACACTCAATTATGAATCTTTGTCGTGCCTTTAAAACTGTAAATTAAAAAAAAAGTTACTCCAAAATTCGCTTGACGAGGAAATGGAACTAATGTCTTTAATTTAATAACAAAATTAAATTCGAAGCTTTTAGCTTCCATTTTTGAAACATGGTTATTACTGTGTAGAGAAAAAAAAACATATTTTAAATCAGTTAATTTATAATATTAATGCTCTGTAGATTTACATTGAGCACTATTGTGTAAAAATAAAAATATCTATAAGAACACCGGGTTATATATCTTACTGTTCTTTCTTTATATATATATATATATATATACATATACATATATATATATATATATATATATATATATATATATATATATATATATATATATATATATATATATATATATATGCTGCAATGGATACATTTTCATTTAAATTACGCAAAAATGAAAATAACACTGACGCTTCATTTTAACAGATATATTTAGCAAAATTACACAAAATTATCTTCAAATACAAATTTATTCAGTAAAATCGCCATTGGCTTCAAGCACGGCCTCCAGATGACTGCAGAATCTCCTGCAACTCTTTTGGACGGTTTCCTTTTTTAAGTTGGTGAATGCTGGCACAATCCTTCCTTCATTTCATCTTTGTTGCTACAAGGAGTTTTGTTTGTCTCTTGCTCAACTACGCACCACACATAATAATCAAGGGGGTTACAGTCTGGGGAGTTAGGTGTCCCGTGTAAAGTGTGATGTGATTGCAGAAATTGTCTGACAGCCATGACTATGTTCTCCTGCTTGTGTGTGCTTTATGCAGAGCCATATTGCCAGACATAGTGACTTCTAGCAGCCAATCTCTCGACCCAGGGAAACACTACCTCCTCAAGGCACCGTGTTGAGACGGGGGCCCTGTGGGAAGATGAATGGAGGCATAACGTCGCCAACACTAGTGCACACTCCAAACACCATATGCTGACTGGATATATAATCCAACTCTTTCCGAATCCTCTGCACTATCCTTAGAGTGACACCCAAACACACTGAAACGTTCGTATTACAGCATCCAGCGCGAATGCCAAGTAGTATAGCATACCGTTTCCAAATTTCTGGTAGAGCGAATTGCATCATGGTAGTCATTTTTCTGACAGACCGTGCCCAACTAACCCTACTATACTTTATAGTTGACAAAATCAAAAACAAATAACGCGAAAAATAAAAATATAAAATGATGACAATTTACCCATCGGTGATTGCTAGAAAATGTCCGTCTACGAAATTCTAGAGTCGCGATACTCATAATAACATCAATCAGCTATGTAACAAATTTCATATTTGTTTTAATCATGCGTGTGTGTGTGTGTGTGTGTGTGTGTGTGTGTGTGTGTGTGTGTGTGTGTGTGTGTTTGTGATTGTATGTGAGTATGCGCGTGTGTCTGTGTGTAAGGTCGCTTCCCTTGACTTGTGACAGTTCAAATACAGCATATTTAATTTTTGCAACACATGCAATGCAGGAAGTGACGTCATTGAAACTGGCAGAGAATTCCGATTTCGTTTTAATAACGACAAGATGGCAATCCGATAGAACAACAGGAATTTCACTTTAGCTGTACATTTCAGACAGACGAATATTATGGGTGTTAAATGCCTGCTTTTAGTGCTTTCATTTAGCTGCCATCACAATCATCAGTGAGAAAATTCAATTTTAAAATAAAATTCAATATTCTAGGTTTAAATAGAAATTTAATATACCCAATGAAAACAGTTTCCACAAAAAGCTATCTACGACCCTCCACAACCCTGATTATGTCAGACAAATACCCCAAAAGTACAAGATTTATCTGCAAAATAACTTAGCAAAATAAATCACTCACACAGACACTGACACTATCACATAAACATTCCGACATATTAATATATATGAAAATCACATATCCAAGAGAGAAAACAATATAGAAGAACTGAAATAATCCTGTATCATTTATCCAAGTGTCAAAAATCCTCTAATGTTCACATAAATTAATATAAATATATATTTTAAGTACGTGCTACAGAGATATATAAGATAGTTAGTAAAAAAAAAAAAAAAAAGAAAAATTCTGTATAGCATATTTTCTTTTTCACAGAAACAAAATTGACATGAGTGAGACGTAACTTGAGTCACATTAAGCGGTGAAATCTTGGTTTTTAATGCGACAATGATAACCTTTTCAGCTGAGTTATAAAGCTTTACCGGTAAGACACCTCGTGTGATCAACTTCTTTATAAATAACTTAAGATAATACCTCGTCAACAATAGATCTGAAACAGATAATATATTTGCTAAGCTTAAATTAGTGTTGAATGGTTACATTATAATGGAAATTGAATTAAAAATATACATCCCAATTAATGATTTCTCTAAACTTCGATTCCTAAAAAGAGCCATTTCACTCGTTTTCATATATTTTATTCGCAGTTATTCATCATTGAAAGATTTCTTGAATCCTTTGATATTTTCGATTAGAGTTTTTCTATAGTCTTAATTTTTTTTCGATAAATTTGAAGATTAATCGTACACAGTGAATGCACTGCGATCGGATGCATCCCTCTCTTTTACCCAGTAAAAAGAATGAGATAATTGAAAAAATAGCTGAAAAATTTCTGGGTGTGTTATTTATCTATGGGAGGAAGCTGCAGTGGTAGAAAGTCATGAATTAACTAAGAAAGATAAATATGTTTCTCTAACTAATTTATCGAGCAATAGCAATATTTTAGAATAATAGATATTTTAGAATTTTAAATGGATGGCTGGCCACTCTTATCGAAGAAGTTTGCCCGTCTACTAGCGCGGTTAGCTAATCCCTGTTGCAGACGCCTGCTCAAGCACATTTGTGTTTGTTCAACACCCACAGAGTCCACCTTATACTTATGGCATATACTGCAACTATGCTGAGCGGAACTTAGTTACATTTTCTGGGAGATAACCTGTTATCTAGCGTGATCACTAGTCTGAACAAGACCAGCACGTTCAAACCCTCGGTCACGATAGCTTGTGACTTCATGCTAGCACAACAAGGCTTGAGGTGAACTCGTAGTATGGTTTTCAGACACTTTCCAAAGGTGCCACACGCTGAGATTCTCATCTCCAGACCGATAACATCAAGTCACTTCTTGACAAATTAACCATGGTGAGATTCGAACCTGGATCGCATCGCAGAAGGAAATTCCAGAATTTACTCTCGTATTAATCAACGCAATTAAATGATAGCGTCTATCTAAATAAGCAAATAAATAAATAACGACAATAATTCATCTTAAACTTTCTTTTTTTATGTTTAAGACCTGGACGATCATGACTCTCCATAACATCCTATCATTTGTACTTCTTAGCCATTTCAACTCGATACCTATGCTGATGACACAACTATTTACTCCTGTTTTATTAGTAAGTCTGATCGGTTCGATTAAGTAAAAGCTAATCTCAAAAGTGACCTAAAATCTGCTGTTATCTTTTAACTTAAATTTATCGCCTCTAAAAGAAAACTGTTTTCTATTAATCATTTGAGAGACTCTTTTCTGCCTACCATCAGTATGGCAGATGCTAACCTCCAGGGGAGTGACTTGTTATGCTTTCTCCAGCTAACGTTTTCTACTGACATGAAATGGAAAGATATATATATATATATATATATATATATATATATATATATATATATATATATATATATATATATATATATATTATTGTATTGTAAGTCTTTAGATGCAAAATTTGCTTGTCCTTTTTCCGTAGTTTACAGGTGAAAAGGAATTTTAGGAATCCAGTATTTTGTCATAAAGTGTTCAGTATCAAAGCGCAGGGCGTTAATAGAATTAATGTGGAGAAACTTAAAGAGAAGCCAACAACTCTGAAGAGTGAAGGCATTACAACAATGCGCTCACGAAACTTCGAAATCGGCAAGACGGAAATAACACCACTCAGCAGTTAAGTGATAAGTTTCCCCACATTAATTATCTCTCTCCCTCCCTCCCTCACTCCCTCTCTCTCTCTCTCTCTCTCTCTCTCTCTCTATATATATATATATATATATATATATATATATATATATATATATATATATATATATATCATTAAATTTTGCTTTCGTAGGTCAGCTACTATGAAAGTTAGTTCACCGTGTCGTGCTAGAGAATTTTCTCCCCCGAATCTATCTTACATATTTAGAAGTCTATCATTCGCCCTTGCTTTGAATATTGCTGCCACATCTGGTCTGGTGTTTCTGTCACGTATTTAGAGATTCTTGATAAAATCCAAAGAAGAATCTGAAATGTTATTGGTTCTGACCTGGCATCTCACCTTCAGTCATTTTCCCACTACCGTAATGTCGCTTCCCTCTGTTTTTCTATAAATACTTTCATGCTAATTGTTCTGAAAAATGTTCCTATATGATACTTTATGAATTTAAGCGCAATGCTAGATTGGCAATAAGATCTCATTATCTTACAGTTGAATTGGCAAGATGTACTTGTAAGTTATTTGCTATTTCTTCTATCGCACTTCTTGCTTGTGGATCTCTTTTTCGGCTTCTTGCTGCCCAGTCAACTTTGATCTTCAAAAATTTAAATGCAATGCCAATCGTTATCTACTGTTTTCTTGATTCCTCTTCCTTTATTGTTCTCACTTCTCGCCTGTGGAACTCTCTTCCGTCTTCATGCTTTCCATCCAACATTGATCTTCAAAAGTTTAAATGCAATGTCAATCGTTATCTACTGTCTTCTTGAATCCTCGTCCTTCATTGTTCTCTCCCCTTGATAATATATTTTTCTTTTTCTTATTCCTTCACATTTACTAAACCCTTGCGTCATAGTTGTTTTGCTTTGCTTAAATAAAATGATTAAAAATTGCTTATATTTTTCCGATCACTACTCTGTGTTCTCTCATTTATTTACAAAAGGTTACTAGTAGGTTAATCGGTGTTTGTTTCTTTTCCCCTGGTCTTCAATATGTCATGAGAGTTCAGATTCTCCAAGCCTTCTTTCTTCTTCAAATATCCTAAAAATTAAACAAAAACTCTCTTTTTATTTTTAAATATGTCTCTTCACACAGATCTTAAATTTATCATTAAATCTATATGATTTGGTTTAAACGTAGAACAATATTTTTTAAATTAATATAATAAAATAATCTATTTTCTTATATTAAAACATTCAATAGCTAACGTTTGAAGTGTCATTTTAAGATGAAATAACAATACATAATAAGCCACGAGCTCTGATATATAATACGCATGCATTAAGCGTATCCTTAAAACAAAATGGAGAAACATATCCCGACGTTTGTCTATTGCCACTTGGATTTGCTTTCTCAACAGGAATGCATATATACACACCCCGTATTAAAATAAGAAGCCACACTTCAGCAATATATTCATTTCGTGCGACATTTCAATCAAGCAATGAAGAGAAAATGGCGAACAGTACTATTCGTTGACAAGTGGACAGTGACTCATCAATTTAACTAGATTCGCTAAGATTACAATTTCCTGATCTTTGGAGAAAATAGGGCGATGAAATCTTAGTCGTGCCGCGTTCGAATTGTTTCCTGGACTGTCTCTACTCGCTTCTAAATTTGGCATTTAGATGTCGGATTTCGCCTTTGGAAGGTTTCGCCGCACCACTGAAGACACAGAGATGCAGTGAGTGTATGAGTGTAAAAGAGAGAGAGAGAGAGATAGCAGACGAGCAAGTGAATGAACGAAAGAGAGGATAGATTAAGCGGACGAACAAGAAAATGAGTAAAAGAATGAATGAAGGAAAGAATGAATAACTAAACAAAGGAATAAATTAATGAACATATAAATGAAATTGTGAATAGGTGAGATTAGAAGTGATTTTTGTTTCTTTTTGTGAAATTTTGATTCAGAATGAGAATAAAGATCGCTAAT
The DNA here is from genome assembly GCA_964036315.1 of Acanthosepion esculentum. Lineage (NCBI taxonomy): Eukaryota > Metazoa > Mollusca > Cephalopoda > Sepiida > Sepiidae > Acanthosepion > Acanthosepion esculentum. Next base: position 20,591,505 of record OZ038520.1, on the reverse strand, counting down.
AAACAAAATGCGGTCTGTTCAGGCCAGACAAAATAATAAAAATAGTTTTATAATCATATTTTTCTGGAAAAGAAACGATCCTTTGAAGTTTTATTTTACTATGTCTCCAGCCTGAATCAAGACAACAATCAGTTTCCAAACAACAAATTTACTAGTTCTGCATTGTAAAAACTTGCAAAACATCACTATTCAGCTTTCTGCCAAAAAATGATGTGATACCTAATAAAACCCAAACTTTACTTTTAAGTACAAAATAAAAGGGTAGGTTGGAACAAAATAGTAGATTCCCAGTTTTTGAACAGTGGTAGAGGCTTATCCCTTATTTCTTGTTTAGGAATGGGTTTTCGGTTCCGTCTAAAGTCTGCTTCAACTCTATACACCTAACATCTCCGCCTGAAATCTGGCCCTTTTAAAGCCTATTTCAGCTCTATACTTCTAACGTCTCCGCTTAAAACTTGAAATTTTATATCACGGTTTTATTTAATGACGAAAGTACGCACGCATAGGCTTTAAGAAAGTTTTATTCAACTGAGAATGCAAGGTTCGCGTACAGTCCCAGAAAACAGAAATAGCTCTCTTAAAGAGGAGAGTAACAAAACAAGGGGAGACAACTCTTGATTATTCATAACAATTTATTTATTTATTCTACTTAAATTCTTTTTTCTGATCCTTCAAAGTCTACTTCAAGTCTATACTTCTAACATCTCCGCTTAAACCGTGAAAATGTATTTAATATTTATATATTTTCTTCAATAGAAGTAGATACGTTTGCCTATCCACCGGTTTACTTCCTCACCCCCAGTTTTTAACAGGAATAGAGGTTTATAACTTATTTCCTGTTTATTATTGGGTTTCCGGTTCTTTGTAAAGTCTGCAAAAACTCTATATTTCTAACGTCTCCGCCTGAACTCTGATCCTTTTAAAGTCTACTTCAACACTTTACTTCCAACGTTTCCGCCTGAACTCTGAAATTTTATTCACTAATTAAATCTTGACCTCTAGAGTTAGTTGTTATTTTTTCTGCATAACCTCAAGAACTTTACTTCTTGCCCTTTCTTACGCTAACACAAAACTCCATATAGTAGCCCTCTACCTTGATTGGTTCTCGGGCTTTGTAGTGGGTGAACACTAGTAAAAAATATATTAGAAAGAATTAATTTGTTTTCAGAAGAAACATAGGAGTTAGAAGTTGGAATAAACGGATAGGTTATTAAAAAAATTAAAATAAAATTAAAGAAGATTCCTGGAATAATTATAGGTAGGTAAGTAAAAAATCAAAATTTTAATAAGCAAACAGGATCTATTCCAGAGGCGAACGTATATATATAATGGTTAACAAGACTAGCTTACTAAATATGTCTCTAAGATGTATGTTCACCTTCCTGGCTTCAACTTGTTAACTTTAAGACAGGCACACAATAGTGGAAAGAATACTGAATTTGATTAACTTCCCGTGTAGAAAAGACACATGCATAAATACAATGTCCTATACTCTTTTTAATAGAAGTAGAGGTTTATCTCTTTGTTATGAATAATCAAGAGCGGTTCCCCCTTGTTCCTTTACTCTCCTCTTTGAGGGAGCTATTTCTGTTTACTGGGACTATAAGAGGACACTATACGCGAACCTTGTATTCTCAGTTGAATAAAGCTTTTTAAAAGTCTATACCTGTGTACGTTTGTCATAACACCCTTGTTACTTGTTTTAAATTGGTTTGCTGGGTTCTTGTAACGTCTTCTTATTCCATTTAAATCCCAGTAGCCGTTTGCCTCTTTTAACATTAAAGAAGCTTAACTAACTGGCATCGAGCTACACTATGAAGAAAGAACTTACGAGTCAGGTAAATGACTATTAATGATATCCAAGCAGCCAGAAAACATGCATAACTAATATAGAAATATTTCTAAAGTAAAATCCAGTGTAAATAGTATATTTATTAAGTTTTATATAAAGGTATTTATGTTATAACTTTACCAGCTATGGTTAAATAGCAGTATAGACCAAGCTTACTAGTCGTCGGTGGCAGGCTGTCTATGAGAAGAAAATTTCAAACCGTGGCAAAGGCAACGGTAAATCTTTCTCTAGAAATATTCGCAGGTGAAAAAGAAGCGACATATGTAAAGAGACATAATCGCCTATGTCATGAAGTAGTACAGAAGTTTGTTATTTTTTAAGTTACAATTGCATATTTAAAACCTGAGTTAGAGTGTATATGCGGATAACAAAGAAAAATATAGAAAAAAGAGAATGAGGTGAGAATTAGCACTACCTATATCATATGTTTATAATTTTGTATTTCAGCAAAATACAATAGCAAGTCATTACTGAATGTGTAAAACATTATAGTAGAATATTTAGCTTGTTCATAATACACTATATTAATTTTTTTTTTATAGATGAACACAAACAAAAGCAATAGTGTGTGTCAAAATTATCGCTGGGTAGTTGGGCAAGTATTTAGCGAGACGAATGGAACTAGACCAAAATCAATTTTTCAGATACTTCCAAAACGATTAATTATTTTAAAATAATAATAATAACAACGACAACAATAATAGTTGCAGCAGAACTACTAACAGTAGTAATAGATCCTCTTTTTATAATTAAAACAAAAATTGATTATTATGTGCCAAAGTTTTAATTGGAGGATCACTGGAAACCTAAGTAACTTGAAATCTTGAAGATATAAAAAAAAAAGTTTATTTTCGTCAGAAATCTAATGAATGTCTAATAAATTTAACTATCCATCCTTACATACACACATGCAGTACAATACACATAACTCAAATAAGTACACACAGAGCGTATAAAAAGAGTACAAACATATAGAATACATAAACAGATTCAACACATACACACTATATACAAACAAAACTTACATACAAGGTAAAAATTCAGTACTTACGTACGCAACATAATAGGAGTACATAGGTTCGCCTATCGTCCGGTTTAAACTCTTCCTCGGTCTTTTGAATAGGAGTAGAGGATTACATGTTTTAAATTGGTTTTCCGGTTTCTTCTAAAGTCTTCTCAGTCGTTTTAATTCCCAGTAGACCTTTGCCTCTTGGTAACATTATCGCCATATTTGACGGGAATTGATTCTATCTATCTATCTATCTATCTATCTATCTATATATATATATATATATATATATATATATATATATATATATATATATATATATATATATAAAGTACAGTGTATGTGTGTTTGTGCCTCTGTGTCTTCAAGCAATTCCTTCGCTCCCACTGGTCTGATTTCAATGATTCATAGGTCATTCAAGAGCTCTAGAAAAGTTACGCGCAGGGAACGATTTTCGTTGATCTCAGATTCAGGTTACCAGATTATGCGAAGATAAAAATATATATTAATATATTATACTATTCATTATCGTTGCTTTCATGGTTCAAGGGGAGTAACTCTTTACTTTTGTATTCAAAATTTCAGTGCACGTTTTATTATAAACTAGCTAAAGAGCCACCCTAATAGGCGGCATTTAAGCTAGCTCCTGTGGAGAACGCTTGGTTGGGCCTCATCACAAAAGGTGGGGAGGAGTAGATACTATTCAATAAACTACAGAATAACTCAGAATTGATCCCTGCATTAAGTAATTAATGTTTAAGCTTACCTTTTAAAAGTTCAACGATAATTCTTCTGCTGCCACTTAATTTAAAGACGATTTGATGTACGTAGATCTTTATTTTACGTAGAAAGAATTATTTTTATTTCATGGGTGACAGAACAGGAAAAATTTATAAGATAAAATTAATATAGTGTAAAGGTGGGAAATAGAAATTAGAATTTGAAGTGTTAGAGAAATATAACAGCTAATTAGGTAAAGCCCATATTATGGAATCTATAAGAATAAATACAAAATTGAAGCACAATTAACCAACAAATTCCAAGTCTAATCTACGGTAATTTATACACTTAATATCTGTAAATACTTAACAGCCCCACCCACATCAGTATTAATGATTTTCCAAGCGTAGCTTAGATGTGGCACAAGGCCGTAAGTATGGGCACCCAGTGAGGATCGAACTCACTACTCAGTCTTAATTGTTCTAGCGAGACAAGCTTGCTAACCATTACACCGCTTCAAAGTGCACCATACCCGCATCTGTATTATATACATTCTCTATATATCTGTTATTATCTATTTCTGTTTGATATCACTCTTCAGGTTTAACTAATTTGCATACTGTTTAAAAAAAAGTATATTTCATTAATTAACTGTCCTTCATTAGTGTTCTTTTATTCAAGGATTGTTTTGATTTTCATATAAAAAATAGTTCTGTTTAGGAATATTGTCTTATATAGTGCAGAAAAATGTTTAAAATTTGCATTTTACTTCGCCTTCAACAAGCTGACGGGTATTTGTAAAACTTTCCTGAACTCTAATAAGCCAATTTATGAATGAAATGTTCATTTAACATTTTTGTTTCAAAGATTTCCAGTAGTGAATATATTTTACTTTGCGAAGCCTGCTAATATATATATATATATATATATATATATATATATATATATATATATATATATATATATATATATATATATATATATATATATATATCGAAAGACGTGATAATATTTTATTTTTAGACTTTCTGAAGTTTCCGGTTTGTTAATTAATTATTACTTACTCTGTTTATTACATTGAGCTCTCTGGATTTATATCCTCCCTGGAATTATCCATACGGATTACCAATTAACTTTATCTTATCACACACACACATATATACATATATATATATATATATATATATATATATATATATATATATTCATCCACAGACAGACTATTTCGCTGTATAACAGCTCCTCAGTGTGGCTAGACGTCCGATTGCTTCAAACTCGAAACCCAACTGATTTGACATCAGTCAGATATCTTACCTCTAGGCCATTGTCGCACGGCAGAAATATGTAATATATTTTCTGTTTATACGTTATTTATATGGATGCACTTATTAAAGTAAATGCTCTGTTCTTTCATTAAACAGTGTTAATTACATTTGCATGACATCCTTATGAAAGGCGCGATCTGATGAGGATATTTAAGCACATTACTCTAGCTTTCAAGTTAAAGTCTTACTTTTGTAGAAATGTGCGTTGTTGGTGGCAAATACTTATAGCATATCTTATTCTTTATTCAATTTCTATACTAAATTTGTTTAATTGATCCATACTCGCAGATATTTGAAGTGTTGAGTATTTACTAAAATCACATACTTATTATGATAGATTCAGCGTATATGCTATCATTGTTATCATTCCAACTCCAGATCATAGTTTCTGGTTTGGAATGAGTTCTATTTCTTGGAACACTTGATATTAAATTTGTTCAAGGTCATTCTTTTCCCAACTCTAAATACCTTCTTATTAAAATTCTGTGGCGACATCTTGAAATCTCTGTTTTTCTTTCTATGTGCTGTATCCTTTCAGGTCATGGGTGATCATGACTCTCCATAGCTTGTTACCATTTGTTGCACTTATTACGTCCGCTTCTATGTCGCCACTTTTATTTTATTTGTTCATTTGCACAAATTTTCAAGTATCTTACACGCAGGTTTCCTTTGCTTCTTTTACCGTTCATGTGTCTTGTGAGTGTTAAAATTTCCAAGCCTTTTATTTTTATGCGTACCTATAATTTAAGATCTATGATTGTTATCAGTAGTTTGTAATTCCTATTCCTCTTAAAATTTCTTCATGTTTTAGCCATGATATTCTTAGCATTAGTAAGTAAAACCGTAGGAACATCCAGATTTCAGAGTCATATAGGTGAGTGGACATGATAGAGAAATAGAGCAATACTTCCTTTGGCTCTAATTTTTTCTTTGTACCTAATTGGTTTTCGACCTCTGTGTGCCCCTTTCCATCGTTTGCTTAAAACCTCAATCTTTTTTTGTGTACCGTGTTCGTGTTCCTTCATGATTTGAGCGATGATGACCCTCCACAACTTCTTGTATACCATGTGAGTTTTAAAATTCTCCAAACCCTCCGACCTCGTTTTTCATCCTAGGAATTTCAATTGTCTCTTCCTAATTCTAAGTTTGTGTCCTTTTTATTTCCATATTCCTTAAAACTTCTTCATTACTCACATGTTCAGTTCTTGGTATTCTCAAACGCGCTTTTAGACGAAATCCTTCTCGTATTAAATTCCTCGAAATTTTCATATCTGCTCACTTTGGTATCAAAATGATATTTATCGAATATCAAATATACAGTTTAATAAAATGAACATCTATTAAAATATGAGTATCCACTAAAAATAACTTTTAAAGTGGTAAAGATCTTTCAGATTGATAAATAAAATCCATTACCTTAGAAAATTACTTCGTTTACGTCTATAAAAGCTAGTATAGTTTGTAAGTTCTTGCTAATTAAAGGTTCGATGACAGAAGAATATACACGAAACCTTTGTACTCACCATCTTGAAATCACTTTGTAGAATCACTTTGTTGACTCAGGTCTTTTCTTCAACTGTGGAGATATTCTGCAGACTTCAATATCATAGAGGATGACTGATATTATATAATATTCCAGAATTCTTTCTGTTAAATAGCTTCATCGGCTCTCATATAAATGTCGCACATGACCTCCAGTGCGTTCAGATAATCTTAAACGATAATTTATATTCAACTGTCTTTTCAGATCGATGATTAAAATACCCTTTAGGTCTTAAAAAAGACAGTCCCTAATCTATTACCTATGCACTGGAGCTATAAAGAGCTTCCTTAAATAACAGAAACCATATAATTTGAAACTTCCAGCTGCAGTAACAACCAAAATGGTTAACACATGTAACAAGAAGATAAAAAAATAATATAACCAAGATGGGAGCTTTCCAAACTCCATTATACAAAAGACTTGGAAAGAAAACCCGCATCAATAACAGAAAGAGCGATAACAGTTAGTGGACTTGAGAAACCTACTCTTCTGAAATAAGGTTTTAAGAAAAAGATTTTTATAAATTTCAGTTGAGGGTAACATTAAATGTTGGGTCAATTAATCTGGAATAGCTCCTTATAAGGAAAAGACAATTTTCACCATAGCCATTAGTATAATGTTACGAAAATATTTTCAGTAGATGCTGAAAGAGTCTGGACTTTATTAAGAATATGATTTAAAAAATGCACATACGTTTTTTAGGGCGGAATTCTTCTATTTACCAAAGAATAACGGAATAAAACCAACACACTTCTCATGAAGAATTAGATTGTTTTTTTTTCCACAAATAGAAAAGTCTCAGGAACAGTACTCCAAAATGGTATGAAGCGATAGCAATTGTCCATTTGTTTTCTTGACATTAATATTCTATAACATGTTTAGACTATTTTGGATTTTGCTATAAGGAAAATGTCAGAAAAGATTTTTTCACAAGTGATTTACTTAGTGTTTTTAATGCTAGGTTGTTCGCAGAGAAAAAAAATTACACAGCTGGTGAGAATGGCATCATCTGTACGGTTTACCTCACTGAGATCAGAGACTCCGGTTTTTTTTATGTAATCACCATTTTTATTAATGGATTGTTTCTTTGAAGAAGGCTGCAGAATGGTTAGCCAAAATATCGGGATTCTAACAAAGGCAATACAGAAAAATAACTCATCATTTCAAACTACACCTGCAATGTATTTCCGGATTTTTATGATAAAGAACTATCATTGTCTAAGAGATAAATGGCTTCGTGAATTAAAGCGTCGGTTAAAATATACCGGATTCCCTGACAGTTTTGAGTTCGATACCTGCGTCGGGTAGCGCTGAAAAGTCATATTCTCTAGTTCAGTGAAACAATCAGATAAGTAATACAAAAATAGGTATTAACTGGTAGGGAGTATTCCGTAAATATGGAATACTCCATCTCCTTGGATAGATAAAGAAATCGGTTCGAAATTTCAAGATGGTGAGTACAAAGGCTTCGTGTATATTCTTCTGTCATCAAACCATTAATTAGCAAGAACTTAAAAACTATACTAGCTTTTAGAGACGTCAACGAAATAATTTTCTAAGATAATGGAATTTATTTATCAACCTGAAAGATCTTTAACACTTTAAACGTTATTTTTAGTGGCTACTCATATTGTAATAGACGTTCATTTTATTAAACTGTATATTTGATATTCGATAAATATCATTTTGATACGAAATTGAGCAGATATGAAAATTTCTAGGAATTTAATACGAGAAGGATTTCGCCTAATTTCAAACTATACGATGAGGTCGCTTCGTGGCAGAGTCGGTTAAGGTACACAGGATTTCCCTCTGCCCATATATATATATATATATATATATATATATATATATATATATATATATATATATATATATATATGTATGTATATATATACTCTCGCGCACATGTGTGTGTGTGTGTGTGTGTGTGTGTGTGTGTGCATCTAAGTATATAGAAAAATAAGAAAGAACCGTTAGGTTAATAATTCAAAGTTCTTGAGTATTTTTGTTTTTATTTTTAAAAAACAGTGCTCAATACAACAGTAGAGCCTAAATCATAATTATTTTTAAAAAATACGATTCCATCGGTACATAAGAGTTTTCATGTTTCAAACCATGAGAACTCTTATGTAGCGATGGAATCATATTTTTAAATAAATAATTATAATATATATATATATATATATATATATATATATATATATATATATATAAACACATGTTTAAGCACACACACACGCATACACACACACACACACACACACATATATATATATATGTATATATATGTATATATAAACATGGGCTTATTTAAAAAATTTGACTAGATAGCTAAATAAATAAAATTAATTAATTCTGTCTTTCTACGCATTTCTATATTTCTGTGTTTATTTTGTTTATGTCTGTCGCCTTTGTGCAGCTTATAAAGTCATGTTATTTGGTCATAGACAAACATGTCCATAAATGAGGAGAACATGAATTAACACACAAAAAATGAAAGTAGATAAATCCTCCACACTACTGAGTAAGAATTAAGAGAATTTCACTTAGGAGATAGGTATAAATTTGAAACAATACTTATGTATATTTAGAACTGAACAAACATGAAAGCTCCATTAATGATTAACCAATTAAGGAGAAACTCATTAATAATCGCTTGTGAATTTATTACATCTGATTATGTTACGCAACGCAAACAGAAAGTATATTTACAATAAATTAAGTAATGATTTTCCCTTTTTTTTCCTTTTTTTCATAACGAGTCGAACTAAAAATGTTCTCTATATTGTAAAAGTTTTTAAGCCTAAAACACACACATACAAACATATGCATAAATACACAAACAGAGACACACAGATACATACACACAGATACACATTAAGTCAAACGTTTTCGTATTTCAAGCTTTAATTAATAGTTGAAGCAAATTACATACGAAAAATGTTCATTCATCAATATATATCCTATTATATTCTATTTTGTGTTGCCAGAAGCACAGTTGCCTGCTTATACCATTTGGCGTGTTTAGAGAAAAAAAACACTCCATCCTTCACCCTAATCCACACTGTTAAACCTCCATCTGCACAAGAAATTGGCAATGGTTCGGAAAAGTAGTACTCTAACCGTGAAAGGTTGAGACAGCACTTCCAGCTTCTCAATTTTGCGCTTGGTGCCATTGCCATGCTGAAGATATGTGCGTCGATTGGTAGGTAGAGGGCTTTCAAAACATAACATACGCGTCATAGTTGTTGAATATCAAGGTCAGAATTCACAGCATGACCAATTCGGACAAGCTCAAAATGCAAACAACCCATGAAATTCTACCAAACACATAATATGACCTTCTGTTCAAACCGCCCTTGTTTGACAACAGGTTCTCATTCCTGGCCAGAACGGAGTCGCTCTTATTGGGGTTACGAAAATAGATCCACTTTTCATCCCCTGTTAAAATTCGGCCCTCAAACGTAAATATGGAGAATGTGCCAGCAGTTGTTTGCAAATATTCACACGTCATTGATCCTGGTCATTGGTCATTTCATGAGGAACTTCTCGACAGCGTCTGTTCATAAGGCCGAGCTCATGGAGGTGTCGATTGATGTGAAGCCCCAAGTTCTGACGTCATGTACGTGTGCATCTGCTTAGCTGTTCAACCATTTCATGCAAGGCCTCATCTTTCGCAACATAAGTTCTCTTGACTTTGGTATTTCTTCGTGCCTGATGTCACTTTACTTGAAACACCTGAAACAGTTTTGAGCCACACGTTTGTTGACAGTTCCTAGGCCTTCTACATCATTAATTTGTTTTGCCGCTGCCTTTTCCCCCCAGTCTTTTTTCCACAGGGATCATAAAATAACTCTAATTTCAATGTTTCAATTGTTTACCAAACCTGTAATATAAAAATAAACAATTAATGTTGATAGATATGAATACAAAGAATAAACAATTCAACAACGATTGGACAACAAGTTGTATTAAATTAACGATTGGATCAAATTGCCAAAAATCATCAGATAGAACCCGAAGAAAACTTTTGACTTAAAAATATATACCTGAATATTTATGGAATTACATTTTTTTTAATCAATTCATCCCAAACATGGTGATATACCAACTAAATTGCAAATGGCTACTGGCAATAAAAAAGAATGAGAAAACAATAGCAGGAGCCGGAAACCCAATCTTAAAGAGGGAACAAGGGATAACCCTCTACTCTTGTTTAAAAGACCGGGGAGGAGCGTGAAGCGGAAAATCAGTAAACCTATCTACTCATACATAAAAAAAACACATTTTTGTATATACATAATTTTTTATATTTTGTGTCGGTTTTTCAACAGGAAACATCTTATTTATACTTCACTGAATAAAAACAAAGTAATTGCAATATCCTAAAGTAAAATCTTGATTTTTACTTGTGTACTATATATATGCATGTTAGGTAGTAGCACAAATTCTGATTAAATTTTCTGTTTTTGGTCTTATGATGGAGTAAAGCTCATATTATTGCATTGTCTTTGCCGGTACATTAAACGGTGAAGTGTGCTGTGATGAAGTTCACTGGGGTGAAAGAGTCTACTTCAAACAGTTGTTATATCAAAGTAATGCCTATATTTTGAGCCGTTTGAAAGGGTTCATTTTGAAGGCCGCCGTTCAAGAGGTTAGACGGCTATTTCGGAGAATTGCTTTATATTTTGCGGATGACACATTGTTAGTGCATCAACGTTGACAAATGTTATCAAATAAATATTCTTACACACGTACAACATTGGTAATCTACAGTTTTGTTTATAAAAATTATTGTTAAAGGTTAAATCAAATTAATTGGTGATGTGTCAGCAAATTTTATGATTCAATCTATTGATAGGGAGAGGTTTGATTTTGATTGTGTCAGATGCTCTTTAAAAACATTCAAGCAGAATCGGTGAGTATTACTCCCGCCGACAGGAGGTGGCCTGATTGGAGCCTCCGGACAGGGATTTGTGACTCTCGCTATCTTATCAATATTTGCTTTTTTATAATACTTACATTTATATACGTCACAAATTAATCACAATTGATGAAAGATTTTTGTGGATTTTGACGCCATTCTGGGGTCTTTTTTTCAAGTCCATGAATTTGTTTTGTTCATGCTAAGTTTCGAAAAAATATTACATTAAATTGACTATTTTTTATCCATAATCTTGAATGTATTAAAATTCTTTAGTTAATTTGTATTTAGATAATATTGTATTTATTTTCAATTTTTCGAGTTGATTGTTCACCTATATTGCATAGGATCCATATTGTACATAATTAAATTACAATAAAAATTTTATTTTATATGAACACTACATTATGAAATTTGAGATGCAGCAGAGTGACTCCCACCGACTATCAGCGATTCGTGGTGGGTTTCAGAGATTCTGTGGGGCCCACGAGACTATTGCACCGATCCTGGATTTACGTATTTGTTAACAGGAATGTTGGTAGAAAGGGATTTAACATCGAAAATAACCACGAGTTTATCTTTCATATTTATTTCTCTTTGTCTTTCAACTGGATTGCCTAAATCATTAAGATGTGATGAGTTGATTTCTCTCCAAAGAGAGATGCTAAAATTTTTGTTGGGAGTGCTACCAATACCTGATATAATGGGGTGCATCGAAATGCCTACTTTGTGGGTTTTAGGTAGATCGTAAAGTCTGGCTATTCTGTTAGTTTATAATATGACTTGTTTTCATTAATTAGTTTTCTAATCACACTATTATATTACTGTAATTATTTTTTTAATCGTATGTGTTACTATCGTTGTTAGAATTTAATTTTATTATTGCTTGTTCCTGTTCTTAATGACAATCCCACCTTTGTCCATTTCCATTTCTTTGTTATCTTATTACGTTTAAGTCGTTTTGTAGTAGAGTTCTTTCATTGTTTGTTTTATAACCAATCAATGCTATTTTACCTTTAACAATAATTTTTATAAACAAAACTTGAATTAACAATGGGTTCGTCTGTGAGAGGGGAATTTGCATATATTTTCTTAGAATTTCTTTTACCGAAACAATCAAATCATTTCCGATATAATATTGACTCTTTATTAATATATCTCTGCAAAACTGCATTAACTGATATAGATAAATTAAACAAAGTATAACAATGTTGTAATGAAATGTCCCACACTCCCTATCGCCTATGTCGACTGACTATACCAGTAAGTATATATAGTGAGCACAAAGTTGGAGATTCATCTCCAGCTAAGCTAGTCGAACTCTCTGCTTTCCGGCATAGAGGAACCCAGACGAGGCTATACCGAAGGGAAGAGTCTCGTCTGCGGTGGTAGACAGCTACCCGGCCCTGTTTTTTTTTTTGGTCTACGGGGAATTTTTGTCCGAGCCTACGGGCTCGGATACCCCACGTTAAATTCGGTCTTGTGACACATCTGACCACATGGGGCGGTTAGCAAATATCCTCCAGCTAAGCTAGTCGATCTCTCTGCCTTCGGGCAGAAAGGAACCCATACGAGGCTATGCCGAAGGGCAGAGTCTCGTCTGGGGTGTTAGACAGCTACCCGACCCAGTTTATACGGGGTCTACGGGGAAGTTTTTCCCGAGCCTACGTGCTCGGTTTTGCCCCGCATTAAAAAACGGCATTGTGCCACATCTTGTCTCGCGGTGAGGTAAGGTAAATAACGTTGCTTCGGGAATTACTAGCCTGCCACCAGATTCCCTGTCTTTCAATAGTGTATTTTCTTTTACAATAAACCTCTCTTCTTTCATCTATGCGCGTGTTGCTGTTCCTTCACTTGAGTACCACCTTTGTCTGTTTGTAACCATTTTAAGGATACAGACCATAACAATAGAATTCACTTACGAAACAGAAACAAATAACACTGTATCTTTTCTATAAACGCGTCATGCGGAATTTTTTTCACTTTGTCATTAACTTTTGTGTTGTTCTCCCGTATAGTGTAATAAAGTTATATAACATGTACCTCAAATGTTTAGTAAATCGCAACACATATTCAGAGTGTTACCATTTTATTTTCTGCCAGTGAAAATGGATGAGTTTTGCTCCAATTTAGTAACAATTCATAATATGAGGATTCTTTATTCTGAAGAAGTCGGAATTTTGATCTGGTTTACGGAACTGATTCTGGTATATCTGCTATCGTTGATTAAAAATAATCCGGACATGTCAGAGACACTCCACATACCTTATATGAGCATTGTATGATATTGAGCGAATCGATACGATCTATGGATGCTTAACAATTTAGTCGAAAAAATTTAATGACCATATTTCCATTTGTGATTCTTTTCTCAAACGCATCCAGGAAGCAAAACCAATTTTGATAAGCGTGATAACGAACAATGAAAACTAGATTATTTACAACAATGTGGAGCGACAAATGAGGAAAGCGAAAAGAGCCAAGTTCAACCACTCCGGTCTGCATCCAAAGAAGGTGATACTATTTATCTGGTGGGATTTAAGGGCAAAGTGTGTTACGAGCTCCCATAAAATCAGACGTTGAATTCAGACAAGTATTATTCCTATTTGAACATATTAAACGCAGAAATCAATTAAAAGTGTTTGGAATTGGCCAATCGGAAGGGTGCCTGTTCCATCAGGAGAACACCAGGCCGTACGGCTCTTCGAAGATCCAGCAGAATTTGTTGCAGATTGTCCGGTATGTCATGCTACGCCTGCCGTAGACGCTTGACCTTGCACTTTTTGATTAACAGTAATTTTTATCCCTACAAATTCTCTTAATGGAAAAAAAAATCAATTTTCTGGAAGCTTGTAAAAACTACTTCATCACTCAGCAAAATGCCAATTTCTGGGTTGATGAAATCATGAAGCTGTCTCAAATATGGCAAAAGTTAGTTAAAACAAATGGTAAGTATATAGTTGAGTAAATGTGTGTACAAATATTTAAATATATTTAAATATTGGCTTGGAAATTCCCTGTGAGAATTTTTGTTCCGATCCTTATATATATATATATATATATATATATATATATATATATATATATATATATATATATATATATATATATATATATATCAAACAAGCCTGCACACACACAGACACAAATTACAAAAAAAAAAAAAAACTTACACCAACGATAAGTGCATACAAAAAAATATATAAGCAGTCAATTGTGGATGCCTACTGACGAGTAGATGGACGGGTACGTCTACGAAACTCTGGAGTCGGAATTATGAAGATAACATCTATCAGCTATGTGACAAACATTTTATTTGTATCTACTTTCCCTCTCTCTCTCTCTCTCCATATATATATATATATATTTGTGTGTGTGTGTGTGTGTGTGTGTGTGTGTGTGTGTGTGTGTGTGTGTGTGTGTGTGGTACTTAGTGGAAAGTGCTCAATATCTGTGATAGAGCTGATATATGCGGTTGCATGGATAGTAGTTTGTAACCCCGGGTTTCACGGTTTCGCGATATTCAGATAAAGTTTTTCTGAAGATCGCAAAAACGTGAAACCTGAGATTACAAACTACTATTCATGGAATCGCATATACATACATACACACACACATACACACACACACGCACGCGCGCGCATATATATATATATATATATATATATATATATATATATATAGAGAGAGAGAGAGAGAGAGAGAGAGAGAGATAGGTGGGGAGAAAGAAAGAGAGATATATTTATGTGTATGTGTGTGTATGTGTTACTCACTACTTTATTTCCTACTCTTCTTGTGTAATTTTCCCTAGGGATTACTTTTTCAGAAATTCCTTTTCTTTTCTGTTTTCTCTATTCATTTGTATCCCTCCGCTTCCTCCTTTTTTATCATGTGTTTTTTCTCTCAATTCCCTAAACTGCCTTTTTCCCACATTTCACTTCTTTATTTGTTATCTTTACCTACTTCCTTCCTACTGTACGTTTCTCTCTCCCTTTCTCGTTGGAATCTCTTAATTTTATCTTTACTTACCTTTGTCTTTCTGCTACCTTTCCTCCATCTTTCTCTTTTTCTCAATTCCTTTTCTTAATTCTATCTCTAACCAACTCTCTCTCTCTCTCTCTCTCTCTCTCTTTCTCTCTTCTGTCGTTCTATTTCGTCATTTTGTACTTTTCTCTATTTTCATTTCACACAAATATTTAAAATTTTGTAATATTTATTCTCTTAATTCTCTCCTTTTCTTTACGTTTTATGTGGCCATACCCTTTCCCAGTCTTTCTCTTCAATATGTAACTGTTCTTTAGTTTCTCTTCGTTCTATCTTCTTCAGTTGTTCGCTCACAAACTTGCTGATATTCATTGATTATAGATGAGAAGATATTTATTTGTAAGAGATATCATTTGATAGATGTCGATATCGTAGGTCCCTACGATGCCTTTCTTAGCAAATATACTTATCAATAAAGATCTAGCGGAGTCCTGTCACGATGATATACGGTTCTTTACCAGGCGACGCGACACCACAATCTTGTCGTTTGTTTTCTTTGTCACTTCCTCTCTTGTTTTAAATATGCCAGCATCTTTACGAAAAATATGATATTATGAAGATACAATCTTCTTTTAACTATTCCCACCTTCATCTAAACCTAGTCTACCATCTACAATGTATTTTTGTTCCCTGATTTTCTTTTAAGCTAATAACTGTCTTCTTTCCTTCTCTCAGTTTTTCTCTATATCCTACTTAAAATAGATTTCCATGCTCTCCTCTTTGCTCCAGCTTTTGTTTCATTCTCTTTCTCTCTTTTTCTTTCTCACTCTTTCTCTCTCTTCATTGTCACAAACTTTTTACTCTTAAATTCCGCCATTTTTTCTTACTGTTCTAGCCACATTTTTCATTTCTGCCTATCAACCTTTTCGTAATTTCCTCGTTAATTCTTTTTTTTCTCTCTCTCTCTTTTTTTACCCTTTCTTTGTACATTTCTTCATTTCGTCTTATATTTCTCTGTCTTGTCCTCTTTAAAATATTAATCTTATCAAAATCACATTTTCTTCAACTTTGTTTTTGAAAACTTCTTTTACATTTTTACACTCTTCCCAACGAAATATTTCTTTTTACCTCTCCTAAATTTTCTTACGATCTTTTTTATATTTATTTTATTGTTATAAGTTATTTATATAAACACAAATATTTAAGCAAATGCTCTGTTTATAATAAGCAGTCTTAACAACATTTACCGGCTTGACAGTCCGAGAAATTTTCATAGAAAATATGTGTCCTTCAACAAGAGTCGAACCTGTATCCAACACAGAACCGTCATATCACCAGGCGTGCTATACCAGTTCAGCTATACCAGTTTAGCTACAGAATAGTGTCTGGTTAAAAAGGTCGATTTTACTGCTGTTAAACTACAATTTTCCATGATTTCTCTCGGACGTTCATATCTGCTTGAAGCGTATCTTAACGTAAACAAATCACGTTACACACTACGAAATGGAAAAAGTCCGACAATTATTTTAATATATTTAATATGTTTATTATAAACAGAACATTTACTTAAATATTTGTGTCTATATAAACAACATATAACAATAAAATATATTAAAAATAATCGTCGGACTTTGTCCATTTCGTAGTGTGTGACGTCATTAGGAACGTTACTCTTTCTGATAAACCCTTCACTTTTTAATTCTCTTCTATTTCTCAAAACATTATCATCAAAATATCATTTTTTTTTCTCTCTTTCTCTATTTCAACTGCACTTTCGCTCTCTCTCATATATACAATCTCTCCTTCACGATTTATCTAACTCTTTCTCACTTCTTGCACTTTATTACATCCCAAGCAAGGTTATAATGTCGCTAAGACGCAAGGATCTACTTGGAATGAAAGAGAATAGGAAACTTTAGAAGAGACTGTAAAACTAATTCTAAATAGAAAACAAGGAGCCTGTTCAAAAGACCGGGGAGGAGTGTGAACCGGGAGATCTTTTTCTCTTTTACTACTCTTGCTAAATTTACTTTATGTTTTTTAAGTAAAAATGCAAATATCATATTCTCTACAGTATTTACATTAGTCGGACTATTGTACTCATCTTTGTCGCCATATTTGTCACAACGTTTCGGCCGTTGTACGCTCCGGCCTTCTGGTTGGAATTTCGAACTGAACCCTTTATTTCGATCACTGGGGTAGACTGTTCTAGTTCCACGTGCCATGTTTTGATGGATGTCAGTTATCAGTTATCTCCTGCTAATTTTCCCCCTGAAAGTTCTCCATTGCCTTAACTGGGTATTGAACTCACACTCTTTGGGTCTGTCACTGGATCTAACCAACACCTTTATCCACTGTGCCATGTGTCTTTGAGGACATCTGGGTATCGTATTCTCTTTCTCGTTTTTCTCTTATTTTGACATCCTTCTTTTAAGCTTTCTTGCTCATTTTCTGTATTTACGCTATTTATATTCGGACAGTTGTCTTCATCTTTGTTGTTGTTATCACAACATTTCGTCCATTGTCTCTTCCTGTCTCCTTTAGCTGTATATCGATCTGGGTAATCTACAGGAAATTCTGAACTGAACCCATTATTTAATCTCGTGGGTAGACTCTGTTTATTCTACTGCCCAGGCCTAAGGATATCCCGACTAGTTTTTATTTTTATTTAATTTTGCTCAGTTATAGTTCACCCTTTTGCATAGTGCAAGCACACACTGCCCGACCCAGGGATTGAAGTAACAATCATTACGTCACCAAATTAACAAAGCAATGGTTTAATCCACTAGGCCATATTTTGTGACCTGCTCCCCGAGATTAAATAAAGGCGTCAGTTCAGAATTCTCTGTAGGTTACCCAGATCTATATACAGCTGAATAAGGCCGGAGATCACATCGACCGAAACACTGTAATAACAAAAACAAAGATGAGGATAATAATGGTAATAAATCCCAGAAATTCAGAGTGTAATTTTTCTGTGTTCATCAACACCATTCTTTAATATAGCAAATTACCTAACACTGTTTTTTTCTGTGTTTTCCACAGCTTTCTTTCTTCTCTTTCCATTTTCTAATGGTCTTCAGGAGCTGCTCGAGGTAGATGGTTGCAGAGTAAGAGGCCTAGTTTCTGGGTATATATGGGGAAAATAACGACCAACCCTAGACTTGAACAGGTTAAGATTGTAGTGATCAGGGAAACACCCAGTTGAGATTTGGTTCCAAAAAGCAGTGGCTCGTGGAAATAAGCTGGTCGAGTGGAATTTACATCTCAACAATAAAATAGGAAGGCAATGAAAGTGGTTCACTACAATGTACATGACATGGTGAAGGTTAGAACTAGTGGAATTAAGGAATGTAGCTTGTCTGAACACTTTCAGTTAGAGTTAGAGCAGCGAGAGTTTTGCGAGATTTCGTCTGTGGAAAAGGAGTCGTAGACTGGAAAATAATTCATCAACTGCACGGACACGGAAGCGCTTTTAAATTGGCAAGTGAAATCTAGGCAGCTCCTGTCCATATATGACAGCAGTACGCTATTTTCGGTCTGATCTAGCTCTTGTAAAGATAAGGACAGCAGGAGTCAAGTACTTACTAGACAGTACAGGGAATCAACCATTTTTCCAGCATATTTAGCGGTGGATCGTATATACGAATTCCATTTGAGGTCTCAGTTGCGTTTATATCTCAACAGGTGCTCAAGCCACGAGGCCTCCCTGACATAACATTCATCCACTAAATTGGTTTTTGAGGAATTGAATATAATGAGTCAGTTTTCCCCACTAAGCTGTTAGAGCTAGATCAAAGCAGAAATCAGCTGATGGCTCTGGTTATCTAGTGTTTTGAAGGTGCATCCATATATCGTTGTATCATCACAAATGATCACAGTATACTCTTAGGCAGATCATTTATGCAAAGTAGAAAGTGGGTTTGACCGAGAAGCGATCCTTGGAACTAGCCGTTTACAAATACCTTCAGGAACCTACCCGCTAAGAAGGAATTGGTAATTGAGAAGACTGTTCCAGTGATTTTCTCTTATAATGAATTTTATATTTTCTTGTGACTTTTCTTAAGATTTCCACTTGTAACAGATCTGACAAATGTAAACGAAAAATATTTTCATTTAAAATAGTCAAATAACCACTTAATTAAATTAGTGGGGGTAAACTCGATCATTTTCTTCTCCATGAATTGGTACAAGGTCTAATCTACTATAAACATTGAAGATATCGTAGTAAACATTTTCTCTCTCAACAGTATTCTATAACCGATATGATTCTTTATGTCAAATTCTTTTTAAAATTATCATGCATATTTAGTTACTGTATATACACGCGTATCATGATACTTTTGAAGATATAATTTTGAAGCTAATTTTCAGAAGGTCACATCATACACGAGATATAAAATTATCGTATGTACTGCTGGCCCTATATATCCATTTACTGTAGTCAAAAAGTACAGCTGTATTTAAACTAAACATGATTTTGATAAAACTGATGTTTTGCTTAACTGTATCCAATAACAATAAAGCATGTAATATTCACATATTTGTATCGTATTATAAAATACAAACATAACGAATATACACATCTTTTTCATTGTTTATGCTTATAAGATATTTAGCTGCTTCTCGTTCGGTTGTTTATGGCTGTACGCTTTTACGCAACGTTGCTTTTATCATTCTCTTTTACTTTTTTAATTTATTTAACTAGAAGATGGAATAAAGAGATAGAGGAAAATAGATTAGTCTATTGTAATTTGGTCTCTCAGAAAAGAGACTCGCATGATACACGAGATACATGATAAAATCATTTTTATAAGTGAAAAATTCGAAGGTCGCACTATTGCTAGGACTTCTACTAGGAAATTTGTTTCACTGTGTCCTTCTAGACAATTTTTCTTGTCAGAATCTATCTTACACCTTTATAAGTCTACCATTCGTCCATGCATTAAATATTGTTGCCCGATCTGGTCTGGTGCATATGGTATGCATTTAGAGATTCTTGATAAAATCCAAAGAAGAATCTGCAATGTTATTGGTTCTGATATGGCATTTCGGCTCCACTCACTTTCCATCACCGTAACGTAGCTTCCCTGTGCCTTTACTATAAACATTTTCATGGTAATTGTTCTGATGGACTTTCCTAAACTTTATGAATTTAAACGTAGTACATTACAACTCCTCTAAATCGAATATCTTAGATGTTCGGTATTGAGGTTACTGTTCGGATACGAGGAAGAAATGGCTGCTGTGGTAAGCTTAACATTTTTATTAAGTTTCATTGTTTAGGATACAAATGGTAGTTTGTATCGTTGATTCATTTTTATTTAAAGTGTAGATTGAATACATAAATATACAAAAAACAATTGAAAACTAATATTAATGAAAAAATTGTGCTAAATAAATAGTGTAATTTGTGAAAACTAAGACACTTTATGAAATGTTTAAAAATTTAAGAAAGGTATAAATTCATCATTCATCCATTGTCAGATCTTCCTGAATTTCGATGCGTTCTTCGTTTGCGTTCATGGCAGTTGTTTCTATGATGCTTTTGACGCAAGTGTGGCATTCTTTCATTTAACTACTGTGCTGTTTCTTTTTGATAATTTAATTTTGTAATACGCGTGTCTGGATATTATAGTAGTCATTGAAACAAAGATTTTGGTCAATGAATTTGAGTAGTGTTTCAATAGACTTCTATGCTTTTTTCCGATGACATTGTTTCATCATCACTTTGATCGTCTAATATAGGGTCATTACTACTGCAACTACCACTATTAACACTCGTTATGGGTATCATCGTCTACCCCTGCTTCTTGATTGACTCATGCTACGGCATCAGCTTCAAGGGACTGAAGATGTTTGTATTCAGTAGGAAGCTTGCAAGTTTCAATAATTTTTGGCAACTCTGGTTCTGTTTCTAAAAATTTGTTTCACTTTTGTTAACATTACGTTCTGCAACACTAGCTCTACCTTAGTACAGGTGCTCTTCTTAAACTATAAGCTTTCATTACATCCGACGATTATGGGAATAAAAATCATGGCATCTTTGACGGTAAAACTTTTCTTAAAATTTTGTAGGCTGACATTGCAGTTCATTATTTTCGCACTTCTCGCTAGTATAACTTTCTTTTTGCTTTCCATTCAACTTTGATCTTCAAAATATTAAATGCAATGTCAATCATTATTTTCTGTTTTTTCATTTTATTCTTCTCATTGTTTTTTTCTTTTTCTCTTATACTCAGTATCTTATGGCGGTTTAGTGACTTTATTGACTTGCTTCTGGTGAAAATATTTTTTTAAAAATCCATATTTACCTATTAGCAAAAGAGCATTTTTATATCGGATTAATATTTCGGGAAAATCTGAAGGATCCATTGAGCTTTAAAGGCAAAATAGAACTTTGTTCTATTGCGAATCTTTTCGTAGCCGAGCGGTAAAAAAAAACGGATCGAACGGTGGTTCCCTCTGCAAAGGCAGATGCAGGTTCAAATCCTGGTGTAGGGCAAATTTTCTATATTATATTTTCTCGAGTACGCAGGCCGATAGACAAAATAAATACTGTTTAAAATGAACGGATCGTCTACTCAAATACGGGTATCCATTAAAAATAACATTTGAATAAATAATAATAATAATATATATATATATGTATGTATATATATATATATATATATATATATATATATATATATATATATATATATATTTAAGCTTAATACTGCCCTTTAAAGTGTAAATTTTAAATTAATTTTTTCTCCCTTGAAAGTGAAGTCTGAAGATTCAGAGAAAAATATTATCTCTGGTAAAATAAATTATAACAATCAATGGAACCATAAAGTAGTCAGTATTTTCTTTAAATTAAAATATATATATATATATATATATATATATATATATATATATATATATATATATATATATATATATATATATATATATATATGGAGAGAGAGAGAGACAGAGAAAGATGTGGAATTGTTTCACGTCTTAGCTATCAGATGCATCAGATTTATTGATATTAGTTACAGTTGAGGAATCAGTTTTCATATACTTCTTCAACGAACTGACAAGTTGCTCTTTGTGATGTTTACTTAAAGATAATAACGAATGCAAACCCCGTCGGGCAATCAGCTGAATGAGCCACATAACTATATGCATCATCCATGTTCTCATGAATAGAGCACAGTGTAGAATTGGACCGGGAATAGGTTGAAATAGACAATGGAACGAGAAATCCGACATTTATGCTTAGAATGATATTAGGAAGAGCAATAGAAATGCAGAATGATGTACACCTATGTGTAATAGATCACGAAAAAGGGTTTGATAATTACGACACAAAAGACTGATGAAATTTCGACGTAACCATGCTTTATTTGCCTAAGTTATTAGAATAATCTATAATTTATACTGGGAGAAAACAACCTGCATACGTATAGAAAATAAATTCAGTAAATACACAAAAATAGAAAAGGGAGTAAGGCAAGAACGTGTCTGTTCACTCATCATTTACAATAAAGATATTCTGAGAGAATTAGAAGACCTAACAGAATTTATTATTTGCAGTCACAATCTTAACAACATAGATATGCACTGTTGGTAGCAGATATAGAATGGAAACTACAAGAACTTCTTCAGAAGGTAGTAAAGAAAAGCCAGAAGAAAGAATTAAACATAAATTGTAAGAAGACAGACTGTGTGTCTATCAGAAAATAGAAAATATGCGAACTAAAAATTGCTAACACTAAAATCAAGCAAGTCGAAAAATTTAAATATCTAAGAATTGTTTTAACAGTAGTCGGAAAAAGTGACATCCAAATCCGAAAGTACGTATGAATAGCGAAATTTGGCTTCCAGAAACAAAGCAAAATATTAAGAAACAATTATATTTCTTTAGAAAGAAAGAAAAGCCTGCTGAAATGTTACATAATATTGGTTCCCCTGTATAACAGCGGATGCTTGACGATGAAGAAATGAATAGACATGGGGCAAGAGAAATTTGGTTCTACAGAATGATGCTGAGAATACCATGGGTTGAACATGTGAGTAACGAGGTAATGTTAAGGAAAATGGAAAGAAAGAACAATAGAATCAGAAAGATACATGCAAAATTTCAAGAGCACGTGCTGAAAAAAGAGTTTAAAGAATTTGACAATAACATAATATATAGAGGGGAAACAGGGGAAAGCAGCGATTAACTTAACTAATTAGCTTGTGCAAATGTGTGGGAAAACAGTGATTAGGAGAGATTGTAAAAAAGCTGCAAAGGAAAGTGATGTGGATTCCGGGATGAAATCTGGTATCAAATAATAACAAATGCCAAGAATGAATATAGGAAAATAAATGTATTAACATAATAATACAAACTGGTAATACAGGTTAGTAGTTCCAGGAATGCGGGTTAGTAGGAAAATATATATATAGTCTTTGGTATCGACGTATCGCTGTATGACTTCTCACTAAGTCTAAGTGTTCGTTACTGTGACTCTTATGCTACCCTCCTGTGTGTGACTGTCTATCTACTTTTCTTCTATTACTACTACTGTCCGACTCGACTTAACGTACTCCCGGGTATTCACTGGCAGTAGTATATGTATACCTTGGGTGAGTCCATTTGTGTAAAAAGGGGAGATCCCTCAACAGAAAGGATGTTGTGGAAAACCATATCCTGAAAGGAAAAGGTATATGGAAGAAGTTTGAATGCATTTGTACTTTATTAATATTCTTCTATGCATACGCAAAATTAGCTCCTGTTAAACTCTCTGTTCACACTTTTTTACAAATATTTACCCTATACAAGGCCCAAGAGTCATTCGAGGTGGAGGATTACTGAATGAGTTTGCTGTGTGAGCGGTAAGAGTATAAGGTGAATCTAGGCGTGAACAGGTTTAAATTGCAGTAGTCCCGAAAGCAATATCGATAGAGTCGGTTCGATAAAGTAGTACCTCGTGGAAAGAAATTATTTGAGTAGAACTAAGGGAATACGAAAGGAATGACGGTAGTTCACCTCAGTGAATAATTAAAGACTGGAATGTGAAGATATCGCAGAAGTACTCCATTTTCGTCCTTTCTGCAAATGTAGGAAGACAGAAGGAGTTAAGTTCTTACTGGACTGGCACAGGGAACTGATCATTTTTTGGTAGCATTTTTCGCAATTATATATGCGAGTTCACTTGAGGTTGGTATGTACAATAGGCGTTCAAAGTCATGCAGTAACTTGAGAGAACAACCATTCATTGCGTTAGATGAAAATTCAGGGTGTTTTGGGTGATGATGTAACGTTACTAGTTGGTTTTTCTTTTTTATTAATCTTTTAGCACTTTCCAAACTTGTACTCCCATCACTCAATAACCTTGAAACCTTTTCTCTTTTGAAGTGCTATATTACGACTTGTGGCAATTTGAATTAAAAAAATAAATTACAGTAACTATATTTAAAAATATTTACTTACATCGTTCTGAAGAGAACCCAACCTGCATAATAAAATCTCATACTTCCAAATCAATATTTCTTTGAAAAATTTATATTACATTCTGAAATTCAAAAGGTATATTTATATATTTCCAGAAAAATCTTACGGCATTGAATGGTTGTTGTGAAGACATTGGCATAAAATTGAATAATAAAATCATATATATTCACTCCCATACATACCCCCCACACACATATATATACATATATATATATAAATATATATATATATATTACACACACAAAAAAAGTTTAATTAAAAAGACAAGGTCAGTCCTTAACTTTTTATTCTGTTTGCAATTTTAGGCTAAAAAAATGGGAAAATAAAATAAAAACTGAACTGTTCTTTTTAATCATACTTTTGGGATAAATTCTTGCTGCATATATACATATATTGATTACTATATATATATATATATATATATTGTAATCAACAGACTGACTGTTTCAATTGCTTCGAACCAGGATCGAAACCCGATGGATTTAATATCAGTCAGAGATGCTATCCATAGTCTATCGTCGCATGGCAGGGGAAAGAGAAATTTTTATGTTTTATGTTTTCTATGCAAAATACGTCAGTAGACCGGACAGCTCAATTAAATTTGGTTGAAGAGCAATGAATTAATAGCGGTATGAGCCACTGTTTTTAAAATTACCCTCCTCTCAACAGAGCTCAACCGTATTTCCCGTGAGCATATATATTGTCATCCACATGTATAAATAATAGAAAGTGATTGATGTTAACTTCAGCACCCTACCTCCATAATTTCGCAGATGAAGCTGTTTAAAATAGTTCTGTCCACTCGTTATGAGGTATCAGATATTGTGTTGTGCATTTGGGCAGCAATCCCTTATTCTCTAACATTGAGTAATCCTTTGTGTCTCTGCGGCTTTATTGTCTTACTTGGGGTGAAATGATTTAAAAAAATTGATTAAAGTTAAATGATAAGGGAATAATTTTATTGAAAAATAATTATTTGTTGTATAAAATAAATAGTACTGCCATCATTAGGCTACGTATTTATTGAATTATCTATGTATTTATTGAATTATCTATGTATTTATTGAATTATCTATGTATTTATTGAATTATCTATGTATTTATTGAATTATCTACGTATTTATTGAATTATCTATGTATTTATTGAATTATCTACGTATTTATTGAATTATCTATGTATTTATTGAATTATCTATGTATTTATTGAATTATCTACGTATTTATTGAATTATCTATGTCTACATTCGTATTCGAAAATATATAGTCAGTTTCATGCACTTCTACTTTTAGTTCCGGAATTTAAAACTACTTTCAACGAACACACAGACACACTGACACATATAATTGTGTATTTGAGTAGCAATCCCTCTTTTATTCATGTTCCATTAAAGACGACTGACAAGATACTGCGATTAAGCTTTTTTTATTTCATTTGTCTTGTGTTCGTATAAGCGTATTTAAAGCGTTTAAGTGAGTGTCCGTTAAACACACACACACATACACAGACAAACACACACACATACACACACAGACACACACACACACATATATATATATATATTGTGTATTTGAGTAGCAATCCCTCTTTTATTCATGTTCCATTAAAGACGACTGACAAGATACTGCGATTAAGCTTTTTTTATTTCATTTGTCTTGTGTTCGTATAAGCGTATTTAAAGCGTTTAAGTGAGTGTCCGTTAAACACACACACACATACACAGACAAACACACACACATACACACACAGACACACATACACACACACATATATATATATATATATTGTGTATTTGAGTAGCAATCCCTCTTTTATTCATGTTCCATTAAAGACGACTGACAAGATACTGCGATTAAGCTTTTTTTATTTCATTTGTCTTGTGTTCGTATAAGCGTATTTAAAGCGTTTAAGTGAGTGTCCGTTAAACACACACACACATACACAGACAAAAACACACACATAAACACACAGACACACACACACATATATATATATATATATATATATATATATATATATTGTGTATTTGAGTAGCAATCCCTCTTTTATTCATGTTCCATTAAAGACGACTGACAAGATACTGCGATTAAGCTTTTTTTATTTCATTTGTCTTGTGTTCGTATAAGCGTATTTAAAGCGTTTAAGTGAGTGTCCGTTAAACACACACACACATACACAGACAAAAACACACACATACACACACAGACACACACACACATATATATATATATATATATATTGTGTATTTGAGTAGCAATCCCTCTTTTATTCATGTTTCATTAAAGACGACTGACAAGTTACTGCGATTAAGCTTTTTTTATTTCATTTGTCTTGTGTTCGTATAAGCGTATTTAAAGCGTTTAAGTGAGTGTCCGTTAAACACACACACACACACACACACACACACACACACACACACACACACACACACATATATATATATATATATATATATATATATATATATATAGTTAAGCAAGATGGGAATGCTAGTAGTACCTAAGGGACTACAAAAAGTGTAAGTAAGGAAAAAGACTGCGCATAGAGGGTGTTGAGGAAAGGATAAAATAACGTACGAGGTTAAAAAGAAGAACGGGGATCAAGGCAACAGAAGATGTCGATTGACATTACATTTAAATTTTTGAATATTATAGTTACCAGGTAAGCCAGTAAGAGGAAGGGAATTCCACTTTTGGGAAGTTCGAGAGAAGATGCTGTTGGAGTAGAAGAGGCGGT
The DNA here is from genome assembly GCA_964036315.1 of Acanthosepion esculentum. Lineage (NCBI taxonomy): Eukaryota > Metazoa > Mollusca > Cephalopoda > Sepiida > Sepiidae > Acanthosepion > Acanthosepion esculentum. The sequence continues at coordinate 20,563,939 of OZ038520.1, read as the reverse complement.
TACATTTAACTGTTTCGACAGTAAAAGGGTGGGGCCGAGATGCCAAACTAGTAGTACGCTTGAATTCATGCACTCGGGGACCCAGTGAAAATAACGCGTCAGATATATCCATATATGTATATAAGTATGTATGTATGTATGTATGTATGTATGTATGTATGCATGTATGTATGTATGTATGGGTGTGTATATATGTGTGTCTCTGTATGTGTAACTTAATATATATATATATATATATATATATATATATATATATATATATATATTACAATACAGAGGAAGAACAGTAAGAAATATAATCCGGTGTTCTTATTAATTATTTTATTTTTACAAAACAGTGCACAGTGCAAAATCTACAGAGCATATATATTATAAATTTACTAATTCCAAAATTCTCTTGAAAATGAAACAGGATTAGGGACTTTAATTGAAATCTATAATTGAATTTGAAGGTTTTAGTTTCTGATTTTGAAACATGGTAATTCCTGTTTAGCGATGGAACAATATTTTTAAATTAGTAAATTCATAATATATATATATATATATATATATATATATATATATGTATGTATGTGTGTGAGTGTGTGTGTGTTTCATGCATGCTATGTTACCCTTGAATATTCTTATGTAATTCTGTACAAACAAAACTCGCTTTGCATGCAATTATACCTGTAGATTTATATACCTAGACACAGAAAGATTAAGTTGCGATAATATGTGCATGTATTTAACCATAGTTATCGATCATTGGTGAGATTTATACAGGGTAGCTATAAAAAGAAATTATCTCCAAAACTGATATTAGAAGCAAATTAAAATAAATTTGAAAAAATCTCGGAAAATATACAATAAGTAAATTTCGCTTTCTTGACGTTTTACCCTTTGATTACTTAATAGGCATTAATCTTATTAATTGTAGGTGATGCCTTCATCATGCTTGGCTTCTGTATGCAACAATCTTAACGGTAATCTATTTAGATGAAACAAATTGATATCTGTTGTGTTCTTCAAGGCTAAAATGAATAATATGTCGTGTAGTGAAAAGCAAAAGGAAATCGCTTTACTGAATCAATAATATCTGCGTAAAAACATAAGGCTGTGAATGCGTGTATATATATATATATATATATATATATATATATATATATATATATATATATATATATATATATATAACGAATAGATAATCATCATATACAAGCATATGTGTGTACAATCGCAGAGCATTTTACATTAATGTTTGTGTAATATAAATACAAAACTAAGGCTTCATGAAAATGAAAACTAAATAAACATGCCGGATGTAACAGCAAAATTGTACAAACTATATTATGCAATTGTTAGATTAAGATTTAAACCGTTGTATCTTAGAAATGATTAAAGCTATCTTACTGGAATTCTCTGAAGTTTTTATAACGCTACCAAACTCTATTTTGAACAATAAAAATGTATTTGGCTCTAAGCTGAAATGATGATCCCTCTTGCTGTTGTGACCTTCTCATCCTGTTTTCCTCTCTATGTTTCCCTCTTTTATAAACTTAATCACATTCCTCTTTGTGGCCATCATCAGGAGAAGAAAATTTTCCGCTTGTTAGTAGCAGTGAACTACAGAAATGAATGACTTGATTGTGAAAATGAACTTTTGTCTGTAGTTTTCATTCGTTTTTGTTTATTTTTTTAATTTTTTTATCATGAATTTTTGTCAGTCCTTGTGTTGGTCAAATATTTCTCTTTTTAGTTGTTATTTGAGATAAGACCTGGATGGATTCCCTTGGTCATTTTGACAGTTTTATTGGTTCCTGGAAAGGGGATGTGTGTGTGTTATTTGATTCTTAGGCAGTGAGTGAGTATGATGTGTTATAGCGTGTATATTTCTATGAGTGTGTGTTATCATTTGGCTCATTAGGGAGTGAGAATATGATGTGTGTAAGTGTGTATAATAGTATGGGCGTGTGTATAAGTCTCAACACCTCCGCAAGCATGTCTGTCTTTTGTGGGTGAGAAATGTGGGTAGGTCCTGATTTGTGGGGTTATATATTAATTCTATCAATATTGTTAAATTTGTCATTAAGTCAGTCTGGATGGAGCGCTTTTAGGCGCCGAATCCACTTATTTTCATGACGTTCTAAAAGTTTTCTGGTGTTATCTGCTCTGAACTTCTCTATTTTCTCAACTATAGTGAATTTGGCATGGGTTTTAAAATCATATTTTTGTAGGCGGAAATGTTGTTCTACAGGTAGTAAATCTTTCATGGGGAGTCGACTTAATTCGATTGCGATAATTATTAATTCTGTAGCGAAAGGGCCATTCAGATTTTCCTACATATTGTTTCCGGCATAGTGTGCATTCTAGGAGGTAAATTATGTTATCACTTCTACAGTTAGAGTCGTGGTATATTTTGAAAGTTGATTTAGTGACTGAGCTAGTGAATGAATACGTGTGTCTAATGTGTTTACAGAATAAGCTCCTTTTGTTGTTACATGGTCGGGATAATCCTGCTGTTTTTGTCTTTGGTTTATTACGGATTACCTTGTCCCCTGAAATGTGGTTACTACCTATGATTTCTTTTAGGTTCTTAGACTTACTACCTATGATTTCTTTTAGGTTCTTAGGTCTACGATATGCTAGAAGACCGGGTTTCTCAAACAAATTTTTGGTCTGGTTTGAGATGTAGTATTTCCAAGCGACTTTTGATTATTTGCGATAGTGGAGACAGAGTGGGGTTGAAAGTGGTTACTAGAGTGATCCGGCTGGGTTTATTTTTAATCTTGTACATTAGGGTGTCTTCTCTAGGTGTGGAAATTGCTTTAATTTTTTTATCCCTGATTAGGTGTTGCTTATAGTCACGTGTTGTGATTTGATGCTCCAGATTTTGGGTGTGTTTATTTAGTTCTTCATTGGTGGAACATATTCCATCAGAGTTTAAGTGCTTGTGAATACGGTAGGTACAACTTGAGGTTTTTAGGGTGGGAAGACTTAAAGTGTAAATAGTTGTGGGGGTCGGTGATTTAGTGTGTAGTGTAGTTTGTAGTTTTCTGTTTTCATCTATGCAAATGCGGGTGTCTGAAAAGGTTAACAATCTTGTGGAATTTTCACAGTCAAAATTAACTGAGTCGTTTTCTGTGTTTAGGGTCATGAGGAAATAGTTAAGATTATTCGTGTATACAAAGAATACTTGCAGGTAGTGTGCTCCATTGATGTTGAAAGTATTCAATGTAAGTATATGCTTCATGAGATTTATGATAGTGGTGGGGGGTCTCGTTTAAAGTAATCATATGTAAGATTAATAAAACATATGATATGTATACAAAATTAATATGAAAAAATATATAACAAAAGTATTAATAAAATTATGGCTCAAATAGGAGTAACCCCAAAGCTGACGTTTAAAGTAAAAACTATGTAAGATTAAGAAAAATCAATTGTGAAATATTATCTTTTTATGATGGTTCAGAAACTATGAGAACAGATTATTCAACGGTATTAATATCATGCAAATGCCTACAGGTTCGAAAAACCTAATAAAGTAATTACGCCCTTCGGTAGGATTCGTACCTACACAAACTCTGCAGGAAATCTAGTCAAGTACGTGTCCTTTAAAGAAAAATAGAACCTAGATTGATCTCAATCACTGGCCTGCACATTCAAGAAAACTGTTATGGGAACTTACCCATAATAATAATGGACTATTCCGGACATTATAAATACTGCGCCTCAAGAGGGAACAGAGAGGATTATTGTAAGAACATTGGAATAGTCATACTTGTCGAGACAACATAGTTCACTCTAACCAAATCTGATAGCCATTACTAATACTTCTACTTCTTTTTGTATATATTTCTGTTTGTAATATATCTGTGTTATTCCATACCTGTGTTCGAGTTATTCTTCATTGGTTCTACCTTGGACCATCACCGTGGTACAAGGAACTTGGACCATAACAAGTGGCGACGAGGAAACCCCAAGAAAAAAAATGAACTCTCTACGCGGAGGACCTACCTTTGTCTTTGCTATCCGTCGCAGATAACAGTGTCGACGAGTAAGCTGTAAGAAACAAGTTCTATGTGGAGATTTCTAAAAAAAAAAAAACAAGTTCTACGCGAACACATAAAAAAAAAGAATTTTCTTTTTGGACATCAATTTTACTGTGGTAAGAAAGGAATTTTTTTCTTTGGCGTACACAGGTTGCAGAATATCAGGTTACACTAAGGAAAATACTTACACAAAATTACGTTAACATGCAAGATTTTAAGTCAACGATTGTGGAACTTATCAAAATCTCTACGCGGAGGAAATACCTTTGTTTTTGCTATACGTCGCACATAAGAGTGTCGACGAGTAAGCTGTAAGAAACAAGTTCTATGTAGAGATTTCTAAAGAAACAAGTTCAACGTGGAGATTTCTAAAAAAAACAAGTTCTACGTGAGATTTCTAAAAAAAAACAAAAAAAAACAAGTTCTACGTGAACACAAAAGAAAAGAATTTTCTTTTTGGACATCGATTTTACTGTGGTAAGAAAGGAATTTTTTTTTTGGCGTACACAGGTTCCAGAATATCAGGTTACACTAAGGAAAATACTTACACAAAATTACGTTAACATGAAAGATTTTACGTCAACCATTGTGGAACTTATCAAAATCCAATTTGAACAGCAACAAAAAAACGAACAGAAACATCTTGAATTACAAGAATTATTGCTACGTGTAATGTCAAATAAAGGGCAAAATTCCGAGAATGTAGCAGTTCTCTCACAATACGCTATTTGGAGCACTATCGAAGATTTCACGTATGCACCCGACGAAGACAAAACCTTTGTAACTTACTTCCGAAGGTACGAAGATCTATATGAATTTGACTGCAAAAATTGGTCAGACGCACGAAAAGTACGTCTATTACTAAGAGAATTAGGCACATGCGAATATACAAAATTCGTAGATTACATCCTACCGAGGAAAACAAATGATTTAACTTTCAAAGAAGCCATAAAACTGCTAACAGAACTTTCCAGGCTAATACCTCACTATTCCACAAAAGATGGAAATGTCTGAACCTAACAAAAAAGGACAGCGAAGATTACATAACTTTCGATTCCATTGTAAACAAATATTGTGATGACATTAAGCGCGGACAATTTCAAGTGTTTAATATACGTCCAAGGCCTGGTTTCAACCAAAGACGTGGAAATTAGACGCAGAATCCTTACAAAATTGGAGAGTGAACAAGATTTGACACTTCAAAAACTGGGCCGAAGACTGCCAGAGATGCATCAGTGTGAAGAAAGGCTCAAAAGATATAGAAGAAGACAAACCAACTTTCCCTCCTTAGAAACAAACCAAACCAATTTTCCCTCCTCAAAAACAGGAAAAACAAAATTTTCTACTTTAAAAGTCAATATCAGAAAAAACTACCACCCAGTCCATGCTATCGCTGTGGGACTTGGCATTGGTATAAAGACTGTCCATACCATTTTAAAACTTGTCTATCATGCAAAAAAATAGGACATAAAAGTTCTCATTGTTGGACTAGAAGAGAAAGCAAAAGTAGAATAAGAATCACGAGGACTGACCAAGCGGATGAGACTAACATAAGAAATATGTACAAGTAGAAATGCAAAACAGGAAAGTCAGACTACAGATGAATTACGACTCGGACTTAACTATTATTAACGTTCAAACATGGAGAAAACTGAACAAACCTGCCATGTTAAAAACGGATAAAATTGCGAGGTCGGTAACTGGGAGAAAAATAAAATTTTAGGGTGAAGTGATTACAAACGTGACATTTAATGGAATGACGAAAAAATTAAAAATGTATGTATTAAGAAATACAGAAAACTTATTCGGAACGGACTGAATGCAAAAATTCGAACTTTGGGATTTACCAATAAGTACGTACTGCCAAAATGTAAAAAGTTTATCAACCGAGGCAGACAAATTAAAAGAGAAACTAAAAGAGAGTTTCCCCGAAGTATTTTCAGCAGGTCTCGGAAGATGTAAAGAAAAATGGCAGCAAATATAGAAATAAAAGAAAACGAACCTTTCTTCAAGAAAAAAAGGAGCGTACGGTTTGCGTCAATAGAAAAAATAGATCAAGAATTGGCTAGAGTCGAAAGCACTGGCATATTGACAAACGTAGAATACAGTCAATGGGCCGCACCTACGGTTTACGTCAAAAAGAAATCAGGAGAGATTCGAGTATGCGCTGATTTCTCGACGGGTTTGAACGCAGCGATAAAAGATTACCACTATCCTCTACCCAGTCCAGAAGAAGTATTCAATAAATTAAACCGTGGAAAAATTTTTAAAAAATAGATTTAAGTGAAGCGTACCTACAAATTCCCGTCGATGAGGAAAGTTCAAAATTACTGTGCATAAACACACACAAAGGATTATACAAATACCAAAGATTGCCATTTGGGATTATGGTCGCGCCGGCTATATTCCAACAAATAATGGATACTATGCTCACCGGACTAGAGTACACGATTGCATACCGGGATGACGTATTAATAAATAGCGAAAGTGTTAAACAACACTGGGAACACGTACAAGAGGTGTTTAAGAGAATACAAAGCTATGGGTTCAAGGTAAAAGAAAACAAATGCGATTTTTTCATGAATGAAATTAAATACCTGGGCCATATCATCGATTAAGAAGGAAGACGACCAGACCCTGAAAGGGCAACGGCAATAAAAAAAATGCCAGTTCCAAATAACATAACAGAATTACAAAGTTTTCTAGGCTTAGTGAGTTACTACCAGGAATGCATTCCTCACATGCATAAACTTCGCGCTCCACTGAACGAACTTCTGAAGAAAGAGAAAGTCTGGGAGTGGACAGATGAATGCCAGAAACGTTTGACAAAATAATTAAGACGTTAACTTCGGATTTATTTTCGGCACACTACGATCCTAAATTAGAAATAATTGTAGCAAGTGACGCGAGCGCCTATGGGGTCGGGGCGTGTATACTGTATAAAATACCGGATGGGACAATAAAACCCATCGCGCATGCTTCTCGAACTCTAATAATCAACAGAGAAAAATTACTTACATATAGAGAAAGAAGCTCTGGGAATTATTTTCGCAGTCACAATATTTCATAGGTATATCTATGGTAGATTTTTTACTCTACAGACGGATCACAAGCCGTTACTAACAATATTTGGTTCGAAAAAGGTCTACCGGTTTACACTGCAAATAGGTTACTAAGATGGGGTACAATTCTTCTGAACTACAATTTCAGATTGGAGTATCTAGCAACGGAAAAAATTAGGCATGCGGATGGTCTGTCGAGACTTATATCAAGATTCTGTAATCGCAGCCCTACGGCATGAAGAAGATATCAGGACAGTACTATGTTGTACAGTTCGAAACCTCCCCGTCACACTACAAGAGATAAAAAATAAAGCTATAAATGTTGAATTCATAAATGAAACAAAAGCAAAAATAGCAGAAAAAATAAGCAAATGTCGGACAGCTTTTCTTTATGCGATAATGTGCTACTTTATAACGAAAGGCTTGTTATTCCCAAAACACTACAAAAGCGAATCTTAAAGGATTTCCACAGGGGCTATCCAGGAAAAAATAGAATGAAATCGCTAATGCGAAGCTATGTATATTGGAAAAACATGGACCAGGGCATTATACAGACGGTGGAAAAATGCAAGGGTTGTTCCTTAGCACCCAAAGCACCGCCAATCATCCATAAGCCATGGCCAGAGACAGATCGTCCGTGGTCAAGAATACACGCAGATTATGCAGGTCCAATTGATGGTTTCTACTATTTGATCATAGTGGATAGCTATAGTAAATGGCCGGAGGTGTTTCGTTGCAAAAATCCTACTTCGGAAACTACCGTAAATTGCCACCACGAACTGTTTTCTCGGTTTGGAGTAGTGGATTACCTAGTCACAGATAATGGAACACAATTCACACCAGGGGAGTTAAAAAAGAGTTGCGAAATTTATCAAGTCAAACATATAAAATACCCACCCAAGATCAAATGGGAAAGCGGAGACATTTGTTGATACACTCAAAGGAGCGTTAAGAAAAGCATATGATGTGACTACGGAAAAAGCATTACAACAAATTCTACATGTATATAGAATTACGCCAAATAATGCTACGCCATCGACATTAACACCCGCAGAAGTGATGTTCGCTAGAAAAATCAGATCTGTATCTGGTAAATTGCTACCAAGTCAAACGAAGCAAATAACACAGTCGTGCGCACGAAAAAGAAAATACCAGCCAGGAGAAAAAGTTTTTTTTAAAGTATACAAAAATAATACATCTTACTGAGAGTAAGATACAATTGAAAAAAGAATCGGGAATATGGTTTATATAGTACTGGGACACAAATTATCATATAGTAGACACGTAAACCAAATAAAGAAGAGACTGTTACAGGATGCTAACGGTCCACCTCAGGAAAAGGTGATGGATACGATTTTCGATACATTTGATATAAAAAGGCCGCAAACAATGCCAGAACCACGAAGATCGTCCAGAAAAAGGAAGTTCACAGAACCTTTGAAAATAGATCCAAAAGAATAAAAAATATTAAAAAAACCCTGCTACGCAAAAGCTTCGGTAGGGGGGTGTTATGGGAACTTACCCATAGTAATAATTGACTATTCCAGACATTATAAATACTGCGCCTCAAGAGGGAGCAGAGGAGGATTATTGTAAGAACATTGGAATAGTGATACTTGTCGAGACAACATAGTTCACTCTAACCAAATCTGATAGTCATTACTAATACTTCTACTTCTCTGTATATATTTCTGTTTGTGTTATACCATACCTGTGTTCGAGTTATTCTTCATTGGTTCTACCTTGGACCATCACCGTGGTACAAGGAACTTGGACCATAACAAAAAACTAATAAAGTAACGACGCAGTCCACGTGGTACCTAAATCAACATTTGGAGAAAATCTGATCGAGTAAGTGTGATTTAAAGACAAATTGTATCATGCTTGATTACATTCACTGGCCTGCACATTCGAGAAAACCTAATAAAGTAAGTACGCAGTCCGCCTGGATTCGTACATAAATCAAACTTTACAGAAAATCTGATCGAGTAAGTGTGCTTTAAAGACAAATGGAACCTAGCTTGATTTCATTGACTTGCTTGCACATACGAGAAAACGTAATAAAGTAACTACGCAGTCAAACTGGATTCGTGCCTACTTCAACCTTTGGAGAAAATCTGATCGAGTAAGCGTTCTTCAAAGATAAATAGAACCTAGCTTTATCTCATTCACTGGCTTGCATATTCGAGAAAAACTAATTAAGTAACTACGCTCTTCTTCAGGATTCGTACCTACATCAACCTTTAGAGAAAATCTGGTCAAATAAGTGTGCTTTAAAGACAAATTAAACCTAAATTGTTTTTATTCAATGGCTTTCATATTCGAGAAAACATAATAAAGTTATTACACACTTCGGCAGTATTTGTACTAACATCATAGTTTGCAAAAAATCTGGATGAGTAAGTGTGCTTTAAATGCAAATTTAACCTAGCTTGATTTCATTCACTGGCCTGCACGGGCGAGAAAAACTAATAAAGTAACTACGCAGACCATCTGGATTGGTACCTACATCAAACTTCGTAGAAGATCTGATCGAGTAAGTGTGCTTCAAAGACAAATTGAATCTAGCTTGATTTCATTCACTGGCCTGCAAATTCGAGAAAACCTAATAAAGTAACCACACCCATTGTCAGGTTTCGTACCTACATCAATCTTAAGAGAAAATCTGATCGATTAAGTGTACTTTAAAGACAAAAAGAACCAAGCGTGATTTCATTCACTGACATAAACATTCGAGAATACCTTATGAAGTAACTACGCAGTCCACCTGGATTCGTACCTACATCAACATTTGGAGAAAATCTGATCGAATAAGTGTGATTTAAAGACAAATAGTACCTAGATTAATATCGTTCACTTGCCTGCACATTCGAGAAAACCTAATAAAGTAACAACGTACTTCGTCAGGATTCGTACCTACATCAAACTTTGGAAAAAATCTGATCTCGTAAGTGTGCTTTAAAGACAAATAGAACCAAGCTTGATATCATTCACTGGCCTGCACTTTCGTGAAAACCTAAGAAAGTACCTATGCAGTACAACTAGATTCGTACTTAAATCAAATTATGCAGAAATCGTGATAGAGTAAGTGTGTTTAAAAACAAATAGTAACATTGCTTGATCGCTTTCACTGGCTTGCACATTCAAGAAAACCTAATAAAGTAACTACGCAGTCCGCCTGGATTGGTACCTACATCAACCATTGCAGAAAATCTGATCGAGTAAGTGTGTTTTAAAGACAAATTAAACCTAGCTTGATTTCATTCACTGGCTTGCACATTCGAGAAAACCTAATAAAGTAACAAGGCAGTCCACATGGATTGGTACCTACATCAACCTTTGGAAAAAAATCTGATCGAAT
>OZ038520.1:20533482-20545982 GCA_964036315.1 Acanthosepion esculentum | reverse complement strand
TTTTAAAACTACAGAAACACACACACACACACACACACACACACACACACACACACACACACACACACACACACATGCAAATACACACACACACATATATATATATATTAATAAATAAAAAAATATTTATCCCTTTCTACACAAATTGCTTTCTTTACGTTAGGATATGAAATCGGACAGATGTGTCTATTTCCAGATCTGTGTTTAAAGGCACTATTCAGCTTTGCTTGGCCATCAAAGCACCGAGGTCAAAGCTGCGAGGTCAAAGCATGTTGGACCTAGTGACAGTTTCACCTAAGTGAACCCATGTTTGAATCCTGCTGGAGATCGCATGTTTTTCTCGAATATTCAGACCTATATATGAAAATAAATGAATATGCTGTTTAATAAATAAACGAAGTGTCTACTCGAGCACGAAATTCCACTTTTTGTGTGTATGTATGCATGTATGTATGTATATATGTAAAGAGAAAACTTTAAGCCGACACGTTTATGGACTAGAACGAAATGCATGGGTTAAGATGAATTCCTTCTGTCTTTATTCATATTGTCCTTTTAAAAATATTCGCAATCTTAAATTTTTACACACCCACACGTGCACGTTCAAACACCCACCCACAAACCCACACAACCACCCATACACCCACCAACATATACATATGTATGTGTGTTTGTGTATGTAAATATATATATATATATATATATATATATAGCTTATTTTTGAATTTGTAGGTCTGACTAATTGGATCGTGATTACGATTCCAATGTAATAAATTATAACCATGGAATATTAGTGTTTAAGCCTTTTATATATATATATATATATATATATATATATATATATATATATATATATAGAGAGAGAGAGAGAGAGAGAGAGAGAGAGAGTTATTTACGAAACATAGATCTGATGTGACACAAGTCTGAATTTATGGAGCAGTCAGCAACGACATAACTCGCTACTCAGTCATTTTGATCCTCACTGATTATTCCATATTTTCAGCTTTGTGCCACAAATAACCTATGCTTATGACATACATATATATATATATATATATATATATATATATATATATATATATATATATATATATATAATATCCCCTGATGAGTGGACGGAGTGATTGGTGTTCGATTCTTCTGTGTAAATCTGGACTCGATATACTGAAAGTAATACCAATCAGGTAAGTGACAAACTTTATTATTTAAGCTGCAATGAGTAAATTGTCACCATTTTATATTTTTAATTTCGGGCATGTGCGTTGTTTGTTTTTTACTTTTACGATTGCACTGTATAGTAGGGTCATTTGGGCACCGTCTCTAAGAAAATGAAAACCATGATGCAATTCACCTTTCCAGAAATTTGGAAACGGTATGCTGTACTGCTCCAATACGGACATTTCATAATTTTGGTGTCAATCTGAGGACAATAAAGATGATTCCGAAAGAGTTGGATGGTGTCTAATGGTGATCATGAACGTACGGCAGCTCAGAAAAGAACTTCCGAATTTGTTGGTTATGGCCTCAGACTCTATACGGAAGCTTAAATCGAGTGTCTTTAGGAGGTAGTGCTGCCCTGAGTCAAGAGGTTGTATGCTGGAAGACCCTGTGTCTCGTAAGAGGACTCTACAACATGGAACACAAGAAGGAGAATCCAGCCATGGCTGTCAGACAATTTCTGCGACAACATCGTCCCTTACATCTGGCTTACTAAATCCCCAGAGTGCAGCCTCCTTGGTTATTATGTAAGGCGCATTTGGTCGAGGGACCATCAAAAGTCCTTCTAGCATCAAATATGTATTGACGGCAAGGATTATGGCAACATTCACCAACTTAAATAAGGAGACCATCCAGAACAGTTGCAGGAGATTCTGAAGTCGTCTGTAGGACATGGTGGAAACTAATAGTGATTTTATTGGATAAATTTACCCTTTAGTATTTCAAGATATTTTTATGTAATTTTGGTAAATAATCTCTTAAAATGAGATCTAAGTGTTGTTTTAATTCCTGCTTAATTTAAACACTTTATCCAGCACACCCTGTAAATAAATACGCAATCTCAGTCGAGCAGAACAAGAAAATTAAATTAATTATCTACTATAAAATAAATTTAATACAGGTAGGCTTATCGTCAACAGCAACTCACCTGCAAGATCCAAATTAAAGAGAACCAATATTATTTTGAATTCACATGTTCCTTAAGAAATATATACCCGATTAAACTAAATTCATGAATAATTATATTAGACAGACCACTATATACCTATCAAGAAGACTCACTAATATTTCTCTGACCATGGGACTAATTTAAACACACACGGAAACCTACGAAACTCCATCCGCAACATATTAGTAGAAAATATAATATAATAGTCTTATACTTATGTAAAAGAAATGGTTAAAAATTATGGAAGCATTAATAATAATAATTTTAAAAAAGCCAATATTTAATAACATAAACACGGCACAAAATGTCCAGATCGTGTTTGGAAAATTAAAAAAACAAAACAATCCGACACTCTAATTACATATATAAAAAAATCTACACATTTAGTTAAGAATAAGAATTTATAAAATATTCTTGATAAAGTCTAATAGAGTAACCGAAAGAGATATATAGAACATTCCGGTAGTTTTTACAATCTTTATGTCTAGAAAAGAAAACAGTTATACGAACACAAAAAATTGAATAAAATCAACACGTTAATCGCAGTACCTTGTAAGTCGTCTTTAATGTAGCATGTATAAACGAAGGTTTGCTGCCTGAATTCAATATATATATATATATATATATATATATATATATATATATATATATATATATATATATATATATATATATACATTAGACAGAACAGACAGATGATGTCTACTGAACATTGAAGCTTGTAAAGGAAATTGACCATTAAGTTCTGAGCACTTTCCACCATAATTGGCCATTTTCAAGGAACGTGGACAAAATGTATAGAAACAGCAAAGTATGGTACCGATGCCGTTGTCATCTTAAAGAATATATATATATATATATATATATATATATATATATATATATATATATATATATATATATATATATATGTATATATGTATATATATATATATATGCACATTTCATTAAAAACGACTAACAAGGTGCTTTTATTTACTTTTATATAATATAATTTCTCGTGCGATCTAATAAAGTTTTTCTTTTCAGAGGATAAATTATATAAAAACTGTCCGAATGTTCTTTTTATCCGAGCGCTTTCGGCTATACATTTAGCCATTTTCAAAGATTATTTATTAGATCGCACGAGAAATTATATAAAAAACTAAATAAAAGCACCTTGTCAGCCGTTTTTAATGAAATGTGCATGAAAGAAGGATTGCTGCCGAAATACACAAATATATATATATATATATATATATATATATATATATATATATATATATATATACATGTATAAAGAGAGAGAGAGACAGAGAGAGAGAGAGAGAGACAGACAGACAGACAGACAGAGACAGAAACGTGTGCGCACACAAACACAGACACGTTAATATAATCAGTTTTCGATAAATACATTAATGACTAAGCACTATTAAAATAATGTTACTGTATGCCTTTGAGAGGAGTCTTTGTACTTACATATATATGTATGTATGTGTGTATGTGTGTGTGTGCAAATATATTGATAAAATAGGAAAGAACCGTTAGATTGATGATCCAAAGTTCTTTAGTATTTTTGTTTATATTTTTAAAAAACAATGTTTGATACACAAGTAGAGCCTATATTATAATTATTTTTTTTAAATATATGATTCCATCGCTACACAGGATTTATCATGTTTCAAAAACAGAAGCTAAAAACTTCCAATTCAATTATAGAAATTAAATTAAAGTACCTAGTTCTGTTTCTTTTTCAAGTGAATTTTGGAATCAAAATTTAAATTAAAATTAAAAAAAGTAATTATAATATATATATATATATATATATATATATATATATATATATATATATATATATATATATATACATACACACAATATATATATGTCTCTGTGTGTGTGTGAGCGCTTGTGTGTGTGTGTGTGTGTGTGTGTGTGTGAGTGCATGTGCTTCCACTTACCCATATCATATTAAAGTAATCGTTCATACAACCACACATACAAGTACAAATTCCTTGCCTACTATTCCCTGATTGACCCTATCTTTATGAGTGTAGATATACTCATCACTAACCTATTTGGTCAGCTGCGGGTTGGTGAGGCTATTTAACCATAGTTGGGGTGGATGGCCTCTGATGATTTCATGCACCCTTTAACAGTACCTGTTTTTTTTTTGGCGGGGTTTGTGTTGCTTGGGTACCACTTTACTTGCGCCCACCCTCTACAACACACACACACGCACGCACACACACACACACACACACACACACACACACACACACACACACACACACACACACACACAGGTATCCAGTTTAGTTGCTGACCGTTCGACCATTCTGATTTTGAATTCAGAGTTGTCTTCTTCCTAGATTACGAAACCCAATCTGTCCTGCTATTTACCAACAGCTGGTTTCATAACTTTAACAATGATGTTTGCACGTGAGTGAATGCCAGGAACTCGAATGGCTCAATACGAACCGCTATCGATTACGTCATCATGCCTTCATTTACATATGTTCAAATATATCCATTTTCTCAAATTTTAATTACTAACTCTCTGTATATAAAGAAAGCATAGATATAGTAATTTCAATCTTACTAAAAGTAAATACCAATATAGACTTTATTTATATTTATAAGATGTGTATAGTATTAAAACGACAGTATTAACATATCCCAATTATATTTTTATTTATTAATCGAATAATGATTAGCTATACGAATATTTCTTCAGTTAATATTATCCTTTCTAATATCTACATAATATCGTGAGGACGATGGTAATAAACATAGAAATACAAACAAAAAAGGAGATTTCCTTGCTAATGGAAAATAGGATATCCATAAGGATGTTTTTCAAATGAGCTACAAGGATATTTATTTTTTAGTTCTTTCATGACGAAAATGGCAATAAACATGGAAATATTAACATAATAACTGGAACTTAATTGTTAATCAAATTAGATACAAGAATGTTTTTCAGGTTTGTTTTAATCCTTTTTAGATGTCAGTAATATTATACGAGGGTCATTCAATAAATAAGATGAATTTTTCGGTATAAGGACTTCTAATACAGATAGAAGCTTATTCTTTTTTTAATTTTTTTTGTTTTACTTCTTTTTCACATGGATTTAATTTCTTTTGCAGATTAAAAAAAAACTTTGAGAGTTTTGGCGATTAACAAAGATGGCCGACCAAGAAGCATGCTCCAGGATTGAACAGCGGTCAGTTATCAAAATTTTGTTTGCTTAAGGTGCAAACAAGTTGAAATTCATAGGAGAATGTCAACTGTGTATGGTGCCACATGTTTCAGCCAAAAAATGTCTACAAGTGGGCTAAATTGTTTAAAGAAGGGCGGAGCAGTGTTGCGGATGAAGACAGGCCTGGGAGGCCTACAGAAGTGAGATCTCCTGAGGTGGTCAAATCAGTCAATAACCTCATTCAGTCTGACAGAAGGGTGACAGTGGATGACATTGCAAGGACTTTGAGCTTATCTGTTGGGACAAACACAGGGGTCATCAGTCAGAATGAGTCATCTTGCATCATGACAACGCAAGGCCTCACACAGCAGCCCAAACGGTGCAGACCATCAACGAGCTGGGCTGGGAACTGCTCCCTCATCCCCCTTACAGCCCAGACCTTGCCCCTTCAGACTTTCATCTGTTTGGTCCCTTGAAAGCGTTCACCTGAGGCACGAAGTTTAGAAGTGACGATGAAGTCAAAAGTGTTGTGAGCGACTGGCTGAGACATCAGTCCAAAGATTTTTAAGCTGAGGGAATACGGAAGCTTGTGCACAGATGGGAAAAGTGTGTGACAGTACTGGGGGACTACGTTGAAAAATAATAAAAAAAGTAAGTTTCTATCTGTATTAGAAGTCCTTATACCGAAAAATTCACCCTATTTATTGAATGACCCTCGTAAATATTAACAAAATGCTGGAAACTTATTGTTAATCAAATATTGATTAGTTTCAAGGATGTTTTTCAGAATTGTATTTAATCATTCTATATGTAGATAATGTGTTATAAAGATAATGACAATAAACATGGAAATACTATCAAAATTAAAAATATTGATTGATTTTTAATCAAGTATTGATTAGCCACAATGATATTCTCCATAATTCTTTTATCTTTTCACTGTATACATAATGCTGTGAGGATGATGGTAATAAATATGGAAAATTAACAAATTTTAAGGAATCTTTATTGCTAATTAAATATTGATTAACTCCAAAGATGCTTTTCAGTGTTTCTATATGTAGTTAATGTTATGGGGTTGACGGCAATAAACATGGAGATATTAACAAAGTCAATGAGACGTGATAGTTAATCAAATAATGATTAACTATAAAAATGTTTTCCAGATTTCGTTTCATCTTTTCCATATGTAGATAATGTTGTAGATAATTTTCTGAAAATGATTACCATAAACATGGAAATATTAAAAGTAAAGAATAATTAATTACTAAACAAATATGAATTAGTTTTCAGAGTTGCTTTCATTCCTTTTATATGTAAATAATATTGCAATGATGATGGCAATAAACATGGAAATAATGAAAAAATAAAGAAAAAAAGAGTGTTTATTTAGAAGAACTGAACATTTCCGTATATAAATGATATTTTAAAAGTGATCGCAATGAACACAGCAAATATCAACAAAATCAATTCATTATTTTAATTCCCTAAATATAGTATCTTATTATAATTCTGCTTGTCCCTGTCTTAGGAAGACCTTTACTCCCTGCCAATACCACATAAATAATGGACAATTCTGTTTTGATCACGATGAAAGCAAGCAATGTCATATCAGAAACAACTTAGTTTCTGTGAAAAGAAAGAAACGCTTTGCTAATACCTCATAAATAAAGGACTGTTCCGTTTAGATCTTGAGGAAAGTCAGAAAAGACATATCAGAGATGCTGTTTGTTTTCAGTGAGAAAAAAAGAGGAAGAAAACAAAATTTAAACAGGAAAAGCAAGAAATTTTCACGATACCACTAGTTGACTATTAATGTTGTATGCTCGCTAAAAAAAATGTTACATTATTTTTATTTTCTGATGAAATATGCTTGAAAATATTATATTCGCATTAGCTTTCATATTTTAAATTTAAATTTTTATTTCAAACATTTCTTACAATGAAAATTATTGCCATATTGCAAAAACATGTAGCATTTCTGCTACTCTGCGTTACCTGACGAGTGAACAGTGCGATTGCTGGAGGATTGATCTACGAAGCTCTAGAGTCGAGATACTGAAGGTAACACCAATCAGCTAAATGACAAATTTTATATTTATATTAATTCTATATATTTATGAGTGTGAGATTAAAAATAAGGAAAATTGTTGCTGACGAACGGCACACTAGTCGATACAGGATCAGTATCGGCTTGGTCACCGTGGAAAAAAGATGAAAATCCCTAATGACCATAGGCTAAAAACATCACTAATTGTGTGCGCCAAAGCATCAAACTCGTTGTACCTTCTCGGGCTAACGTTCTTAATTGACATGCAGTGGAATGTCAATATTGAATTCAGTGCTACATCAGTTGCTAAGAAATGTGGCTCACTGTATTGTACGTGGCAATTTTTTCTCCAGAATCTATCTTATATTTCTATGTCTACCGTTCTTCCATGCTTAGAATATTGCTTCCACATAAGTTTGGGTGATCTTGCTATCTATTTAAAGCTCTTTGAAGAACAATCAGCAATATTATTGACGGCTCGGTTTCAGTCACTTTTCCATAATTTTAAGGTTGCCTCCCTGTGTATTTTTTTTATAAATATTTTTATGGTAATTGTTCGTATAAGCTCCTAGCTATGGTAAATATACATATTTTTTTAAAATATAGAAGCATTACTAAACTGCCGTCAATATCACATCAATTTATAGTTGAGCTGGCTAGATGTTACCGTAAATTCTATGACAACAGTTTCTTTTTTCTCACTTCTCTTAAAAAAATTAAAATGCAATGTCAATCGCTATCTCCTCTCCTCTTGATTATTCCTTACTCTTCTCGCTTATAAGTAATGATATATATATATATATATATATATATATATATATATATATATATATATATATATATATATATATATATATATACAGGGTACATAAAATGCAAAACTGAAAATAACAGTGATATCTCATCTTCACAGATGTATTTACTAAAATTACATAAATATTTTGAAATACAAAAAAAAAAAAATCACCTTTTGGCTTCAACCGTGGCCTCCAGACGATATCTGAATCTCCTGCATCTCTTTGGGACGGTCTTCTTGTTTAAGTTGGTGAATGCTGCCATGATTTTTGCCTTCAGTTCATCTTTGGCGCTACAAGGAGTTTTGTTGGCCTCCCGTTCAACAGCGCTCCACACATAATAATCAAAGGGGTTTCAAGTGTGGGTTAGGTGTCTAGATATAAGTTTCCTGACAGCCCTGACTGGATTCTCCTGCTTTGTGGCATGTTTCAGTGTCCTGTTGCCAGACGTAGGGCCTTCCAGCAGTCACTCTGACCCACGACTTCACTATCTTCCCAAAGCACTTGATGTAGGTCTCCGTGTTGAGTCTGAGGCCCTTTGGGAAAATTATTCAAAATATATACGTAAAAATTCCCCTTCCTTTCTGCCGAGAGCCGATAGTTTAAAGGAAAAATCTCCGATTGATGCCAAATCTGTCAGATTTCGACCCTGGCTTGAGGTAATCGAATGTTTAGCCACTCTGATGAACTGTGACACATCGAAACAGTCTTTCTGTGGATAACTCTCTATCTGTCTGTCTGTCTGTCTGTCTGTCTGTCTGTCTGTCTCTCTCTCTCTCTCTCTCTATATATATATATATATATATGTGTGTGTGTGTACACGAAAATAAAGTTAAGTAATAACTACTGATAGTAAAAGTGTAAATTCATGATTTTCAGAACATAAAACTCAACAATATTTCAATAAAATTTAGTGTTTCTAGTAAATTTAGTGTTTGTAGAAATTTAATGCTTGTAGAAATAATTAAATATAAATAAAAAGTAAAAATGAGAAGCAATGAATGTTATTTTGCTTTTTGCGATATGAATCCACTTAATAAATTTTGCCACCAAACGTTTCGAGCTGTCATCACGCAAACTGATCTGATCGTAAATTTCACAGCTAACCCCATCAACTAAATGAATATTTTTCTTTTTAACACCTTTGCGTTTGTTTTTAGCTTTACGCCCATACTTCGTCTGAATATTTTTTTTTTGATTTTCAAATAATTTACTCGAAAATATTTATGAATCAAAATAATATCTGTATAGAATTTAACTAGTTACGTACGATTTTCAGTGAACATATTTTCAACAGAAAATACGACTAAGAAATGATTGGTTGAATTTATAGAACGAAACGTTTTACTTCTATTTTATTTTTTGATGAACGTGTATCATTAAATTTTGTAAGAAAATGATAAATAATTTTAAATAATTGTTATAATTTTTGGAGAAAAATGAAGCATTTCAGTATTATTCAATAAACTTGCCGAAGTGACCTCCATCTTCTGGGTTTCTCCTTCTATATTTTGGATAGGAGTCATTCCCTTAGTCAAAATTCAATTTTTATTTAAATCAAAGGGAAAAATATTCAATCGGTGCGTGTGTGTGCAAAAATAGCTTGATCTTACCCATTTGATATGTATACCTCCATCTTCTGGCTTTCTCCTTCTGTATTTTGGATAGGAGTTATTCCTTTGTCCAAATTTAAATTTAATTTAAATCAAAGGGAAAATAATTCCGTGAGGTTGTATGTATGTATATTATAAAAAGGATGATATTCCTATCTGGTGCATAATTCTACTGGAATAGGGAACATATTTTTTTAGCTCTGGGCTAACTGAATTTAATACTTTCCATAGAGAGAAACGATAAATCAAAGTCGATCTACACACTTTATGCTTGATCATGTATGAAACTATATTGCATATGCAAAATCATAGCTAAAGACACTAAAACACTTCACAAAGATAATCGTAGATTTCCTATGGTTGTTTACCGGTTGCCAGATTTGAAGCTAGCTTTCTTTTCTAAGATTCAAATTCAGACCGTATTGTAATGTACAGGAAATCGAAAATCGTTGGAAACCTTTTGATATCAAACGTTAAATTGGTCAAGACTTCTTCACTTTTGCTTCTGTGTAACATCTGCATATTGAGGCCTTTGCTTCATTGGGTGAGAGGAAACAACGTATCCGGTCTTTCGTGGAATTGATTTGTCCAAAGGCGATTGTGCTAAGCTGTTTACTGACACTGATAGCATCATTGTTGTATTGTTGAGGATCTCAGATATCCATTGACCTTGGGGAATATGTTATACGTAAGAGTAGCTGAAACCAAAATCAGCTCCGACAAGTAGACTTAATCACAGTTTACGTGTTTGGATCTAAGTTGCTTTTGGCAGTTTCGGTTCATCTGAATGTTTTATTTGTATTCAGCAATTGTATGTAAATATTTGAAATGACGATATTTTCTTGGATTTCGGCATTGATGTTTAGAATTCAAATTGGGTTGACCTTTAAAAAAATTAATTCTTTCATTTCCAACCTATTTTGAAAAATATTCTGATATTAAATATTTTAATCGGTCAGATAGATATTTTATTCTAACGCATCGGTGTGTAAGACACCTATAATTTTTCAGTGGTAATCACGAGATTAGTGTGTTGACAGGGTGTATAGGTTTTAGTCGAGTACTGGTAACCCAAGGTGCATCCAAATCCAACTATCGGTTATGGAACACTGGATGATTTTTGAAGAAAGATATATATTTTAACGTATCTTATATGGAGTGAAATATTGATATGTGATATTATTGATTTATGATATTATTGATTTATGTATATTTAATATTACGATTTAATTGGAAGATTATTGCGAAATCTGCAATGAATTATTATTCTGTTGAGAAGGTATGAAAAGTGCCCGTCAATATTCAACGATATCTATACACAGCATCCACCTATTGAAAGGAGAAGAAAATGTTGAGAAGAAAGTTACGATTAAAACAAGAAATATGAGTCATAGTCTAAAGGATTTATACAGAGCAATCATTTTATTTATTATAAAAGCTTGTTGAGAAATCTTTTAGAAGTCTATTCCTATTCTTTCTTCATTATTCACGAGAAACGCCAGCTTAAGGAAAAATACTATGATTCATTATTTAAGCAGACACACAAATACCCATAGACACAATCCCCCCACACACAGAGAGACACACATACACGCACGCACAAACATACGCATTTCTTTCTTTCGTTTATTTGATCTGATGACGCCTAGAAAGGCGAAACGCGTAATCAAATCTAGTTTCAATTAAACACTTTTCATTTGTCAAATTTCTTCAGAACTTTATCGGGATTCTATATCCTATTTTAAATACACATGCACGCAAACACATACATACACACACACACACAATCACACACACACACACACACACGCATATATATATATATATATATATATATATATTTCTAAAAAATTAATAGATTTATTTTTAATGTGGCATTTTTATTACTTCAAACGTTATTATAGTGGATACTTCGTAATTGAAATAGACGCCCCATTTTTTGTTTATTAAAAAGTATGCACACAATAATTCATTTATAAAAAATGTCGGATTAAATATAAATTAATTTTTTAGAAATTACTTTGTATATGAAAAATAGGGGTCGATACATAAGAACTGAACAATGAAATAAACACCTATGGAAAACCGGAGAATGTATCGGCCTAACAAATGTGATAAGAAATATCGCGATATTGTTTCTTGATAATTCATTTCTGATAAAAGAATTAAAATAATATTAAATAGAAAAAACGCGTTGTTAGATTTTCGAGAAGAGACCATCTTTTATAGGAAGTTAATTGTTATCAAGTCTGTTTTGATTTATTTATTAAATATTTGCGAAATATTAGAACTGTAAGAATATAATTTCATCTAAATTAACTAACCAGTGATAATAATTGTTTTTTTTTAAAATCCGAGTCATCTAATATTAAATACAATTAACAGTTAATTTGACGGTAATCCATTTAAACGGACACACACACAGAGGCAAACATATACACGCATATATTTATTTTCAAATCTAGCCTTTAAAATGACAACGAAACTACGGTAGTGACAAGAGTGTTAACATTTAAATTCCTAATAATAACTGAAAAATGCATCAAAATAAGCAAACAGACCTTGTTAGGTAAATTTAATACAAGTTATATATATATATATATATATATATATATATATATATATATATATATATATATATCTATATATATATATATATATATATATATATATATATATATATATATATATATG
>OZ038520.1:20525982-20528482 GCA_964036315.1 Acanthosepion esculentum | reverse complement strand
AAAAATGGACCAAAAGTAATCAAAATGCCAATGGTTTTTATATAGGCTACTTATTTTATCCTTATATAATAAACGTGTACTGTCAACATTAATTTTGTTGGGATAAATTTGATTAAATATTACTGCATTGCTTAATTTAACTCACGTTTTCATTCCTACATTTTTTATAAAATATTTCCATAGATGAATTTTCCTGTGATTTTATTTGATCACCACAATTTCATGCCGTAATCTAAGTCAATGTTTTGTCATTTAATAATTTTTGTAATTCAATATTTTGTCATTAAAAATTAATGACAAAATACTGAATTAAACACAGCCTAAAACCGGCATTTTGTGAAAGTAATTTGCATTTTCTTTTGCTACTAGCCAATTAAAACCAAATTTAAATCTCTCAAGTTAACTCATTTTAATACTTTTAATAAAAATTTTAATAAAAATTTCTCAAGATCACTTTTTACTTTTAACAATCCACTAATTTATCTCTAGACTGCAATACCAGTTTAAAACGGTCTTTAAATAAAGAGAGTTTTTGCTTTTTATTTAAATGTACTTGCGATTCTCGAAAACATTTCAGCTCAACTACGAAGAGATCATCACTACCGCAAAATATGATGTTTGATCATTTGGCCAGCGACAAGAACTTTTCAGCTCCTCCTCGAATTTTAGGTATACCCTTGAAAAATATGAAGGATATATCTTTATCTACATTCTTTGAAATGAATAAAAACGTAATTCACCAGGTTTTCTGCGTTACATAGCAATATATATATATATATACATATCTTCCTTTCGTTTATTTTATCTTATGAAGTCTAGAAAGGCGAAACGCGTAATCAAATCTAGTTTCAATTAAACGCATTTCATTTGTCAAATTCCTTCAAAACTTTATCGGGATTCTATATCCTATTTTAAATACACATGCACGCAAACACACACATGTATATGTGTGTGTATATATATATATATATATATATATATATATATATATATATATATATATTTCTAAAGAATTATAATAGATTTATTTTTAATGCGTAATTTTTATTACTTGAAATGTTATTATAGTTGATACTTCGTATTTAAAATGGACGGTCCATTTTTTGTTTATGTACACAATAATTCATTAAAAAAATGTCGGATTAAATATAAATTAATTTTTTAGAAATGGCTTTGTTTACGCTTTGGACACGATACGGAGCAGATATGAAGCTTTCAAAAAATAATCTGGTTGAAGAGGACGTGCTTCCTTAAAAAGGATAAATAGGACCTTGATTTTGCTGCGTCGTTCTCAGTGTCCGAGTGGTAAAACACACTGAATCAAACGATGGAGAACGCAGATTTGATCTTTTTTACTTAGATTTCTCGAATGCACAGGCCGATAGACGTGATACACATAGTTTAATAAAAAGATTTGGGAATCTATTCTAAATATGGTGCATCTATTATAATAAAGTTTGAAGTAATGTGTGTGTATCTGTATATGTGTGTGTGTGTGTGAGAGAGGGTGTGTGTGCGCGTGCGCGTGCGCGTGCGTGGGTATATGCGTACGTCTAAATTTTCTGCTTTGACATATTTCCCCGAAGAACAGGCGTCATTCATCGAGCATATCAAAATAGAAATTTTAGAGTTTGTTTTCTGTATTTAATATTCCATTACCAACTCATGCAATATTACTCACATCTGTCTGTCTGTCTGTCTGTTTGTCTCTCTGTCTAACTATCTGTCTATCTTAGTCTATTCATATCTACCTTTCTTAGTGTATTCATATCTATCTATCTATCTATCTATCTATCTATCTATCTATCTATCTATCTATCTATCTATCTATCTATGAGCTCATTATGTATCTGTATATTTATCTAGATATCTGGTCATTATCTATCTATCTATCTATCTATCTATCTATCTATCTATCTATCTATCTATCTATCTATCTATCTATCTCGATCTGTTCATATCTATCTATCTTAGTCTGTTCATTATCTATCTATCTATCTATCTATCTATCTATCTATCTATCTATCTATCTATCTATCTATCTATCTGTGTTTGCGTGCATATATCTTTGTTCCTCATCTGTCGAGATGCGTTTGTGTCGAAACAAAAATGCATTTTTGTCTGGAGTACTTGTTTGCATGTAACATCTATATAATAAATAACTATTGCTCTACTCTTGGTATTGAGCCCTCCCTTAAATCAATGCTATGAACGTTACATTTGAATATATATATATATATATATATATATATATATATATATATATATATATATATAAGTCAACATTGAAGTCAAAACTCAGAGGCGCCTCTGAGTGTTGACTTCAATATTTACTTTTATATTTACATACGCTCTGTCTCTGATATTGTGTAATTTATCCAATAAATATAACACACATTTAAACTATATTTCTTCATATATATATATATATATGTATGTATATATATATATATAGAGAGAGAGAGAGAGAGACAGTGAGAGAGACAGTGAGGGAGAGTGA
>OZ038520.1:20510982-20520982 GCA_964036315.1 Acanthosepion esculentum | reverse complement strand
GTGTCTGTGATTGTATATTGTATTAAGTCGCTTTGCACATTTTTTGGTGCTCGATGTATAATCTAATGACAGAGGACCAATAAATCGGTTTAACTATTTACTTTAACCTTTGTTAAAATTTAGGCTAATATATATATATATATATATATATATATATATATATATATATATATATATATATATATATATATATATATATATATTTCTTACTCGGTCTTTCTGTGTTATGAAGTGTTTTGTTTTGGAAATAAATAGTTGTTTAATGCTCGCCTTTATCACTCTAATAAAATTATTTTTTCTCTTCGAAATTGAGATCAAATAGACTTCATTTAAATGTTACGATAATCAAACTTATGTGATTATAAAAATATTTTAATATATATGTATATATATCTGTCTATATTTCTGAGATGAGGTATTATGTACAATATTTACATTAGTCGGACTATTGTCTTCATCTTTGTCGCCATATTTGTCACAACGTTTCGGCCGTTGTACGCTCCGGCCTTCTTCAGGTGGTTGGAATTACGAACCGAACCCTTTATTTCGATCACTGGGGTAGACTCTTCTAGTTCCACGAGCCATCTTTGATGGATGTTAGTTATCAGTTATCTCCTGCTAATTTTCCCTCTGAAAGTTCGAAATTCCAACCACTTGAAGAAGGCCGGAGCGTACAACGGCCGAAACGTTGTGACAAATATGGCGACAAAGATGAGGACAATAGTCCGACTAATGTAAATACTGTACTATATATATATATATATATATATATATATATATATATATATATATATATATATATATATATATATATAAAAATAGTATGAAAAATGTTGACAGATATCGAAAGAAAAGACATTTAAGGCAAGCAGTCTTTGCAATAAAGTATTCGATATCAAAGATAGAGCAGTAATAGGCGCATTGGAAGGACAGGTCTGACTACGAAACTCTGGAGACGGGATGCTAAATGTCACATCAACCAGCTAATTGACACACTTTTATTCATATTAATCTTATATATTATAAATTTACTGATTTAAAAATATGGTTCCATCGCTACACAGGAAAAAAAAAACAGAAACTAAAATCTTCAAATTTAATTATACAATTAAATTAAAGTCCCTAGTACTGTTTATGTTTTCAAGCGAATTTCCATATTTTTAAATTAGTAAATTTACAATATTTATGCTTTGCAGAATTGTATTTAGCACTATTTTTTTTTTTAATACATGTCATCGTGACCGAGGGTTAGAGCGTTCTAACCGCATTAAAATTGTTGATAACGTGATCTAAAGCAAATTGTAACTAAGGTGCGCTCATCATAGTTTCAGTATAAACCATAGGTGGACACTATACGTGGTGGACAGACACATCTGCTGGAGCAGGCATCTGCAACAGAGATTGTATAGCCGCCATAATAAACGTTTGTGTTCGGAGGCGAGTAACCGGTCATTATTTACACACACACGCTCACCCACACACACATATATATATATATATAAAAGTGAACATTGAAGTCAACACTCAGGGGCGACAGACTGTTTCATGCTAAACGCAATCATCGTCTAATTATTGCGTTTAGCATGAAAAAGTCTGTCGCCTCTGATTTCTATGTTCACTTTTATATTTACATACGCTCTATCTCTGATATTGAGCACTTTATCCCATAAATATAGCATACCTTAAAACTCTCTCTCTCTCTTTCTCTCTCTCTCTCTTTTCTCTCTCTCTCTCTCTCTCTCTCTCTCTCTCTCTCTCTATATATATATATATATATATATATATATATATATATATATTATGAAATGGACAAAGTCCGACAATTATTTTAAGACATTTTTATGTTTATACATTCTTTTTATAGATACAAATATTTAAGTAAATGCTCTGTTTTATAATAAACAGTATTAAACAACATTTACCGGCCCGAATGTCCGAGAAATTTTCATAGAAAAGGAATCGAACCTGTATCCTATACGGAACCGTCATATAGCATGACGTGTCTTAACCGTTTCGGCCACAACCGAACGCTCCTCTGTGGCCGAAACGGTTAAGACACGTCGTGCTATATGACGGTTCCGTATAGGAAGAATATCTGATTGATGCCAAATCCGTCGGGTTTCGATCCCGGCTTGAAGCAGTCGAAGGTCTGAAGGGATGTGATACAGCGAAACAGTCTCTCTTTGGATGACTATATATATATATATATATATATATATATATATATATATATATATATATATATATATATATCTCAGTCTATTCCTATATATATATATATAACTTACCTTTTCTTTAAAAAAGGAAAGTCTTCACTTATTTGGCGGGCTGATGAGAATAGGACCAGATATTTTTCTCCTAAGACCTAGATCTCTTTTACGCATTCTGTTTTTTGCACTTTTGAAGAAACATAACTTGAAAGAATTTTGTCATAAGGTTTTTGCCACCATTCGCTTATATTGCCCAAGTTGCAGTGGTCGAAGTCACAGAAGATTGGCGTATTAAGACATTTTTGTACATATTTATGGCATCACTTTGACTAGATGACCGGTGGACAATTCGTCGAACAGGAAAGCTTTGGGCAGACTGTAGTATTCCATCTTTGACGCAGGACTTAACTTCTGGAACATGATCTCTGTGTATTCTTGAGTATTTCGACATTAGTAATAAACTCGCTACGATGTCAACTAAAATGATGGCGATCCTACTTTGAAAAGTGTCTGAAAAACATATCACAAGCTGACTCGAGTTTTGTGAGTGAAATTGGGTAGAGTGAACTCTTCTGATGAACTCCGTCGACGGTTGTGCTAACATGAAATTTCACATCATCGTTACCGAGGAATAGAACCTACTAGCCTTATTCGAACTCCGGATTATGCGATCCAATGTAGACTAGAACTAAGTTCCACTCAGCATATCTACAAATTCAACCACAGGTGGTCTTTTAGGTATATGATGGAAACATTCAGCGAAACGTATGATTCATAATTCGTTATTTATACACGTGTGCTTTTCTTAATCTTCATACTTCTATAGATATTCTTTTATAAATCCTAAATGCACTGTAATTCTTCTACAAGTTGCTTTAAATAATTCAAGAGAATTAATTCCTTTTTTGGTGAATGTAAGGATATAAAATAAGTGTTCTAGGTCATTAGAAAAGAATTGCAAATTTCACATACACTAGTAATAATTATTTGTTTTAGCTATTAGCCTTGAATAGTTTCTTAACTTTGTGCCATTTCTATTTAAAAGTTTTTGGAAAGAAGCTCTTCAATATTAATAACTAAAACAATGTAATAATTATTATCAGTGTGTATGAAGTTTGTAATTCTTTCCCAGTTGCCAGTTTAGTCAACAGACTCGATAAATGCTGGAAAATATAAAAACCCCGAAAGATTTGCAATAGAGCATTAGATAAATTAGTCCCTGAAAATAAATACTGAAATAAGGTAAATATATAGGCTCAAAGTCTGAAGGCAAATTATATGTATATCCAAAAACTGATACAATTTTTCGTTTAACTTGATCAAATATTGCAGATAGATAGATAGATAGATAGATAGATAGATAGATAGATAGATAGAATGGGCCCAGATAGATAGATAGATAGATAGATAGATAGATAGATAGATAGATAGATAGATAGATAAAATGGACCCAAATAGATAGATAGATAGATAAATCGATAGATGGATAGATAGATAGATAAAATGGACCCAAATAGATAGATAGATAGATAGATAGATAGATAGATAGATAGATAGATAAAATGGACCCAAATAGATACATAGATAGATAAATAGATAGATAGATAAATAGATATATAGATAGATAGATAGATAGATAAAATGGACCCAAATAGATAGATACATAGATAGATAGATAGATAGATAGATAGTGGATACAATTTTTTGTATTTTTAAGACATGGACTAAAATTTCAATGAGTCTATCTGAACCTTTCAATTCAATCCGAGGGATTCACCTACAACAGGAATTATTGATGTCCTCATGTGCCACAATTTTTAGATTTCAACTTCAAGATTCTTATATTTCGATAGTTTTTCGAAGGTCTTCAAAGATACATTACAATATGCAATTGCAATGTCTATTTTGTGAATTCAACTCGGTATTTAACACCTGACGCACACACCTGTATTATTCTTTTCTTACTTTCTCCTTCAATTTGGTATGCTGTATTCCATCTTGTTCGCCGACTCCTAAGAATTTATGGGCTTCTTGTTCCAGTTCCCTTTGTGGCATAATCTAGAGCTACGGAGCTTGTTTATGTAATTCTCCCTTTCTAGAATGTTATTTTTGCGCATTTATCTAATCCGAAATCCATACCGATATCATCACTGAAACATTTTACAGTATTGAGTATACCCTTCAACTTGTTGTCGTCTTTGGTAAAGAGTTTGAGATCATACGTATAGAATAGGTGATTTTTTTTTTTTTACTTTGTATCCATAATTATAACTATTTAGTTCCTCCAAAAGTGTGATTAAGGACAGTCTGAACAGAAAGGGAG
Organism: Acanthosepion esculentum; assembly: GCA_964036315.1. Lineage (NCBI taxonomy): Eukaryota > Metazoa > Mollusca > Cephalopoda > Sepiida > Sepiidae > Acanthosepion > Acanthosepion esculentum. The sequence continues at coordinate 20,516,449 of OZ038520.1, read as the reverse complement.
ACATGGTGTCTCTTTGAAAGATTCCTCGTCGGATATTCAAACAACTGGAAGTGGCAATACCTTTGGTATGATTTAGGTATAATGTGGTTTTTCACAGTTCCATGATATATTTAAGAAAATTTACTATCACCGAGGAGATTTGAACTTTTCCAAAGCCTTAACGATCCAAGAGTGTGGTTCACTGTTGAAGTTTTTACAGTAATCTATCGATGATATGCTGATATTTCTACCTCTTTTCCTGCAATTTTCCAGGATCATTTTCTTTATCAATAGTTTATCTTTGCAGCCATATGAATCTCTTCTTCGATAAAAGTACAGTTGTCCAGGACAGACGTGATCAGTTTATATGTGATGGACAGACATATTACTGGCCTATAACTTTTTTGATTATCTGTTTCATACGTTTTTTGGTAGAAGATATGAAATACCTTCAAAGATCCATTCTGGAATTTCATTGGGGTTATTAATTAGCATTGATAATGTTTGCGAAAGTTTTTTAAGAGTTGATGAGGAAGTCAAAAGTTGGGTACCTTGTTATTTCCTGGGGATTTTAATTTTGGGGATTTTGTTAGAGCTTGCCTAATATTATTCCTAGTTATATATTTCCATTTCAAAAGGGAATTTAAAACTGATGAAAATGTTATTATTATTTTTTTTTATTTCCTTTGATATCTGGCGTTTACACATTTCTTTCCGGGTCCCGCCCAGGGACCTAAGGTTAGAAATAGCATCATGACACTTTCCACCGCAAAAAAAAAAAAAAATAAAATAAAATAAAATAAAAAAAAAAATTACATAGATAAAGCCCTTCGTAAAGTGTGGGCTGTACTTGTCAGAACAATTTTTGTATCTCTTTGAGGCATGGACTTCCAGGGATCCCTTCAATCAGCCTACTGGAATCTTTTCCAACCAGTCCAAGGGCTCCAACTACAACAGGAATTGTTGATGTTCCCATATGCCACATTTTTGAGATTTCTATTTCAAGGTCCTTGTATTTTGACAGTTTTTCGAATATCTTCAAAGATACATTGCAGTCTGCAGGGACTGCCATATCAATAAGGAGGCACTTATTTTGTTTGTGGTCTTTAATAACAATGTCTGGGCGGTTGGCTTTCATTGTTCTGTCAGTGTGTATTGTGTAGTCCCATAGAATTGTAACAGGTCCTATCTCCGTAACCGGGTCATTATTATTATTATTATTATTATTATTATTATTATTATTATTATTATTATTGAGTGAGACAGCAGTATACCAACAAAGTGATGCTGAGATAAAAATATCCGACACCCAATATACCCATCATGACACCAACTCTAATAGGGATATTATTATTATTATTATCATTATTATTATTATTATTATTATTATTATTATTATGATTATTATTATTATTATTTTCTTTGATTTCTGTTGTATGTACATCTTCCAGGTTTCAACCAGAGACCTCAGTTCAGAAATGACACCATGACATTCTCACGGAACATTTTTGTATCTAAGATTACATACTTTTGACATTCATAAAGCCCTTTGTAAGATGTGAGTTTTTTCCTTTGAGAACGCTTTTTTGTATTTCTTTAAGGCATGTACTACCAGGGACCCCTTCACTGATTCTATCGAAACCATTTATTGGATAAACGCCATCAACAGTCTTGTATTACAAATATATAATGCTCAATATACCCATCATGTAACTTAATTTGATAAGGTTGTGTGCCATAAACATGTATTTCACCAAAATATGCACGTTATAATGAGCTTTTGTTAAAAGTAGGAAATAACATAGCAGGTGGGCCCAGTTAGAAATACCTCCAAGTCCTATAACTCTTTCCTTGCAGAGAGTCTTCGATTCAATTTATTCTCAAGTATTTAAATGTGACTTTCAAGTCGCCTCGTCTGCTTCATCCTTCAGACTAAAAAAGAACGAACCTTTCGAGATCCGTGTATTTTTAAAAATCTTTTTGTAAATAGGGGCTACCAGGGATCTTGTTGATGTGCGTGTCTATACCTTTTTTAATCTAATGTTTCATTTATTATTCGTATGACAGCTGATTTAAGGTTCTACATTTTTCTTTCATTTTCAAAATTCCTTGTATTTATTTATATTTTGTCAAATTGTTTAACAAATATATATTTATCTGATAACAATGTTATATTTACGAAAAGTTATTTATTTGTCTGTAGTCTTTGATCACAATGCACTGTTAGCTTTTACATATCTAACAGTATGAATGGTAAAATCATAAAGAATAATGGCTTTATGTCCTTTAATTTGTTAAGGGTGATGCACTTGCTATTTTTCAGAATGTGACACATCGTTTATATTGGTATAGTTCACAATGAATATATAGGACATTTTTTCTCTTTTTTTAAAAATCTGTATCACCCCCAAGCGATGGTTACAGTGTGTAGAGGAATTAGGAACGGAAACATTAGTAGAAAGAGTAAAGAGCAGTCAGAAGCACAATAGGTAGCGATTGACATTGCATTTACAGTTTTTCAGGAAAGTATGGAACCAGAAGGGAGTTCCACAAACTAGAAGTGCGACAAAAGAAACTGTCAGCATAGAAGTTACGGCTACATTTAGCTAGCTCAACTGTCAATTGATGAGATCTCGCTGCCATTCCAGTATTGTGCTTAAATTCATAGAATTTGGGTACCATAGCGAAGAGCTCATCCGAATTGTCTCTTGTGGCCGTTGACTATTCTTTCATGTGCTTCCATCTTTCGTTGCTAAACTCTGTCAGCTATCTATTTTCCCATTATCGCCCCCAGACTCTTCACAAGGCTGCAGTATATGTAAAAGACAGTTTCTCTCCATAAATCTGCAAACATCTTTGTCTTCAGTGAATATTGCTCCCCACAACACGTCATTGAAACATTTAAAAAATACAGATATTTCCGGTATACAGACATTAGATTTTTCCATTGCCCAAACCCTCACTCAAATTGTGGCCTTCCCTAATCATTTCCCTTGCCAAACTGAGTAACGGCCTTCTCTGTTGTATCTATGTCATATCTCCTCTCCTCGCTCTTGCCGACCTCCGCAGTAAAGCCCTCTTGATAATTCGGACCACGCTATGATAGCTATTGATATCTCCTTCCATGCATCCATTAAACAGGATCCCCCTATCCATAAGACCCCTTTCCGTTACTAGCATGCTGATTGGGACTAATTCTGGGATTTTCTTTGTGACGCCACTTGGACTGATATTTTCAACATTCCAACTGAAAATTGCGCCACTGAGGTTTCTTATTGGACGCTTTCATCCTTCTCGAAAATACCAGTTGAAACCTCAATTCCCTCCATGGATACTCGGCCGCTATAGTACACACGAACCACTATTTCTGGCTATACCAGCGTAACAGCTCTGGACATAACAGGGGCATATCATATATATCTTTTTATTCCTTTAATGTCAGTATTGGACAATCATGAACTCACATAATCGATATATTGAGACGACACCATTCCTTAATATTTTTACTTGCTAATTTGTACTACATAAGCTATGTTCTTTTGCCGCCATTTATATCTCTTCAGCGATTGATGGCTTCATGTACATTGTTTCTTGCATAAAGGACATTTAAGGGTTTTGCATCCAGATGTTTTGAAATCGTTTAACACTTATTTCTTAGTACTCCATTTAATAATTTTAATTTTTTTTATTAAATTTGTAAAACTCAACCATAAAACATATTCCTTGTAAATGTGGAAAAGATTTTCAACAATATATGCATATTATTTGGAATGCACCTTTTGAGTTGGACAATCTTGGAATGGGTGGGGAATCACATTGTGACTTATATTGAAAAGGGTGCACTGGAAAAAAAAACTTGAGAACCACTACTCTAAAATCTGTACTGGTTTGGGCATATAACATCAGACAAAAATAGTGCATTGTTGGTATTCGTAGTGTGATGTTGCTAAGTCCTCATATTTCAGACTTGACACTTTTCAAGTGTTTACGCAGTCTTGTCGGAGATAAATCAGTTTTACACCCTACAACCTCTTACCCCCGTAATTTTCCATGGCAAATGTTCTAACTAGATTTATTCTTTGGTTTCACTAATTTAGGCTTGAAAATTCCATGTCAGATATACATAGGTTCTACTCACCTTATTCCCTCTGTGCTCAATCTTAAAGAAGAACTTCCACTCAATCAGCTTCTTTCTCAAAACAGTTTTTGAAACAGTCTCCCAGGAGGGTATTCAGTAACACTCCACATCAAGTGACTCTCAGGCCTTTTACTGAGTTAACAACTGTACTAAGAAAACTAACATCGCTTTCACGATCAAATCATAGTTGATTATTCAATTTCTAATTGTTGCTGTTTTTTTCTACTTTTATTTGCATCCAGTTTTAGTAATTATTTATATTTACTTCTGTTCCGCGCTATTAAATTTCACGGTGTTGCGTCATTACAATGTTACCTGTTGTGACCAAGTAAATGGTTATGTAATAACAAAAACCAGGTTTGCAGATATATCGTAAATTAAACAGTAATTACACCAGAAGAGTATTACACGACTAGTGAGAGTGTATCGAATGAACTAGCGCCCAATCTATTAACAGTTCCCCGAATCCTTCTGTTCTACTAATCTTATAGTAGGTGGAAGAGTCTAACATAGACTCTTTAGAGGGAGGACACCACAACGTTACCAAAATAGATTTACCTACAATGTATATATTAAATGGATGAATATTAAAACAATTTTTTCATATTTGTTGCAATATTAATACTCATCTCTTTTACTACCATTATTTCGATAAATGTTGACTGTAGAGTTTGGCTAGTAATTTTAAAGCGGACATTTTAGTAAAAAAATGGCAATGTCTTTTTTTAATCATTTCACCCCAAGCAAGGTAATGAAACCACTAAGACGTAAGGTGTTGCTGAGTGTGAGAGAATATGAGAATAAAGAGAAGCACTATTAAGAGGAGAAATTAATAAAAGAAAAGGAATTAAGACAGAAGATAACGATTGACATTGAATTTAAATTTTGGAAGATTAAAGTTGACTGAGAAGCAATAAGTCAGAAGAAAGTTCAACAAGCAAGAAGTACGATAAAAAAACTGTTAGCAACAACTTCCGGCTACATCTAGCCATTTCAGATATAAAATGATGAGACCTTACAGATAATCTAAAACTGCGTTTAAATTTAAAAAATCAGGGTAATATAAAGGAAAGTTCATCAGAACAATTACCATGAAAATATTTATAGAAAAGGCAGAGAGAAGTTACGTTACGATGATAGGAACGTGAGTGAAGCCGAGATGCCAGGTTATGACTGTACCAAAGGGGAAAGTTCATCAGAACAATTACCATGAAAGTATTTATAGAAAAGGCAGAGAGAAGCTACATTACGGTGATGAGAAAGTGACTGAAGCCGAGATGCCAGGTCAAGACTGTACAAAAGAGGAAAGCTCATCAGAACAATTACCATGAAAGTATTTATAGAAAAGGC
>OZ038520.1:20498482-20505982 GCA_964036315.1 Acanthosepion esculentum | reverse complement strand
CTCTTATGTTTTCTCTCTATATTTCTCTCGCTCTCTTTCGTTTCCTCTTTAACTCTCTTTCTCACTTGTTATTTCTTTTCTTCAGTTTGTCTCTCTTTGCTTTTGTTCTCCCTTTTTATTTCGTTCTCCGTCTCAGTTTCGTTTCCACACTCTCTCTTTTACTCTTTCGCTATCTCTTTTCTTTGCTCTTCCTCTTTCTTATTCTCACTTTTTAATTTACTGTGTCATTTTCGTTACCTCTCTCTCTCAAATTCTCGCTCTCGTTTTCAACCTCTTTCACTCTCTTTTGTCCACTCAGTTTCGTTTTCTCCCTCTTTCATACTCAGAATAACATTTTTTGGGCTTTTAGCTGCAGCTAATACAAGAGAACAACCAAACTAATTATTTTAATCTCTTCCTATCTATATCTCGAGATATGAATGCTCGCAACGCAAACATCTATATAGTGTTTTTTTCCACTGTTAGGTTCTAAACAAAATAAGAAAACACACACACACACACACATACACAAAGAGAGAGAGACAGAGAGAGAAAGGGATGGACAGAGAGACGGAGAGGTACAGAGAGAGTCAGAGGGCGATCAGGGGGGGGATTCTTCTTGTCGAGCCTTTTTTCTTTCCATGTTTTGACTTGTGTCGGTGCACAGTCCCTTCTTATCGGTTTTCTTGAACATCTGTTAACCTTTGAGCAGTGAACTTGTCGGGATATCGTACAAACGAGGCGACAAGTAAATTCTCGCGAGACAACAGGGAAACGTGAATGTAACACGTCGCCATTTTTGGTAGGGGCCGGGCTGAACGGAGAGCAGCGATTCTTCTTCTTCTTCTTCTTCTTCTTCTTCTTCTTCTTCTTCTTCTTCTTCTTCTTCATCTCATTGTTTTATTTTTCTACAATTATAATTGTTATAATTATCAATATTCGATGCATCTCCCTTTCTTTTCACCACGCCATTATTTCTGTCTTCCTTTCTTTTTCTTCTGCTCTTTTTCTTGTGTCTATTACACTTCACGTTCATATTTTCTTCTTTATTTATTTTCAACTTCCTTCTCTTTTTCTTTCCTGATTCTATACTTCAATATTTTATATTATACTTATAATTATCAATATTTTATATATCTTTCTTTTTATGCATCTTGCCTTCTTCTTCTTCTTCTTCTTCTTCTTCTTCTTCTTCTTCTTCTTCTTCTTCTTCTTCTTCTTCTTCTTCTTCTTCTTCTTCTTTTATTTCTTTTATTTCTTTTTCGTCTGTAATACATATCGCTACTATTAACTGAAGTGTTTTTATCTTTTTTATGCGACTTCTTTCTCTTTTTTTTTATTATGTTAATCTCTGTTTCGCGGTGTTTGTCCTTTTCTCACATTCATTTTCTATATCGCTTACATACGAGTTACCTCCTATATTGTTTCTTCATTTCCTGACATAAAGGAATAGGGAAAAAAACCGGAAGCTGTAAACAAGCAAAAAAAAAAAAAAGTAAAGAAAAAAAAGTCATGTGACATGTAGATATATCTTTTGTTCAATATATGGTCATAAGAATCAAGAAAGTTCCCTACACATCGGTTTATTACTCTCTCTCTCTTTTTGCTTGGAGGTCTTTCGACGGAGGTCAAGTCAATTTGAGGATCAGCAACAACAAAAACAACAGCAAAAAAAAAAAAGAACAGACCCAAATCAACAAAGAAAAAAAAAAAAAAAAATCCCAAATAATTTTTTTAACACACAATATGTGTTACCCTGTATTGTTACATTCTCCTGCCAAAACCAAACATCGGTGTATGAACTTACTTCGTATTTCTGTGGAACTGTTATAATGAACAAAAATATTGCACAAATGTAGGCAGCTGATACAATATTAATTTTTTTTTATCATTTCACCTCAAGCAAGGTATAAAGCCACTAAGACGAAAGGGGTAGTGAGTGCTGAGGTATATAAGAAAAAGAAAAACATTATTAAGGAGAAAGAACAATAAAAGAACAGAAATTAAGAAGACAGTAGATAACGATTGACATTCCATTTAAATTTTTGAAGATCAAACTTGACTGGGAAGCAAGAAGCCGGAAGATATTTCCACAATATGTGCGAGAAAAGAAACTGTTAATATAAAACTTACCGTTAAATCTAACCACTTTAACTGTAAACTGATGACACCATGTTGCCAATCTAGTACTGCGCTCAAATTCATAAAGTCTAGGTACCATAGTGAAGAATTCGTCCGAACACTTTGCATGAATGTATTTATAAAAAAAGACACACAGGAGAGCTATATTAAGGCGGTGGGAAAGTGACTGAAGCCGAGAAGCCAGGTCAGGATCAATAATATACCATTGAATTCTAGCATCATAGATTCCAAATTCTTTCACCTGTAATTTTCAGATATTTAAGAAAATTAATGCATTAATCCTTCGTTAAAGTAAAAGTGTTTGAAATATTCAAAGTTAAGAAATTTGAAACACCACTTAAAAATAAATAAAATAAAATACCACTAAATTTTCCATATAGTTTCAACTACAAACTAACACTTGTATGATATATTAAAACGTAATAAAACTGTTCTATATGTTGATAATAGTACATAAATTACTGTACGATTATTATGTTTATATACTAAAATACATTCCACCAGTTACTAAGCACAGCAATAAGACTGATATTGTTAATTTCGATTGTCGATTTATAATGATAATTAACGATCGTAGAATGACCTTCTGACAATTACTCTTAAAATGAGAGAAATAAGTTGAATATAATAATATCAAAGGGATACTAACCAAAATTAATATTTGACAATGTTTCATCTTAGAAATTCAAACAAATTAAGACTATTATTACTTGGTGGAAAAGTAGGCAAATAAGATAAAAGAAACACTAGTATTAACTTAAAATAATTAACAATACTTCATCTATGAAATTAAGACAACTTATATATATTAATACTAGGTGAAAAATCAAGACAAATGAGATGAATTAAATATTAGTGAAAAAGTAATAAAAACTAACAAAATTTAATCTAATAAATTCGAATATTGTTACTATATTATTAAGGTATATTTTTAGCATACCTACGGACGATAATGTGTATGTTCCCTTTCACATAAATACAGTAGTAAATACTGTATATGGGTCCGTAGTTGGAGATTCCTCTCCAGCTGTGCTGGTCAAACTCCCCAGATGAGGCTACCCGACCTAGTTTTATACGGAGTCTACGGGTAATTTTTGGCCGAGGCTACGGGTTCGGATTCCCCGCATTAAATTCGACCTTGTGTCACACATGACCGCCTAGGGCGGCTGGTAGATATCCTGCAGTTGGAGATTTGTCTCCAGCTGTGCTGGTCAAACTCACTGCCTCCGGGCAGAGCGGATCCCCAGACGATGTTATGTCGAAGGGCAGAATCTCGTCTCGGGAAACAGCTACCCGACCCCGTTTTATACGGGGTCTACAGGAAAGTTTTGGCTGAATCAACGGACTCGGATACCCCACATTAAATTCGGCCTTGTGCCACATCTGGTGGTTGGCATATATCCTGCATCTGGAGATTCATTGTGGAATTCACTTAACTCAATTCTAGCAGCTGTCTACTTCTACGCGCCACTGTATTGTTCGTGACCTAAGTATTATCATTCATTACCAAACTTTGTTTGATTATTCTATTTAGTAACCTTCCCTAGGTTACAACAAGTATGTAAACAGAGTATTTAGCGGCGTATAAGGCGTTTGGAAAATAAAGAATAAAAACTACATGATTAAATTTGATTTTGTTCAATGGTTTAAGCAATTGCTCTCGAAAGAAAGATTCTCTTGGCTAATGGAGACGAATTCGAATCTTTCCAGACGTTTAACTTTTATTTCTGATCCTTGCTATTTACTTACGATCGTGTAATTATTGTCTGAAATTTTTGATAAAAGCAACAGAAATAAGATGAAAAATATTATTAGGTTGGTGCAAAAATAATGTCGTTATTTACATAAGTAACATATGTGAGAAAACGACATTATTTTTGCACCAACCTAATAGTAAAAGATTAAATGTAAAACATCGTCTAATCGTTAAAGTCAATTACACGTGACGGTTTCACCTGTATGGATAAATAAAACTGTTGTAGTAAATGAAGAAAGAATACTTCTAAAAATAATTGATATACCTGCTCTAGTCTTAGTATTTTGAAGAACAAAATCAGTTTTCTTTGATTGATTAAGAAGATATCTTCCTTCAGGAATTGCCGGTTTTTTGGCAAAGACATATATTTTAATAGCTTTAGTAACAATATATATAAGTTAATTCCCAGTCGCAGGGGTTTGCTCTTTCGTAGGGAAGGTGAAAATAATCTTAACTCGAGCCGCAGGAGCAACCTCCAAGGATAGTAACCCTCCTTCAGGTGGGTGATGAGATAACTATTTGACGCCTGATGCGTCCCCGGAAGGGAGAAATGCTGAGGGGAGGCTTGAACATTTTTTTATTTTTTTTTCTATTGCCAAAAAACAACTTAAAACTTCGACATTGTGTCACATTCTGTTGTGACGTGGGCGCACGGATAAATACCTATATATTAATTACATTAGCAATAATATATCTGCTGGCGTTAGCAACAACATATTACTAATAATGTTAGCAACAATGAATTTAATGACGTTTATTATTTTAATGGAATTAGCAATAGCAATGGTTTTAATGACAGTAACAGCTATGTTTTCACATGGTGTCATTTTAGTGGTATGACAAAATATATAAGCAAAAATAATTGTATGACAGACTATATAAGGAAAGGTAACATTTTAAGGAAAACAGAAACAAAAAGGATCCAAAGAATTTCAAGGACACACAATGAGGGAAGAAGGATTGGTAAATGTGAAACTCACTAGGCAAGACAGACTATCAGTAACATGCATAATAAGCTTGTGTAAATAGATAGCAGGACAGGTAATTGGAGGGAAAATAAAAAGATAAACATTGCTAAGCGCTACAAAGTTGTAGAGGGTCATACTCTCCCATGATCTGAAACAACAAAGCACAAAGATTGTAGAAGAAGAAGTAGGAGGAGGAGGGGAATAATGCATTTTTATTAGAATTAACAATATTTCAATTGTATTAGCAACAATATTTTAATATGATAATATGTATTTTTAATAACATTATCAAAGATCTATTTTATAATGGTGTAATGCTGCAACACATTACTTGTGACTAAATAGATAAATAAATAAAAAAAATGGAGTAATATCTAGAATCTAAAAACATATTGCACATAGTATCGTACAGAAGAAAATGTGCAAAACATACAGAATTGGAAAGCTGGATCTAACCAACGCCTTTATCCACTGATCCAGTGACAGGACCCAAAGAGTTTGAGTTCAATACCCGGTTAAGGCAGTGAAGAACTTGAAGAGGGAAATTAACAGGAGATAACTGATAACTGACATCCATTAAACATGGCACGTGGAACTAGAACAGTCTACCCCAGTGAGCGAAATAAAGGGTTCAGTTCGACATTCCAACTACCTGAAGAAGACCGGAGTGTACAACGGCCGAAACGTTGTAATAAATATGGCGACAAAGATGAGGACAATAGTGCGAATAATGCAAATAGTGTAATATTACTTATGTTATAATTAGATATGTTATTCGATCATTACCGTTTTCATCACTATTAAAACTATCTGTGTTATCAGTTTTATATTATTATTATTTGAAATCTACTCCGACTCTTAGAAGTTTCAGTCGGACAATAATGGTCATATATTAACTGCTACATGTAGCTTAGAAACACAACACTTTCCTTAGCAAATGAGCTGCTCTAAATAGCGCACCCATCTGACATATTATTATTATTATTTTACGCGGTATCAACTTACCAGATAGTAATTTTAAGTGTCTAATTACCAAGTCCTCTCTGGATGTCTATGAGCAAAAAAAGACACTGCACAGAGTTATCTATGGACATTTTGGGGCGTTTCGTTTAGATGGAGAGGTTTTCGCGGATGATATGGGCAATTCCGCACAAAGTAATCTTTTGTAGCTCTGTGCTACTGATGCGTTTAGGTATTTTACTCACATGATTTTCGGTACCTCACTTTATCCTACCCAATATCCTTATCTTAACATGGATAATCGTAATTTTAAGCTTACACATTGTTGTTGTTGTTGTTGTTGTTGTTGTTGTTGTTGTTGTTGTTGTTGTTGTTGTTGTTTGTGTGTTATGTTTCCTACTTTGTATCCTGTAGAGCCGGGAGTCAAATTATGGTCCTTAGGCCCTATATGAGAAATGCCCTTTAATTGATAGCACTTTTCTTAGTATATGGGATGTTCGCTGTAGGGCGACCTTCTGGGCAACTTGTATGTTGGTATTACCTGGGACACTGTTAGTAAAATTGTCCATTCCTTTTCTCACGAGGCCCAGAGCTCCGATTACTATTGGTACAGTCTCAGTCTTCATTCTCCACATTCTGTTAATCTCGATCTCCAGGTCTTTGTAATTCCTTAATTTTGTTGTTGATATCAAAGTCTAAAGCAGTAGTTTTCGTTAGTTTACCGACTTTAAATGTGGGCTTGGTACACTTGTCGATTCTGAACTCCATCCCAATGTTTTCGGTTTTGACAATGAGTAAGTTTTTCTACTGATTGTCATCCTTGGCGATTACTTCATATCATCAGTATAGAATAGGTGATTCAGTTTGACATTCTGTGACTTGTAGCTGCATCTTCTGTTGTTCAGTAGGCAGCTGAGTGGCGCTAATGCAAACCAAAAGAGTGGTGGTGACAATGAAACTTCTTGGAAGATCTCGCTATTGATGCTAACTGATGTTAATGACCTGTTTACATTTTGTAGGTTTAGTGTAGTCTTCCAATTTTTCATGCTCTCCGTTATAAATTTGACCGTTGCGGGACATACTTTGTACATTTTTACGGTCTTCTCTATCCATAAGTGTAGTTGTTCTCAATCCATGTCGAACACCTTTCTGTAGTCGATCCATGCTATTGATGTTTCTTTTCTTTGTTTTCACCTCTTTCAATATTGTTTTTTGATAATTAGTTGGTCCTTGCACCTGTTATCACCTCTTATACTTCCCTTCTGTTCTGCTGGGAATAAATTAGTTTTCTCAAAGAAGTTGTATGTGCTCTCAGTTATGACAGAATCTTGTATATTGTTGGTAGGCAGGTGATGGTCCTATAATTTTTATGTTTCTGCATCTCTTCTGTGTTGCTCCCCAAGTGAGCCATATGGGGCCGTTTTATGGGTTTATCATTATATCAATGTATGCCTGTGCGAGGTCTTGGTGGGTGCTAAATAGTTTGCTTTTTTTAATCAAAAATTGGCTATTGGCCTGGTTTTGCAGATAGTAGCTGTTGTTTCAGTAATATTGATATCCGTCCATTTTCGCACTCTGTATGTGTGTGTTGTTCGTATTGTTGCTTGATCCATGTAGCTATTATTATTATTATTATTATTATTATTATTTAGTGAGAGCAGCATATAGCAAAAATAGTTGTGTGCGATGATGACA
>OZ038520.1:20445982-20493482 GCA_964036315.1 Acanthosepion esculentum | reverse complement strand
AAAATAGATTTAAAAGATTATAGAAAATAAAACAAACAATAATTCTGATATACAAAAAGTAGCACTATATTTAATTTCTGTAACCAGATGATCTTAACTCTGGAATATATGAAAAGATCATTAAAAATATAATCCATCGACATACATCACTTAATTATTGTAATAAATACCCAATATTTATAATTCATTACAGAAAGATTTAGACAACTAATGAAAACATTGTAAATAACACGATACCTCTAATATCGGATTACATTAATTTAACATTGCTTACGAATTCCTGTAACCTTTTGGAGGTCGCATCAATAATAATAATCAAACCATGGCATTAAATTGCTACATTGGTCACATAACCACTCCTTTATCTTGTTGTTTAATTTGCTTGCTATAGGAACCCAGTGCAATGCGTAAACTTATACATGATCACATGATAAGCAACCATTTTTTTTACTCCTGTGGCAGTGGAAACTTCAGGGGTTATTGGCCCTCGTTCGATGGTGTTCCTTCGGAGGATTGGCGCGATTGCGTCTCTATCAAGGAACGAGCCTCGCGAAACGGAGTGGCTCTTGCAGCGTGTCTCACTGGCGACGGTTCGAGATAATCCTTTCTCCATTATAGCGGCTGGCAGAGGATAGAAAAAACTGTTTATAGTTACGTTGTTCTGGAATTGTCATCATTGGTCGACTGAACTTGCTTTGTTTCAATGACTTTTGTTTTGTTATTATTAGTTACTTTGTTCAATAAATACGTTTGATTAAAAAAAAAGTAATATAATAATAGTTAATATAAATTATAATAAAGCCATCAGTATACAAAATAAATAAATGAACATCATATCGTTCACCGTAGTGGAATGCATTTTAAAATGTGTTTAATTTTGTTTATATCTTTGTCCTTGGGCACTCAATTTTTGTAACTCATGGAGGAGTAACTTAAAAAAACATCCGTTATATAAAGCCACTTGTAGATAATATACGCAAATTTAAATTAAAAATACAGCTTTCTTAAAATGCCAGGAACAATGTAATAAACACTTTTCTTTATAGCACTGAAATGACAAGATAATGACTAGAGATGTTTGAATAAAATCGATGAAAAAACATTATGAAATTCGAAATTTCCTAAATTACAAAATATTAAAAAAAAGGAAACTTACAAGACGAGGAAACGTCTTAATAGTTTACCCATTTGAACATTCTCTAGCTTAAATATTTTTTCAGATTTCCTCTTTTTCTACAGTCTCATTCGAAGTGCTCTCAATGGACATGTTTACAAGAATATCATAAAGATTAGTACTTATAGACAGTAAAGATAAACTTATGTAATGCATTCTGTTTACAGTTTTTAAATTCTCCAAATATTTGCATAGTATATCATATATATCTACATATGTATTCATGTATATATACATATATGTATCTCATTATGAAATACACAAAGTCCGACAATTATTTTAAGACATTTTTATGTTTATACATTCTTTTTATAGATACAAATATTTAGAGTAAATGCTCTGTTTATAATAAGGAGCATTAACAACATTTACCGGCCTGAATGTCCGAGAAATTTCCCAAGAAAATATTCGTCCTCCGACAGGAATCGAACCTGTAACCTATACGGAGCCGTCATATAGCCTGACGTGCTTTTACTGTGGGGAAATCGGTAAATACATGTACATGTACATACATATGCATATACACTTCCTCTGTAGCTAAATATAGCACGTCAGGGTATATGGCAGTTCCGTGTAGGAACACGTTTGATTCCTGTCAGGGGACACATATTTTCTTTGAGATTTCTCTGACATTCAGGCTGGTAAATGTTGTTAAGCTGTTTATTATAAACAGAGCATTTACTTAAATATTTGTATCTATAAAAAGAATGTATAAACATAAAAATGTCTTAAAACATATATGTATGTATGTATGTATGTCTGACACGTATGGAAGATGATAGACTGCCGAAAATACTTTTTTATGGTGATCTGGTACAAGGTAATCGATCCGCTGATAAGCCATCCTCCCTCACCAGCAAAAAAGTTTCAAGGATGTAGTTAAATGTAACCTAAAGGCACTGTTTCTCATTTGATTCGTGTTTCAAATGTAGATCCAGTTAGTTTTCTCTTTCAAATAATACCACTTTGTGGAACACATTAACATATACACGACAATCTTCAATTTAGGGATCAATCATTATCTTCCATCTTTATTGTCATAATCTTCATTTCTTATTACTTCCTCTTTCATTTATATTACACACTTTATTCATCATTACCATTTCAACAGTGACGCAACAGGAGTAAATAGGTTCGCCTTTATCATACTCCTTCCCCGTCTATTGAACAGGAGTAGAGGTTTATCTCTTGTTTCCTGTTTAGAATTTGATTTTCTGTTTCTTCTAAAGTCCCTCTTATTCTCTTTCATTCCCAGTAACCTTTTGCGTCTTAGTAGCATTACCGCCTTGCTTAGGGGTGAAATGATTAAAAAAACGATAAAAAGCCACTACATTGAGCTATTCTCGAGTCATTTATTAAATAAATTTTAGTATAATGAACACATAATTTCAGATACATTCATATTATCCTTACTTACGATCGTATGTCGCATGCTTGATCCTTTCTGTGTACCCCAAAGCTCTAGCCTTGTACCAAAGCGAAATTTGCAGAATATCGAAGTCATGTCGAACAACAATTATTAGTAAGCTTAGTAAACTTAGTAATCTGTGATTGAATTGACGGACGCCACATACATATAGCCATATGCTATATTAAATCGAAATTAAGAAGCATATTTATATGTAATTGACTGATTTCACTCATCGAATATAAGTTTTTAGAGGGGTCATGTAAATGGTTCTTATAAATGGCCTTGTAAATAAATTGTGTTTTATGATTAAAATGTGTTTTATGGTAAAATTAGTTAAATAATTGAGTTAACTATGTTTGGTTAAGATTATTACTTAGAGACGGAATTTCGTTATATTATTAAAAAATGATTTGCATTTTTATCCAATCAGTGCAAGCAAAACAATACAATCACGAAGACGCAAGGGGTTACAGGATGTGAAAGAATATATAATAAAAACAATATTAAGGAAATAAAACAATAGACGAACGGTGATTAAGAAGACATATGATAACATCTGACATGGTACAGTATTTACATTAGTCGGACTATTGTTCTCATCTTTGTCGCCATATTTGTCACAACGTTTCGAACCGAACCCTTTATTTCGATCACCGGGGTAGACTGTTCTAGTTCCACGAGCCATGTTTGAAATAAAGGGTTCGGTTCGAAATTCCAACCACCTGAAGAAGGCCGGAGCGTACAACGGCCGAAACGTTGTGACAAATATGGCGACAAAGATGAGAACAATAGTCCGACTAATGTAAATACTGTACATAATACCTCATCTCAGAAATATAGACAGAATCTGACATGGTATTCAAATTTTTGAAAATAAAAGTGGACAGGAAATCGAGAAGAGCTGGAGAAGAAACTGTTATTATAGAACTTACGGTGACATCTAGACTTTCAAGTGTAAAATGATGAAACCTAGCTGCCAATCTAGAACTCAACAATCTAGAAATATGTATATTCGAGGTACAAAATCAGAACCATTACCATAAAAATATTTATAGAAAAGACACATAGAAGCTACGTTTTGGCGTTGAGAAAGTGAAGTAATAATTAATAGCTTTCATTTGAGATTAAATAATAATAATAATAATAATAGTAAAAATAATAATAAAAATAATAATGGCCTAAGGACCATAGTTTGGACCCGGCTCTACAGGATAGAAAGCAGAAAATATAGCATACACAAATAATAATAATAATAATAATAATAATAATAATAATAATAATAATAATAATAATAATGGCCTAAGGACCATAGTTTGGACCCGGCTCTACAGGATACAATATCAAAAAGTGATTAAACGTTAACATGGAAGGTCTAAATGCCTACAACACTGAGGAGACAGAGGCAGAGGAACAAATAGAAACCGGTTGTAATAATCCCTCTGAGATACACAAACAAATAGAGAAAGATAATGACGAATATGAGAGAGAGATAGAGATGACAAAAGCATCCGATGTAAATGGGAAAATGTAAAGGAAATGATCTTTGAAGAAAGGTCAACATTTCTAGAATAAGAAAGGACCGCCAAATTCAGAAAATCATCAACATCGCTTACCAAGCAATTAGAAAAAGAAAGGACAAAATGGAAAGATCGAAGAACTTGACATAAATTAATCATCCTATATACGTGGCCTTGGCAACAATCGCAGAAATAATAGGTAAAAAAGTAAAAATACAAAGTAAACGAAAAAGAAAAATGCCAGTCTGGAAATAAAAAAATAGAAACCGAAATAAATAAACTTCGTGGACAATTTTCATTTATACGTGAAGTAGACAAAGGCTCCAAAATGAAAGAAAAAAAAAGGAGACAAGTAAAACGAAGCTTTGACTTAAAGAATCAGACTGACGCACCAAAACTTAAAGAGAAGCTGAAAACAACAATTTCAAGTGGAAGCACAAAGAATCAGGCGTTATAAAAAAGAAACAGGTTCTTCTGGAAAAACTAGATCTTCAAATAAGATGCCAAGAAACTATATGAAGAACTCGCAAAAAATAAAATAGAGATCAAGGACTCACCTAATATCCAGAAAGTCGAGGAGTTCTGATGTAAGATATGGGAAAATTGTAAAATGCTCAATGACACTGCTACATGGAAAAAGCAACAAGAACAAAACACGTATGTGGAGTGCCAAAATTGGACGGATGAAGCAACCGTTGCCATCAGCAAAACCAAAAACTGGAAATCACCAGGAATAAACCAAATAGCAAGAAGCACAAAATCGAAACCACTGAGAGATGGTAGGAGCACCAGTCAGACACAGTTACACAAAATAACGAGGTATCTATCCTCTGGGACATGCCAATTCAAACTGACAGGGAAATAAAAGCCAACAGACCTGATATTATCAGAAAAGACATGGAATTCAGTAAGTGTATGCTTCTTGACCTAGAAGTACTTTTTGAGAGAAACGCCTTCATGAAAATAAAGGGGGGAAATTGTCCAAACACAAGGACCTGGGGAGGGTTAGGGATTAACGGGATGTGTGGAATGAAGACTGAGACTATACCAATAGTAATCGGAGCTCTGGAGCTCGTGAGAAAAGGAATAGACAATATTCCTAACAGGTAACATCAACATACAAGTTACCCAGAAAATCGCCCTACTAGGAACATCCCATATACTAAGAAGTGCTATCAATTAAATGACAATTCTCGTATAGTGCGTAAGGACCATAGTTTGGACTCAGATCTACATGATACAAATAAGGAAATGCACAAAAATATATACACAAATAATAATAATAATAATAATAATAGCTAAATGTGCGTTCTTACTGACACGGTAGTTCCTGGAGATTGAAATGTATCTTTGAAGATCTTACAAAAGCTATCAAAATACAAGTGTCTTGGAGTGGAAAATGACACAGCAAGATATTAATAATTCCAGTTATGGTTGGAACTCTCAGATTAATTGGAAAAGGTTCCGATAGATTCACTGAATGGATCACTGATAGTCCATACCTTAAAGAAGTACAAGAAATTGTACAGCTCCCACCTTTCACAGGGATTTATCCATGTAAAATATTTGGTATCTTAGGTTCTTTTATTTTTTTTTAAAATTTTTATAAACCTACTCTGTGGAAAATATCATGATTCCATTTCTCTAACTTACGTATCTCGTTTGGACCCAGAATTAAACAACAGAAGTCAAAGGAAATAATAATAATAATAATAATAATAATAATAATAATAATAATAATAATAATAATAATAATAATAATAATAATAATGTGGAAACTTAAAACTACGACTATCCTTTTTGTGATAGGGGTATTGACTATGATGAAGGGCATGGAGAATCATGTAAGTAAAATTCCTGGACACATCAACATCTCGGAGCTACAAAAGATTACCTCACAACCGTCTCTTTCTAAATAAAACATCCCAAATGGGCACAGATGTTTCTCAAGTGCCCTTTTTACTCATAGACCTCGGAGTGAACTTTATAATTAGGCAAGATGATTATTAATCTGCAAAGATGATACCATACAACAATAATAATAATAATAATAATAATAATAATAATAATAATAATAATAGTAATAGTAATAATAATAATAATAATAATAATAATAATAATAATAATAATAATAGTAATAATAATAATAATTATAATAATATAAATATAGCTTGAAACTGTGGAAAAATATATTATACCTAAATCACAACAAAGGCACTGCCACTTCCACTTGTTTGAATATCCGATGTTGAATATTTCAAGGAAACTCCATGTCACCCTCTTCTATTCTGTCTGTCCTTACTCCCCCTTTCACATGAACTAAACAGTAATAACCATGGATACAAAGTAAAAAAGAAAGTGTTTAATCATCTATTCTACATGAATTATATCAAACTCGTTGCTAAAGACGACAATGAGTTGAAGCGTATCCTCAATACTGTAAAATGTTTCATTGATGATATCAGTATGGATTTCGGATTAGATAAATGTGCTAAAGTAGTATTCAAGAACAGGAGAATTATAGAAACACACTCAATAGATTTAGATTTTGTTACAAAGTTTAGGGAACTGGAACAAAAAGAAGCCTATAAATGCCTAGGAGTCAGTGAAAGAGAAAATACAGCATACCCAAATGAAAAAGAAAGTAAAAAAAGAGATGGAATACAGCATACCAAATTGAAGAAGAAAATAAGAAAAGAATACTACAGGCGTGTGCGTCTGGTATTAAATACCGAGTTCACAAAACAGAATATCAGCCATAAACAATTTGGCTGTTCGTAGGGTGCAACACAGTTTCAACATCCTTAATTGGACCATAACTAAGAAAAATGTAAAATGAGAAAGATTCTCACTTGTTAATGCATGCATCATCGTAAGGCAAATGTTGATTGTCTCCACGTGCCCATATCTGAAGGGGACAGAGGATTAGTTCAACTAGGTCTCTCTTACAAAACCACAACTATCTGTCCTCAAAGATACCCGGAAACTACAGAAGACTAGACGAAGATCTGTGTCAAAGAAGATGAACCCAACAAATTCAAAAGGGAATTTCAAGTGAGTGAAGAAGTGCAAATAAACCATAATGCCCCTACTGCAGCGGTAAAGAACATAAAATGAAAGCAAAGGCAAATGCAATGTACGATATGCAGAAACGATTACAATATAAGCCTCTTCATGGCGCACACCAAACAAGCTGATGTAGACAAACTCCGTACCCATCAGTGGTTACGTAGTGCAGGGTTAAAAGTTGAAACCGAAGCTTTTATTTTTGCTGCACAGGACCAATATTTACTAACTAGAAATTAAGAAGCACACATACTGAAAACTTATGTTAGTCCAAAATGCAGAATGAATATCCAGAAACAATTGTTCACTTTTCATATTATTGCCACCCACTAAATATAAAACACGGTATGATAGAGTGGGCCAATATCTGCATGGGAAAATCTGTAACTTTTACGGAAAGGAAAATACAATAAATTGGTATGATCACCAACCGAAACCGTTACAAACATAGGACATGTAATAATTTTCTGGGCCTTTACAATACAGATAGAACAATCAAAGCTATCCCCAAAGACATTGTGATCAAAGAGCACAAGAACAAAATATGCCTTCTTATTGACATGGAAGTCCTAGCAGACTGTATTGTATCTTTGAAGATATTCAAAAAACTATTAAATTGCAAGAACATTGAAATTGAAATCTCAGACATGTGGCCCGTGAAGACATCATCAATTCTAGTTGTAGTTAGATACCTTGGTTATTTGGAAAATGTTCCGTTAGACACATAGAAGGAATTCTTAGTAACCCATGCCTTAAAAAATACAAAAAATTGCACACACCTCACGAAGGGATTTATCTATATAAAATGTGTTCAATCATGGTTTTTTTCTGTTTTTGTTTTCTTTAAAAAAAATAATGGAAAGTGTCATAATAACCTTTCTGAACTTATGTCTCTGGTTGGAACCCGGAATGAATGAGTATACACCAATAATAATAATAATAATAATAATAATAATGTTTATCTTAAAGCTACAATTATTCTTTTTGGGATAGGTGCATCGAGTATGAAAAAGATGGGTACCAAAAATCATATGACTAATATTCCTGGAACCGTCAGCATCCTAGAACGACAAAAGATGACTTTGTGTGCAAAGGCACTTATCATCCGCAAAACCTCATCAAAACCAAACGTTCCGAATGTGCATAGATAATCTATCTACACTGTCCCTATATACCGTAGTCCCAGGAGGGGAATTGGTAAATTCAAATTACTCCCTGGCAAGATGATACCACAAATAATAATAATAATAATAATAATAATAATAATAATAATAATATATTGTTTTAATGTGTGCTGCCCACATACTTGGATAGACTCTTTTTATCCTATATACTTTATATCAGATCAGATTGTCTCTTTCTTATTCTATTTGCTTCTTGTTTTCATTAAAAACTTCTTCGTTACTCACATATCCCATCTTTTGAATACTCACCATCCTTCTGTGGACCCATATACTTAGTCCAAAGACCAAAAACATCACATCTTTGAGAAGTTACTTTCTCAGCAACCTCATTCCTGTTAATAATTCAATTTATTTACTTTTACTTTTTCTTTCTTTTCCTTTTTTTTTGTTCTGCTTTCTTTCTTTCTGTTTTCTTTCTTTTTCCCTTATGCTTTTCTGTCTTTTTTACTATTCGTTCCTTCTTTTTCTCAACAATGGATCCAGATAATTTACGACCAAGAAAATCAAATTCTGTAACATCTTATAACAAGAACTCATCCTTGTATTTTCGAAGCCACTCGACATCCATGAAAGGACCTTACTGTGCATCTTGGTTGGACAATATTCCCACCCTGTAACCAATCATGTCATCGTGTTAATGAAGAGGTCAGCTGGGAGGACAAGTGTGTTAGCCTGGCCACTTAACTACGGATTTCCCTACCCCTTTACACATCTGACCACTGACCGGCAGGAGATTTTTGCTCGTTTGCACGGGAATGTATTGGTCAGTATTCAATTAAGCCCGGAGACGCTGCGGATATAGCATTCTTCATTGGACGAAATTTATGGAGGTGTCGTTTGTTGGGAGAGAAATAAGTTATAACTGCAATATCAAAATAGTGTAAAAAACGAACCGAGTAGTCTAGTTCAGTTTATTCATTCAAATTCACAATAATGATGACGAAGATAATCTATAAGATCCGAACGCGAACCACAATGTTTCTAAGTGCACTTTCTAAATATACTTCTTCTTTTATGTGCCGTGTCCCTTTAGGGCGTAGGCGACATGACCATCTATATCCTCCTATCCACTGTAGTTCTTAATAAGTTTTGTCGTTTTCTTATTTCTCCCAGACCCTGTTCTGACATACATTTTCTCAAGCCCATTAATTATGTCACGCGTTTCCCTGTTTATCTTTCCTTCTATCCATCCTGTGTTATCAGATTTTCCAAGCCGTCCGTCCTCATTACGTGTCCTAGAAATTTCAACTGCCTCTTCTTGGTGTTAAGTATAAATTTCCTCTTTGTTTTCGATTCTCTCTTCGTTGCTCAAATGTTTGGCCCATGCTGTCCGTAGCATTCTTCTGTAGAACAACATTTCTGTTATTTTAAGTCTCTTGTTCATATTTAAGGAGATTGTCCAACATCCACTGCCATACAGGAGGTCAAATATCATGTAACAGTTCAGTACTCTTTTCTTTGTTTCCAAGGAAAATGTTGTAGAGTTACTTTCCGCAGTGGAAACTGTATTTGGACTAAATTCGGTCCTAAATAGGTTCAACGTACAAAAACGTTAGGAACTTGTTATAATAAGTATTACGCAGAGTAATCTAGTTGTGGTAGCTGACTACTTTCGTATTCGCCCCCCAGTCGACTCTCACTGACTCCTACTTATATTAGGTGGGAGAGTCTATTATCTATAGACTAGGTGTGTTTCACCATAACAGAAAATTTCCTGTCTCTTAATACTCTGCTTAGTTTTTGGAATGTGTCTTTGGCCATCCCAATATGTCTTCGGATGTCAGTGTCGCACTAAAAAAAAACAAAATACTCATAAAAATAATTACAGTATATAATTCATAATAAAATGTAATAAAAATACTTAAAAATATTAATAGGTTAAAAACTGCTCTTCATTGATAATCTTGGATGAAAATCTCAAAGGTTTGGAAAATCCGAAGTAGAATAATACCGAACGAAACAACATAATTACTAGGTTACTAACGAGAATACTGAAGTTTTGCTGAAATCTGATATCTAGCAAAAGCGACTAGTTAGCACTGGTGTAAAAATTCAGTCATTAATGATAATAATAATATCAATAATACTGAAACGTCTGTCAACAGCCATGAATAACTACTGATAGATTTTGATTTTCTTGCAATAAGAACATAGTCAAGGTAAATTAGCAAATTAGAGAAAATGTGCCAAGCAGTGATTTTTGTATCTTTTGTGTTTGAGGCACTCAGGTCTATTCACAGGAACCTTTTTGCCGCGTAATACGCCTTGGTGATACCTGGCATCATTGATATTGTTCAAGTGCAACATTGCTTAGAAATGTTTATGTGCTAAGTAATAATAATAGTAATAATAATAATAATAATTTTATTATTAGAATAAATCTCGAGTTTTGGGATAAGAATACCGAGAAGGTGGTGCAGTTGAAAAAACCAAGTTCTGATAGATCAAATCAGAGTAATATATCGAACAGAGGCACAAATTGTCCCTTTTGTTGATGTACTCGAGACTATTTCCAGGAATGCTTTTGCGTGGGGATACCGAATATATACTACTACTACTACTAATTCTACTTTTACCACTACTACTAATAAATTGTTGAAGAAATGCAAGTAAAGCTTGGAAGATACTTAAAAAAGAAAGCAAAGGCAAATGCAACCGATCAGATACAGAAACGATGGCAAGATAAGCTTTTCACGGTCAAAATTCTACCCGTACTAAACAAGCTGATGTACACAAACCCCGTAAACATCAGGGGTTACGTAGTGCAGCATTAAAAACTGAAACTGAAAGATTTATTCTTGCTGCAGAGGACCAAATGATTGCTAACTAGAAATTACAAAGCACGCATACTGAAAAATCATGTTAGCCCTCGGGTCTATATTGTGGTAGACACACTCGGGTCTATTTTGTGGTTGACACACTCTGGCCTATTTCCAGAATTCTTTCTGCCTCGTAGAATGCCTTGGAGATACTTGATACCAATGGGAGTGTGCTGGGAGCAGCGTTACTTAAAACAGCTTAGGAGCTGAACAAAGTATTCTATCTAAGCTGCAGGTAGGAGCTGACATAAAACCTTTATCACTCGGCCGAGACCTCTATGAGTCGGAGAATTTATAGTATAAAACAAAAACAATTAATAATAATAATAATAATAATGGGTTAAGAAAATCGTGATGGCGAACACATGCAAAAATAGAGAGGTACCAAGATTTGGCAGAGTAAATGTCCAAACAACAGCTCAGTTTGTTAAATATTGTGGTTGGCGCATTTGTGAATATTTTCAGAAACCTTTCATTTACAAAAGACGCATGGTGGATACCTGACATTATTGGGAGAATACAGGTGGCAGCGCTGCTTGGAACAGCACGTGGGAGGAGGGAAGCAGCAGGTAAGAGCTGGGTTATGACGATCAGCATCCGACTGAAATATCTAACAGAGGGTAAAGATATGAAATAATAATAATAATAATAATAATAATAATAATAATAATGATGATGATGATAATAATAAGGAAGCACCACGCGAAATCAGACGTTGATATGACGTATGTACCAAGAGGTTCAGGAGGCCGAGGTCTAATCCGACTTAAATTAACTCTAAAAACTACAACAATCGGATTGGAAGCCTACCACACAAAGACCAATGACGCTCTCCTACAAATAGTAAAACAATAAATCCACCTCACCAAAAAAAGAAGCTGCACTTTTCAAGAAACAGCTTAATATACCTAAAATCCTACCAACAAAAAACGAAGCGAATACCATCTACACTAAATGAGTAAAACAGAAAGCAAAACAACTTGGCTAAATGAAATTACAAAAAACTGGGAAGACAAGGCGTTTCGTGGCAAAGACCTAAGAAGAACGAAAGAAGCAGTTGTGAACCAACAGAAAACACATCAGTGGCTGAGGAGCATCGGGTTGAAAGCTCAGACAGAAGGTCTAATTATTGCAGCTCAGAACTAAAGCCTCGCAACCAGATCCTATCACTGTCACATAATCAAAGAGGAAACTAACCTGAAATGCAGGATATGCGGGAAATATGATGAAACTTTCGACCACATTATCTCAGGATTTCCCGAACTAGCAAAAAATGAGTATACCCAGAGACATAACAAGGTAGCGACATACGTGCACTGGAATATATGCAAGAAGCACAAAATTGAAACTAATGAAAGATGGTGTGAGCACCAACCAGAAACAGTTACCCAAAATAACGATGTAACTATCCTCGGGGATATGCCAATTCAAACTGACAGGAAAATAAAAGCCGACAGACCTGATATTATCATAAAAGACAAGAAATTCAGGAAGTGTATGCTTATTGACAAAGCAGTACCATCTGAGAGAAACGCCTCCATGAAAATTATCGAGAAATTGTCTACATACAAGGGCCTAGAGATCGACAGTGAAAGGATGCGGGGAACGAAGACTGAGACTGTACCAATAGTAATCGTAGCCTTGGGCCCCGTAAGAAAAGGAATGGACAATTTTACTAACAGTGTCCCAGGTAGCATCAACATACAAGTTGGCCAGAAGATCCCCCTACGAGGAACATCCCATATACTAAGAAAAGTGCTACCATAAGTATGGAGGGATGTACTATGTACAATGTGTGTGATCTTAGGTTTTGTTCTTTGCTTTCTCATTTTGTTTTCTTTTCAAGAGAATTCTCAGTGGAAAATGACATGATGCTGTTTCTGGCCTAAGGTCTTTGGTTGGGATCTGGAAAGAAATTAGTATACACCAGACATCAAAGGAAATAATAATAATAATAATAATAATAATAATAATAATAATAATAATAATAATAATAATAATGCTACTACTACTACTACTACTACTACTACTACTACTACTACTACTACGAAGAAGAAGAAGAAGAAGAAGAAGAAGAAGAAGAAGAAGAAGAAGAAGAGGAAGAAGAAGAAGAAGAAATAATCAGCATCGTTTGTTTCTATCAACTTGGTAATCAAGATCTTTAAAGAATACACAAGTGACAATAAAGAGAACTACTTAATACAACCAAAACCTTCCCTAAAGTTAATGAAAGAATGAACAGAAGCCTAAGATACACAACAACAAATGCAAAATTAGAAGGAAAAAAATTATATAAAAATGTCAAAAGACAACCGAAAATAGTGATATATAAATTGGTATGGTTATGGCGAAGTTGGAGAAACCTAAAGAGAGAAATTTAATCGCAGTGCAAAACACTACCAGAGACAAATCACAGGAGAAAAAGAAATACAGACTGTCTGGAAAGCAAGATGTCACTCTGAATCATATAATCAGCGAGTGTAATTTATCCAAGGAGAAAGTGATCCAATGGAAACTGAAGAATTTCAGACCAATGATATATGGAGATCAAAATAATATAAAATCCTCTCGAACTCTGAGATTCAAACAGATCCCTCAGTCTAGTCCAGAATTTACCATTCTCATCCTCTAAGACCGTTGCTCTCTGTTGGCTGGTCTTAGTAAAGGATTTGAGAGTATTGTAGGCCTGTTTGCTATTACTATTAAGCATATCCTTCTCAATGGTTTTGCACTAATTTTGTATCCACTCCTCTTTAACTGCTCGCATTTTTCTCTTCACGTCACTGTGCACTTCCTGATATTGGACATAGACTTCGTCACTTGAGTGCTTCTTTCCCCTCAGCTCTCTCCTCTTGTCACACAAATCCAAGATTTCGTTCGTGACCTACGGTTGGATTTTCCTTTGCAGTTTACCCCAAACTTCCTCAGCTGTTGTGAGTAACACTTCTTTAATATGATCTGCAAGTCTACATCACTGTTAATTAGGTTCAGGGTTGTGAACTTGCTGCCAACTTTGGTCTGGAGCAGTTGACTTTAGTCTTTTAGTTTCTCAAGGTCGAAGCGGATGCGGGAGTCCTTTGAACAGCGCTTAGTTTTCAACCTTAATTTAAAAGTCGTCATCATAAGATCATGGTCGCTGCCGATGTCTGCGTCAAGAAGTGTTCTTGTGTTTGCCTTGTTAATGCTGGATTTATAACATGGCGGTACCAAAATGAAATTGATCTGTTTATGGATCTTTCCATTAGGTGAGTGCCAGGTTGCGGTCCGAGACAGCTTATGGGGGGAGCAGAGTGTTGGTTAGGGTGAAATGATGACTTTTGCCAAATTCGAGCAGTCTGAGACTTCTGTCGTTCGTCTCCCCGATGTCAAATCTTCAACTGTTCTTGCCCAGTTTGTGTACGCATCCGGTTCTACCTTAGTATTTCAATCACCCAGTACGATGGTGATGTCTTTCCTGGGGACTTTTCTCAAATTCTAATAATTCGCATAATTCCTCAACTTCCTCGTCATCATGCTCTAATGTTGGAGCATAGGCATGTATGATGGTCATGTTGCGTGGTCTGGCTGATACACGGATGGAAATAAGTCTGCTAGAAATAGGATTAAAGATGATGACACTGTTTGTAATTTCTTTCCTTAAGCAAATACAATGTGCCATATACAGAAAGCGTGATAATATCAGCCTCGTGTTGGTCAATTCTCTGTCTGTACCAAACGAGCTGACGTAGACAAAATCCGTATCCATCAGTAGTTACGTAGTGCAGGATTAAAATCTGAAAGGGAATGTTTTATTCTTGCTCGAATGAGCAGGACTAATGGTTACTAACTAGAAATTATCAAGCGCACATACTGAAAAATTGATTAACCCGAAATACAGATTCTATGATAGCTTTCCAGAAATAAATGACCATCTTGTATCAGATTGCATAGTTTCAGGAATCACTGAATATAAAACTCGGCATTAACGATTGGGTAATAGCTGCACTGGAAAATATGCGGCTTTTACCGGAAGGAAACTGCAAGAAAATGGTATGAACGTCACCAAGGCCCGGTTAGAACCTGTAACAGTTTTGTCGAACTTTAAAATACATACATACAGAACGAAGCCAATTGCACAGAGATCGTAATCGAAGACCACAAAAAATAGCATGTGCTTTCTTATTAACAATTGTCGCGCATGCGTATTGTAATGTATCTTAAAAAACTGTCAAGGATCATGAAATCGAAATCTGAAAAATGTGGCACGGGAGGACTTCAATAATTCCACTTGTAGTTGGAGCTTTCGGATTGATTAAATTGATTTATGGTAGCCCATGCCTTAAAGAAATACTAAATATTGTACGCATAAGTACAGCTCACACCTCACGAAGAGCTTTATCTGCACAAAATGTCTGTAATCTTTTTTTTTGTTTTCTTTTACAAAAAATGATCTGTGGAAAATGTCATGAACCTATTTCTGACCTTAGATCTCTGATTGGGACCCGGAAGAAAATGTGCATACAACAGACATGAAAGGAAATAATAACGATATGATGCTTATACGACCACTTTTTCAAAGAGATTTGTTAAGAACATAATCCACGACAAGTTATACAGAATCATGAAATTAACATCCTCTGCAATTTCAGCATCCAGACTGATAGGAAAATTCAGTTATAATTATGAAAAAACCTTGTTGAAAATATGTCTTCTGCAACTCCAACAGACAAAACTCATCTTTGAACATATTTGAGAAAGTAAGTAAATACAAGGATCCTGAGATAAAAATCAGTAGAATGTGGAATCTCAAAACATAGAACATTACCTGATGATATTACGATTTTAGGAATTATATCAAAAGGAATACACATATATGTGGATCAAATTCCTAACAGCCCTAAAATATGCGAAGTTATGTAATTCGCATAATTTAGGGCTGTTAGGAATTTGATCAATCATGTTCATGGATTCCTCTCACATCTTGCGTAGATGTTTCTTCATGCAATTATCACAATTACACTTTTTAATGATTGCTTGATACTTAATCTGTTTGAATATTCTGATATATATATATATATATATATATATATATATATATATATATATATATATATATATAAACTTGTCTCCTGGACTCTCTGGTTGAGATACGTACTAAATAACAGAAAAGCAAAACATAATAATAATAATAATAATAATAATAATAATAATAATAATAATAATTAGCAGTTACTGGAAAGCTTGTTGTCTAGACAATGAAAAATTAAACAACAGACAAAAGCAGTCACCTTGAAAGGCAAAACTGATGCCAGAAATAAGCCAAATCAGCTGTGAGGTTTCTATATGAGATGAGCTCATTTGAAACCTAAATATCTCAACACGCAAGTTCAAGAACCTCAAGCGGATATATAAAATTAAATGACTAAATGAAATTTCATTAATCGAGGAAATGCTGAAACAGAAACTGCGGTTAAAGGCACAAATAATAAGACGATACTGTAAACGTTGTAGGTTCTATCGCCAAAATAAAATATTACAAACAGACCGTAGGAAATTTTATAGGGAAATTGGAAAAACAGCTATACATGTCAAAAAAGCCACCATCTGTTAACAAGGTGCAAAGATGTTGGGAGAATATTTGCAGTAGGCCAAAAGAATATATGGAGAATGCATCCAACTTTTAAGAAGAACGAATACTGGATAAGCCTCTGCAAGAGTGGGAAAAATATAACCACGAATAATGTTAGACAAGCTCTAACGAAATCCCCCAAAATAGAAATCCCCAGGAAAAAAATCACCTAAACCAGCCTTCCAAAAATCACCCAAACCTCTAAATACCTAAACCAGCCTTCCAAAAATCACCCAAACCTCTAAATATCTCCTTCTGTAACATCCTCGGCATTAGAACCAACTTCTGCAGCGTTGAGTCTTTCCTCATAGCTAAGTGCCCGGATATACTCACCCTGTGTGAGACCAATCTTGACTCCTCTATCCCTTCCTCTGATCTCTCTATCCCTGTATACCTCCCACTCCTCAGAAAAGACTCTAACCCACATGCATGGCCTGGGTGTCTACGTCAAGGACCATCTCCCTCTGGCTAGAGAGACCTCTCTCGAATCGCCGGATCATTCCTACTTGTGTCTCCGCCTATCTCTTCTCAATGCTGTAAGCTATCTTTTCTTCCTCTACCGCTCTCCATCCTCTCAGGACTGCGGGATACTCGATGTCATTTCTGACAGCATAGATAAGGCCCTCTCTGTCCATCCGTCAGCTCACATATTTGTGTTTGGTGATTTTAACGCCCATCACAACCAGACGCTACCACTGACCTCGCTGGCGTACATACTCTCAACTTTTCAATCTCTCAATCCCTCACCCAGATAATCGATTTCCCCACGCGTTTTTCCTACAATCGTGACTGTAAGTCCTCACTCCTCGACCTGTGTTTTACCTCCATCCCTGAGTCGTGTAGTGCCACGCAGCTCTGTCCTATCGGTAACTCCGATCATGCTGTCGTGTCTGTTAGTATCTCCTTCAGCCTCACCCCCTGCAAAGAACCTCCTACCACCAGAACCACTTTCTACTACCAACGGGATGACTGGGACTCGTTTCGGTACTTCCTCAGCGATGTCCCCTGGGATGCTGTATTTAAGCTCCCCACTCATGAGTGTGGTTCTGCGTTCTCTTCCTGGATCAAAGCCGGTATCGAAGCTTTCATCCCCTCCAGGAAATTCAAGGTCAAACCGCGCTCCTCCCCCTGGTTCGCAGCTGCTTGCTCAGCCGCCATTGCCCATAGGAACCACTTCTTCCACCGTTTTCGTAGTGACATGTCCGACTCCAACAGACGTCTATTTACCTCTGCACGCAATGAGTGTAAGCGTACCCTCGACAATGCCAAGGCACTATTTGCAGCTCGGATGAAGGAACGTATTGCATCCCGCAAATTTGGCTCCAAGGACTATTGGCGCCTCTGCAAGAGCGTTCTGAATAGTAACAAACCCTCCATTCCTCCACTGTTCAATCAGTTTGAGGTCCTGACCACCTCTGCCGACAAGGCCGAATGCTTCGCTCGAAAGTTTTCTTCCAATTCTATGCTTGACTCCTCTGGGGTATCCTTGCCCGACTTCCCTCCCATAACTGAGGCCCTACTGGACGGCTTGCACATAACCCCGTCGTCGGTTCTGGGCATTATTTCTAACTTAGATCTCCACAAGGCTACCGGAGGTGACGGAATACCAGCCATTGTCCTGAAGAAATGCGCACCTGAACTGGCACCTGCCCTCTCTAAATTGTACAACCGCTGCCTCAAGGACTCCTGTTTTCCTGACTGCTGAAAGTCCTCTATCATTGTTCCTGTCTTTAAGAACTCTGGCGACCCCTCCAACCATTCTAATTACCGTCCTATCAGTCTCCTTCCCATCTTCGGCAAAGTCTTCGAGGCCATTATCAACACCGAAGTGATTACTCACCTGATATCCGACGATCTGCTCTCAGACAAGCAGTATGGTTTCCGCTTTGCTCGGTCTACTGCCGATGTGCTTACGGCCATCACTGAATTTGTCTACCAAGCTATCCATAGTAACGGCGAAGCCCGTGCCGTGGCCCTTGGCATCTCCAAAGCATTCGATAGGGTTTGGCATGGCGGCCTCCTTCGCAAGCTCCGGGGTTATGGTATCTCAGGTCGATTGTTTGACCTAATTCAATCGTTCCTATCAAACCGGGATTTGAAGGTTGTTCTCAGTGGATTCTTCTCCAACTCCTATCCCACTACCGCTGGTGTTCCTCAAGGCTCCATCCTTGGCCCTACTCTGTTCCTCATATTTATAAATGACCTTCCAGACGCCATAGACTCCCAAGTCGGTATCTACGCTGACGACACTACTATTTACTCCTGCCTCAAGCACAAATCTACTGAGGCGGACAAAATTAACCTGGCAGGTCAAATTGAAAAGGACCTCCAATCGGTTGTGGACTGGGGAGAGAAATGGATGGTCAACTTTAATGCCTCTAAAACAAAACTGCTCTCCATTAACCACCACAAGGACCAATCCCTGCATCCCATCAGAATGTCTGAGGACCAACTTCTCGAGAGCTCCTCTCTGCGGCTGCTCGGTCTCACGCTGTCCGCTGATCTGAGATGGAACAAATACATCGAGTCAATTGCATCATCCACCGCAAGAAAAGTTGGTTCCCTGTGCCGAGCCAGGAAATTCTTCTCCCCGGAATCGATCCTCCAAGTCTATAAGTCTACCATTTGACCTTGCATGGAGTATTGCTGCCATTTATGGTCTGGGGCCCTTGCGTGTTGCCTCAGGATTCTTGATAAGATCCAGAGACGGATATGCAATGTGATTGGCCCTGATCTGTCATCTCGTCTGCAGTCGCTATCTCACAGACGCGATGTTGCATCGCTCTGCCTTTTCTACAAATACTTCCACGGTAATTGCTCTGAGGAGTTGCTTTCGCTTGTCCCTAAGCCTCGTGAATTTAAGCGTCCTACGAGGCTGGCATCCCGTTCCCACCCCTTCACCGTTGAAACTGTTAGATGTAGACGTCTTTTCTACTCCAATAGCTTCATGTCTCGCACATCTCGCCTATGGAACTCCCTTCCCTATTACTGTTTCCCTGACAAATACAATCTCCAACGGTTTAAGTGTAGCGTCAATCCTCATCTCCAATTGCCTTGATCTATCCACTTCCTGACATCTTTCATTCCTATCTGCTCTCGCTCTATATCTTCCGTAACCCCCCTGCCTCGATCGACCCTCCGTCCTTCTCTTTCTCCACATCCCTTCCTTTACCACTCCTATCTGCTCGTCCTCCAACCCTTCTGTAACCCCATGCGTGATAGTGGCCACCAGCCTTGCTTGGGGTGATACGCTTAAAAAAAAAAAAAAAAAAAAATGTCAAGGTGCCCAATTTCTGACTCTATCATCTATCGTCAATCCCTAAAACCCTTGTACAAACACTATCAATGCTCATTAATAATCGCAATGAAATCCTGGAATGGATCACAGAAGGTATTACATATCTGATGCCAAAAAAGAGTGAAACAGATGATCCGAAAAATTATAGGCCAATAACATGTCTCTCCACCACGTATAAATTGAACACGTCTGTGTCGACGAACCGTACTTACCCCTTTTTCGAAGCAAACAACATTCTTCCAATGGAACAGAAGGAATGCAGGAGAGGTTGATATGAATGCAAAGATTAAATACTGATAAACAAAATGATCCTGGAAAATTTCAGGAGACGATGTAGAAATGTTACAACGGTATATACGGGTGTATCTCCAATACTCATGATGACCAGAAATTGCCAGCTGACCCATTCTCCGATTTAGCTCTAACATCTAAGAGGGTGGGGAAAATGACTGGTTACATTCAATACCTCGAAAACTAAACTAGTTACATTCCATAGTCAGTGATCGGACACTGAACTATCACCAGTCATGATGAATATATGTTCCCTCGGTGGCTAAATATATATTTTGGATCTTACACCCAAAGCTGAGTTTATCTGGATTATACAGATATCGTAGACTATTAAATATTTGTACATAGCCTAACTAGATACTATTTTAACCAATTTAAATCGGAGTTAGGGAGATGCCGTATAAATCACTAAAGACTAAAATATCGTTAACTATACACAAACATACACATATACATGTACATACATGCAGACACACACATAAATAAACAATAACCACAGACACCCAAGGACACACACACACACACACACACACACACAGACATATATACATAAATAGGTTATAAAATCACTACAAAATAGCCATTTTGTTTCAACACTTCTGGTGTATTATCAAGTGATGGTGTTGACTATAGAATATATGTCTTCTATATTCAAAACCATCACTTGATAAAACAACAGAAATGCTGAAACAAAATGGCTATTTTTGTAGTGATTTTATAACCTATTTATGTTATAATTTTCGAATAAATAATCATATATATATATATATATATATATATATATATATATATATATATATATATATATATATATATATATATATAATTATTTATTTAAAAATATGATAAATAAATAATTATAATTTAGGCTCTACTTTTGTATCGAGCACTGTTTTTTAAAAATAAAAACAAAAATACTAAAGAACTTCGGATTATTTGCCTAACGAGTTCTTTCCTATTTTCTATACATTTTCATATATATATATATATATATATATATATATATATATATATATATATATATATATATATATATATGATAAGAAATATAGTTTTAAGTTATAGTATATTTATGGTTTAAAGTGCTCAATATCAGGGATATGTAAATATAAAAGGAGACGTTGAATTCAACGCCAATAGGGGGAGTGTTTCATGCTAAACGCAATGGTCAGGGCATGACGATTGCGTTTAACAATGAAACCGACTGTCGCGTCTGGGTGTTGGCTTCGATGTCTACTTTAATATATGCGCATATATATATATATATATATATATATATATATATATATATATATATATATATATATATGTGTGTGTGTGTGTGTATATATATGTGTATATATGTATGTATGTATATATATATATATATATATATATATATATATATATATATATATATATATATATATATATATATATATATCTTAGGCATTACGAACTATTTACTCTCAATATTTTGTAAACTTTTAAAAAATTTTTAAGAAAAAACTATTCTGAAATACCAAAATAAATAATTTTTAAAACGTTCCACTAATTTTAAGGGAATATGTATTTTTTAAATATTAAAGTCTGCTATGTAGTCTGTACGGAATTTACTGGTTTTCTACTTTCAAATTCTTTTAGGTAATATGTACACTTGCTTAAGATGCAGAACTTATGGTTATTTTTTTTTGTATGTTTTATAATGTCCAAATTAATTTTTAAAAAGTTGAATATTACAGTTATATATAAGACATCAAATGATAGACATTCAAATGATGAATTAACGATATATTTAAAAGTTGAAACTATACTTGCTTCATGCGGGGAACATGTCTATTTATCCCTTTATAATTATACGAAGGATAAAATGATAATAAAACGGATATAATGGTGTTATATAACGGATAAAATGATTCGTTTTGCATTTTTATTCGAGGATTTCCCTCTTGGTTCTCATCACTTTTTCACGTGATCAACTTTCATGTTTTTCTTAAATTTTGATGATTTTTTTAAGATAAGTTTTACAAAGACAAAGATATATAGGATAAATATATGATAAAGATAGATATTATTTGTTTAGAGAGGCTTTACAAAGATAAAGATATGGTAAAGATAGATATTATTTGTTTAGATGGGCATTATAAAGATAAAGATAGATAGTATAAAGATATGATAAAGATAGATATTATTTGTTTAGATAGGCTTTACAAAGATAAAGATATGATAAAGATAGATATTATTTGTTTAGAGAGGCTTTACAAAGATGAAGATATGATAAAGATAGATATTATATGTTTAGATGGGCATTATAAAGATAAAGATAGATAGTATAAAGATATGATAAAGATAGATATTATTTGTTTAGATAGGCTCTACAAAGATAAAGATATGATAAAGATAGATATTATTTGTTTAGATAGGCTTTACAAAGATAAAGATATATAGGATAAAGATATGATTAAGATAGATATATTTGCTTAGATAGGCTTTACAAAGACAAAGATAGATAGGATAAATATATGATTAAGATAGATATATTTGTTTAGATAGGCTTTACAAAGATAAAGATATGATAAAGATCGATATTATTTGTTTAGATAGGCTTTACAAAGATAAATATATAGGATAAAGATATGATTAAGATAGATATATTTGTTTAGATAGGATTTACAATGATAAAGATATGATAAAGATAGATATTATTTTTTAGATAGGCTTTACAAAGATAAAGATATATAGGATAAAGATATGATTAAGATAGATATATTTGTTTAGATAGGCTTTACAAAGATAAAGATATGATAAAGATAGATATTATTTGTTTAGACAGGCTTTACAAAGTTCTTAAGAATTAACTGATATTGTCCTATTGGCTTAGGTCCTTAATAGGTCTTACTATTAAGAGACTTTCTCCAGACTAATAAAAGGTTAGTAAATACTTATAATATTATGAGTAGCGGATATCTGGCTGAAGAAAAGCATGCTTATAATGTAAATGGATATAACAGCTACACTATTAATTTCAAATTAACAAAAAAACCGATGTTATTAATAGAAACCAATTAAAAACCTATTAGTCATTAACTAAAATCACCTTTATATAAAAATTACTGATGATATACAGAATGGACAAAATTGATCAAAAGTGAGAAATCATCCGTTTAAAAGTGAAATAATTTGATCGCATAAATGAACCGGAAATTATTCGAGTTTGAAAATTGTATGTGTGTATCTATGAGCGTCTGCGTATTTCCGCGTATATATCTACTTGTATCTGAGTGAGTAGGTGATAGTGCTGTATGTATCTGTGAAGATCTGTGTGTGTGTGTAGAATGCGTCTGCATGTGTCTCTCCATATGCATCTAAGAGCATCTGATTAACGCAGTGTGTATACAATATGTGTGTATCTACGTGTGTTACTGTATGTGGAGTTATCTGTGTGTGTCAGTCTGTGTTTCTGCGTATCTTTTGCGTAAGTGAGTAAACGATATGCCTCTGCTTGTATCCGCGTGTCACATCATGTGCATATATCTGTGTGTGTTAGTGTGTTTCTGCGTGCGTGTCTGTCTATATCTGTTTGAATCTTTCTATACGATCTCTAGCTGCGAGTATCTATCGTGTAATTGTATATTTCTCTATGTATCAGTATGTCTACGCCTGTATATGTGTATGAGAGCATCTGTGCGTGTCAATGTGTGTATGAGTGTATCTGTGCGTATCAATGTATGTCAGTGTGTGGTGGGTATACATTAAAGCGGGAGTGGAAAACCGTAATTTAAATTTGTTTTAAATAATTCTCATTTTAATTAGAAAATCAGAAATGCAACTATGCTCTACGCAGAAAGCAATGTTAAAATATTTATCTATGGCATCTGCTTTTGCCGAAATGCGATACTACAGGTTGATTGAAAAGTAACTTCCTATTTTATGTATGAGTGACCAGCCAGGAATCCTGACTTAATACCCTGTGATTTTTCTCTTCGGGGTTGTTTAAAGGAACAAGTCTACTATAACAAACCAAAACTTTGGACGAACTTGATGGGCGAATATGAGAAGTTATGTCTTCCATACCACAAGTATTCCCGGTGAAATCAGTTGACGTGATTCCTGCGCGGCTCGTGAAGCTGACAGCAAAATCTTGTGCCCATTTTGAATTTTAAATAACGCCTCATGCTAAACGCTTTCCTCTCATACCCTTTTCTTGAAAAAAAAATATAGTTAATAAATAAATTGTAAGTATTTTAAAATGAGGAAATACCTTTCAATCACCCTGTATAAGTAATTAAAATAAAAAGCTAACTAGCTAGCTACCAAGATAGATAGATAGATAGATAGATAGATAGATAGATAGATAGATAGATAGATAGATAGATAGATAGAAAAAAGAAAGAAAGGAAGAAAGAAAGAAAAAAAAAGAAAGAAACGTATTCGTCTTAGAAAAGTTGCCCTTAGAATTATTGAGTAATACATATATAAAAATCAGTTAAATGACTGTCTACAATGTTTCTATCTAGCAACGGCCTATCCTGATAGTGGGCACTCTTGTCGAATAATTATAACAAATTTTAAACTACAGACACACACATATATTCATATATATATATATATATATATATATATATATATAGTCAAGCATGAACAGACTGTCGTTGTTCGATGTTAATCTCAGTATATCCTTTTATGTTTGCATACACTCTGTCCCTAATATTGAGCACTTAATCGCACTATATAACTACATTATTATTACTATGTTATGTTATATATATATATATATATATATGTGTGTGTGTGTGTGTGTGTGTGTGTGTGTGTGTACACACACACACACACACATAAATACACACACATATATATATATTTAAACAGAAACCCTTCATTTATGCATGTTTCATTAAAACTGACAGATAAGGTACTACGATTAAGCTTTTTATTTAATTTTCTTGCGTTCGCAAAAGAGCTTTCTTTTTTGGGACATAGAATGTAATAAACAGTATTAAATAACATTTACCGGCCTGAATGTCCGAGAAATGTTCATAGAAAATATTCGTCCTCCGACAGGATTCGAACCTGTATCCTATACGGAACCGTCATATAGCCTGACGCGCCTTAACCGATTCAGTCACTGAGGTGGAATTTACTGCTTATAAACTTAAATCTTCCATGGAAGATTTAAGTTTATAAGCAGTAAATTCTCACGTACATTCATAACTGCTCATGGCGTATCAAATGTAAAAAAATGACGTCACGCATTATGAAATGGACAAAGTCCGACAATTTGTTATTTCATTTTTTCGGAGGACGAATATTTTCTATGAAAAATAGAAAATTAAAATTAAAAATTTAGTATGCATATAAGTAAATAAAATTACAATATATCTATATCTCACACCAATTTTTCCCGGAGTTGTTCTTCTGTTTTCTTTTTGAATCTGTAGGTCTGATGAATTGGATCGTTCTTACGATTACAATGGAATAAATAATGGCCAGTGTTTAAGTCTTTATATATATATATATATATATATATATATATATATATATATATATATATATATATATATATATATATATATATATATATATATATATATATATATATATATATATATATATATATAAAAAGAAAACTTAACCGTAATACCTTGTGTGTCGTTTTTAATGAAATATATATTTCTTGTCTGTCGGTTTTAATGAAATATATACACACACATATATATTTTTAGAATTGGACATAGTCCGACAATTTATTTAAAGACATTTATATTATGTTTAACGTTCTTTTTATAGGTACAAGTATTTAAGCAAATGCTCTGTTTTATAATAAACAGTATTAAATAACATTTACCGGCCTGAATTTACCGTATAGGAATCGAACTTGTATCCTATACGGAACCATCATTTCGCATGATGTGCCTTAACCTTTCGGCCAC
This sequence comes from Acanthosepion esculentum, assembly GCA_964036315.1. Taxonomy (NCBI): domain Eukaryota; kingdom Metazoa; phylum Mollusca; class Cephalopoda; order Sepiida; family Sepiidae; genus Acanthosepion; species Acanthosepion esculentum. Next base: position 20,467,205 of record OZ038520.1, on the reverse strand, counting down.
AGAGGATAGGATACAGGTTCGATTCCTGTCGGAGAGCGAAAATTTTCTATGAAAATTTCTCGGACATTCAGGCCGGTAAATGTTATTTAATACTGTTTATTATAAAACAGAGCATTTGCTGAAATACTTGTATCTATAAAAAGAACGTTAAACATAATATAAATGTCTTTAAATATATATATATATATATATATATATATATATATATATATATATATATATATATATATATATATATATATATATATATATATATATATATTTCATTAAAAACGACACACAAGGTACTACGGTTAATCTTTTTATTTAATTTTCTTGTGTTCGCACAAGAGCTTTCTTTTATATATATATGGATATAGATATAGATATAGATATAGAGAGATAGTAAATTTATTTACTTATATGCATATTAAACTCTGAGTTACACTTTATGCGTGCGCACATTTCAGGAGAATTTATGTTCAAATTGTTTTTATTTTCAGAATGAATGTTGCATATATAAATTTTCAGCAAATTTTCGGCATTTGAAGTATATTTACAAACACTACTTGTCGTTATAACCTTATCTTCCAAAATTTCCCTGGTTGATCCTGCTGGTATAAAGTCTGTTTTGTCATTAAATTGTTATTTGGGAATATAGAACGTTGCAACAATACCCATTATGTTACTACAACAGGAAACGCGGGAATGATCTTATTAAGATATCCGAGTTTGTTGCCATCATTTTCACAACATTCTTTCTGGAAAGGATGAAATGATAATCTGATAGTTTAGATATTGCTAAAGAAGTTTAATGTAACGCATAACATCTCTATGTGTTTACATCTGACGTCGCAATTTAAGAACCTGAGTTGTGTTAGAGGTTATTAATTTGAATTTGTAGCATCCTGTGTTGTTGGGCAAAACTACGCCTAATGCAGCCTATCCTGAAAGGAACATTAAAATGGCTACACACTTGAGTAGAATCATCGTTACGTCTCTTTATCTTATCGAGATATTTTCTCATTATTTAATCCCAAACAAGACGATAAAGCTACTAAGACGCAAGGAGCTACTGATTTTGAAAGAATCTGGGAAAAACTATTAAGGGGAAATAAAAAGACAGAAGATGACGATTGGCATTGCATTTAAATCTTTGAAGATCAAGGTTGAATGGGAAGCAAGAAAACAGAAGTTCCATGTATGAAAAGTGCGATAGAAGAAACTGTTAGCATATTATTTTTAACAACGCAAAATGCTACAAAGTCATATTACATCTAGCCTTTGTAAAATGATGAGACCTAACTGCCAGTCTAGTACTACGCTTAAATTCATAAGGTTGACATACTTAAATGTATAAAGTTGATGTGAAATGCACATCAGAACAATTACCATTAACATATTTATAGAAAAATATAAAAATATTTATAGAAAAATTAGTGTGAATAATAATTAAAATATAAGCACAATCGGTTAATTTGCAGTTTAGCACCCACGCTCAGTTCGCATTAAAAATTTCCAGAATATTTACATTTAGGTGTAATTTTACATTCTTCAATCAAATCAGGCTTGATAAATTTGATAAAATCTACCGTTTTGGAGTTATCGACAGTAAAAGTTCGGATTCATTCGCGCCTTGGCGGCAGGCATTACTGGCGTTGTTTGCATACATTCGCTGCGGAAAGCTAAGCAAGGAAGAATGTAGTTAACGGCCTTTTTTTTTTTTTTTACTGATCTTACACGTTCTTAGCTTGTCTCAATTACTGCGCAAGAGGACTATATTTTGTGCGCAATAATCAAGACAACTGAATATTCCAATCATAGATTTCCGTAGCTAATTTATGAAAACAACGCCGCGAAACTGTAGATTTTATCAAATTTATAAAGCCACATTCGAATGAAGCATGTGCAATTATAGCTAAATATAAGAATTCTGGAAATTTTTGATGCGAACTGAGCCCGGGTGCTAAACTGTAAATTAACCGCAAAATCTTTGACACTTCCTTTTATATCTTTTTTGTTTGAGTCACTTTCGTTTTCTATGTGAATTAAAAGATTATTATTTTTTAGTAAATGATACGCTTTCTATAGTTTATCAACCCTTTACAAAAGCCAGGAGATATTTTTAGATTGTAAGATAATTTTTTGTGGGGGATAATAATGGCTTAATGATACAAGTTTTACTAATTAACCCATAGCTGGGTGGGGAAGAATTGGATTCATACATTTTCCAATGGTATTTGAGCGTATATATAAGCGTGAATATAAGAACACAACGAGAATTGGAATTCGGCTCTCCGATTAACAATTCCGAGCTACACTCTACTGAACCATGCTTACCGTACCTGGTATTCCCAAACAATCACCCATCTAGGTACTGTCCAGGCTTGACGTTACTTAACTTCGATGATCGTAGAGGAACCGGTGTTTCAATGTGATGTTAAGCCGGTAAATACTGAAAATGACAAAAGGAAAACTCCTCTTTGGCAACGCGTTTCGTACCTTGAAGACATTTATCAGGAGTAAGAAACACGTTGTTAAAGAAAAGTTTTCCTTTTGTCTTTATTCACATATATATGACAACTTTCTAATTTTCTGGTTCACGCGAGATATATTATTGTTGGGTGGAATATTATTGGAGTTAAAATATTTAAATCAATTGCAGTTTAATCTTGAATTTGAATTTAATTCCAAATTAACATTTAAGATTGAAAATAAGTTTGGAAATAAGAAATATGTATATATAAATAAAAAGAAAGAACTTTAAGATATATAATCCGGTGTTCTTATTGATATTTTTTATTTTTACAAAACAGTGCTCAGTGTAAATTTACAGAGCATAAATATTATAAATTAACTGATTTAAAATATGGTTTCTTCGCTACGCAGTAATAACCATGTTTCAAAAACTGAAGCTAAAACTTCAAATTTAATTATATAATTAAGTTAAAAGCATTACTTCTGTTTCATCTTCAAGCGATTCGCTTGAAGATGAAACAGAATTAATATGTATAACAATAAAGATAAGGATATTACTCCGAACAATGTAAATAGTGTAGATTTTTATTTGTTTTGATCTCTGGAACATTTCATAAGTGTCATTGAGAAATAAACAAGTTGAAAATAGTCTTTCAAATTTCTTATAGATAAATAGCAGATGTCTTTAAACGTGGAATAAAAGAGTTGCCTCCCGGTTTGCATGCAATTGAAAATGAAGGTTATTGTATTGAAAATTCGTCCTGAACAGTCAAGAAATCTTATTAAAGCAAAATTCACCCTCTGTCAGCATTCAAACTTGCCTCCTCCGAATAATAATTTTTCGGATTAATAAATGAATTACAATTTTTTTGTTTATGTTTCGGATGCATAGTAGTTACGAACTTTCAAAAAATCTAAAAGAGTGAAACGTGCTTAAAAGACAAATAAAAAATTGCTTGATCACAACGCTCTTCGTAGCCGAATTGATTAAAACACTTCGGATCTAACGACGGTTTCTCCTGCAAAAGAGGACGCAAGTTCGATTGCTGCCGGAGGGCGAATTTTCATTTATTAAGATTTCTCGAATATTCAAGTCGATATACGTAATAAAATAGTGATTAAAAAATAAACGGGGCGTCTACTCACCTATGGGCATCCAATAAAAATAACGTTTAAAGTAATGAAAATTTCTCGGATTAATAAATAAAAAATATAATTGCCGTATATTTCTGCGTATAAGGCTAATTTTAGATAAGACGGGGTTAAAAAAAATATTAACAAATTCTCTTGAATTTAGTCTATACCTGTAGTCTATACTGACTGCTTATTGATTATATAAAGATGATATTATTGGAAATGTTTTTACTTACTGTATACTTAGAAATTCAAAATAAACCAAATAATAAAACCTATTCTATAGGATGTTTTTCCTACACACGTCCCCTAAAAGGGAAACCTTTACATTTCATCCCGTGATCTCTTGCGAATACTGATTCTTGTTCTTCATCCTAAATATTATTACTGCCGTAATTAAGACGATTATGATAATTATTGAAAGTTTATCGAAAGATAAAGGTTGCTGTGAACGCAATCATAAATGTTTACATTTTCAATCATAAATGTTTACAATCATAAATGCTTACGCAATCTTAAATGTTTACATTTTCTCAGCTTAGCTTTCATCGATATGGACTTATTCTTCGAATTTATTATAAAGTTACGCAAGTAATATTTAGGGTATAAATGGGTTTTATAACATTTATTGTCAGTTTATTTGATACTGTGAATCTTTTCATGTACGTTATCGGTTATTGCAAACATCCCTCAGAATTTAAGGTTTCTTTTTTAGAATTGTAGTATAAGACGACTCCCAATCTTTAAGGATGATTTTGTGTTTTAAATATATACGGTATTTCTTTTTATATATAAGTCTAGGTAAAATATAGAGGATGCTAAGTGATATAATGTGATGTTTAATAAACAAAAATGAATAAATATTATTTATTTTGTCTTTTATTTTACACACACACACACACACACACACACACACACACACACACACACACACATATAAATATATATATATATTGTTATATAGGAATAAAGTGTTGCTGCCAACACTGGAGTTTGAACACGGATCACCAGAGAGCAAACACAGGTGATCCCATTTTGAATAAGTAGATCATGTGATGGTAAAGGAAATGTATATATGGGAATTAGTGTGGCGTCTAAGTGATCACTATACGGATTACTTCGGAAGTGTTCTTGTCAAACTCTCTGCCTCTGGGCAAAGAGGCACCCAGACGAGGCTGTGCCAAAGGGCAGAGTCACGCCTGGAGTGGAAGACAGCTACCCGACCCAGTTTTTATGGGGTCCACGGTGAATTTTTGACCGGGCCTACGGGCTTGGATACCCCACAATAAACTTGGCCTTGTGCCGCATCCGGCCGCGTGGGGTGAATATCTCACTATACGGATCACAGATCTGTATCCGGATTACTTCAGAAGTGTGCTGGTTGAACTCTCTGCCTCCGGGCAGAGAGGATCCCCAGACAAAGCTATGTCGAAGGGCAAAGTCTCGTTTCGGGAGACAGCTAACCGAACCCGTTCTTTACAGGGTATACTGGGAATTATTGAACGAGCTTTCCCCACAATAAACTTGACCTTGCGCTGCATCTGGCCGCGTGGGGTGGTTAGCAAATGTCTCACTATATGGATTACTATTCGGATCAAAATTCGGTGGTTAATTTTCGAGCAAGTATTAAGGAGCAAGTACTATTAGTTTGAGTGTTATTCGATGGCGTCTGTTACCAGTATTGTTCAACAGCGTTACTATATCTGTATCTACGATTACAAAGTCTCTACTACCACGAATGTTACGAAAGTGACAACTAGTATTCGTTGGCATTACAAAAGTGGCACAATATATATATAAAATCATCCTATTAACGTTATCCTTACACCTAATACAGGCCTTTTACCTGGGCTCGAACTGTGGTTACTGAATTCAGTGAGAAATTAACCAAATTGATTCATTGACCTAACTTAGATATTATCGGTTGAAATTTATTTCATCTATCTATTAAAACAATTTTTCGGGAAAAAAAAGTTTTTCAAATCAACTGTTAATGCTTTCTTTTTTAGTATTAATGGGGGGTGTCCTTGCTAACCTTTTGTTTAAAGTAGTGTTGAACGTCAGCCTCATGATTATGTCATTATTTTCTCTTCGTGTTACATATGCTATCCATTTTAATTGTTACTGCTGTTGGTAGCTCTAAAGTGTGTGGCTTCTGTTATTTAGTAAAATTATTTATTTTTTTTGTGATTGAGTAGCGCCAAGTTTGATTAAGCACGATCCTCTCCATAAATATTAAAAAAGAGGAAGTACATGTAGTTAGTTTTCTTTTAAGAAAAAGTAAAAGAAAAAAATAGCTTAAACAAACAGAAGGCAACCAATAACCTTGCTGACAGGTTATTGAAGATTCTTCGACAGTTCACAAGGTTAGTAGATTTGATCAAATATATATCAATCTTACCCTTGCACTTTCATTCATTCCTTTTTTCTTGATTGTAATCGTTTTTTTATTATATTACATTTTTCTCTCTTCTTTCCTTCATGGTAGTTTTCTTCTTGAATGTTCCTGTCTTTTTAACATCTTTTGCTTCATTTCCTGCCTTTTTCCTTTTAGCTTTTATTCTTTCTCTCCTCTTCTCTTTTCCTTGCATGTCTCTTTCTTTTGTTTTCCTATGTCAAATCATACACCATTCCTGATGCTATCCCTACCCTACTACACCCCCATTTTCTTTCTCCCTTTCCCTCCGTATCCATATTTCTTTTTCTTCCTTTGTAGCTCCACGAATGACTGCTCCCATGGTACATTATGTATCGGGGACGATCAACACAGTAATGCAGCCACACAGTGGAAATGACACCGTACGCTGGTCACACGTAGGCCGGCCACACACGACCGATCACGACAATAGGAATTAGCCTCCCCAATCTCTGACGTCTCGACAAGTCAAGGAATAACCAATTTCTATAATGAAGGGACGGTTCAGTCGTCATACTGCGGTGGACATAACGAAGCTTCCAGAGGCGCTTCCGGCCAATAGAACTCATCAGTTATCGACTGAGAACATCAGATATCGGCGCCCGGTCTCGAAACCGGATGTGTGTCTGCCGCATGGCCGCAGCTTCCGGTGTGTGGTCGAGAGCCACAAGATTACGTTCTATTGTGTATTGCAAATCAGAGGCGCCATAGGTTACATTCCCTTTGAAACAAGACAAGGAGATTCTAAAATATGCCCACGATATAAAGTCTGTCAGGAGCTCATAGACTAGATCAGCTCAAATAGGTCAACATTGCCTTTATACACCTTTTCCTGTTCTTCTTTTAGTTCATCTTGTTGATGTTTTTATGCCGGCCTTCATCTTTAAATCTTTCTCCCGCCTCTGTTTCATCCATTGTCACCTACATAAACATTTTTCACACTAATATCATTCTCTAGTGTAAATTAACACTAGTTCATCTTCAGGGCAAGTTATTTCTTTTCTCACGCTTTCTTCCTTAACTCTCATGCTCCTATCTTGTTTCTTTAAATCTATTCTTGTTTTATTTTTCTATTTATTAATAATTATAAATTTAACATTATAAGATTTTTAATTATCTTTATGCTACCTTTTCTTCCTTATTCTGTCCCTTTCAAATAACCTCTATCTTTTTCTTTCTCTTTCTTATACCCTCACTTTTACATCAGTTTTATTTCCTTTTTCCTTTTCCTATCCCTTTCAGAAAAGCTTTATCCATTTCTTACATATCTTCTTCTTTTATCTATATTCTTACTTTCTTTCTTTCTTTCTTTCTTTCTTTCTTTGCTATCCCTTTCAAATATCATTTACCCTTTTCGTTGTCTTTCTTGTCTTTTCCCTATATTTTCATCGCTTTCTTCTTCTATGACTCAAAAAGAAGACTACAAGACTTACAGTGTAATGAAAGAAAACAATACAAGTTATCTAACCATAAACCTCAAGACGTCAGCAAACATAGTCATCAGCAAGAGAAAAAAAACCTGGTATGCGAGTTACAAATTGGAGATATCAAAATCAAGCATGTGCAGAAGTTTAAATACCTTGGAAATGTTTTAACAGAGGATGGAAATGTGACACCGAAATCCGAAGTACGCATTGGACTAACAAAGATGCATTCCAAAAACGAAGCAAGGTACTACGAAACCAAAAAATCGTTAGTAACAAACAAAAGAATGCTGCGTTGCTATGTGATCAGTATCCTCTTATATGGTAGTGAATGCTGGACAATCTCCTCACGTGCGAGTTGAAAACTGAAATCAACAGAAATATGATTCTACAGAAGGATACTGAGAAATTTATGAGTGAGTAAGCAACAAAAGATCTTAACGAAAATGGATACAGAGAGAACACTTCTACGCAAAATCAAGAAAGGACAGCTGAAATAATAAGGGAAAAGGTCTTAGAAAACTTAATCAACCCACTTACCTGAGGGACTAGTGTGAATAAATGGCATGTCAAAGGAAGAACTGCTGCTAAGAGCCACAACAGAAAAAAGTCGTGGAGAGCCATGACTGCCTATGTTCTGAACGGATGCGGCACATAGAAAAATGTTGCTGATTATAGTTCAATTTTTGTTTTAAATATCAAATATCATTTCCAGCGATCTTTCAAAATATACAAAATCTTTTTTTGCGGATGCAAAAACAGGACCCTTTGAAATTTCTTCAGTAGTGTTTTTTCTCTTTTTGTTTAAATTCAAGCGCTCCTGTGATGAAAACTATAATTGTTCTGAATTTTATATTTGGTGTGAGTAGAAGTTTATGAAATATGGATTTTAGGTAGATGTTTCGTTTTAAATCTTCGTCAGCGAGGTTTAACATGATGCCAAGATATGGTAATATATTATTTATTTCTGTTTCACATTTGATTTATTTTCAAGGTTGTTGTTTTTATTTAGAAAATTAAATATTAATGTCTTATTTTTCATATTTGAAAGTATAAGCAATTCAAGGGTAGATAAATGTGTTCTGACATAAAACTATTAGATTTTAATTTTATAATATTCAATCTAGCCAATTCATCGAAAAGTGTTGTCTTATGTTTATAGATTAAGGTATGAATTTATGTTAAGATATGCATATTTTTTGTATAAAATACTTCAACTTATAGATTTATTGATATAACTGCATATGTCATAGATTTCGAAATTCGTTATAAAATAACACAATATCCTTAAAAATGGACGAAAGACATAAAAACGATATAAATATAAATAGAGAAAGTTAAATTAATTAGGAAAAAATAAAAGCTCGACTTGAAGTATTAAAACCGAAACATGAATATTTTTGACAATATTTTCAGAGTATATTCAGTGTTAGATATAATATAAAGATTGTCGCCCCTTGTCATTCAAATCTAAAACTTACTGATCTCTATCTATAAAAGGCAGGATGTGTGTGTGTGTGTGTGTGTGTGTGTGTGTGTGTGTGTGTGTGTGTGTGTGTGTGTGTGTGTGTGTGTAACGAATGCACGCCCGCACTTTTCGACGGATTTGCACCAAAATTTACATGTACATGCTCCAAGTTAGCGAAAGGCCAAGACCGACGTTGGATTTCCCAACTCCCATCGATAGTGGAAATAATCGATTTTTTCATGCTTCTACGACAGTTTTCATGTAGTTTGCGGATATTTTCTACTGGCCAGAGTGAGAGCCTATAGCTGGCAGCCACGAATAGGCAGGATGATTCTATTGGCCAGCGTCAGAGCCAACAGCTGACAGACACGAATGTTAACTAGCATGAAAAAAAAAATCGATAGCTGCATTCGTCACAAGTGGGAAAAATTTTAATCTGCATGTCACTTTAATCCAACTGGCTCATTTGCTTGCTTAAACTCAACGTTGATTCTGATTCCGCAGAACTGCGTTGGGTGTGAAAAAGTATTTGTTAACATTCTTTTTTCATTCGATTTTCCAGTTACGAGTCCTTTTTAAAAGCTAATCGTTTTGTGTTCATTTTGTTTAGTTCTTTTTTCGTAACAGATTTAATGTTTAGCATAGAGCTTAGAAAAAATTCGCAATGTGAGAATGTAGTTGTATGTATATATGGGTGTATATATGTATGTGTATGGGCATGTAGGTACATGTATATGTGTGGATGAGTGTGTGTATATATATATGTGCGTGTGGGTGTATGTATATATGGATATATGTGTGTCGTGCCATAGATATGGGATTGCAGGTAATCTGTGTATGTATGTATAAATATAAGAATTTGTGAGTTCGTATATATAGTATTGGTGAATATGGGTGAAATATAATAATGTAAATACGTTTGAATATTGACAGGTTTTTTTGCACACACGAACATGTGGGTGTATATATATATATATTTTGAACGATAAAAATTATTAAAAAAATCAATTAAAATCTTCAGACATACTGGGTTGTAGATTAATATTCTTATGCTTTTATTATTATTATTTCATTTAGATTCCTCGACTAGTTTCGGCCAACATGGCCATCATCGGGAGAAAAAAATGTTTCTGCTTGCTGTAGCAGTAAACTACAGAAATATATATATATATATATATATATATATATATATATATATATATATATATATATATATATATATGTGGGTACGTGTGTATATGTATGTGTATATATGTGTATGTATATGTATGTGTATATATGGTTATATATATGTGTATATATGGTTATATATATGTATGTATGTGTATATATGTGTGTGTTTGTATCTATATATATATGTGTGTGTCTATATATATGTATATATATATATGTGTATATGTGTGTATGTATGTACGTGTGTATATCTACATGCATATGTGTGTATGTATGAAAATATACATATATATATGTGTGTGTGTGTGTATATGTGTATGGGTGTGTATATATATATGGATATATATGTGTACATATATGTGTGTGCATGTGTACGGATGTGTGTATATGTGTGTGTGTGTGTGTATATATATATATGGATATATAGAATATTATAAAAAAAAAGGACTTACAGGTCTGTTATTAATGTTTTACCCCATTTTCTCCCTTAATATTTTACAATTGAAATTGTGAGTTTAAAATTCTTTACAATATGGAGGAAATTTTTTTAAATTGATAATTTAATTTTGAATTTAAATGTATTACCCTTTAATAATCATTATTGATGATGAAATATTTAGATTTTTTATAGTTGAATACTAAAGTCATCACCTAATATTAATTAAAAAAAATTTTTTAAATTTTTTATGGAATTAGGGAAATACTAAGTACATATATATATATATATGTCTAAATATGCATAAACATTTAAAAAGATATATGTAGGTATTAATACATGAAATTACCTGTGTATATCGGTACATGCGTACCTGTATGAGTGACTGCACATGTAAAGGAACCTATGTATATGTGAAACTTGCATAGATGTGTATACAATATATGACAGAGCAAGATCTCTAATATTACCTTCAAATATCACTCCATATTAACTTAAAAACTAAACTTTAAGTAAAAGAAATTACCAATCTAAAAATAGTCGCGAATTAAATTCATGAATAAAATTCAAACTGATAGAGATGTCACCTTAATAATCGATTACAACTAGAAGTAAACTTATATTTTAAAATGAAATTTTAGTATTTTAATGTAAATTCTATGAATATTTTTCTAATCGACTATTTCATATTAAATCCCAAAAATTTTTGTAATAAAGTTTTTAAAAAACTTAAATCGCTAACAAACATCAAATTAAATTCCTTATGGACTGTTTAAACATTCAAATTTATATCAAACATTATAATATGTATGAACCCCCAAAATAACAAAATAAGACTCTCAAAGTAAAGCAAAACGACAGCGTCTATTTCGGGCCTTTCATTCCAAAGAAAGTTAGTGACACTTTCTCTCATGACTTCCTTCACTCTTTTTCTGTTTATTTTTTTCTCCTCTCCCCCTTCTATCTCAATATATAACTTCCGTTCAGTTAAGCCATTAAATGTGTCAATATCTAGACCTCCTCAAATAATATTAACTATGAAAGAATAGAAATTTTAAATTACATCTAACTCAATCATGTCTCTCCCCACTCACTTCCTCACTTCGTTAATTTACATATGCTTAGTACTGCCCGTCAAAAATGTGTAAATTTCTATTCATTTTTCGTTTCAACCTTTGGAAGAAAAGTCTGATGATCCGCGGTCCTTTAAAAGGGCTGTGGTGAAATAATTTATTACATGGAACCTTAAAGTGGTCTGTTTTTATTTTTATTTAAATTATTAGATCTGATTTACATTGAACTCTCTGGATTTTATCCTCCTTGGGTCTACCCATACGGATTACCTAGTTTTTCGTAAACTATATATATATATATATATATATATATATATATATATATATATAATTATTTATTTGAATATTACAACATAAATAGGTTATAAAATCAGGACAAAAGTAGCCATTTTGTTTCAACACTTCTTGTGTCTTGTCAAGTGATAATATAGAATATAGAATAAATGGTTTTAAAAGTTTCAAATTAATCAACGATCCTTAGCTAAGAGTAAACGCTGTTACGTAAGCTAGAGTGGCCAATCACAAAACAAGTATAGGATGATTCGAAAAATTTGACAACTAAGCAAGGTTATCTAGATATTAAAAGATTTATAAAATTTGAAATTAAAATTAAAAGTAAAAAATTAAAATTACCTATTTAGAAATCTAAATCAGATCTCTATTAAGTTTTAAATTGTAGAATTACTAAGGAGAAAAAAAAATAAATATAAAAATAAAAATAAAAGATATATATGCTATTTATATATATATATATATATATATATATATATATATATATATATATATATATATATATATATAGTGTGTGTGTGTGTGTGTATGTGTGTGTGTGTGTGTAAGAGACAGAGAAGGAGTCCAGCAAAAATGTACTCACTTTTTGAATTTCTATCATTTCTTTCGTTTTCTTTTCTTTTTAGATCCTTGCCTTTCATTTCATTTTAATATTTAATCTTTGTAAAGTCAATAAACATTAATATTTCTTAATTTAAGCATCTCGTTTTCCAAGTCATTTAAAGTGTGAGTACATTTTAGCGGACACACAATCTGTCTGTCTCAATCTCTCTCTCTCTCTCTCTCTCTCTCTCTCTCTCTCTCTATATATATATATATATATATATATATATATATATATATATATATATATATATATATATATATCCAATACCGTCCTCAATATTCTCACCTGTTTCAGCGCTGCTAAGTTATGGGTTGTCCATCATTCAGCATTATTATTATTATTATTATTATTATTATTATTATTAATATAGTAAAATCGTAGATTGCTTTTCGATATATACATGAAATAATATTTGAAGTAAATGTCTATAAAAAACGAAAATACTTTCGTTACATCCTAATATATAATATTATTATTTATATAGTAAAATCACTGTTTGTCTTTCGATGTGTACCTGAAATAATATTTATGGTAAACCTATATAAAGAAACGAAAATACATTTGATTCATCTTAGTATATATTTTTTCAGTAATTTCACCTTAAGTAAGGCAAAATAATAATATATTATTAATATAATAATTAATTATTATTAATAATATTTAATGATAATATATTTAATAATTATATTAATGATAATATAATTTTTGGAGCACTTGATGTGTATTTGTGTTATGTAATAAATATATTTGATAATGATGGGACGCATTTTAAATGCAAATATCTTGAATTCTAAAAAAATGAATTAGAGTATCAAATATATTTATTACATAACTGATGTAAAAGAGTTCAACATACTAAGATTTGGCTATTTCCTAGAGGTATCCGATATATCTTTCGCTGACGGTGGTCCCTCATAATGTCGTGGACTCCAAACAAAATGGGAAATAAAAGAGCGAGTTCGTTCTCTTCGTGGTGATGACCGTCTCAGGGGTGTAATATTCAAATCTTAGATAATATGTTGAACTCTTGTACATTAGCTATGTAATATAAATATTTGGTACTATATGCCATTTTTATAATCCGAGATACTTGCATTTAAAAATATGGCCCATCCTTATGGGATATATATCTTTGAAGTAAATGTATATATATATTTGAAGTAAATGTCTATAAAGAAATGAAAATACTTTTGATACAAATATATAGAATTATTATTAATACAGAAAAATTACAGATTTTCTTTCGATGTGTGTAATATTTGTTGTAAATATCTATAAGGAAATGAAAATACTTTTGATACAAACTAATAAATAATATTCTTATTAATATAGTAAAGTCACTGATTGTTTTTCAATATGTAAATGAAATATTATTTAAATTTAACGTCTCAAAGAAACGAAAATACTTGTGACACAAACTATTATTATAATAATCTTAGAAGTGCCATCAGGTCAGGTAAATCAGTTCATTCAAATGGTTTTCGATTGAGGGTTTTTCCCAGTATCTACATGTGACACCCAATTCACATTGGCTACACTCAAACTAGGAGAGAGTAAAAAACCTACTTGACACTCGGCCATGATACTCACTTACTACTCCCGCTCATAAACAGAGATATACAATACATTCGTCCTTAGACGACATACTCACTTGGTTCAGATCAGTTATTTGAGAAGAAAATCGATATTGAATAGGATTTTTATTATATCTCACCTTAATTCACCAAAAAAACATATACCTTTTAGCAGTCAGTCAAGACCAAAATCTATGATTGCTATGCCTCGTATATGACATATAAAGTAGAAGAATGTCATAGATGTAGCAATAATGATGATTTTAGATGTGTCATTTAATTTAAATATGATTATCATCACCAACAACATTGCTGTTACCATCGCCAATATTTATGGTAAACCTATATAAAGAAACGAAAATACATTTGATTCATCTTAGTATATATTTTTTCAGTAATTTCACCTTAAGTAAGGCAAAATAATAATATATTATTAATATAATAATTAATTATTATTAATAATATTTAATGATAATATATTTAATAATTATATTAATGATAATATAATTTTTGGAGCACTTGATGTGTATTTGTGTTATGTAATAAATATATTTGATAATGATGGTGATGATTCTCCGCAACTTGCTGTCTTATTGCTCTAAACAACGTTTGGCTCTACGAACAACCTGGGTCTCCTTGTCTGTCATCTATTCCCACACACGTTATTCAATTTTTCCCCTATCTGCCTTCCCTTCAGTATGTCATCAGAGTTTCAAATTTTCCATGTCTTCCTTCCTCATAATGTGTTCCAGAAAGTTCAACTGCCTCTTTTGTTTATATTTGTCAAGGTTATTTTTAGTCTCCATTTTTCTTGTAAACTCACCGTTGCTCACATGTTCTGTCAGCATCACTGTTAGTTTTACTAATAGAATAGGGTTATTATATGTATAATATAAATGCATTGCTAATTTCTTTACTGTAGGAATACACTGAAAATAAGGAAGAAAGGGATTGTCAGTGGTCAGGTATTAAAGTCATCACTGTTGATAGAGTAAAATCATTACATGTATGAATTACAATTTAACTGAATTTAACTAAAAATATTACAATTTAACTAAAGATATTACAATTTAACTAAAGATATTACAATTTAACTAAAAATATTACAATTTAACTAAAAATATTACAATTTAACTAAAGATATTACAATTTAACTAGAGATATTACAATTTAACTAAAAATATTACAATTTAACTAAAGATATTACAATTTAACTAAAGATATTACAATTTAACTAAACATATTACAATTTAACTAAAAATATTTGAATTTAACTAAAGATATTACAATTTAACTAAAGATATTACAATTTAACTAAAAATATTACAATTTAACTAAAGATATTACAATTTAACTAAAGATATTACAATTTAACTAAACATATTACAATTTAACTAAAAATATTACAATTTAACTAAAGATATTACAATTTAACTAAAGATATTACAATTTAACTAAACATATTACAATTTAACTAAAAATATTACAATTTAACTAAAGATATTACAATTTAACTAAAGTTATTACAATTTAACTAAAAATATTACAATTTAACTAAAGATATTACAATTTAACTAAAGATATTACAATTTAACTAAACATATTACAATTTAACTAAAGATATTACAATTTAACTAAAGATATGACAATTTAACTAAAAATATTACAATTTAACTAAAGATATTACAATTTAACTAAAGATATTACAATTTAACTAAAGATATTACAATTTAACTAAAAATATTACAATTTAACTAAAGATATTACAATTTAACTAAAGATATTACAATTTAACTAAAAATATTACAATTTAACTAAAGATATTACAATTTAACTAAAAATATTACAATTTAACTAAAGATATTACAATTTAAATTCATTGAAAACCAAGAAAATTGTTGTCGATGTTCAGGCATTAAGGTAAGAAAGATAATTTGTTACGCACATTATGTTTTACTAATGGTTTATTTTTAATCGAGTTCACCCCCAAACAAGGCAGTAACGCTACTATGACTCAAGTGGTTACTGGGTGTGGAAAAATTAGAAAACAGAAACATTACTAAGGAGCGGGAACAAAAGAATTGTAATCAGGAAGACAGTAGATAGCGATTGACTTTGCATTTAAATTTTTGAAGATTAAAGTTGGCTGCAAAGCATGGAACGGGAAGGGAGTTCCACAAGCGAGAAGTGCGAGAAAAGAAACTGTTAGCATAGAACTTACGGTTGCATCTAGCCAGATCAATTGTAGATTGGTGAAACTTCGTCACCACTCTTGTACTACGTTTAAATTCATAAAGTCAAAATTCCATACTTTGGAAATGCATTGAAGATTGTCTGTGTTTAGGAATTAATGCAAGCATTACTGACAGAACATAACTATTATATTTATAATTAAAATTCTCACCAGAATACGAGAAGTTATTGCCAGCAGCTAGTTTACACCCGGTTCATTTAAATGTCCTCCATTTTCTTTACATATTCTCACCTTCGTCATTAATTCATAATAACAGTTTATATACGCTCAATTCTCTCAGGATGCAAATTGTGAAACACTTTTTGATAGCCGCTCACACGATAAATTTGCTCAAGGGAATGTGAATGCAATTCTTACTTGGTATCACAGATTTGGAATTTACTGAGTGAAGACCAATTAGAGCTTGAAACAATTTTGAAATAAAATCATTTCCAACAGGAAAAATAAAAATTGAAAATATAGTTACAGTGGCACTTGTTTACAGCCGACTTTTCGTCAAATAGGTGTACTGGTGCGTGAAAATATAATGACTACTCGGCAAGACTAACATTTGAAAAGTATTTTGGTTCAACACGCAAACATATATAGATTGTCTACTCTAAATAATCTATCGTTCGATGATTGATAGGTGATCTTCCAAGCGTAGCTTATATGTGGCACAAGGCAAGGAAAGAGGTTCTGCTTTATCTTGCGATTTTAAAGCATAATATTCATAAAGTGACGTAACACACCCATTTAGAAAACGGTGTCTTTATTCAGACATGGTCATCCACTAAAAAATAATATTTGAAGTATATATATATATATATATATATATATATATATATATATATATATATATATATATATATATATAGGGTGACCCAAAAAAACGGGAATTTTTGAAGTGCATATTGCCAGACATGAGCAAGTGGCAACACTGCGAGACAGTGACACTGAGCAAGTAAACATTTCGCCATTTTAGTAACGAAGAATGAAATTCACAATATCCCAGCTGAGATGTTGCAGCAGTCAATGAGGAATCTCAACAGCAGATTTCAAGAATGCATTCGTATAGGAGGACGCCATCTAGAGGACGTCATTTTAAAAAAAATGAAAATTCCATCATTGTTTCTTAAATGGCATGTTTTAAGGTTTCAATTACTATGAATTAAATATTTTTCTTCCATCACTCTTGGTTTTATTGGATTGTTAAAAATTTCCCGTTTTTTGGGCCACCCTATATATATATATATATATATATATATATATATATATATATATATATATATATATATATATATATGTATATATATATATATATATGTATATAACATTTTCTTAATAATGTTCCCGTGTACAAATACAGCCAGTACTAATAGTTTCATGTATTTGTACTCAATTAGATAGTTGGAAACTGTTTTCGTAATTTTTTTTTTTTTGTAAAATGTACATTTTATACCCCCTCGCTTAGCTCAATATGTTACAACAACGATAGTTGGTGTGTACATAATCTGTATCCACCAACTAAACTCACCGGGGTGGAGACGGGGAATTCCCATAAGACCAAGATGAAAATGCCGAAGAATCCCCATTACTTGGAGAAGAAAAGAGAACTCAAATGGCAGAAGAAAAAAAAATGTCCCTGGTAACTGCTTGATAGCAAAGAAAACAATAGGGGCTCAACAAAGGAACATAAAGCCAAAAGTAAAATATTTTTAATTCTTCATATTAGAGCATAAATTTTATGATATATATATATATATATATATATATATATATATATATATATATATATATATATATATATATATATATATATATTAACCACATTTGTCATAAGAATCACTGAAAAACCCTTTAAGTTATTCAGCTAAAAAGAAAGCAGGGTAACATAGTTTTCTGTCAGCCCAACTGTGTCTTCCCAACTGAGCAATGGTGAAAGGAAAAAGATCATTCAGGCCTTCAGTAATGGTACCAACATTCGTACTCTGGCTTTCATCTTCAAAGTATATTCAAGAACCATCAAGAGAATGGTGAATAAATTTCAAAAAGAGGTAACAGAATAAAGGAAAACTGGATCAGGATGTCACAACAGCAAGAGGGATCATCGTTTCAACTTAAAAAATACATTCATATTGTTCAGAGTAGTGTTCAATAGCTTTATAAAATCCTCGGAGAATTCCACTAAGATATCTTTAAACATTACTAAGATACAACAAAAAGCTTAATCTAACAATAAGACAATTTTGCTGTTAAACTCGGAATATATATATATATATATATATATGTGTGTGTGTACATTTTGAATTGGACATAGTCCGACAATTTATTAAAGACATTTTTGATATGTTTAAATACTTGTATCTATAAAAAGAACGTTAAACATATCAAAAATGTCTTTAATATATGTGCGTGTGTGTGTGTGTGCGCGCGCGCGCGTGTGTGAATGAATGAATGAATGAAGACAAAAGGATATTATAAGGATATTATGCACAACAATTTATCAAATGCTTTAGTTACAGATAGAAAGAAACCAGAACTTCGATCTAAAGATGCCACACTTCTTAAAAGAAAAAATGATTTAAACGGAATTTTTTTAAGTTTGCCGATATCGATATTTACCAAAATATAAATCTGCACCCCGGATTTTTTCAAATATCCTATTTCCTTAAAGAAATACTCTTTTCCTAAGCCAACATACATAACTATAAACATTTTTAAAAATGAAAAAAAGATTTTTAAATTCAAAACCTTCTGTTATTTGAAATATATAATAATAAATTAATCACACATCACAATAATGTAATCAATAATTACATTATAAAAAATAATTCAACAACAAAAACATTTACTCCCTTTCGTTTATTAGACATTAAAGTACATAACTTGGCATCCTTCATAATTTACCTTGACTTTCAGTTAGCTTGATGAATATCTTTGAAAGTATCTTAAATTTAAAAATTCTTTAAGCTAACGACATTTTTACTTGCTGCAAAATAAATTCCTTATATGTGGCTTGATAAAGTTCCTTGGAGAACGAAACGTATCAGTTAAGATGTTTTCCTTTTGCCTTTATTCATATTGTCCTTTTACAGATATATTTTTAGTTACAATTTCACACACACACATGCGTGCGCCTGCGAGCATACACACACACACACACACGCACGCACACGCACACACACACACACACACACACACACACACACAGCGTTTCCGAAAAGTCAGTATACACTTTCTTTTTTCTTTTTCGTTTCAGGTATCATTCGGAGCGACAGGAGATCATCAGCATTTGGCAGCTTAAGCTTTGCGGGTTTTTGAAAGAGTTTCATTCCCTTGACTATGGCTCATCAATCGACGTTGGTACAGCATTGAAAAATTGGCGTCTGGCAAAAAGGTTTTCAGTTCCCGACTGCAGTTCAGCAGTGTTTGAGAAATTTTATGCCCTTCACAATACTTCAACGCGTAGACAAATTTACGCAATCCAAAGGAGTAGATAGGTTCGCATATTATCCAGTTCATCCTGCTCCCAGATCTTTTGAACAAGAGTAGAGGTTTATCCCTGTTTAAGGTTGGATTTATGGTTTCTTCTAAAGTTTTATCATTATTTTACACTCCCAACAACCTCCTGTGTCTTAGTAGAATTATTGCTTTGCTTGGAGTGAATTGGTTTAAAAAACATAGGAGAAGATGAAGAAGAATGGATATATTTAATCATCACAGAACGTTATTATAAAGTGAAAACTATATTTACTAATCATAAATGTTAAAGCTTTATACCAGTCTTCTAGCTCCAAAATTTTTTAAAGAATGTTTAATTTTTTATTATATAAAATTGTCCATTTTTGAAAGTATGGATAATCATACACGACATTACCAGAAAATAATGATGTCTGTAGCAAATTTAAAGTCAACATCCCTAAGATTAGATTAAGGAGAATATTTTCCAACATATTTAAGATTACATAAAAAGACGCCCACGTCATTTTCTTAAATTATGTTTATAAATAAAGTCTCCGTAGAACAACAATAAACCTGTCATCTCAAACAAGTAAACATGGCTACTGTCGGTTAAAAACCTACTGTTCAGTTTAAAAATGTATTTCTGCTATTTTCAACTTAAATTAAATAATATTTGTTTGAAATCAGATTAATTATATTTCAAATCAACTAATATTCCTCAAATAAAGATTCAGAAAAATATATTTTACTATTGGAAATTTGTTTAATAAAGATAATTATATTGCTATGAAAGACAACTAAAAACGGCGCTAATCAGCTATTTTAGCAAAAAACAAAAATGAAAAATTGATTCTGATCAATATAATTTCTCTTTGAAATACACCAGTGTGTTTTGTTTACTGGAAATAGTAAAGTTAATCATTTACCTTTCAATTAAAGCTAATATCAAAGCTTCAAGTAAGCTTTTCCATTTCTTAAAACTCAGAAAGATTATCCTCCCTGATTATGTGGAGGATGCACGGAGTAATGGATAACGGCTCGGGTTGAGTAATTGGAGAGCCGAGTTCGAATTCCAGTCAAATCCATTACATTCACTACTAATACCCGTGGGAAAGGTATGAATCCTCCTCTTCTAGTTTAGTTCTATATAAAAAAATATTGAATCTATATATTTTCTATATAGGAAAAAAAAGATGGCAAAATTTGAAAGATACATGATTGTCTATCTGATTTGGACTTAGATGATTATCTTGATTGTTATACACACAAAATATCGACCGTATCATATCCTGTGATAAAATGTTCAGAAATTTGAACAGAACTCACTATACAGCAGAAATATACCTCTCACTCATTGTCACTAATGTAATATGTGGGAGTTAATTCTTCCTTGCTCTGTATAAGCGGGGTACAGTGTACTTATTTCACTTTCCATGCTTACAGCATGAATCGTATTATTAAATACCGACCAA